>CM074723.1:362943519-364143519 GCA_037306005.1 Rhinophrynus dorsalis | reverse complement strand
TTTCTCTGTTTGTGCCCAGGTAAGTTATTTAGATGCTCAGTCATTCCATTAACTCATCTGTCCACAGGCGGGAAAGTCCAAAAGGCCTGGCATGTTAGGTGCCTTGAGGAGAGGGATGGTAAACACTGTACAATAACATATATCTGTTAATTAAAAAAAGTTTACTGCTCCTTTAAAGTGTTAATAATTTTGTTGCATATACTTGACTGCTTGGTGTATAATGGGATTGGGCAACCTGTGTAGTGGTATAGCAAGTCATGGAAGGGCACCAGTGCAAACACATTTTTGGGGTCCCCTAACACAAAATTATACTCCCAAGGATTCAACTAGTACCTAATGAGTCCCTGGGGTATATTCACTAAGAGGTGATAAAGAGGTGATGAAGTGGTGATGACTGCTCCAGTTTATCACTTCTCCAGTTCCTATGTTATTCTTTGGAACCCATTCACTAAGATATCCAGAGATGAAGAAATATTAGTGCATAGGCTCCATAGAATAACATAGGAATTGGAGAAGTGATAAACTAGAGAAGTCATCGCCACTTTATCACCTCTTCATCACCTCTTTATCATCACTTTGAGAATTCCCCCCTTTATTATGCCTCTGAACCTGTGGTACTAAAGCTGTTGTTGGTGTACAGCTTCAATAATCCTCTGCTTGCCAATGGCGATCTGTGGATAATGAGAGTTGTAGTTCAACAAACAAACACTCTGGGCAAGCGCTACGTGACACAAATACAATGGCTAATGTAATCATACCAGTCCCAATAAGAATTAAGAAAAAGTTCCAAAGTTGTATCCAACTCTTTTCAACTGCAGTGCCGCTCTTCAAGTGGAACCGCTGGCAAAACGATTCTTCATTTGCATGTAAAGAAAAACACAGAAAAAAGGGTGCACAGTGTAGACTGCCTGAAATATGATAGCCACCACCACCACTGCATATCACCTTGTAAGTGCTCAGTGGTCTTATTCAGATGTTCCTGAGGCTCCTTTAAACTGCTTGGTGTGTAATGGGATTGGCCAACCAGTGTAGTGGTGTAGCAAGTCATGGAAGAGCACCAGTGCAAACACATTTTTGGGGTCCCCTAACACAAAACTATTCTCCCAAGGGTTCTACTGAGTCCCTGTGGGGATATTCACTAAGCAGTGATAAAGAGGTAAAGAAATCTTAGTGCATAGGCTCCACAGAATAATTATTATTATTCTTTATTTATATAGCACCAACTAATTCCGCAGCGCTGTACAATTGGAAATAGACATACAGAGGTATTAAATAGTACAATCAAATGTGGAGAACAGGAGGATCAGAGAGCCCTGCTCGTGAGAGCTTACAATCTAGAGCATATAGGAATTGGAGAAGTGATAAACTGGAGAAGTCGTCTCCACTTTATCACCTCTTTATCATTGCTTAGTGGACCCCCCCCCCCCATGCATCTGAACCTGTGGTACTAAAGCTGTTGTTGTGGTATAGCTTCAATAATACTCAGTCTGACAATGGCTAGCTGAGGATGTCATGGTGTATAGTATTGCCTCATATCAGTGTACTCTGATAAATTTGCACTTTTTTGTATAGAAAGTTCAGTAGAACCAATGTCCTTTCAGTTCTTTCTGCCTGAGTTGGTTCCTCCCATGCTTCTTGGTAACTTGGAAATACTGATCTTACAAATGAAAATGTCTCTTGGCTTGAAGAAACTCACACAACAGAAAGGTTACCACAGCATATAACATTTAATCAAATAAAAACACATATAATTGAAGTACATTGTAGAAAAACATGTAACAAGTTCTCCTCCTGCTTCCTGGACTCCACTGGGAATCCTGTTACCATTACAGATTTCCAAGGTCAATCTCCCATGATTAATGGAAGCATCAAGGTCTCACAGTCAGTCATGTTGCTGTTTGTATGCACAAACCCTCCAACACTTCCCAAATGAAAAAAAAGATTCACTCACAGCTGATGCCTCCATATAACTGCTACACACACATTGTCTGCAGATACTGATCTGTTAAAGGCTAGACAAAAATGCAGCAGTGATATGCATGAAATTGTCATAGACTTAATAATGAGATTTTCTTTACATGACATTATTTTTCTGTCCTGTAAATTAATACTTATTGCATTGTATGTCTGTGATCACTCCTATGCCTGAATTTCTATTACCTGCAGAATGAATCCAGCATACCTCACTTTTCCTTCTGAACTTAAAAAATGTACAAAATACTTAGGCTGTTTTATAAGATACAAAGGAACAACAAGGTATTGTACCTGCTAAAAGGGACAGGTGGAGGGTATGTCAGCAGGAGCTCCTAGGATGGTTTGGTGGTCATGGTGATGAAAATGTCCCCAAATCATTTCATAGAGCAAGCTCTATTTCCAGGGATCCTGACTATTCGTCATACTTCAGGAAAACCGGGGGAGATTTATAAAAAAACATTCTTAGTACTTTTTTAAGAACTGTTGTTAAGTCATGGCAACAGGCTATAATTTCAGGTCTGATTTATAATTGAGTAAGGACATCATTATAAATACGGCGTTAGTAATGTGATGTAAACACCTGGAATGGTTAACAACAGACCCTAATTGGCATTCAGATACTGGTAAAAATTCCATCTCTAAATTGTCACAGTTAGCGACATTTCTTTGTAGATTCACTGCACCAGAATTTTCACCAGCTGTACCATCACTTTTCCAAAACACAACTAAGTGGCGGTAAAACTTCCAAAACTGGTGTAAACCTCTTTTTAAAGGGACAGCAATGTCCCAGAAAAAATATTTATCATTTTGTAGGGCTTAAAAAGTTGAACTAGATGCAAAAACCCTATCTCTAAAACCACTATGGTTTGAGAGATATTCGTACTCAAAGTTCGCCCCTCCCCTTCTCCTGATGTCAGCTGTACAGCTGACAGCAGGAGATCCGTATTGGCCGACACGAGGAGGCTCTTCAGCAGAGCCGCAATCGGATTGTTTAAAATGAATTAATTAATTGGAATGGTCTACAAAGTGTGCTTGCAAAGCAGGCACACTTTGTAGACCTTTCCAATTAAGTCATTCTTTTTAAAAAATGTGAATGCGGCTCTGCTGCAAAGCAGCCAGTTGGTCCCTGGACAGAATTCCCCTGCAGTCAGCACAGTGCTGACATCAAGGAAAGGGGAGGGAGGGGGGAACACTCAAAGTGATTTGAGAGATAGGGTTTTTTGCACTTAGTTCAACTTTTTAAGCCCTACAAAATGATAAATATTTTTTCTGAGACATTACTGTCCCTTTAAATGCCAATCTTCATTTTTATGCCACTTTTACATCACATTTTTCATAACAGCAGGTTTATAAATTTCCCCCCAGTGGCCCATATTTATAAAAGCAACTGGGGTTATTCTGGAGTAAACTAACTGTGCCATAGGGGATAAATTTAAATTTCCATGTACTTGAATTGAGCTTTTTAACCAACTCAATGTATTGGCAACCTCTCTAGCACTCAAGGGGTTAAAAGACCACTTTAATGTAACAAGAATCATTATTTGTCCACTATGGTGCAGTTGGTTTCTCCACTATAACTCAACTTTGCTTTTATAAATATGGACTATTGCTCATCGTATCTTGTGCAAAAGAAGCCACCTAAAAATCAGACAAAAGTGCTCATCTAGAGCTAGTCAACTATGCCACAGAGGACAAAAAAAGATTAACAAAATGGCCAAGGACCAGAGGGGTGAGCACAAATTGTAAAGCAATGTGATACAAACCTCTCTGGTCCTTAAAAAGGTTACCGTAAAATCTCAGGTATAATATGCACATAAGGTGAAGTGGGGGGTGTATTATACCCGAGATATTTTATTTAAAAAAGAAAAATTAAGCCTGCCAGACCCCTTCCCTCCCTCCCCCAGCGCTATCCGCTGCTAAAATACCATTTACTTACTTTAGAATTCAATTCCCCGCATTTTCCCCATTAGCAGGCAACATATAACAGATGTCAATATTCCCTGCAGGCAGCATGCTTCCATTTGCCGCCCGCTTCCTTCAGGACCTATCAGCTCCAGCCAGTGGTAATGCCCTGTGATAATCTGAAGGTCCTCACAGGACAATGCCAGAAGGAAGCGGGCGGCGAATCGAAGCATGCCACCCGCAGGGAATATTGACATCGGTTATATGTTGCCTGCTAGTGGGTAAAATGAGGGGACTTGAATATTAAAGTAAATAAATGGTATTTTAGCAGCGGACAGCGCCGCGGGAGGGAGGGAAGGGTTCTGGCAGGCTTAATTTTTTTTTTCTTAAGAGGGGAAAACAAGGGTGCGTACACATAGGCACTCTTGTTTTCCCCTAAAATCTTGGGTATAATAACACCTGCGTATTACACACAGGTGCGTATTATACCTGAGATTTTATGGTAAATGTCTTTAACCTTTTGAAAACTACAGAGGTTTCTAAATCATTACACAAAGAGTTGAAGACCTCTTTAACATTCAAGTGGTTAAAAACATTTAATTGATAGGAAATTTTTGGTTCTGCTTTATGGCCCAGTTTGTGCCAGAATCTCATGTGTTTAGCTTGTGGAATATGGCTGTATGAGTTGTAGATGCTTGTGGCACAAAGGTCAAATCCTTTAAAGAGATAGTAATGTCTGAAGATAAATTAAGAGTCGATCATACCTCATAGCTTGTTAAGAATGCAGAGCGTTATTTCAGTCCTGTAACTGGTCTAGTTCATGTGTAATTATATGATAAAGTGTCCCCCTCCTGCCCCTTTTACATACTTAACACTGCCTCCCCTCAGATCTAGAATCCGGTCATCGGACCGGACAGATCTCAGTGAGGGACAATTTTCTGGCTGTCAGTATAAGGAAAACCCTTCCCCCCTTGACAAAGAAGGGCAGATTTGTCCTTATGTCGCTCTCCATCCAGACCAACTTGCTGCTGTGAGGAGAGGCAGTGTTACATTTGTAAAAGGGACGGGAGGGGAACACTTTATCATATAGTAACACATGAACTAGACCAGTTACAGGATTGTAATAACACTCTGCATTGTTAAAAAACTATGATGTATGATTGATGCTTATAATGATAATTTCCCTTTAACCCCTTAACGACCCTTGACGGTCATAGTACATCATGGGTAGATCTGACTTAACAACCCATGATGTACTATGACCGTCATGGAATTCCGGGCTCCCCCCGCGGGTGCATGCCGTTCGGGGAGTCCAGAACCGGAAATAAAAAAAAAAATGCTCCTTGGTCCTTAAGTGACCACCGCGTGCGTGCGGGGCCAGTCCTTAAGGGGTTAAGCTCTCACACAAATGCAAGTTTGTGCAGTAATACCTTTTGAATTAAGAATCTCAGAGTGTGCTTGATTTATTCAAAAAGTAAAAAATATATATAAGAGGTTTACCCGTTTTAACTTATGAAAATGCATTATTTATCAACTTTTTGTTTCTTCATTATTACATCTATTTATTTCCCTGGTTTAAATCCATAAAGCATTCAGTATAATACCTAACTCAAAGTATTACTGTTTATTTAAAGGTAGCAATTATTCTAATGTAAAAGGTGTATTGTTACATGGGTGAGTTGTGAGGATAAAGAGATTAAACTGCCTTTGAACTCAGTGTTTTAAATTGCCCTCACTATGGTGAAGGGACGTCTCTGCAATTTAGTACAATACAGAAAGGTGTCAACACGAATGATTTATAAGTCATCCCATAGGTTTCAGTTTACAGATTCCTTACAGCACAATCCTGTGATTTGATACTATATCAAAGTATCAGGCATAAATATTAATAACATAGCTTTATACGCAATAACAAGGGGTAACGTCAGTTTACTTGTGCATTACGAATACATTAAAGCCAAGTCGTTCAAATAGCAACAATAACATAAGAGACACTAAAGCAGTGTTGCTTTATCTGAAGTTATTAACCCTTTGAGCACAAGAAGGTGTGTAATGCATTGCAAAGCAGTGCATAGACACCCTCTGGCACTCTAGCCTTTGATGTATTAAGAAGAATTGGTGTAAGTCTGGTATAACCCATTACACCATAGGAGATAAATAAAACATATAATTGACTCAAATGGGGATTTTAAACCATTGAATGCTAGAGAGGTTTCCAGTACATTGTTGAGCAATACTTTTAAGACTTCTCTAACATTTAAGGGGCTAAGAATCCCAATTAAATGAATGGACAATTGCCAAATTTTAAATTGTCCCCTACAGTGTAGTTGATTTGCTCCAGAATCACTCCAGTTTTCTGTAGTACATTAGCCTAAAATGGTTAAAACGAACCATATGTGTGATTTAAATCTTCAAATACTTTTTGACAAGGGATTCCTAAATGACCTTGAAGACCTGACTATGACCTTGTATGTAACTGGATTTCTGGCTTGATCATTATAGTACACATATCACTCTACTGTCTAACCTCTTTGATCCTTAATGCAGAGGCCTGAATGAATGAGTGTGATTAACTGCTTTAGAGGGACTGACTGTTGATTTATTATGAGGAATTGTAATTACATGGCACGTTCTAAACACATTTATAGCACAGGAAAATAAAACCTAGCTCAGCTGTGTTTGTAAATTACATTTAAATTTCTAATGCTTGAAATCCCTAAGGACAAGAAACAACTGTAAAAATTGAGTACCTGGAGGTTGTTTACTGATGCGGCAATACAAATTATCTTGGTTTTATCAAAGATTCCATCACAAAGTATTCACATACTAATGCAATGTGATCTTTGTCATGCCATGTCTGAAATTAAGGGTGATGTATATGTATTGCAGTACTACTGACCCCTTTGCTGCCATATAAGAATGGAAGCAAGGCTTAAAGTAATGAAAACGCTTTTTTATTAGATAATGAAATTAGTCTTTGTAATTGGGAATTGATGAACTGTGATTATCTGTTTCCTACCTTGGGAGATTTCAAAGTCATAGTTTTAGTTCACATAGCCAAGTGTTTCAATTATTTCCTGCAGTTCCTCATTATGTTGTGTACTTCCTCCAACGATCATAAGTATGTGTGTGGGAACAGTAACATCAGTCAAACATGACTGGCTGGCGTTCACATGCGGCCATCAAAGATTACTTACTGTGATATGCATTGTGATGATCCAATAATTCCTATCAATGTCTACACATGTGCCATATTTGCCACCATTCGGAATCTCCATACTGCAACTGTTGAGCTACCTTTACCTTAAGGTGCAAATGCCTGCAACACCCCTCCTTCCCTGCAGCCACCCCCTCCCCCATATACTTGTAGCAGAAACCCACATGAACACACATGAAACTGAACACAATAAGTCACACAATTGATAACGACTTGGAAACATTGTGATAGGTGGCAAATAAGAGGTCACATCTTTTATTGAAGGGGATTTACTTATTTAAGTGTATCCTGGGAAACCCTCCCCCCAGCTTCCCAATGTGGCACCTAGAGTGGTAGCCACAGCATGGCACAGCCCTGGCACATGTCGCTGAGGGTGATCATGAGAATTTTTAAGGCACTGATACCACCCCATACCCATGAGGCCTCTGGTGGTAGCAACCTCTAAACACAACCAAAGAGACAATAGGATAAGTTGATCCACCACAACTTACCCATGCCTCCCCTTCACCTCATTGCATACTGGCCTAAGAGACCTTACGGATTGAGCCAGACACCCCGCATCAGAAACAGCATTTGGCTAGCCTCACTGGCTGGGACCAGAAGTGCAAAATGTTAGCCCTACATGGAGTCTAGCTGCGTGAAAGACAACTAAGCCTAAGTTTGACTTCTTCTGCAGTGGATGCTACTTCTGCTGCAGGTCTTACTAGAAAAGGAGATAAGAAAAGAGATGGTTAGGGAGGATGGAAAAGACAAATGGTAAATACTGAATGCATCTAACTCGCAGTCACCTTTATATCCCCGAACACCTACCCCTTTACTCACCTGTATCTACCTGCATTCCTTTTTCCTGCCACCAGTTGGAGGGGGAGCCCACCCCTCATTGTTCTCCCTTGTGGGCTTCTCTTCCCCTTATGGGAAGATAATACGGCTGAGTCTGGCCCCTTCCTATGGTTGGTTTCAGTCTCGCTGCTGAGCCCTCCGCCATTTTTTTTTTTTTTTGCTTCATCCATGAATAACTGTCACCAAGTTCTAAGTATAAACATCCCCACAGGGTGCACAGCAAACTAATTTGAGTTACTTGTTGCAGCACAAGGGGACTGAACAGTGTAGCCCATGCTAGATTATTATATTTGCTTTTTAAATAATATATTTTCACTTACCCATTATTGGAATAAATTATACTTTACATAGTGTGAAAAAACTTTTGGGTGTTTTTTTACCATATTGCTTACTTTGAAGAACAATGCTACCTTGCATAGTTTGAAAAGAATTTTCGGTGTTTTTTGCCATATTGCTCCCTTTGAAGAACACATATAACTAATTACATACCTAAACATTTTGTGAGTTACATGCTATAAAGTTAACAACTCCTGGGGGAGATTCACTAAGAAATGATAAAGAGGTGATAAAGTAGAGATGACTTCTCCAGTTTATCACTTCTCCATTTCCTATGTTATTCTATGGAGCCTATGCACTAAGATTTCTTAAACATTGGGGATCTTAGTGAATAGGCTCCATAGA
Organism: Rhinophrynus dorsalis; assembly: GCA_037306005.1. Lineage (NCBI taxonomy): Eukaryota > Metazoa > Chordata > Amphibia > Anura > Rhinophrynidae > Rhinophrynus > Rhinophrynus dorsalis. The sequence continues at coordinate 364,134,905 of CM074723.1, read as the reverse complement.
GTAACACAGGAACTGGAGAAGTGATAAATTGGGGAAGTCATCTCTACTTTATCACCTCATTATCACCTCTTTATCACGCCTTATTGAATCTCCTCCCAGATATTACTGTTTTCAATTGCTGTTTATAAACAAAAAATGTAAAGGAAAAAAATGTTACAATGTACAGTAGCTATCAAGGGGTAACTACAGGAGGTGCTGTGGATGCAGTTGCACCCAGTCCCAGCATCCAAGGAGGCCCCATTCCCCAGGGTCCAATAAGCTATAGTTATGCCTATGAAATATGTTTGTGATAAGGGGCTCAAAAAAATGTTTGCACCGAGGTCCTCCAATGACTAGTTACACCACTGGCAGCTATAATCATCTGCGTTTAATCTGCAACATACAGTATAATTATCTACTTTTTCTAACCTTCTCTACCTTCTTGCATATTCTCCATTGCTGAGTGGTTATGCAAAAGTCTTGACTTTGACGTATGTTTATATAGCTGTTGCTAGATCATTAGGAATTCCTGGAAATGCCCAAATCATCAGTTCTGCTTCTGCTTCTAACATCTGACACTAATCAGTGTCCTTTGACTAATTAAAAAATATACTGAGACTGATGTACCATATAATCTGTACTATTAGAGGGACCCAAGTCTAAAAGACACCAAAATGTTTACAATAAAAATATTTATAAATTGAAGTAACATGCACTCACAGGTGATATACAAAATAAAACCCATGAGTGCCCCTGGTTATTTCATTACTTTTTTTTGAGTGCACCAGGGTATTTCTCGGATAGGTCTGATTGAGTCCGAGATTCTACTCCAGACGAATGGAAGAGTCAGAAAATGGCTAGCTTTTTCTCAGCTCTTGCCCTTACATTCTGGTCAGTACGTATCCCAAATTTGGCAATTCAGGCTACACTGAAAATTGGCCAGAAGTAGCGTTGAAACAGCCATTCTACTATTACATTCTAGCATAGGGCACCAAATGGCAGTGACCACCACAGACACCTCCAAGTGCCCCTATGTGCACCCAACCACCTCCCCTACACTCACCTACGTCCTTTTTAATCCCTCTAGTGCCAAATAGGTGAAAACTCGCTTGCAATGGAGGGGTCAACAGTTAAATATGAAGAGTAGTTACCCCGCCACCTCCCACTAGCCTAACCAGGGTCATTACCTCCTTCATTGCTAGATAGGCTGGGAATGGATTGCAATTAATGTGTTTCAGCCATACAGTCAATGCAGGGATTACACTTGTCTAAAAGGTAGGTTTTGTTTTATTTAAGGCTAAAATGTCCTTGAATACAGTCATCAATTAAATCAAGATGGAAAGCATCCAAAAATAAATGGGGTCCTGAGACCACATATAAAGTTCTTTTGATAAAGGGAGGGAATTTCCTTGACAAATTAAATGAAAAATTATTCCACATTTTTATACAAATTACAACAAAATAAATTAATATGGTGTACAACAGAGAAGTTAAGCATTTGTATGGAAAGGGAGGTTGTAAGTGAGGGGGTAATGATATCCTATAGTTCCACTGATCTGCTGTTTTACATAATGAACATTATTAAATCATTGGTTGTTAGCTTGTGAGAATGTGATTGATTGACTCAGAAAGAATTATCATCGAATAAACATCATCTAAACATCTGGTATTCTACGTACTAGATAAAATCTGCAAAATCATTACACATCAACCAGGCCAACCTGTTGTGGCAGGTAGTAACTTGGGCTTTTTAAGCCCTTTCTTATCTTTGTTGATAATATACATAACACTTTAGCATACATCAGTGATACCATCTAGTACCTAGTTCTTGATATTATACCTTATCCTACAGCACCATTTTTATTTCTTACACTAGATCTACTATAGATAGTTATACCTCATCTAGAGGGCACTGAATCTTCTTGTGAATTTTCTAAATTTATCATAATGTTGCTATGAACAGGGCTGGATTTACATACCAGGCAACCCTAGGCAAGGCACTCTAGGAGCCATTAGCCCCACCCATGACCACACCAATGTTCCTCACATGGCCCCAGACCCATCCACTATTTCCTGGCACAGAAAATACCCTTAGCCTCTTACAAACAAAGCAACAAAAAAGGCTTTAACCCCTTGGTTGCTAGAGAGATATCCAACACATTGCAATCTCTCTATCATCTAAGGGGGTGCCAAGGAAAATCCTAACTCTAAGGATTTTATGTCCTGGTTCCGTTCAGAATGACAGCTTACTTTTGATCAAGTGAGTGGTTCAAAACTTCATCGGCAAGAGGGGCGGTTCCTTTTTACTAAGGGCCTTCTCTTTGGTCTACCTTACACTTTTGTAACTGTTTATGCCCCTAATGCCCAACAAATATCCTATCTTAAGAAACTCCTCAAGGTGTTATACTCATTCAAAGTAGGCTGCATGGTGATGAGAGGGGATCCTAACATCCCTCTGTATCCTATAGTGGATTGCTTCTCAGGTAGATCCCACTTTCCACATTCTGCTCTATCCAAATGTTCAGCTCTGCTTAATGATCACCATTTCACTGACTCATGGATATTACTGTCACCTAGTACCCACAACTATACATATTTCTCTCCACTTCATAACAAAATATACCAGAGTTGAGTATGTGTTTATGGAACAATATCAGGTACACACTTCAGAGGTGGCCACTATTGAACCCTTTACCTGGTCAGACCATGGACTGGTATGAGTCGACTGTTGAGACGTCTACCAAGGGTCTTGAGGTATGGATGTTGAACGATCTCTTGATCCAGGGGGAGGATTCCAAACATGCAATTGACTCAACTAACAGAACTAATTTCAACCTTAATACCACCCCAGGCACGGCACCGACCACTGTCTGGGAAGCGCATAAATGAGTGATATGGGGGGGTTAATCAAGCTCGGTGGCATCCAGGCTAAGCAGTGTTGCAGCTATATTTCTGGGTTGATAGATAAAATAAAAATCGCTGGAAGGCCAGCATAACCAAACCTTGTCAGCAGCGGAGCCTCTGAATTAGGAGATTGAGAGGAGAACTGCTTAGTTTATATAGGGAAGGAATTACTAAGCTGTTCCACTGGCTGAAGTATGTCTCATTTATGCAGGGCAACAAATGTGGAAGGCAACTTGCCCATATAGTACAGATTAAATGTAAAGCTTACTACATGGCGTGTATTCAAAATGGTTCCGGCACATTATGTAGAACATAACCAAGACATTTTTAGCATTTTATAGTTCCCTCTATAACCTCGCAGGCGTTCCCTCTATAACCTCGCAGGCCCTAACACAGACATGGATCAGCGACAACTGAAACAAAATACACGCAACTTTTTGAAAGTGTCTGGTCTGAAAAAACTTACTATAAACCTTTCTCTGCTATGTTGTTACCCCACTTACTATCCAATTTGAATGTGATTGCCTCCAGGACACGTTTCTCTCTCACCTCACTGGAAGCTCATATAGCACTGATCCCCAAACCTGACATGGATCCATCTGAATGTAATAATTATCGCCCCATTTCCTTGCTGAACTTTGATGTGAAGCTTTTTGCTTCACTCATTGCCTCTAGAATCTCACCATCACTACCAGCTTATGTTCACTCGGACCAATCAGAATTTATTAAAGGCAGGGAAACCGGAGACAACACCACTCAGTCAGTCTCCCTGATTCATACAGTGAGCAACAAAAACATGCCAACTCTTCTTGTGTCTGTGGATGCAGAGAAGGCTTTCGATTGGGTAGATTGAAAATACCTAGTTGAGCTTCTCTTCTTTCTGGGCTTTGGGCCTAGAGCCATCACATGCATAATGAGCTTATATACTAAATGCAATGCACACTCTGCGCGCTTAAAGATCAATGGATCTTTATCTAATCGTTTTATGATCATGAATGGCAAACTACAGGGTTGCCCACTTTCCCCTATCCTGGTTATCCTTTCCCTGGAGCCCCTCCTGAATCAGATGCACATGCTCTCTGACATCTCTGGCCTCTCTCAGTACTGGTACACCACCAAAATAGCCAATTTTTCTGGTGACATCCTCTTTTTATATCGATGCTGGAGGTGTCTCTACCTCCACTGATGGAAATCCTTGACGAGTACAGTCATATCTCCAAATCTAAGATAAACTTTGGAAAGTCAGAGGTACTTATTATCTCTGTTCCCTCTCACTGCCTGCCCCATCTCCAGAGGTTGTTACCCTTCAGCTGGGCTCAATCCAGCATCCTATATTTCAGTATAATGCTGACCCCTAGGCTAGAAGACATGGTCCAAATACATTCATTTGTAGGTTTGGTAGAATTGAGTTATTGAAAATGATAGTGTTTATCAAATCCTGTACTTCTTTAATACCATACCATGTACTATACCCTCTGCAATCTCTTATTAACCCTTTTGTTTGGGTATATAAAAAGCAGAGAATGGCTACTTCTTGGCTCTACCTACCTGCCAGACAGGGAGGACTGAGAGTCCCTGACATTCAAAATGGTACTGTGCCTCTTTCCTGATTACTCTTTTGGATTGCATTTTCCTTACCCCCAAAGAATGGGCTACTTCTTTGCAAATGCATTTGGCAGGCATTGACCCACAGAACCTCCTGTGGATTCCACTGCAGTCCAGCGTGCACCAGGCCCCCTCCCACCCTATTCTGAAAAGACTCCTCTCGGCAGTGTACTTCCTATCCCTCTCCTCTACTCTCTATCTGCAGCACTCCTGATGTTCCATCCAGCCTAGTACCAGGTTCTTTTGAGGTATGGGTAAAACTGGAACTGCACACTCTGAAGAAGTTGTCACTGTAGTCTGGATTTCCATCTTTCGAATATCTCAACAGGAATCACTTTCTGCCCCAGTCTTTCATCTGGCAGATCTGACACTTCATGACTGGGATCCTGGCAGGGGGTGGGGTTCAGACAGACCTAACTCCCTTTGAAGGGAACCTGAAAAAGGTAGAATACCATCAACGACCCCTTGCGAAACGTATCAGATTTCTGACGTTTAATGGTCTCAAATCCATATTCACCTTCTTGCTTCAGTGGGAAGAGGAACTTGCCACTGAGTGGCCTGTAGCTAAGTGGGTTAAACTCATTACCTATCTCTTACAGAGCTCACCCGATACTAAGGCTATTTGCTTCAATTCTGGCAGTGCGATTAAAGCTGATTTTGACTGGTCTGATACATAGAGATCAGATAGGATTTGTGCCAGGGAGATTAGCTTCAAATAATATACGAAGACTGACTGATGTCTTGGACTGGGGAAAGAGGAAGAAGATGCCCCTTCTGACCCTGTCATTAGATGCAGAAACAGCATTTGACAGGGTCAGTTGGGGCTTCTTAAACTGGGCGTTGAGGACTTTTGGAAATGAGGGGCAGATGCATAAGACAATAATGTCTTTGTATGTAGCCCCAGCTGAAAGAACAGTGGGACCAAATGTTTGTTTCGGGTTGGTTCCCTTTGTCAAACGGCACCAGACAGGGGTGTTTATTGTCCCTTATATTATATATTTTATCGGTAGAGCCATTGGCGTGTAGTATTAGAGCTAATCAAGAGATAAAGGGGGTTCCAACCAAGGGGGAGGATTTAAAAATTTGCCTCTACGCGGATGATGTATTGTTGACAGTCACTGATCTCTTGAATTCAACAGAACATCTGATGAGGGTTATAGACGATTATAGCAAAGTTTCAAATTATAAATTGAGTATAAATAAAACTGTTGAATTATTTAGTGAGACTGAGAAGTATATTATAGAACAAGTACAATCAAAATATCAATTTAATGTTAAGAGGGATTTTTGTTACCTGGGGATGAATATTTCAACAAAGTTGGATAGAATTATGGAAAATAATTTTATGGCCTTACTGAGACAAACAAATAGAGATTTGAAGGAATGGAGACAAGTGGAGATTACTGGGTGGGGAAGAATAAATCTCTTAAAATCCTATGTTCTCCCAAAGTGGATTTATCTTTTTCGAATGCTCCCTTTGAAGGTCCTGCGTAGTTGGTTGGAATTATTACAGGCTAGTTTATCTAATTTTGGATGGAGGGGTAAAAAGCCGAGAATAAAACAGAGTATGTTGTCAGCTAAAAAAGCAAAGGGCGGTTTGGGTATGCCAATGATTAAACAATATTATGAGGCAGGAATTGCTTTCCATATATATTTGTTGCAAGTTGAAGAAATGAAATAAAAGGGATGGTATAAGCTAGAAATCGAGTCGGGAGATTCTGAGAATATGACTCAGATGGTATGGAATTTGGAGATAAAGAAAGTAATGAGGAAAATTTTGTTTTGAATCAAATTCTCCCGATGTGGGGAGGGATTAAGAACAGGGTTAAGATGAAAAATAAAGTTTTAATTTTTCACAAATTAAATATAATAGAAATAAATGTGGAGAACATAGATTTAAAGGGGTGGAAAATGAGAGGAATAAGGAGTATTAGGGATTTATATTCAGGTGATACCTTGAAAACCTTTTCCCATTTGGTAGATGATCAGGGCCGGATTTACATCTCAGGAGCCTGTAGGCACAGAACTGTGAAGCGCCCCCCCCCCCCCATTTGCCAACTCCACTGGACACCTCCACAATGCTCATCAGCTCCATATTGCACCCCCATCAGCTCCAACTTGCCCCCCATCATCTCCATATTGCCCCTCACTTTGCCCCAACCCCATCAGCTCCAACTTGCCCCCCCATCATCTCCATATTGCCCCTCACTTTGCCCCATCATCTCCATATCCCCTCAAATTGCCCCAACCCCATCAGCTCCAACTTGCCCCCCATCAGCTCCATATTGCCCCTCACTTTGCCCCATCATCTCCATATCCCCTCAAATTGCCCCAACCCCATCCGCTACAACTTGCCCCCCATCATCTCCATATTGCCCCTCACTTTGCCCCCATCATCTCAAAATTGCCCCTCACATTGCCCCATCATCTCCATATCCCCTCAAATTGCCCCAACCCCATCAGCTCCAACTTGCCCCAACCCCATCAGCTCCATATTGACCTCTGCTCCATAAGCTTCAACTTGCCCCCCATTAGCTCCGTTTCCTACCTCTCCGGCGGCAGGACATGTCTGTGCCTCCTTGACACAGTCCTGTAGCTGATTGAGCTCCCGCGCGGTCTCCTATTCAGGAATGCAGAGCGCTGGGAGATGATGTCATCTCCCAGCGCTCTGCTTTCCTAAAGATGCGACGAGGGAGCTCACCATCTACAGGACTGTGCCAAGGAGGCACAGACATGTCCTGCCGCCGGAGAGGTAGGAAATAGGGAGCGGGGGGCGGGCAGCACCAGCGCCAGCGAGGTGGCTACTTTTTTTTTTTTTTTTTTAATTAAAAAAAAAAAAAAAAATCCCAATGGCAGGCGCCCCTCGGTGGCGTGCGCCTGTAGGCAGGTGCCTACTTTGCCTAATGGCAAATCCGGCCCTGTAGATGATTATAGTCTCCCATCTAGGGAAGTTTTCACTGTCGTCCAATACAGGTCACTGGTACTCTGGGAGGCGTAAGTCCCCTTTAATAGGCAGGAACAACTATGCAAATGATTTGCAAGGGGCGGAGCCTCCCCTCTTACTTAAGCCACCTTCTGGCCAGAGCCACTTAGATTGATTTGTTCCTGGAGTGCCTTGCACACCAGGTAGAAGAACATCTATGCATCTTAGTGTTTTATTATTTTTTTTCAAATATGGAATACCACCATTAGGAGGGTGACCATGGCTGTGAATTGCCCTCTCTAAAGTGGCTGGTGCAGCTTCCAGGGATTCCTGTGGACCTTATGCCCTGAAGAGGGAACAGCTTGTGTTGAGCAGCTTCCCTACTGAGGAATTTACCTCTGGGTTATTCCTTATTCATCATGGTCACCTGAAGACAGAAGTCCTGCAAGAAAGGTGAGTCACCCATTGAGTGCTGAAGGTCCACTTGTCCCCACAGTGTCCCTTTGATGGGCTTGTATTTGGGAGTTTTCAATACACTCCAGCACTCATAGGGTGTTTTTTATTGCATTCTTAATGTTTATGCAATTTCTGTGATATTCTCTGGGTTTTGGAGCTTGGGATATTCGTTTACTTATGTTTCTTATGTGTTTTATTCTTGTTTGAGCACTTTTTAACGTTTTCTTAAACTTTATTAAAAATTGAGTTCCGCGCCTTTAAGCGCGGCTTTTCCCGCTCAGACGCAATGGCTCCTTTACTCTCTATGGGAATTCACAGTGTGGGACATATCTTTGGAACCGCTTGTCACAGCAACTCCAGAGAGGGCTCATTTTACTGCTAGGCTCCTGCTCTATCATCCGGATTGTGTTTTATTTATGTGGGGTGTTCAGGGGGGCTTCGGGCACTGTTTAGGGTACTTCTATGGGGAAAACTACATTTCCCATGAGCGCCTGGTTCGCGCTCGTTTCTGATTGGCTGTCATGACGGCCGCCATTTTGTGGTACTTTTCCTATGCGAGTACACTACGCAGGGACCGAGCCTTCTCTCTCCTCTACAGATTAACCCTTCGCTGGCCAGATAAGTCCGAATTTAGACATTTCTGGGGTGAAACTTTAATCCTTTACACTTTTTCTGGGTGATAGTGTTATTAGTGGGGTATATTGACGCTGTGAGCATGTCTACTTCACTGGAGCTAGGGGCTAGACCCAAGTCTAAGGAGGATGGGGGGTCTGCTACCCCCATGGCATTTTGCTCCTCTTGCCACATTGGGCTGTCTAGCGATAATGTGGGGGATCTATGCCCTAATTGTACTGGTCAAGATAGCAACCCTGGGCTTTCCAGCCACGCTATTGAGCCATCTTGGGTGAGGGAGTTTAAAGCTGCCACTAGGGATCTCAGATCCACGCTTCAACTCTTTCCCTCTCAGATACAGGGGGCTCTCCAGGTCTGGCAGACCCCCTCTACCATCAGGACCTCCCTGCCTAAGCCACAGGGGGCTCCTGATGTAACTGATTCTTCTGAAGAAGAACTCTTACAGGATTCTGATGCTGAGGAACGTACTGTTATTGAATCTAACAGGTCCATTGGGGACCCCTATGAGTGTGACCCTGAAGTCTCGGCTGAGGGTCTGATCAGAGCGGTTCTGAATACGCTCAACCTTCCTCTGACTCAGGAATCCACTTATGATCCTACTGATGTTTTTCAGAAAAAGCCATCTAAGCCAGTGGTTTGTTTTCCAACTAACCCTACTCTTGCCCGTCTGGTCTCTGAGGCATGGAAGAATCCTGATAGATCCTCCTCTGTCTCTAAAAAGTTTGCTAAACTATACCCTTTTCCTGAGGCTGAGCTGGCGAAATGGGTTCATCCTCCCAAGGTGGATGCTCCGGTTTCTAGACTATCCAAGTCTACCGCTTTGGCTGTCTCTGATGCCTCTGCCCTGCAGGATTGGACGGATAAAAAGCTAGAGCTTTCTCTTAAATCTATTTTTGCCTCCATTGGCACTGCCATGCGTCCAACCTTTGCTGTGGCATGGGTTAATAGAGCCATTGCGGCCTGGACTGAACGACTGACTGAAGCAGTTCGCCAGGATGCGCCAGTATCTGAACAGTTGCAGCTTCTTGCTAATATCACTGAAGCTCAGAACTATGTTGCTGACGCTGCTTTTGATGCTGTGCGCATGATGGCGAGGGCCTCCACTTCTTCTGTGGTGGCCAGACGTGCCCTTTGGCTGAAAATTTGGTCTGCTGATACAGCCTCTAAGAAAGCCTTGCTTTCCTTGCACTTTCAGGGGAATTTGCTTTTTGGGTCTGAACTCAAAGAAATGATCAGTGAGGCTACTGGCGGTAAAAGTACTCTTCTACCCTCAGTCTTTAAGAAAAAGTTTCCAGCCAAACGCAATCGGTCCTTTCGTTCCTTTCAGCCTGAGACACGCTCCTCGGCCCAAACGGGCCCTCCCACTACGCGCTCCTCCTCCAAGCCCAAACAGTCCTGGAAGCCCAAAGTTGCCCCCAAGGCCAAGACCTCCAAGACTGCTTCGGCATGACTCGCCGAACCCGGGTCCGCATCCGGCTGTAGGTGGTCGTCTCCGCATCTTCCGCCGGACTTGGGAGGAGTCAGTGGCGGACCCATGGGTTCTTCAGGTGGTGTCAGAGGGATACAGGATCCCTTTCTCTTCTCTTCCTCCTTTTCGGTTCCATTTTACTCGTCCTTCTCAGGAACCCACAAAAAGGCGTCTGTTCGACGACGCTATTCAGGATCTCTTGGACAAAGAGGTCCTGGAGGCGGTTCCTCAGGGGGACACAGGTTCAGGATTCTATTCCAACCTGTTTGTGGTAGCCAAAAAGGACGGAGGGGCTCGTCCCATTTTGGATCTCAAAGATCTCAATGCCTATGTGGTGACTTCCCACTTCCGCCAGGAATCTCTGCGCTCTGTGATTGCAGCAATGTCTCCAGGGGAGTTCCTTGCCTCCCTGGACCTTCAGGATGCTTATCTTCACATCCCTATTCATCCAGAGAGCAGGCGGTATCTCAGGATTGCCTGCCACAGGGGACACTTTCAGTTTGCAGCGCTCCCCTTTGGGCTGACTTCAGCCCCTCAGGTCTTCCAGAGGGTGTTAGGCTCCTTGATAGCGGTGCTTCATCAGGATGGGATCAGAGTGACCCCATACATGGACGATCTCCTACTGAAAGCGTCCTCAGCGGAGCTTCTCCGTCAGCAATTACAGAAGTGCATGCACACTCTGAACCGTCATGGCTGGATCCTGAATCTGGACAAGTCGGACTTGGTTCCATCTCAGAGGCTTCTGTTCCTGGGTCTCCTGTTCGACACTCGCCAATGCATGGTGTTTCTTCCAGAGGATGTGGCTCACCAGATAGCCGTCAGAGTGGCTGGGATTCTGGACATGGACGAAATTCCGGTTCCGAAGTTGTCGTCTTTAGTGGGGAAGTTCATTTCCACGATCGAAGCAGTACCATTTGCCATGGCCCACTCCAGGGAACTTCAGAGATTTGTGATCCAGACGTGCAGGAATCATCCAGATCATCAACATCTGTCAGTTTCTCTTCCTCCTCATGTCGAGTCGGGTCTGCACTGGTGGTTAGATCTCTCTCATCTCCTGAAAGGGAGATCTTTTCTAGTTCCTCGTTGGACCACAGTTACAACGGATGCCAGCCTTCGGGGCTGGGGTGCAGTCTGGGGTCGCTTCAGTGCTCAGGGGAAATGGGGTCTGGAGGAATCCCTTCTCTCCATCAATGTTCTGAAACTTCGAGCTGTCCGGCTTGCCCTGAGGCACTGGGAGTCTCAACTGACCGGTCTTCCGATCAGAGTGGAGTCCGACAACGCCACGGAGGTGGCTTACATCAACAGGCAAGGCGGCACAAGAAGCGGTTCCGCCTGGTGGGAGGTCAAGGATATTTTGTCTTGGGCAGAAGATCACGTGCCTGTCATCTCTGCAGTTCATATTCCAGGCGTGGACAACGTGATGGCAGACTTCCTCAGTCGTCACACCGTCGACAGCGGAGAATGGGCTCTTCATCCAGAGGTGTTTCACATGCTCACCCAGCGGTGGGGGATGCCTGTGGTGGACCTGATGGCTACCAGGCACAACAGGAAGGTTCCGGTGTTTTGCTCCCGGTTGAGGGACTCCCTTGCTCTAGCAGTGGATGCCTTGTCGATCCCTTGGGATTTCTCCCTGGCTTACATCTTCCCTCCTCTTCCTCTATTGATCAGAGTTATCCAGAAGTTGAAGCAGGAGCGTTGTCCTGTCATCCTGATCGCTCCAAACTGGCCTCGCCAGTCCTGGTATCCGGAGTTGATGGCCATGTCAGTGTCGGATCCGATCCCGCTCCCTGCCCGTCCGGACCTACTTCTCCAGGGTTATCTGTGGAAGGAGGATGTTCACTCTCTCCATTGATGGCATGGCGGTTGAATCATTGATTCTAGCAAAGAAAGGATTTTCTCCTTCTGTGGTGTCGACTATGCTTAGTGCTCGTAAGCCTGTGTCCTCCAAGATCTATCATCGCATATGGTCAACCTTCGTTGCATGGTGCACTGATAAGGAGTTATCCCTTGAGTTTCATCTTCCCACTGTCCTGGCCTTCTTACAGGACGGTGTGGATAAGGGGCTCAGTCTGAGTTCCCTCAAAGTTCAGACTTCTGCCTTGTCTGTGTTTTTCCAGGAAAGGATTGCTATCCTTCCTGATGTGCAAGTTTTCTTCCAAGGTGTGACTCATGTTCGACCTGCCTTCAAGAGTCCTGCTCCCCAGTGGGACCTCAATTTGGTGCTGGGAGTTCTCCAGCGACCACCGTTTGAATCCTTGGCTTCCATTCCATTACGTCTCTTGACTTGGAAGATGGCCTTCCTTTTGGCTATTGTTTCAGTTTGCCGGGTAGCAGAGTTACAAGCTCTGTCTTGTAAACATCCTTACCTGGTGTGTAACGGATCCTACCCGTTACTGGGAGCTCTTGTCTGGGCATGGCATTTATTCACCCCTGGGCCCAAGGATTATGGATATTGGACACTCCTTTGTGCCCTGGCATACGATCTCTCAAGCCCTTATCCTGGACTAAGAGACTTTGGCTAGCCTTATGTGGATAGGCAGCTGTACCAGAGGAAAGAACAATTCAAGGCTTGGGTGCTGCAAACTCTTCTGACCTGCAAAGGGTTAACCATTTGAGTTTGAGCATATTTACTTTCAATATGTTTTGTAGTCCCCCAAGCCTTTTGCTTAATTACTCAAGTCATTGTATTGAGCACTGTCTTGTGGCCCCCTGCTGTGTGATTAATCCAATCATGTCTGCCCTATTATGTTTCCCTGAATCATTTGTTGTTGGTTCTTGGACCCTTTGTGGTGACTGAATTATCCCTGTGACTACTCCATTGTATTCTGCCCTACCATTTGCTGTGTCCTATTGATGAACTGTGATTGAATTAAGTCTCCTGTACTGTGCTCTAAGTTAGTGTGGTTTGAAACTGTATAAATATGTGTGCTTTGGTTCAATAAAGAGAGTTCTGTTTTGGAGTGAACAAGGAGTCCTGGAGTCTTGTATTGCTTATGGTCTAAAGTATCCACTCTGATACCCATCTGCGCCAAGTATCCTGAATCGCTGACCGCCTGCTGCCAGTTTCCTGCGTCCTAACTTCGTGGACTGTCAGGCGGCGACGTGGACTCTTCCCTGCCTCCCTGCTTCCAGTGATCCTGTGGCTGTTTCCAGTGACCGTCCATACTCCAACCGGTGCACCTGACGGCGCTTATCTGCGTCGAGAAGGAGAGACCCAGGAACGACGGCGGAAGGCGACGCGGTCCCTTCCCAGCTTCCGTTACATTGGTGGCATAGCGGTGGGATTTCTCCTTCATATCGGGTGCAGCAATTGAGACATGGCAGACGAAGCAGTGCTGGCAGACACTCTTGGAGCATATGAGGATCGCTACAGCGCCATCCGAATACAGTGGTGGACCCGGCTGGGCGATGTTATCTATGACTTCGTTCCAGAGTTGGATGCGTGCATTACAGAGGAGCTCAGAGTACAGGAGGAGTACTGGGACTTTGTTAAATACCTGGACCAGGAATATGGATCCGAGGGCCTTTTTGACTGGTGCCCATCCCGCTTGCGATGGGACATCCAAGGGCTGGTATGGAACGCCTACCACATGGACTCTACTTTTGGGTGCCCTGACTCCAGCAGATACTGGGAGATCCGGGACAAAAGAGAGGACCGTTTTGGTGGATACATTCCTGCGGACTGCCAGGGAAATTTGGATATTCTGGCAGGATGTGAATGGGACCTGGAGCAACTATATGCTGGGTTCATTCAAGAGGTCCGGGAATTCCAAAAAGATGAAGAAGAATGGGGGGGTAATGCATCTGAGGAGGACTTCAGCGACTTTGAGGGCCAGGATTGTGTTACCCCTGTTCACTCCACACTGGTGAGTGGGAATTCGTTCCTCACCAGTGCCCCTGTTGTTGCCCCTGCATCAGGAAGTGGGAAAATTGTCCTTCCTGATACCCCTTTGCCCCTGGACTGTGTGTTGCCTGAGCTGAGGAGTGGGAATTCGTTCCTCCTCAGCCAAGAAGATGCCTCTGCATCAGGGGATGGGACAGATGTCTCCCCTGATAGGCATGTTGCCCCTTCCCCTGTCTTTCCAGCTGCGGTGGATGAGATGCAGGTCCCCACCAGCAGCAATTGTATGTCCCAACTGATGGGTAGGAGAGAGCCCATCAGTCCCTGTGAACCCCCTGCTGTGGTGAGTGTGGAAGAGCTCACCAGCTGCCCCAAAGTGATGCCCCCTGTTATTGTGGAAAATGCCCTGGAAGCGGAGCAGTATGTGCTCTCCAGGGCCACAGAGGATGCCGCCTTGAGGGATGGGACTGCGGTCTCCCTCAAGGCAGAGAAGGCCCTGGAAAGTGATGGCCTACAAGAGGAGGACCCCAGCGGACTGGAAGAGAGCAGTGCTGCTGGCCCTCCTGAGGATATGTTGTGTGAACTGATGGGTGGAGAAGAGTGCCCCATCAGCCCCCCTGTAAACCCTGACCTGGTGAGTGGGAGCGAGCTCACCAGGGTCTGGGAAACCCCTGCTGTGGTGAAGGAGATGCAGGTCCCCACCAGCAGCCCCAGTCCGTCCCCTGTTGCTATTGCCCTGGAGAAGGGGAAGAGTGTCTTCTCCAGGTATGTGACTAAGATTGCGAGGAGGATTGAGACTGCCCTCCTCCAGAAGACAAGAGATGGCCCTGATGTGAGGGGCCAAGAAGAAGAGGGGTACAGCAGGCTGCCACTCTGCAGTGCTGCTACTGCCCCTGGAAACCCTGGATGTTGCCCCAAGTTCCTCATGCTGGAGAGTAGGAGCGAGCTCTCCAGTCCCCCTGTAACCCCTGGCTTGGTGCGTGGGAGCGAGCGCACCAGGTCATGTGAAACCTTGGCTGGGATTAGTGGATCAACAGTCCTCATCCCCAGCCCAACGATTGTGTTCCCTTTCCCTGTGACCCCTGGCTTGGTGGAGGGGAGCAAATTCACCGGGTCCTGTGAACCCCCTGCTGTGGTGTGTAGGAGTGAGCACACCACCCCTTGTTTTGCCCTGACACTGGTGAGTGGGAGCAAGCTCACCAGAAGCCCCAAGAAGGCGCTCCCCAACAATTCCCCTTTGGGCCCTGATCTGGTGAGTGGGACCACCGTCCTCATCAGGGATGTTGCTGGGGCCCCTGAATTTCCTGAGCTCTGCCTGGGGGGTGGGAATGTGTCCCAGAATGTTGCCCCAGCCCAGGAGAGTGGGACAAACATCCTCTCCTGTTCCTCTGGGGCAGTGGCCCAACTAAAAGGGGGAGATATGCCTCTCTCCCCACACTCTGATGCACAGAAGCCAGAGACACAATTGCCCCAGGAAGATCCCCCTTATAGACTGGCTCTTGACCCTGAGCCACTGGCCCCAGACCCAGAAGGATTTGACTTCAGCACTGCCTGGAGAAGGGCCCAGGAGAGGCCACCTGTTTTGATGTTTGTCAGGACAAACAGGCATCAGTTCCCCTGGCCCAGGTTTAAGGACACAGGAACTGGCATTTTCTTCACTGGCCCAGGACAAGGGCCCTGTACACCGCTACCGGGCCCAGACAAAGGGCTCATGTTTTCCCCTGGCCCAGGTCAAAAAGACTGCTTCACCCTCTGGCCCAGGATTAAGGACAAAGGGACTTGCAATTGTTTCCCTGGCCCAGGACCAGGGCCTTGTTTCCCCCTACCTGGCCCAGACAAAGGGCTCATGTTTTCCCCTGGCCCAGAACAGAAAGACTACTTTAACCACTGGCCCAGGACAAGGGGCACCTCAGTAGAAACTGGCCTAGGACCAAGGCCTTCGGACTAGTGCACTGTCCAGACAAGTGCCTCACCACCTCCATGCCCTCCTACAGCTCCCAGCCAGCGTTTACTACCGCACCCGCTGGCTTGGAACCAAAAGGGGGAGAAATGTAACGGATCCTACCCGTTACTGGGAGCTCTTGTCTGGGCATGGCATTTATTCACCCCTGGGCCCAAGGATTATGGATATTGGACACTCCTTTGTGCCCTGGCATACGATCTCTCAAGCCCTTATCCTGGACTAAGAGACTTTGGCTAGCCTTATGTGGATAGGCAGCTGTACCAGAGGAAAGAACAATTCAAGGCTTGGGTGCTGCAAACTCTTCTGACCTGCAAAGGGTTAACCATTTGAGTTTGAGCATATTTACTTTCAATATGTTTTGTAGTCCCCCAAGCCTTTTGCTTAATTACTCAAGTCATTGTATTGAGCACTGTCTTGTGGCCCCCTGCTGTGTGATTAATCCAATCATGTCTGCCCTATTATGTTTCCCTGAATCATTTGTTGTTGGTTCTTGGACCCTTTGTGGTGACTGAATTATCCCTGTGACTACTCCATTGTATTCTGCCCTACCATTTGCTGTGTCCTATTGATGAACTGTGATTGAATTAAGTCTCCTGTACTGTGCTCTAAGTTAGTGTGGTTTGAAACTGTATAAATATGTGTGCTTTGGTTCAATAAAGAGAGTTCTGTTTTGGAGTGAACAAGGAGTCCTGGAGTCTTGTATTGCTTATGGTCTAAAGTATCCACTCTGATACCCATCTGCGCCAAGTATCCTGAATCGCTGACCGCCTGCTGCCAGTTTCCTGCGTCCTAACTTCGTGGACTGTCAGGCGGCGACGTGGACTCTTCCCTGCCTCCCTGCTTCCAGTGATCCTGTGGCTGTTTCCAGTGACCGTCCATACTCCAACCGGTGCACCTGACGGCGCTTATCTGCGTCGAGAAGGAGAGACCCAGGAACGACGGCGGAAGGCGACGCGGTCCCTTCCCAGCTTCCGTTACATGGTGTTCCACAAGGATAAGGCTGTGCTTCGCACTACCAAGGAATTCTTACCCAAGGTTGTGTCCCAGTTTCACATCAATCAGGAGATTGTGGTTCCCTCTTTCTGCCCTAATCCTTCATCTGACAAGGAGCGAGATCTCCATTTGTTGGATGTGGTGCGTTGCCTCAAGTTTTATGTTCATCGCACCGAGTCTATCAGGAAGTCTGACGCTCTATTCGTCATTCCTGAGGGACCTAGGGCGGGGAGACCGGCTGCCAAAGTTACTATTGCATCTTGGATTAAAGCTACCATCCGTGAAGCCTATAAGTTGAGGAATAAGCATGTTCCTTTCCGGGTGACTGCCCATTCCACCAGATCTATTGGGGCCTCCTGGGCCTGCAAGAATCAGGCATCTGCGGATCAGCTGTGCAGAGCGGCCACTTGGTCCTCTGTGCACACATTTTCAAAGCACTATCGAGTTGATGTACTGGCTTCGGCTGATGCCAGTTTTGGTAGGAAGGTCCTGGAGGCAGTTTTGCCTGTTTAGTTCTTCCTCTCTGTGATCCTTAGTGCTTCCTTGCTGTTGAGCCCAGTTGGCTCTAGTTCCGTGTGCGGTGTTAGTTCAGGGATTGTTCCCTTGGTTGGTGTCCGTTGACACTTACAGTTTGGGCTATGTAATTAACTGGTTCATAGCAGTTCTAGTGACTTGGGCCTTGCGCCTGGTCCTTGCCTTACTTCCCGCCTCTGGGTCAGCTCAATGTTTGTACATCCCAGAGTACCAGTGACCTGTATTGGACGACAGTGAAAATAGGATTTTAGTCTTACCTGTTAAATCCTTTTCACTTAGTCCATACAGGTCACTGGTCTCCCACCCTGTCAAGGGACCAGTCTTGGCTCTCCTGTGGCATTCAGTGGGAGACCGTTGGGGCATGCTCACAGGAGTCTTTCTTTTTGCTTACCTGAGGTCAGTTTTAGGGTCTCAAATCAATCTAAGTGGCTCTGGCCAGAAGGTGGCTTAAGTAAGAGGGGAGGCTCCGCCCCTTGCAAATCATTTGCATAGTTGTTCCTGCCTATTAAAGGGGACTTACGCCTCCCAGAGTACCAGTGACCTGTATGGACTAAGTGAAAAGGATTTAACAGGTAAGACTAAAATCCTATTTTTTCATATTTGAGAGTAAAACTTTTTTTAACCAAGTATAAAAGCTCAGGTAATGAGGAAATTGAGAAAATAATGGAACAGATTTTTAGAAACGAGTTAGTAGAGAATGTTTTGACTAAGGATATGGAATTGATTAATATGCAAAAAAGAAATGGGGGGATAGGTGTAATAAAAAGCTGGGAAGAGGAACTTCAAGTGTCTATAGGAAACGAGGAATGGTGTAAAGCTTTTGATAAAGTTACGAGAGTGGTACATTGTCTAGCTTTGGCAGAAACCAAATATAAGCTTATAAATAAATTATATTTGGTACCCCTTAGATTGAATAAAATGTATTCCCAATACTCCAATATTTGTTGGAGATGTAAAAAGCTGGTTGGTACATATGTATATATGTGGTGTGGATGCGAGGGAGTGCGATCATTATGGGATAGGGCATTCAGGTTAATAAAAGAAATATGCGATATAGTATTGGATAAGAATCCACGAACGGCCTTGTTACATCATGATTGGCCTTTAATGGGTTGGCTGCAAAAGTTTTGGGTATACACAGTTTTATGGCTGCTAAGATTATAATTGTCAGGAACTGGGGTGAATCTTATAAGTTTTTGGTAGACCAACTGTTAATACAACTAAGTTTTCAATGTAAAATGGAAAGAAATGTGAGGTGGATAAATAATATGGGATTGAGAAATTTGGATTTTTGGGATAGATGGATAGACAGATTAGATCAGTTTAAAGCTATAAGATCAATAGTGGAAGAGGAAACTCTGGACTAGACAAAGGTTGAGATTTGTGGAGTCGATCATGCAAAAGCCAGGAACTGGGGATAAGAGGGTGAGTGAATGGGGAAGAAGGTTTAGGAAGAATGATCAGAAAGGATGAGGATATAAGGGTTCGAGTGCAGAGTTACGTATGGTGGGTTGAATAAAATAGATAAATATGTATACCATAGTATTTTAGATTATATGTAATTATAATTGGTATGGGAGATGTGTGTTAATGGTTTTATATTTGTGAAAACTAGTAAAGAGAATTAAAAAAAAAACGGTTCATTGCTCATTGGCCTGAACAGACTATATTCTTTACTTATACAGCGGCAGGAGTGGATTCTGCTTTGAAGGTCACTCTTCAAGAGCCATGGCGGCATCTTGGGCAGAAAAGGCAAAAGTTTCAGTGGATCAGATTTGGAGAGCTGCCATTTGGAAGAGGGTCCATACATTCTACTAGCATTATCACCTGGACCTCCATCCTCAGCACAGATGATCCTTTTTGTCATGGTGTTCTTACCACTGTGAATTATTGAGGCCTTCTCCCTTTTTACTCTGTTACATCTCTATGTGTCTGCTGAACGGGACGACATGGAAAGGGTGAATTCCAACTTACCTGGGAATTTCTTTTCCTTGTCAGTCCCGGGATAGCACACTGCTTCCCTCCATAATAAATCTTGAGCAGCATTTGGTCTCTTGACTTTGTACTACACTGGTAAATTTATGGGAGGGAACCCTTTTATAGGGGGGGCAATTTAAATTCCCTGGTCTGCATTCCTGTTCTTGGAAGGGGAAATCTCTCTATGTGTGTGCTGTCCCAGGACTGACGAGGAATTCCCAGGTAAGCTAGAATTCAACCTTTCTGCTATTACAGTGTACAATTTCAGAATTCAGACAAATAAGGCGTATTCGTCATCATTCGGACCTTCCGAAAGCCAAGGCCCGTCCACAAAAAAATGTCAGAATTCGAAAAGGTCCTAGTCTGAAATTTCGGTGTAAATTTCGGAAAGTCGGACGTCGCTTTCCCGGCTGAAACTATTACAATATTGCTACATGCTACTAAAAATAGATGGCACAGCGCTTTCCCATCTGAAACTATTACAATGTTGCTACATGCTACTAAAAATAGATGGCACAGCGCTTTCCCATCTGAAACTATTACAATGTTGCTACAAACTGCTAAAAATAGATCTGGTAAAACAGGTGCTTTACAGTATTATTAACCACTTAAGAACACAAGCAATTTTGGCATTTTTGCTATGTGTGTGTTCAACCATAATTACTATCTTTCTCATTTATTGCACAAACACATATTATATACCATTTTTAAAGGGCAGAAAGGGCTTTAATTTGATGTGACATATACATATATAAATTCTCCTTTATTATTAAAGAAATTTCAAAATAAAAAAAAACCACAGTAATAATGTGTTACATAATGGGTGCAGCTTAAGAAAAGTAATTCAAAATAATTTAATTGTCCTGATGGACTCTCCTATGAGGCTTGCCTTGGCGTGGCAGGTGAGCTTACATTCAAATGGCCATTTGAGTGAAACTAAAAGTCTTCAATTATTTAAATGTGCATAGGGATTTGGGATAGAGCGCAAGTAACTCTTTTTGTTTTTTGTACCATGTATTTTGGGCTGATGTATACTATAGCCATTGCTGCAGCCCAGGAGTACTGGGAGTTTGAGTGCAGGGCTTTATTTTGTGCGTTTGTTGTATATTCATTTGTATCACACAGTCATGTTACATTACTGCAACTCACCCCATATTTGCCCTATTAAGTGTTAATAAGTGCGTACGGGTTTATAAAATACCCCTTCCTGTCTCACTAGAGATTTAATATTATTTAGTTTTAATGTATTTTTTTATTTTTATTTGTTTAATTAAAATTTTTTATTGAATATTTTAAAGTTTTTTTTTTAATTCGGCCGAATAATTCAGACTAGTGCTGAATTTCGTCCGAGTCGAACAGGTCCAGTCCGAAATTTGGATCCTCCGAATGGAAAAAAAAATTAGTCCGAAATCAGATTTTACTGAAATTTGTTGCCATGCACAAGTCTAATATATTGTCATAATGTGTGATAAAGTAGATACAGGAACTATATTAGCATAAATCCTCATAATTATATTTTTACTTTCATATCTAATGCATGGTATTGCTTGTGTTCATTCACAGATATCAAGAGTACCTGCTGAATTCCTCTACATCCCCAAGACTCCCATGGGGAAGAGAAAGAGAATATGGAGGAACTGGACCAGTATCTCTTCCAGCTGATCAAAGACCAAAGTCAGAGCCGCCTGTTTTAGTGGTAAAAGGACACAAACACTATGGCTATGGAGGAGACCCCTCGCCTAGGTAAACCGATTCCTGCTGTGTGTCTATTTGAATTTTGTAGTGGGGTCACGTGTATACATTGCTTTGCAATGAGCTATACTTCCTTCCCAAGGGCAAAACAAGTGTGGGTTTGTAGATGATTACAGCCCAGTTCCCCCATCCTATGTACTACTTTTCACCTTTAAAATATTTGCCAGTAGGGGGAGGGGGGTCATGAAACCCTCACTCTTAGCACTCCTCAGTATCCTGACTCTGACTCTCCCTACAAGATGTGTATACCATTAGACAATATTATGTGTGCTCCATAATGAACTCAGAGTTAGGCACAAGGGTTTTTTTCAAAACAGGAACAAATTAATTGAACAGAATTTCTATTACAGCCAAATCTTGCTACACACACATTCCCTTTATAAGTCCTCTTACTCCTAGGCACTATAATAAAGTGCTTTATCTTGTTGACTTCATTGTCAGTTAATCAGCAGTTCACAAAACATGACTAAGTATTTGCAGTCATTTTAAAATAAAGAACAGTGGGGATAATGTACAAATATACCAGAGCAGATCCACTGGCGTTGGCCTTCAATGTGAGTGTCTGTACTTCAGGGTATGCACTAGAGCTTATTATCACTGTAGTGCATACCAGCCACACACTACTTCATTGTTGGGGCTTGAATGCCAGGAAGCACTTTATGCCTGCCCCATGAAATGCATATAGAATTCACAAGGAAATAGCATAAAATATCAGCACTTATTCTACACCTTGTTAGTACATAGCATTAGCAAGATGTAGAGAAAAGGGCTGGCCCAAAATACCAATGCATTTTCCCCTTGCCCTTCCTTTGGAGTATGTCTTCTATTCTGGAAGCCCACCTCACTATGGTTTACTTTTAAAAGGTCGCACATGAAAGAGCATGCAACCACATAACACCTTAACTAGGATTAAAATGGAGACATGAGAATCTAGCGCTACATGACAGCGCAAGATTCTCAGGTCGCCTACTGAAAAGGGCAAAGTTATAAAAAAAGGCAAAAAAAAAACACTTGTGTTCCTGGATGCAATGCGCTGCCCGGCTCTATCTCCCTATCTCTGCTTTTTTTCTACACAGATTAAAAGCAGCAGCACTCACATGAAAGGC
Organism: Rhinophrynus dorsalis; assembly: GCA_037306005.1. NCBI lineage: Eukaryota > Metazoa > Chordata > Amphibia > Anura > Rhinophrynidae > Rhinophrynus > Rhinophrynus dorsalis. The sequence continues at coordinate 364,112,771 of CM074723.1, read as the reverse complement.
TGCATTCCAGTCTTGCTGGCCAGTTCTGTCTGTAATTGGTTCATCAGTCCATCTCTCTTCTAGTGCAGTGACAGACATTGTCATCATCGGTCAACAAGTAACATATGACGCTGTCACTGCACTAAAAGAGAGATGGACTGATGAACCAATGACAGACGGAGCCGGCCAGCAAGACCGGGATGCGCCCTTTCAGCCTTTCATGCGTGTGCAGCAGAGTGCCAGACACAGCAGGCAGTGAAAAATACAACATATACACAGGGCTGATTTAAGCCACGTGTGGGCCATGGGCAAAGTATAAAGTAGTGAGGTTTCTTAACTCCTTGGATGCTAGACAGGTCTCTAATGCCACACCTGATTTCCCCTTCTGCTAAATGAGTTCTCAAACTTATAATATGTTATATTTTAAATTACATTAAATCTACTTTATAGAATGTTTACACAATACTAATTGCTTACACCTACAGCAGGCTGAGAAATAATGAGTTTTCTACAAATATCTCCATATATGCATATCACACCTGGCTCCACACTTTCCGCTATTTGTATTGTGTAGCTCAGATCATTAGATAGTGGGAGATGCAGACGGTTCCAGAATGTGTTGTATGAAAATCAAGGTTTAATGGGTGGGGTGTGGCTCTCTTCAGATTTTTTGACTGGGGGGTGGGGCCTCCCTTCAGTGGGCCATGGGCAGATGTCCGCTTGCTCTTTTTTTCTCTGTTTCTTTATTTATTTATCCACAATTAAAGAGTATACTATAAAGAGGGAAAGGGAACAACTTTTGCTGGCTCTTTTAATGATCATTTTAGTTTTTAAAGCTAAAAGTGCCATTTAAATGAGACACACATTATGGACCAAAAGTTTTTTTTGTTTTACAAAAAACAGGTTAATTTAAATATATAAAAAGTCAGGGGGATAAAGCTTGCTATTACATCCATGTGAATTTAGCCCTTTTAGTTGAGAGGAATTTACATGGTTATTCAAACCCAAACATTTTAAACCATTTTCTTTGTTAACCACTAGGTGTCAGTATTGTTAGTCTTACAACTGCTATATGAGACTCAAAGTACATTTATAATAAAGACCTCACTAAAGTGATGGAAAGTAGACTTGTGCACGAAAAAAGAATTTGTTTCAGTCAAATTATTCTGTAAAATTTTGTTACCTCATTCAAATGAAACAAATGTCATTGACCTGGTGTTTGGATATTCAGAATTTAGATTTCAGTAGTATCATCTTTTACTATATGCAATAAAATCCACCTCTCTCAGTATGAAATGTGGCCAAGTGTTAATTGCTTCAATATTTGTCAAAGTGTTTTTTGGGGGATTTTGAAATTTGCAGACAAAAATGGCAAAATATGTTCATTTGGTGGAATAATGTGACATGAATTCCTTGTTAGGTTCAAGTCACAGTTCAGAGTGTTAAAGTTGGTCATCAGATTTTACTCCCATCAGTAAAGAAAATCTTAGTGCTTTGATACTGTTTCCATTTTTTGCAAACATGTTCCCCCATTGGAGTATCATTTTTCTTATTGTTGAAACACTAAACGTAAAGTTTGTCCTGTGATACCTGCATTTAATCCTGTGTTTAGACATACACAAGCATTATAAGATAGAAAACATTAGATGATCTGCAGGAGAATCTGCACCAGATATTAAGGTTTGGGTGGGAATGTGTTATGGATATGGACACTTTATCCCAGAGAAAAGGTTTCACATCTCTTGTAGGCAGGGAGATGTACCATTTCCTGTTGCACTCTTTACCAATAGTTATTTCTGGTTGTGGGGATGTTTATAAAAGGGCAGGGGAGGTTTGGGAAATATTTTTTAATCTATCACCAGCATGAAATATTGTTTGAAGTTCTTTTGATAGTTGGTACAGAACTTCAAGTTGAGGTTACTATTGTCACATTTTCTCTCAGTTTTTACATGAAGCTATAGTATAATCTCAATATTCAGATTCTGCCACTAGATGGAGCTGAATTCATGACTGACTCAGTTTAGGTGATGACTTTATTGGCTGAGTGGTTTAAGAGTGCACCTTTCAAAACCATGTATGTCTCTTCATCAGGCATGTTACAGAAAGAGAGCTAGTTCAACTCACACCTGGGTGCATCATGGCAAATAATGTATAGAAGCAAACGATTGGAGCACTCTCAGGATTTTCAAAAGAAGCAAAGTTATTTAATCAATGGACCGACTTTATCCATGGAGCCTTTAAAAAGATTTGATAAAGGTTAAATAACTGTTTCCTCTGCATATCCTGAGAGTGCTCTAATCCTTTAATGATTATACAAATATACATATATACATGCATTTCATGAATATAACAGGAAACTGACAACCTTTGTTAGAATGGGTGAGTGAATACAGTCGCACTGTAGCCCCATGTACTCTCACCCACTTTGACACTATAATCTGCCACAACACTTAGTAGATAAATCATTTAAACAAACGTTTGGAGATTCATCTGTGGCAATAACCACAGCTTCTGGCAGGCAAACCATGAAGATGTTGCAAGGTTCTCTATCTGCACCACCTTGAGCTGGCTGGTGATTGCTAGATACTGCAGATGTAATCTATGCCTAGATTGGCTGCAGCCAATCAGGGACTTGATTTCAAGCACTAGACTGATTGAATTGGAGAAAGCTACTCTCTGGTAGACAGAGAGCTACCTGTAGCATGCAAGCTACTTGTTGGAGATGCCTTCCTTAATAGGAACATGTTTTATAGTCTGTAATAAACTCCACCTCCCAGTTTGAAATGTGTTCAACTGATACAAGAACTCTCTCATATTTGAAGAGTACATTTTTGAATATTGGTCAATGTGTTTTCAGGAGTTTGCAATTTACAAGCCAAAATTGCAAAGTATTTTGAGTAGTTGGGTAAAATAAGTATAATTTGTGGAATAATGTGACATAAATTTCTTGTCACACTTCAGGCCACAGTTCAGAGTGTTAATCTCAGGTATCAGCTTTTACTACCACACCTTCCTGTCTCTCTGTCACTGTCTGAGGCATTGTTTCTCCAAGGATAGCATACAGTTTTGTGGCTACCAGATTGCTTGTGAGCTGGACTCCTATTTGAAGCCCCGTGTACACATCATTGAAGAAGTGAAGTTTTGTACTTTGATTCTCTTCCATTCCAGCACACTGTTTCCTACAGGAACACGGTCCTTTGCTGACTGACCTGTCCTCATTTTTCAAATACGTGGCTGCCAACTATGATGTTTGCCACAGAAAGTCTGTGGCAGAAATAACTATTTGACCCTAAAGCAAGGCAGGAGGCCATCAGAGCAATGTACTGGGGAGATCTACCATGGGACTATTTATACTCAGTAGAATGAGGCCTGTTCTTAAAGATCAGTTCTGTTTTGAGTTGTCCGAGATATCTGAGTCTTTAGAAACTTAGATTGCCTTGTCTATCCAGATCGATAGATGGGTTTGGCGTTGACCAGAAGAAAAGACTCATTATCTCTGGTGTGGCAGACTCCTCCAAGTATAGATGTAACGTAATCACTGCAGGGTTCTGGTGAACCAGTGCAAATTGGTATGGCTCATGCTGCCCTTCAGAAAAGAGGACCTGGAGGCCTAATTTTAAACTCTGCTTGTACTATGGCAAAGATGGCCATCCGTACCAGTCCTGATTGTCATCATAAAGGTATAAGAAGTACTTCCCATAGTGATTTTTTTATATTTTTGTCTACATAGAGATCCCTCAACAAGGGAGGGTATTGATTCCCCTGATGTGCCTGGCCAATTTGTAATTCTTAAAAGCTGTCTTACATCAAACATGAATACCATCTATTTTTTATAATGAGAGTTACATCAGCTTTAATCCTATTGAGCGTGCCCATATGTGCAATTCCATTTTGTATTGAATTGGTGATTGTCTGATGAAGTAGGGAGCGGTTGTGCTGATGATATTATCTGTGTGGGGGCAGCAAGATATCCTTCACATGCATTGTCACTAATGTTGAGAATTCTCCAGTGGCTAAGTGAAAATGTGAGTAAGATTCTGATATTGGAGGACAACATTAGTGCGCTGCACTGGAGGATTTGTACATTTCCTCCTACTGTCTCAGTGAAGCATTTACCTCATAGTGTATAACCCCCCTTGGAGTAAAATGAAAAATACACTTTTATTAAATAATCATTATTAAAAATATATTTATGAAAAATAATCCTAGAATTTAAACATATTTTAATTATTATTTTCCCTGTCAAATGATGAGGTTTATACTAGCTATGATAATGAATATTTTCTGCATATACATACAGAACAAATTATGTTTTTTAAAGAGAGAATTATACCTGTGTTGAACTTAGAACAGTCTTCATGATTATTGCTTTCTTCCCAGGGCAATGTCCATATATGGTAAGAAATACAGGCCTCCTTATTGGCTGGTGAATAGTAGTTGTATTTTATTGAAGACACATAGTGAAGGTTTACAATATATGTGTCTCTCTAGACCTGGGGACTTTGGTCTTATAGTCATACAATGTTATAGATAATTCTTATTTATTATCCTAGTGAATTATGTTCCAGTCTGTATGCACCTTTCATATTTTATAGATGCTTCCTTAATATGAAGAACTGGAGTGATTGTTTTAGCAAGCCAACTGTACCATATGGGTCAAATAAAAACCCCAATTGATTTAAATAAAGCTATCAGCTTTTTGAATACTAGAGGTCTCCAAGGCTTAAAAATCCCATTGAACAAATTCTAATTTTTAGAACCAAAAATTGAGCTGTACAGCTGGACCTGAGTTCAAGTAGTTTATTGAGGAAAGGGCAATAATGTGTCATGAAGGCCTGACAGTATAGGCAACCTAGGAGGTAGCCTGTAGCACTGTAGTGAGTGCGGTGGGTGCTCAGAAGGAGCTGTATTAGGTTACCCAATGAGATTTGGTTCATCAGAGTCAGTTCCCACATCTCAGCTGTAAATGTATTAAAATAGACAAATTCCTCCTGCTTAGGATGTCTTTAGCATTTATTGCTTATCATCACTCCAGACACCTCAGACAAGGCTGACAGGCTCCATTGTACCCCCACATTTGCTATGATTGGTAGTGCCGGTAAGCCGATCACAGTAAGCAATACAGCAGGTACATAGGATTCCACACATTATGTTAGATGTGAGAGCATTCTAGACTGGCCCTGCCTTTATCCGCAGTACTGCCTCAGAGAAGAGTCGTAAAGTGGCTTCTGTTCCCCAGTGATTGAGAGAGTCACTCACTCTTCATGTCCATGGCCTGTCCACAGATTTATAATAGTTTTAGCTGGGGCGCTATGTAACCCTTTCAGAGCCAGAAGCTTAGCATGTTGTTATTTTTTATTTAATTTTAGACAAATTTGTACATATGACTTATTAATCAGAAACAAGCTGTTTCTTTCTATATAAAATGATACAGCAAGGACATTTTGCTACAGCTGGGGATTTTCACAAAGCTTTAGGTAATTTACACTGAAGCCACAAGAAAGTTTAGTACAACAGAACAAAAAAGTATGAAGTATGAGTGCTACGAAGCCCCTGAGTACAAACCTTCAGTATATGTGGGTGCACAAATATACTTCCTTCCTTGGCACCCCATATAGGTAACAGCATATAACAGAATTTTTATTAACCTTATCATGAGGATAATCAAAAATAGTTTAAAGACTCAGTTACCCCATAATATCAAAATAACACCTTAAAAGCATGTATTTCCTGAAACAAAATATTCCTCACTTCATCAAACAATACTCAAAGCCTAGCATGTACAAATATTGCCGGAAAATGAAGCTAAAGGAAAAAAATTTACTTTTCTTTCATTTTCACCACTTCTAAGGTGCTGAAATCCTTGATAACCATGGCATTTCCTCCTGATTCTATTACCTACTGCTCATTCAAGAAAATGGCACCCCATTGGTAAGAGTTAGCATATTATATGGGGTGCCAGCAACAAAAGACTATACCAGCTACAATCTCTCATTTTTCCTACATTTTTCAGGCATGACTTGCCTGTACTAAGAAATTAAGAAAAGGTAAACAAAGTATACTGTCCAGCAAAGTAATCAACCTGCCACATCATATGAGGGAGCATTTGCCTTTCTACCCCTAGGCGTGTGTAAATCACAATTTCCACAAAATGATGCTACAGGAAAAACATACTTTATTCCAAGTGGCAGATAGTGGGGAAGTGTGTGGGAGTTTTGTAGCCTTCTTTTCCTATTTGTTTAACATAATATACTAAACAAAGTACAGTAGAAATCAGTGTAAATATACCCCAGGTTCTATGTCTAATGACAGAGGGCTATTTTAGTGAGTTCTGGTGTATGAGTTGTTTCCAGACCAAAGATTATTGTAAATGCACAACCTTAAGGGGGTTTTGTTTTATATTTGTAAAGTATATTAAAGTAGTTAAACTCTACACTTAAATGTGCTTTCCTTTTATTTTATTTCTGTAGGTGTTACCCTGACTAATTGCGTCTCATTTATTTAGGTAATCGCCCATCTCACTGATAGTTGATCACTGCTTTGCCTGTAAGCCTGTAATCCTATATAATAATTCACTAGAAAGTTTGTAACAACGCAGTCATGTGCACTAGCGACTGCCCGTGATGAGGCTGATACAGAGCGGGGCTCTCCGAAGGACCATCTGGCTCTGTATCAGCCATGGTGTGGGCAGTCTCTTCTGAGCATGGTTGCACTGCGACAGGCTGGCACTGTATCAGCCGCAGCATGGGCAGTCTCTACTGTGCATGACTGCCCCGCGACCGGCTGGCAGTGGCACTGTGGCCCATGTAACGGGCTCTTCAACTAGTGAGCTATAAAAGGGGATATTGATCACCACTTGGAGGCATTATCAGGATCTCATGGGCCCTAATTATGGCTCAGACCTCTTCTGGGAGGGTATCAGGACCCTCCTGATGCTCCCCTGTTATTGACCACTGTGCCGCTAGTACTGGGAAATCAATAGCGCTTACCTTTTGGATTCCCCTTCCTCTTTATGCAATCTGAAATTCTGGGCTAACTAGGAAGTTCTGGGGAAACCAAAATGTCAGTGATGATATGACCAGCATTCCCAGAACCTCCCATATAGTCCAGAAAATGGGCTGTGTGAAGAGGAAGGAGAGACATACATCTGTGAGTGGTCACTGCTATTGATTACCCAGCTCTATCAGCATGGTGATCAATAGCACCCTCCTGATACCTCTAAAAAGAGGTCTGATCATAAAATAATTGTTTTGGAGGGGGTGGCAGGCAATGTCACAGATATAATGGACACTTCAGCAGCCTGGCGGGGGCCACCAAGCTAAGAATATGGCACTCAAGGGGTTATTTATTTATTTTTTACACTTGAAACCCCATTTAAATCAGCACTGATTTTACTGGGGGTTCCTCCATTCATGGGCTGCTGTGAAGGGTCTAGTGAGAGTCTGATCATTCTCCCCACACATTGCTGCGATCAACCATAATACTGATAGTTTCTCACCACATTGCATGTCAGCCTGTGGTGCTGAGAGGCAATGATATGATCAGCTCTCGGTAAGAGAACTGATCACATACTTGAATTAATGAGAGCAGTGATCAGGATCATACAGGCCTTGATCACTGCCCCCATAATACTATGAAATTAGTCCTGTGAGTATAAAGCAAATCAATGCATTGGGCACCTCTTTGGTATGCATGAGATTAAATGTTTTGTTTATTTTTTTTTTTCTTCATTCAAACCTCATTAGAGGGTATCCTGAACCTCCATCCCCCTCTGGTATTGATCACTTACATCTGGTATCAATCACTTACATGATCGTATAATCAATCGACATTGGCGACCAAAAGGCACTCACTGCCTTCATTCCCTCTTCTACACTCAAAGTATTCCCCAAAATTCTGGCTTGAGTGGGAGGACCGGCAAACCTGCCACATCATCATATATCAGTGTGGGCCATTCCAGTCCTACCACTCAACCTTCATGTCCCTACATAGGTCTGATTACAACGTTAAAAAAAAAAAAAAAAAAAAGTCTCCATAATGGGGAAAAATTTCAGTCCTATGTCTGACACAGATTTGGCTATTTAAGTACAAATGGTTAAGTCATAGCCATTAAAGTTTGCCACTGTGTGGGTTAAATGCCAATTTTCAAATGCTTATAACTTTTGAACCGTTTGATGACTAAAGCTGACGTGTGGAAGTTAAGGTGTCGGTGCCAGTCCTCAGAAACCTTACACATTTGGCCACATCTGTCTGGCAGAAAAAAATTGTAAGGCTGTACAAATAAGTAGTCGACTGCACATGTAGTGGAAAAAATTGTGTTACATCAACAACCAAATTTATTGAAATATCTACCGAATTTCACACCAAGATAAATCTTAAAGGAGCAGTAAACTTTTTTTATGAAAACACATATTTTATAGAGCATTTCCTGCTGAATAAAACAAGTTCACTCCTATTATTGTCAGATGTTTTATTCAAAATTTATAGCAGTTTAAATAATCAGGAAGTGAATTTACTGTGTTTACTTCCTGATAGTTCTAACTGACAGGAAGTGACAGGCAGTTTCTATCACATTCTATGGAGAACTGTATGTCTCTGACTTTTCTGACTTTCCTGTCCATTACAATCTAACAGGAAATCTAATTAGAATCTGACCACTAGAGGACACTGCTAATGTAAAAAAACGTGGGTTTAAACTGTAATAAAACTGTAATAAATCTCTCGGCAGTGGGAGTACCCTTATTTTACTCAATAGGAAAATCCCTACAATATACATTTTTTCATTAAAAAAGTTTACTGCTCCTTTAAGGAATAACTTACTTCACTTACCATTTACAGACTGGTGGTCCTGTCCCCAAGATATTTAAGTGTACATTTACAAATGTGTGCCAGCAGAGTTTGTTTTTGCACACTGGTATAATGTGTTTACTGTTCTTGTATAGTGAAGACTTTGGGTCCCATTTGAATAAGGAGTTTTTAGTTGATTGAGCACACAACGCTTACTCAAATAAAACTATACAAAAACATTTTTTTTTGTGCATTTGAAGTACACTTAATAAATCAACAATAAGATGGAAAAAAAATTTGAACCTGCATACAAAGCCTGCTCAGTCAAACCAAAGCCCAGACATAAAAAAAATGGTTGAAAACAATAGAACAACATATGATTGTGCAAGCAAAACATGCTTGACTTTTTTGTTCGAGCAAATGCACTTGATCACTAGAACATTGATTGTGTGCATGAAGGGAGCTTGAGCCAACAGTTACTTTAAAAATGGAGAAAATTATAAGGAAGAAATGTAAAAGTTTAAAAGTTAAAGCCAACTTTAAAATTCTTGGTTAAGCAATCAAAATTATGGAAAATCATGTTATAGTTTAGAGAACTTTAACCCCCTATGATTTGTTCTGATTAATTATATAACCAACAAAGCACGGGGAGTCCAGCAGTTGACGCTCACTATACTATAATAAGCATTTCCATAGTTTTGATCGCCTGAGTGAGGTCTATAACAGATATTCCTAAAAGTCATTGCAAATACGTGAGGTAAAAAAATTCCATAATGAAAAAATCTAGAAAAAACCTTTGTTGTTTATTTTATTTTTAAAAATCGTTCTTATATTATTTTTTATAACTTTGAGGAAAAGGTTTTCATTTTCTTTGCTTTTACAGTTTTTCCCTATGGTTCACACAATTGAATATAAGGGGCATATACTCTGTGAGGCTCATGTACAAAGAAAAAGATGTGCAATTCTGGAGCAAACCAGCTCAACCGTAGGAAACTAAATTTAATCCTACCTCGCTAGCATTCAAGGGGTTAAACGTCCCATTTAAATAACTGGGAATTTTGAGAATAATTATTTGCTCTCTATGATGAAGTCATTTATCTCCATATTTGCACCATTTACTTAATATACCAGCCTATGGTGGCTGACTTACTTTGAGAGGCTGATTTACTATGAAACTGGAGAAATTCTGGGGCGAAAAACACTACAAAATAAACTTTCACTTTGATTTAAATTGGACTTTTAACCCCTAGAGAGGTCTCTAATGCATTGCATGGCAATGTGCCAGAGATCTCTTTTGCATTAAAGGGATAGTAATACTTTATTATTACTATCTTCCATATTGTAGATATTTGTAAAATAATTTAATAGTCCCCAGGTTCATCACTCAAACCTTTATAGTTTGAGAGATAACCAAAGGCAAAGTGCCCCCTCCCTCCCCCTTCCATGAAGTCAGTGTTGTACTGACTGCAGGGGAAGTCTGTCGTACGACAGGCTTGTGGCTCTGCAGCTGAGCTGAGATCCCGTCAGTGAAAAATAATTATTTCACTGAAATGGTCTTCTACATGTTCTTGGTTTGCAAGCACACATAGAAGACCGTTTCAGTGAAATAATTATTTGTCACTAACGCGATTGTGGCTCTGCTGCAGAACCGCATGATGAAAGTCAGACCTGATATCCCTGCAGTCAGCACAACGCTGACTTCAGGGAAGGGGGAGGGAGGGGGGAACTTTGCCTTTGGTTATCTCTCAAACCATAAAGGTTTGAGAGATGAACCTGGGGGCTATTAAATTATTTTACAAATATGTACAATATGGGGGATAGTAATAATAAAGTATTACTATCCCTTTAAGTGAGTTAAAGCCCCTTCAGATCAGTGGGAATTTAGGAATTATTTGATCTTTGTGGTGAAACTGGTTTGCTCAAGAACAGCACCACTGTCTTAATACATCAGCTTCTTTTTTTTCTGTTTTGCAGAGGCCTTCCTATAGAGCAGTACTATGACTTAACCAAGCTGAAAAAGAGTGCGGTCCGCCCCAGTGATGAATTGTAAGTAAATATAACCACTTTCCCAGTGCACTTCTCTATTCTTTGTTTGCTCTTCCTTTTAACCCTGTTAGTGCAGCAGTGGTGAGCCAAGCATTGCAGTGTAAAACACAGGAAGTCATCGCCACTTTATCACCTCTTTATTACACCTAAGTGCATCTCTCCCTCCTATCTTTTCAAAATGGATAGCTGCCTAACTGAAATCTTATCAAGATATTTATTTTGTGCATGATGGGATTATGGGAGTTGTAGACTCTAACAGCTAGATGTCCAAACAGTGGCTACCCTGTCCTAGAGCAGAGTTTCTCAACCACAGGTCTCAAGTAAACCTAACGCTTTAGGTTTTTTGGGTTTCCCTGCCTGAACAAAGGTGTGTAATTAATGGATCATTTATTCCGATTCATTCAGTCCCACAAATCTGCACTGTACATGGGTAAGTTGCTGGAGTGGAATAACCTTAAACAGAAAGAATATATGCCACTTGGCAATATATCCAGAACTAGGGTTGCCAGATCATCCATTTAAAAGAGGATACTTATTGATGAATTGATACATGGTGACCATCGCAATCTAATAATTAACCACTGTAGCAGGCATTTTTCATGTGTCCTCTTTTACAGAGATGATCTGGCAAGCCTATCTAGAACGTATCTATAAACCAATAACATTCTATACATCACATGTTCAAGACTTGTAGGAGAACACCTGGATATAAAATGTACATGGCTTGGGCAACCTGTGGCTCCCCTGATTTATCCTTGACAACTTCCATCATAAATAAAAGTCTGTGCACCAAGTGGGTTGAATGGAATGAGAGAGGGATATGAATGAATATAATGATACAAAAGAAAGATATAGGGTCCTATGTTCAAAATAAAATCACCATTTTAATATTGAACACTAATTCTTCATTCTGCGGGACTTCACAGAACCCACTGCAACCCTACATTATTTGTTACATTTACCATCCCAACCACACCTGAGAGCCTTCTAGTCCCAAGCCTCTGGAGATCCACTAAGGTCTGAGAGGTGGGAGAGTCCAAATGACACAATGTCATAAAGTAGGTGGTCCTTGATTGGCATAGGTGGGTTTGTGTGGAGGGGAGGTGGGGTTTGCCCATAACACATGAGCAGAACGCAGACAGCAACTGAATGCAGTGGCTCTTTTAAAAGGATACAGTATGGTTCTGGGGCAGATGAGTTAGACTGTGGCTGGTTAGGGGCACAGTACCCATACACTTCTAGGGTCCAGTTAGAATACCAGTTCCCAGCAATGCTGTTGTGGCCCAGTTTGACTGAACAGCGAGAATTTAAAGTTTCACGATAGTTTTCCTTTAAAGCACAAGCTGTGGGGCCTTTACTCATGTTTGCGTGATCCTTTCCATTAGGGTTGAGCAATTAACCCTTTGAGTGCAGGTAAGGTGTCCAATGTATTGCAATGCACTAGATACCTTTCTGGCACTCAAAGGGTTAATCATTCTCCTTTTTTTTTTTTTTTTTTTTTTCTTTTTTTTTTTTCAACTCCCATCATTCTCAGCTTGACAATGTCCAAGCTGAGAATTATGAGGATTGTGGTTCACCAACAAATGGAAAGCTACAAATTGCCAACCCCCACCCCTACAATCACATGACAACAGAGAGTGAGAAAGAGGGGAGAACAGAGGCTATGACGGCACATATAAGTGGGAATGGTACATGTATGGGGCTAGAGAGAAGAGGGGCTGATGATTGGGTTTAGGAAGCCAGAGGAATGATAATGCACTGAGGCAAGGAGATGTGTAATAGCACATGTGAGGAAAGGGGGTAAGTGTGAAACAATACATGGAGGGGAAGGCAGGGACAAATTAGAAAGGAATGTAAGGGTCACAGAAGAGGTTTGTAAGAGCTACTTGAGAGGCAATTTCATGGTACTAATAGGAAAAGGTGACAGTAAACGTTGTGTTTCATTTCCCTAGGTATCCAAGACCACCATCTGCATCCATTAAGTAAGTGAAACACTTGTCAAAAGTTTTGACTATTATACAAAAATGTAAAAAATGAGAAGAAACAGCATTTGCAAAGTTCTAATTTTTCAATTTCATTTTTCAATGTAGTGCAAAACAAATATATTTGGATTTCCCTGCAGAACATCCATATCATTCACACATATCAAAGTTTGCAGTGTTCCCAAGCTTTAGACCACCAGATGAGCCTGTACTCAGCTCCTCTCCACTTCCCCCACAAACCCCAGCACGAGGATACCCCACCATCATCTTAAAGAAAACCAAGGGTATGTCCTCATCTTTTCTTCAGCTCCATATTAATGAATCAAATAAAGGTTATAGCATTGTCTGATGGTGTGTAGCACTGAAGGGAAACAATCATCACATTATATAATGCTCTTTTCATTTAACCACTTGGATATTAGAGATGTCTCTAAAGAAAAGTGGTTAAATGCAACCTTAAAGGGATAGTAATGTTTCATAGTAGAAGCAGCTCTAATTAATCATCATAGTATTTGGATTTTGGAGAGTGTTATTTCAATTCTGCCAGAGTTGTAGTTCAAGAGTAATTGAATGACAAAGTATCCCCCTCCCGCCCTTTTTACTTATGTAATACTGTTCAGCCAGATCAGAAGGGAGGTGCCCAGGTAGACTGCAGAGAGGGACAATCTTCAATTAAGATAATAGAAAAACCTGAAAAACTTGTCAAGGGGGACAGGGCCTTCATTGTTCTCATAGAAAGAAGATTGTCCCCTGCTGTTATCTGTCTGGTCTATGGACTGGATTCCACATCTGAGAAGAGATGGCTTACACTAGGTAAAAGGGGCGGGAGGGGAAACTTTGCTTGTGAATATCTCTCAAACCATAAAGGTTTGAGAGATAAGACTTATATCGTTCTTCATGTTTTTTTAATGCCTATAAAATAAAATAAAGATAAAACAAAGTATTACTATCCCTTTAAAGGAGGACAAACACCTCTCCAGTGATATCACTTCTCAAAGTTCCTATGTTATAATATGGAGTCAATGCACTAAGATTTCTTCAACTTTTGGAGATCCTAGTGCATAGGCTCCATAGAATAACATAGGAACTGGATAAGTGATATCACTGGAGAAGTCAACTACGCTTTATCACCTCTTTATTACGCCTTAGTGCAAAACCCATCGTGTCTCTTTAGAGATGTACTAACTGAAAAGTTGTTTTGATGGTCCAGTATTTTCAAAGCAATATTTTATCCCCTGGGCTACATACTAAAACTTAAAGGACGTGTGACTTAACCCTTTAGCTGCCAGATGAGTAACAAGTTGCACACATATCTGGCAATCAAGAGGCTTGTAGAACTCAATTATCTTATTTGCAAACATGCGTTTGATCTTACTGGTTGGCTCATACTATATGGACGTACAGGGCCAGATTTCTCATAAGGCAGAGTAGGCATCTGCCTACAGGCGCACCCCACAGAGGGGCGCCTGTCATTGGGACCCCCCACCGGGTCAGGTCTGTGTATCCTTCGGCACAGACCTGTAGCTGCTGAGCTCCCTCGTGAGCTCTTTAGTAACGCAGAGCCTGGGAGATGACATCATCTTCCAGTGCTTTGCATTACTTAAGAGAAGACCGCACGGGGGCTCCAGCAGCTACAGGTCTGTGCAGAAGGAGGCACAGTATTGTCCCGTCGCTGGACCACCAGGGAAGAGGTTGGAAACAGACATTGGGGAGGGGGGCGCAATGTGAAGGTAATATGGAGCTGATGGAGAGGTAAGTAGGAGCTGATGGGGGCAGTGTGATGGCAAAGTGGAGATAATGGGGGCAATGTGAGGGCAATAAGGAGCTGATGGGGGCAATATGGAGATCATGGGGGCAATGTGGAGATGATGGGGCAATATGAGGGCAATGTGGAGATGATGGGGGCAATGTGAGGGCAATACAGAGATGATGGGGGCAATATGGAGCTGATGGGGGCAATGTGAGGGCAATATGGAGATGATGGGGGCAAGGTGAGGGCAATATGGAGCTGATGAGGGCAAGTTGGAGATGATGGGGGCAATGTGGAGATGATGGGGGCAATGTGAGGGCAATATGGAGCTGATGGGGGCAAGTTGGAGCTGATGGGGACAATATAGAGATGATGGGGGCAGTGTGGAGATTAGGAGCATTGTAGAGGTGTCCAGTGGAGATGGCCAATGGGGGGGCGCTTCAAATTTCTGTGCCTACAGGCTCCTGAGATGTAAATCCGGCCCTGCAGATGTAGTGCATTACATAAGCATGTCATGTTTCAATATAAATGATTCTTTGCTGTTGTATCTTGGGCATGGGAGCTAGGAGTGGTAAATGTGTGCATTCAGTTTATACAATGGGAAAATTATCTGTCTAGGTCAATAGCCATCCTCAAGTACATTTCAGGTTTTAACCATCATTGCAGAGCAATGCGATGCATACCCCTCTGGCACTCAAAGGGTTAAGGGTCTGCATGCCTGAGAACAAAACCTGCAGGGTTAGAAGTACTTGAAGAACATGGCTGAGAAACTGTTCTAGATGTTTTATCCATTAACAACCTAGGGGAAAAAATACAGTTATCTTTTGCAACACATGCAAAGTAAATGTAAAATAAGCAACACATTCATGAAAAATAACCGTTTTATTAACCTGTTAATGCCAGATGACATGCCAGGACCATGAAAAGAATCACTTCTTTAGCCCCTAAAGGACTCTTGGCCATGCCTGGGAACTTTTGAAATTAGCTCACCCAGAGATATCTTAAATATTAACCCTTAATGCTCCTAAGAAAGTATATTCTCTGTGCTATGTCAATATTTGCTCTAACCCAGAGATGGTCCAGTCAGTCCTCAAGTAACATTTAACATGTTACAGTTCTGAGATATCACTTCTTATACACTCACAAGACTTGCAGGACTTCTACTTCTGCTATTCTGATAGAAATGTCACTAATTTGGATATTAAATAAGCAGTAATTTAGCGTAAATCATATAGTAGGAAACACTGGACGCACTCACCCTGAGATTTTGGCCCTTCACCCTGAGACCCTGAGATTTGGTTCAAAACCCTGAGAGTTCCCAGGTATGCTCTTGATGTGCCAAACCGTGAGAGTTCCCAGGTATGCTCTTGATGTGCCAAACTGTGAGAGTTCCCAGGTATGCTCTTGATGTGCCAAACTGTGAGAGTTCCCAGGTATGCTCTTGACGTTCCAAACCCTGAGAGTTCCCAGGTATGCTCTTGATGTGCCAAACTGTGAGAGTTCCCAGGTATGCTCCTGAAGTGCCAAACTGTGAGAGTTCCCAGGTATGCTCTTGATGTGCCAAACCCTGAGAGTTCCCAGGTATGCTCTTGACGTGCCATGCCCTGAGAGTTCCCAGGTATACTCCTGACGTTCCAAACCCTGAGAGTTCCCAGGCATGCTCTTGACGTTCCAAACCCTGAGAGTTCCCAGGTATGCTCTCGATGTGCCAAACCCTGAGAGTTCCCAGGTATGCTCTTGACGTGCCATACCCTGAGAGTTCCCAGGTATGCTCTTGGCGTGCTAAACCCTGAGAGTTCCCAAGTATGCTCTTGACGTGCCAAACCCTGAGAATTTCCAGGTATGCTCTTGGCGTGCCAAACCCTGAGAGTTCCCAGTTATGCTCTTGATGTGCCAAACCCTGGTATGCTCTTGACATGCCAAACCCTGAGAGTTCCCAGGTATGCTCTTGATGTGCCAAACCCTGAGAGTTCCCAGGTATGCTCTTGACGTGCCAAACCCTGAGAGTTCCCAGGTGTGCTCTTGACGTGCCAAACCCTGAGAGTTCCCAGGTATGCTCTTGACGTGCCAAACCCTGAGAGTTTCCAGGTATGCTCTTGACATGCCAAACCCTGAGAGTTCCCAGGTATGCTCTTGATGTGCCATGACCATCATGCCTGGTCCAGACTTAAGGACCAGTGACGGTCCAGGCATGTCATGGAATTCTGGGGTCCCCATTGCCTGCATGCCACTTGAGGAACCCTGAATCCAATGCAAGAAAAAAAAATAATGACCCGTGGTCCTTAACTGCAGGCAGCGGCTGGTCATTAATGGGTTAAAGGTTTAATAATGTCTATTTAAAATTTGTTCGCCGAGTCTTCTTTATATTGAAAATAACACTTTGAGCTATGTTTAAGATCTTACTGTTGTGTAGTTCAAAAGTTATTAAGTGATAAAGATCCCCCGCCCACTCCTTCTGGCTGCCTCCCACTGAATCTCTAATAGGGTTGTTCTACTCGCTGTAAGCATTGTGGGGAGGCTATAACTGAGTGTTCAATCCAATATATATTGCCTTTGTCAGTGTTCTTTGCCTCTCTCCTCCTCACTGTGATCGTGAGCAAGAGAGAAGCAGAGAACACAGCTCCCAAAAGGAAAAATGTCCAAAGAGAGGG
Organism: Rhinophrynus dorsalis; assembly: GCA_037306005.1. Taxonomy (NCBI): domain Eukaryota; kingdom Metazoa; phylum Chordata; class Amphibia; order Anura; family Rhinophrynidae; genus Rhinophrynus; species Rhinophrynus dorsalis. Next base: position 364,095,576 of record CM074723.1, on the reverse strand, counting down.
GCACTTGGATTTTAAATGGTGGTGCTGGGGGCAAGACATGGGGTAGAGCGGGTTTTGCCACTTGACTACCTATTGCCACCTCTGTGTCACTGAATAAATTATTTAGAGCAAGAGTAGACCCACTTATTTTATTTACACAGTCTAATTTATAAACACATTTAGTGAAGTTTAAACAAACAGTGTGAGGTGTATTGCTGTGGAGCAATGTGATACACTTACATCCATACCACACAGTCTGATCTTCTAAAAGAGGAACAGCAGGGAGGGAAAGAGGGACATAGGGATTTTTATCTGAGAGGTAGGGAATTTCATGTGAGAGGGACAGTATCCCCATAAAAGGAACACTTGGGAGGTATGAACAAACTAATTGAGCAAAAATTATCACAGGAAAACCTATAAAAAAAATTTTTTTCTTTTTTTCAATTGTCTTATATTATTATCAAAGGAAATGGTGTGTTATACATATTAATGTGGTAGCAAAATAAAGTCTTATGCTTAAACAAATGGTATATAATATGTGTGGGTGTTTTAAATGAGTTAGAGGAAAAAATATGGTTAAAAAAAGCATATAAAAGGCCAAAATTGCTCTTTTCCTCTAGTGTAAAAAGCCCTCGTTACCAAGGGGTTAAACATCTGCCACTATGGTACCTCCCTGGCTTTTAGACTCAGGTTACACGAGCAACAATAGACATTAAGGTCATCGCAACCATCACCACTGCTGCAGATGTTAGATGGAATCCTGTTTACAAAACGCAAAAAGCTGATTCATGCTTACTATGGGGAAGATTGAGGTAATTCTGTCATTTCCTGTCTCGCTCTGCCTGGTACTGCCATTATATATATTTTCACTCATTACATGATCACTAAAACTCTACATGAGTAGAGATTTTTTACGACCTAGAACAGAAGCAATACCCACAATACTCTATTTATTGCACAGTACGGCATATGTTTAACCCTTTATGAACTAGATAGGTGTGCAACACTTTGAAGCAATGTGTTATACATAGGGTGACCACATTTGCTTTCTACCATTTAGGGACACTTGGACAGGAGTTGGTAAGTCACACCAAAGTTAGACATGAGTTTTGGAGGAGAATGCAACTGGCAGTCGGGGATAAAGCCCCTGCGTGCATTCCTCAACACATTTTCCCCACTTAATGTGCAGTTAAGTTAGTGATTGGATGAATGCATGCAAGCAAGGGCCTTGCCCCTACATACATGCATTAGTCCACCCACTGCCAACCAGGGGTCATGACATATTGACAATTTGACATCCCTTTGTTTTATATATATTAATAATAATAATCATAATAAAATAAAAAACTGCTTCCACATTTTTCCACTTCCTTTTTCAGCTAGTGACTGAGTACAGATTTAACCCTTCAGGACCAGAGGGACAGGGTGTGCAAGTGCAACTTTTGCAGAGGGGTGTATATACAATACTTTTGCTTCTCAATGTGTTGCACATCCTGATCCCTCTAGTGTGCATGAGAAGGGTTCATTTCATTAATTTCTGTTTTTGAAGGATGATTATTTTTTTGTTAGTTACATGCTGATTTTTTTAACCCTGATTACCAGAGGGGTATGCAACATATATGAAGCAATGTATAACATACCCATCTGGCATTCAAAGGGTTAGCTTCTATCTCTACACACTGGCTTTGCCTTGAGACAGTTTGAGGTAGATATTTATCCAACCTAAACGTGCCCAAAAGTGTATGCTTATCATATCTCAGTGTGTATTTATACAATTAGTAGTAGTTTCTTATGACTTGAAGACTTACTCTCAGGAAGGGAGATGCCACTGGTGCGGGACTCAGTCACTCACTGGACCTTGGAGAGGTGTTATTCCGCTCGTGTCCGCACCCACGCTGCCTCCAGTGGCACTCACTAGTCTCTCATATCCATGCATCACTGTGCAGGAGTACTGCAGCCATCCCCTCTGTCTCACAGCGCCACCCAGCCAACGAGAACCATTGTGCAAATACCTCCATTGGCTGGTGGCGGTGCGTGTTGCTATAGATAGGCTCTGATTGTCGCTCTGACTTTGAGCGAGCTACCAGATCAGCGAAAAAAAAAACAACAATTCACATACAATGTAGTTTTCAGGATGAGGCTTGTGGCGGCTCTCGACTGTGGACCCACAGAATAGGGCTGAGTGGCAGAGACTGTGTGTGGCTTTGCTTCATTCTGGGACTCTTTATTGTCCCGGTGGGGGGGTGACTCGGGACGCTGGACCAAGACCGCAATTAAGGGACAGTCCTGAGCATTACAGGACATGTGGTCACCCTAGTTATACACCACTCTGCTCCTTAAAGGATTAAAGACTGTACTGGAGCAAATTTAGGAAAATTATAACTGCACATTATTTATTAAAATTTTTGGTTACTTTTTACTACAGTAGTTCTCAATCTTTTTTTGCTCATGGCACCCCTAACACGCAATCGGGAACTTTTGGTGCACCCCTAGCACATGTAATGTAATTTATCAAGGGCATAATGAAGGGTATGATACACAAATATACAGTGATTATTAGATCTCACAATCATGCTATCAAAAACAAACATTTTGTACAGTACATTTTCCACAAATAAACATTTAAAACTCAAAATTCTGATTTTTTGAAAGTCTTCACAGAAAACATGCGGTACCCTAAGTTGATGTCTGTGGCACACCAAAGTGCCACGGCATCCTGGTTGAGAACCACTGTTTTAGTATATACGGAATTTATGCACAGCCATTTTGAGCAAAGCCACAAAAATAGAAGCACTGATGTTTCATTGGTTATTAACTAGGGGCACTTGTGGAAGCAGATGAATGGAGTGATGTCAACAGCATATGATTGGCTCATGGGCCATAATGACTCCCACTCAATGGCCTTTGCATGTGAACTACAATCACTGTGTGTCTGTGTTAGTTGCTACATAGTGAGCAAACCAAACATTTTTGAAAATTAGTCATACATGCAACCATATGCTTAAGTACAAACATTTATATCTGGCATTAATCTGCTGCAATTTCTACCAGTTTTGTACCTATCACTTATATGGCTTCTTAAAGCAGGGATGAAATGGTTCAGAGATAAAAGCATGTGCAGTTATCACGTCTCTGCTTTTTTTTTGCATAATCATTATGACAAACAAAATTTCAGAAGTTGTACTGTCTCATTTCTTGTGGAATGCAGTAAGACAGCACTGGTGTAAAGACTTTGTCTATCATATTATACCATGACAGAAAATGTATATTCCATGAATGAAGCTAATGCAATAATAACTATTTCAGCAATTAGCTCACATAGAAGTACTTATTTGTTCAATTTATGTATTGGAAAATAGTATTCATATACTAACAAGTATTACTTACACTTAGTTCACATAATCAATCTGAATGTAGCAGAGATATTGCTTGATTCAAATAAATTGTGCTATTTTCCTGCATTCTCAGTGATTGCATTGCAGGTCTGATAGCTGGCCATTCTGATATCAGTCACACATGATTAGCTGATGAAGACATGGTCCCATGACTGACTGGACACTTCATTACACCAATGATTCCCAAACTGTGAGGTTTAAGAAGCTTCCAGACTGGGGGAGTAAGGCTTTGTTTCAGAGACAAACGTCTACACTGATATGTAATAAAACACCCATATTGTTAAAAGTGATTATAGTGAAATGTTTGGGGAAAGGCTTGTTCAAAGAACAGTTGTGAACAGCCAAGAGCTATGTTTCCACTTGTCATTCATGAATGTTTAGTGGGGAACCTATATAGATTCTGGTTCCAGAAATGTCTGTGGCAATGAAAAGATTGTGTAATCAACTGATATCTTCAAAAAGTATAAATAAAGGCAATGCTAATTAATGATATCACTATTATTATTATTTTTATTATTCTTTATTTATATAGCGCCAACTAATTCCGCAGCGCTGTACAATTGGGAATAGACATACAGAGGTATTAAATAGTACAATCAAATGTGGAGAACAGAAGGATCAGAGGGCCCTGCTCGTGAGAGCTTACAGTCTAGAGGAAGGCGATATAAATACATGTCAATTAAAATATAATGGCATCTACGTTTGGTGAATACGAAAGTAGGGAAGTTTGGAAATCACTGTATTAGATGTTGAACTGGTTCCATAGGCTGTAGTGCAGATCTCCACTGCTGCAGCTAACCAGTTATCTGTATTTATCACTGAAATTGCAGAAAGCTACATTGCCTACATCACATGATACCATTTTTGGCGGGATATGCACTAAGGGGTGATAAAGTGGAGATGACTTATCCAGTGATATCGCTTATCCAGTTCCTATGTTATTCTAAGGAGCCTATGCACTAAGATTTCTCAAGTGGGAGAGAGATTATTGCATAGGTTCCATAGAATAACATAGGAATTGGAGAAGTGATATCACTGGAGAAGTCATATCCACATTATCACCTCTTTATCACTCCTTAGTGCTTCTCCTCTCTTGTGTTCCTTCAAAGGTTGAGAAGTGGGAAGGTGAGGAGAACTTCCTCAGTTTTTGGGTCCCTTTCATGGCTCCACACTTGGGAGAGGGGACCCCCAGGGGTCTTGCAAACCTGTTATTTTATTGAATATATTTCATATATTATATTTTATTAAATATTTTTAGTCATATATATATATTTTGACATGTAGATATGAGCATCTTCAGTCTTCTGCACCTTCATGCCAGTTACAATATAGTGGCTATATAGCTCATTGCTTTGCAACGAATAGCTCAGGCAACCAGCAAAGATGGGACAATGGGTGGTACTGCAAGTTATTTTACTGAAGTACTATTGCTCAGGGTATTTTATTAATGTGGGCAGATTGTGGGCTTTTCTATTGTTGTTATGGTTTCCAGGCAAAAATAATTAATTTAGTACAAAACAGAAGTTTTACCAGGTTTTCTGAGCTGAAATGACTCAAATCAATCCTTTTGCCTCCAAAGTGAACTTGCGTGAACTGCTGTTTTTTGCTGTTTAATTGAACCATCTCAACTGTAACTGAATAGGTGTGCTAAGTAAAAGGTTCACTCACGAGTTTCAAATGGGATGTTATTGAATTAGCCATTACTTGCACCTGGAGTGTTGTCCCACTGGTTCCTTTCCTTGAACTGTTGTGGGGAACTGTTTTGGTGGTATAATTAACAAAAGCAAGGTGGGAACTGATACTGAGAATTTTCTAGGTGGATGTTCACACAAACATCTATTTACATGGTGGGTACTATACTATAGAACGGAGATCTGGCTTAAAGAAGACTGACTTTATTTGAACTGCAGCTGAAGGAAGCTTCTTCTAGCCTACTTTATGTGATTTCTGCCTATTTAAATACATTTCTGGTACACCTTTGGAATGGTATAGGATGATTCATTTTTATTATTCTAATTTAAAGTACTTCAGTTTTCTACACAAGTGGTAGACACCCGTTTGCTTAAGATTCACAGACTACAGTTCCATCATCCACAACCAGACTACTGCTGGTTGGAGATGAGGTGAGTTTTAGTATCCTAGAACTGGAGAGCAAAGGTTTCCAACCCTTGTTCTAGATTATCAAGATTAGTGACAGAAACACCTAAACATTATTTGGGGTAATCTACACTTAAATGCCCTTTAATCCATGCTAGCATCTATAAAACACCTCTGTTATTTTCTGAGGCCTAAAATCTGGTCTTATATATGCTCTGTAGGGGCAGGGGGCAGCCAATCCTGACTTTCTATTTACCATAACAATCTTGATTGAGTGTCCCAGCATTGTATTGTCTGGGCTGAGAAAACTTAAAAGCCTTTCTGAATCCAAGAGCAATGGATACTAATATCAATAAATTAAAGAACAAGTTTGATGTTTTATTAACTCTGCTTCAATGAGTCCAGACTTAGTAACTATGTCTGAGACTGTATTGTACAGCCCCATAACGGCTCCTATCAGTTGCTTGGGGAAGAGGTTAGAAAAGTGATTCCTCAGCTGGAACATAAACCGAATGTATGTAGCTCTCAGCCACAAAATATGAGTTTACATGCACATCACCCGTAGACTCTGTGTGTCTGGCTTTCAAGCAGTCGCAGTACTAGTCATTGGATGATGCAAACTTTTTTTGGGCCCCACTAACATATGGGCCCCTTTGTGATGTGCCCCCTTGAATGATGGTCCCCATCTGTAACGGTTTTAAGGACACTCAGACACGGAAGGTTTGGGTAAAAACACAGTTTTATTGAAAACATAGAAATTAGAATTACCCACACGGGTCCAGTATATACTGACAGATATAATACTGACACAGGTCAGGTTACAATAGTACTCAATAACCCACACGGGTCCAGTGAGACACAATGGTAAAACACTGCCACAGGTCAGGTTACAGTTCGTGTGAATCCTAAACGAGACAGTGGAGAATAGGGTTCTATTAAGCCAAGAGATACGGACAGGCCCTAATAGTAATGAGGCCCACAGGACACTCTGTATGCAGAGAATGACACAATAGCGGCTGAGGCCACATGGAAGTAATCGAAGGCCCTGGACAAGTGACAGACTGCTGGGACAGTCAGAGGGTGACTGAACCTGTATAGCACAGAGTAACGCCAACTGTAGACTGCAATACACTGTGACCCAATGTGCAACAGCACCAGGCCCGGACTGGCCATCGGGCACACCGGGCATTTGCCCGGTGGGCCGGTCCGGTGACCCAGTCTCCGTAGTAATACAGAGCGCTGGGAGATGACATCATCTCCCAGCGCTCTGCATTATTGCGAACCGCGCGCGGGAGATGCAGCTCTGTGCCGAAGGAGGCACAGATCACATTAATGGTACGCCGCGTCGCCGCTAGATCACCAGGGATTTAAGGTAGGGGATCAAGGGGCATTGCGGAGATGAAGGGGCAGTTGATGAAGGGGGCGTTGTGGAAGGGGTATTGTGGAGATGAAGGGAGCATTGTGGAGATGAAGGGGGCATTGTGGAAGGGGCAATGTGGAGATGAAGGGGGCATTGTGGAAGGGGCAATGTGGAGATGAAGGGGGCATTGTGGAGTGGAAGGGGGCATTGTGGAAGGGGCATTGTGGAGATGAAGGGGGCATTGTGGAAGGGGCATTGTGGAAGGGGGCATTGTGGAGATGAAGGGGGCATTGTGGAGATGAAGGGGGCATTGTGGAAGGGGCAATGTGGAGATGAAGGGGGCACTGTGGAAGGGGCAATGTGGAGTGGAAGGGTGCATTGTGGAAGGGGCATTGTGGAGATGAAGGGGGCATTGTGGAAGGGGCATTGTGGAGATGAAGGGGGCATTGTGGAAGGGGCATTGTGGAGATGAAGGGGGCATTGTGGAAGGGGGCATTATGGAGATGAAGGGGGCATTGTGGAAGGGGCATTGTGGAGATGAAGGGGGCATTGTGGAGTGGATGGGAGCATTGTGGAAGGGGCAATGTGGAGATGAAGAGGGCATTGTGGAGTGGAAGGGAGCATTGTGGAAGGGGCAATGTGAAGATGAAGGGGGCATTGTGGAAGGGGCATTGCGGAGATGAAGGGGGCATTGTGGAAGGGGCAATGTGGAGATGAAGGGGGCATTGTGGAAGGGGCAATGTGGAGATGAAGGGGGCATTGTGGAAGGGGCAATGTGGAGATGAAGGGGGCAATGTGGAGATGAAGGGGGCATTGTGGAGTGGGGCATTGTGGAGGTGAACAGTGTGGGGAGGAGGATGGGGTGGGCAGAGTGTGGAGGTGAATATGTGGGCGGGGGCAGGGGATTGTGTCGGAAGGGGGTGGGGACATCAAAATGCACCTTCGCCCTGTGTATACATAAATCCTTGCACCGACCCTGGGTCCGGGCGGTAAAAAAAAAAAAAAAAAAAAAAAAAAAAAGCGAACGCCCCCCCCCCCCCCCAAGGGCTGCTCAAAAAATAAAAATGGGCTGCTCAGCTTTAAATGCCCGGGCCTATTTTTTGTCCCAGTCTGGGCCTGAACAGCACCAACCCACAAAGGGTTAAACGAACGCTCAGACCTGAATTCGGCTACAAGGCCGTGGGGACAACCGAGGCTCCCAGGGAACAAACCAACCTCGGATTGTAAGCGGTGAACAGGTCAAGCATACCGTGGTGCAACCTGAACTGATCTCCAACACCAGGGTGTAAGGATCAGGAGGCACATAAACCGGAGACTGGGTCAAGGTAAAGTTAGACTGCCAGAGCAGTGAACGAGGCAACCAGAGGATCTGTCCATAGACAGAAAGGGCACCGGAGGCCAGCCCTTCAAACGGATCACCGGATGGAGCATAGAGCCAGGCCGGGTCGGTACACAGAGCAGGAACGTCAGCCAAACCGGGTCGGTACACAGAGCAGGCACATCAGCCAGGCAGGGTCGATACACAGAGCAGGAACGTCAGTCAAACTTTAGCAGTTAGTTATGTGCCAAGTACCGTCCACTAATCATGATCAACGATATATAGTACTTAAGTTCCCTTAGTATAGTATAAGTTGGAGCCACAGATCATGTAGTAAATACTGTCAATAGGAAGCTGTTCAGATGTCGTAGTCTCTTGATATTCAACTCGCTGAGTGGAGAGTCAAGTGATATCCCATAGTCTGTCATTTGACACTAAGTTAAACAATCTGCATATAAGAGTTTCACGTAGCCAGTGTCCTAAGGACCATGTAGATCACACTGATGCAGTATTCACTGGCTACTTATTCATTATGAATATATAATAGAGTTATAGTCCCAGTAGAGAAACCGCGAGAGTGGAGCATATTTAGTTACCAGCTTATTTAGTCATTAATTATTCCATCAATTCAGCGGAGTTCTTCAAAGTCTATGATCTATTATTTAGATCAAAGTGAGTTGGTTGATGACTCCCAAAATACTAGAAGGTATGTGTGTAGAAGTGAGTTGCTGGACAGTGTGCCCTATCACAGTGCCCTAGGGATTTGGTCACTTGCCAGTGTCCTATCTCTGTTGCCTCCACTACCCCTAGCGTTCTAGGGACTTGGTCACTTGCCAGTGTCCTATCTGGGTTGCCTCCGCTATCCCTAGTCTTCTATGGAATTGCCCTGCAGTCACCCACCACTAATGTAGGGCATTTCAGCAGTGTGGTACTGTTGTGGTTCACCTTGTTCCAGTGACCTGTCGACGGATCAAGCCAGCATAGTCCAGTGACCTGTCGACGGTTCAAGCCAGCATAGTCCTACTGTATATAATTGCCTATTGATATTTCTGTCCATCCTGACCTGCGTCAGATTTGGGAATTATCACGGAACGGACCTCATCTGGACCTGAGTAGGGTGATTGCTCTTGTTATTATTTTTCAATAAAGCTGATCTTAACCTTACCTAATTGCCTGAGTGTTCTTACAAAACTGTATGTTTTGCTTCCAAAAAGTGTCTTGCCACAGGTTTATCTGAGGTTCCTGTGTTTAATGCTGCGCATATGGTAGAGCAGTGGTTGGCCATTCTTTCTTTGAATGTCGTTTCTTTGGAGTACTTTCTTTGAATGTGCTTTCTTTGGAGCACGGGCACAATAGCATATAAATTACATGGTCCGAGGTCTGTGCCTGATTTTATACACTTTATTGGTGTGTGGGTGTTGGAAGGTGGTGCTCTTGGTCATGCTGTTACAAGTGGTGCATTTAGCACAGCGAAACAGCATGTGGCTTGTGTTTTTCTTTTCAACCAAGTGGTGGACTTCTTAGGTGATGGTACAGATGATGTCATGTCAGGACGCATTAGAAAGTCTTTTAATGTCTTTTCCGGAGAGTATGCTACCATTGGTGGCGGGGTAGAGAAAAAAGGAAGTTTGGGATCAGTGGCCAATATTAGTTACCCTCTTGCTTCCCGGGAAGTATTGAGTTGAAAAGACACTTGTAGTTAGAGAAGTCCACAACTCTAACTAGAAGTATACAATTTGTCTCATTGGACCCTATTTAGTAGCTTAAAAGGTTTAGTGCTACAGTATCATTATCAAATTGGATACACTGCCAGAGGCCTCCCTTATGTCATGGAATGTAACCTCAGATGTTCGGAGATTATCTTGGTATTTGCACTAACGGTCCTGCATACAGTGAGGAGCAGTATAACCCGTAAACCATGCGTTGCGCGGTATGGACGTCTTGGACCTGTAGCCCGCTGTGATGCACTCCGGCAAATAAAAGAGATCAGAACTGGTGTTTCCACATCGCAGTTTACATACTTAAGATCATACCACACATATATATAACTCTTTATTACAGGCTTTACAGGCTCATCTCTGTCACTATATGTTGTACTTGACTTCTGAGCAACAATGTCACTATATTTGACATTATACAAATCCATTACATAGCTTCTACTTGTCTGCTTCTCAAGTAGTCCATACACTACAACTGAGGATTATGGGTAGAATAGCTGATATGTTAATCACACAAGTTAATTAACTGTATATGACGTTGTCACTGCTCACAGAAGCCATTTTGGGCCTTTTGTGTACACTACGGGTATAAATAAGGGGTCAATTCACTCACTTCTGTATCTTGATGAAGGTTATAATGAGTTAACCGAAACGTGGATCTGTAAATAAAAACGTTATCACTTCTTCACCTACCTGATTGTTTTTGTTTTTTTTAAGGAAACAAGTTCTCTGGTTGTTTTACATCTATAGATTATCTGATTAAGGCATGTCATGCAATCGCTTCCCTTCTAAGCAATATATTACCTCCCCCACTTTCTGATACTGCTAAGCAATGCATTGCCTACCTCCCCTAGCACTGAAACGTTTAATTGTCCGTGACTGGGGAAGTAATGTAGTACTAAAACTGGAAGTGCCTGCACAGCATGCCTTGACTAGCATAATCTATAAATGTAAATAACTCAAAAACTAATTTTCTAAATAAAAATGTCTAATAAATAATTTCGTAAGCTCCTCTAAAATCACCGAAGTTGCTTTTAGGCTATAATGCCCCTCTAACATTAATATTTATATTGGAAGTATTGCTCTTTTAAAGGGTTAGTAATGTCAGAAAAAAAGTATTAACTATATGGTAGATACAATTAAAAGAGAGTACTTGCACTTATTCGTATCTCTCAAACCATTATGGTTTGAGAGATATAGGAAAATAAAGTTCTCTGGTCCCTCCCCTTTCTGCTTGACGAGCTGTCACAAGAAGATTCTGGTCGCTTGACCAGATGTGGCTCTTCAGCAGCGCCAATATAACAATATCTAAAGACAAATACTTCATTTAGAACGGTCTACAAAGTGTGCCTGGTTTGCAAGCACACTTTGTGGACCATTCCAATGAAGTATTTATTTCTAAATAGCGTGATTTCAGCTCTGCTGAAGAGCCTCTGTCTGATCAAATGACAGGAATCTGCAGCTGTCAGCTAGATGGCAGACTTGAGTGAAACAGCCAGGAAAAGGTAACTTTAGCAAGTTATATCTTTCAAACCATAAAGGTTTGAGAGATAAGACTTACATCGACGTTAACCTTTTTTTAATGTCTCCAATATTAAATCAACTTCAAATTAACCATTACTATCCCTTTAAGAACTGCTCCTAATCCTATAAAGAAAGCCAGTTTTTGTTCTTATTCCCAAACTAAATGCCTGAATTAGTGGTACCCCTAATAAACACTATGAATACTGTGTAATATTATATAACTTTTCATACTTACTTCTTAGGAAATCCATACAGGCATGAGGTAATTGACATTTCTGAATCTCAAAGGGAGGCTTTGATTTGGCCAGGTCAGGAAGGATATTTTCAGGTAAGTACTATGGGGGAGATGTATTAAAAAGCCTTTGTACAGACCATATGTTCAAAAGAAAAGTGGAGTAGTTCGGGGCAAACCATTTGCTCTATAGGGGAGGACTAAAAATTCACATGGATTTAAATGGGTATTTAAACACTTTGAATGCTAGATGTGTGCTGGAGACCTCTCTAGCATTCAAGGGGTTAAAATCCCCATATAAATCAATGGGAATAAGTTAAGATATATGTATATCTGAGAATATTCTTAAAAAATTTGCAGGAAATTCGCACCTGAGAATATTTTTTCACACAGTTGTGATTATGTACTTCCATTAAGAAAAGGTTACCCCTGACATTAAGATTTAATCACTAAAACTGCCTTTATTTTTGGAGCAGTTAGCAGATTTCTTTATAAATACATTGCAATACAATTCTTATGTGTCGGTTTGAGACAATTTTACAGACATATTCTTTATTAGTCTAGCTTTATACATCTCCTTTTATAGTGTGTATTTCATCTTTACAACAGAATGTATAATGCATTAAGGCAATGTAGCAAAGCTCTGATTAATATTAAAGGCAGCAAAAGGACAAGGTTAAACCCATTAAAGGGGAAATATCAGCTTCATAATATTGCCCCCACAATCCTTTACTAATGTAGAGATAGGTAAAGCCATACTTTTATTATGATGAAAAAGTCTCTGTTATTAATTAATGCAGCTTCTTCTGTAGGTATCCAGTGGTAAGGTACCTCTGAGTTTGCTCTGTGTGTCACGTGCACTGCCCAGATTGGTGGTGACTTACTTCCGTTACCTTAAGGTAAGCTCTGTGCCCTGGATGTATACAGAAGAAGTTTATTTTCTTTAATATCACAGACTTTTTCATCATATTAAAAGTATGGCTTTACCTATCACTACATTAGTAAAGGATTGAGGGGCAATATTACGAAGGTGATAGTTCTGCTTTAAAGACCAGAAGGGTGTGAAACACTTTGCAAAGCAATGCCCCACATACCCCCTGGTCCTTAAAGGGATAGTAACGTTTCACAAAAAGAGCAGCTCCAATTAATCTTCATATTATTTGGGCCATAGAGAGTGTTATTTCAGTACTGTCAGAGTTGTAGTTCAAGAGTAATTGAAGGAAAAATAATCCCTCTCCCTCCCCTTTTACCTAGTGTAAGACACCTCCTCTTAGATGTGGAATCTGGTCTCTTGACCGGACAGATCAAAGCAAAGGACAAACATAAGGAAAACTGTGCCCTTGACAGGTTTTTCAGGTTTTTCCTTATGATCACTGAGGATTGTCCCTCTTTGTGATCCATCCAGACAGTTTTGCTGCTCTGACGTGAGCAGTGTTACATCAGTAAAAGGGGCAGGAGGGGAATATTTGATCATTCAATTACTTTTGAACTATAACTCTGACATAACAGTCTCCATGGCCCAAATACTATGAAGATTAATTGGAGCTGCTTTCATTATGAAACATTACTATCCCTTTAAAGTGTTAAGACTATCTTGGGTTTCCCATTTACCACTTTAAAACTGAACTGCCCACCAAGGAGGCCAGACACATACATTGTGCCACAAGCTATGATGTCATAAGTACAAAAATGTTTTTTAAAAATTACTTGTTTTACTAATATCTTACACTATATCATACCTCCCAAATGTCCCTCTTTAGAAAAAGAGGGACATACCCTCTTTTAGATCCAAATCCCTCTGTCCCTCTTTTCCACCCTGATGTCCCTCTTTTTAGGAGACTAGACTATGTGGTGTATATAAGTGTATCATACTGCTCTACAGCAATAAAACTCACATTAATGTTTGTTTAAACATCAGTATATGTGTTTATAAAATTAGTCTGTGTAAAAATACTTCAGTCTTGTTATAAGTCATTTATTAGGTTACACAAGAAGGTGTCAATAGGTCATGAAATAGCCTAAAAATTCTCAGTAATGCCCTGCCCACTAGCCATGCCCACAGCAACACCCTCTGAAACACAAGTGTCCCTCTTTAGTAATTTGAAATGTTGGGCAGTATGCTGTATACCAAAAACATGTCAGTTGGTTGTAAAAGTTTCAGTTATTTTTAAAAACCATCAACCCCCTCTGAGTAGAAAAATACTAAATATGTATAGTTTTACCAGAGCATACCCCAGTGCCAGTGCATACCCCAATAGAAGCGTGAAAGAGTATTTTCAAATTTATGAACTAAAATGCGCATGTATTGGTTACATGGTAAAACTACCTTAAAAAACTCAATAAGTATATAAAAGTATATATTTCTTGAAAATACATTAACAAATGATTCACAAAATGGCTTAAGTTTCTTCCTACACGAAATGACGTAGCAAGGAAATTTTGTTAAAAATAAGTTTTTTTCTGGAAAAAGTCAGAAATTACTGTACAAAATCTCAAACAAGCTTAGAGAAACAAACCAAAAAAGTATGAAATATTTCTCATGAGTACATTAATAACCAGTATGTATAGATGTACAAATGTATGTTGTTTCCCTGGGCCCCAAATTGGTAACAGCACATGACAGAATTTCTATTTCCATATTCATGCAGATAACTAGAATGCACTATATGTAGTCTAAAAGCATAACAGCCCCATAACATCAAAATAACCCCCTAAAAGCAAATATTTCCTGAAAATAGATATCCAACTTCATCAAATGAGGGAATACTTGCCTTTCTACCTCTAGCCTGATATGCACAAATGTTTCCAAAAAGTGGCACTAAATGAAAAAAATAAGCATATTTTTACATTTCCACTCCTTCAAATGTACTGAAGTGTTTGAAAACTAAGAATACCCTAATGTATTCCTAATTTACTACTAATCTGAAAAACATGGTACACCATTGTTATGGGTTGACATACCATAGTGGGTGTCAGAAGCAAAAAACTGTGCTTATTTTACCTGAAATGGTCATAACTATTAGAGATATGAAGGAAAGGTATGCAAGACATATCATTTTAAAAGTAGACATTCGTCCACATCAAATGAGGGGTTGTATGTCTTTCTACCGTTAGGCTGGTGTGGACAAATATTTCTATAAGTTGGCGTTATATGAAACAAAAGAAAACATTTTATTACATTTCCTCCACTTAAACAGTACTAAAATCTTTGAATACCATGGAATTTCCTACTGTATTTAATACCTGCTGCAAGCCTGAGAAAAATGGAATCACATACATATGAGCTGACACATTGTATGGGGTTCCAGGTACACGTACCTATACATGACACTTTATTTAAATCACATGCCTTCATTAAAATGGGCATAACCATTACTAATATGATGAGAAGGAAAGCAAGGTATACCATATTGGAAAATATACAGTCACCCACAACAATTGAGGGGTCACCTGCTTTTTCACCCCCAGGGCTAATGTTCACAAATATTTTCATTGGCACTACTGGAAAAAAAAAAACTTGTATTTTTACACTAAAGTCACTTCAAAGATACTAACATCTTTCAACACCATGGGATTTCCATAAGTATACTGTACCTAGTACCAGTCTAAGAAAAATGGTACCCCACTTGTATGGGTGACATACCATAGTGGGTACTAGGAGCACAGCTATCCATGCAACAAGGTTAGAGAAGCAGACAGTGTGTGTGTTTGTGTGTGATTCTTTGTTTACCACTGGGACAAGGCTAGAGTGTCAGACAGTGTTATACATGTTTCTGTGGCAACCAGTGGAACCAGCCCGGGGGTTCAGAAAGTGTATATAGGGTGTTTGTGGCTACCAGGAGAAATGGTGCCAGGCTACAGGGTCAGACAGTGTATGTGGGGCTATCATGGTGCCAGTGCTCCCCTTGTTATTGTTTTCCTGTCAGTCCACACTGTGTGTGCTTCCATTGGCTGTCCTGTGTTTGTCCTGCCCAGTATGGCCTTTGTATACTGGGCTCTAGCACCCATCCGGGGCTCTTTCGTGGTGTTCCTGTACCAGTGCTAGTTTCTGCTCAGTGATTCCCAGTGTACCGACTTGGCCTGCCTGACTACTCTGCATGCTGTCTCCTGCTCCTGTGTACCGACCCGGATTGCCTGACTATTCTTCTGCGTCTGCTCCTGTGTACCGACCCGGCTTGGCTGACATTCCTGCTCCTGTGTACCGACCCGGCTTGGCTGACGTTCCTGCTCCCGTGTACCGACCCGGCCTGGCTGACGTTCCTGCTCCGTGATGCGACCCGGCTTGGCTGAAGTTCCTGCTTCGTGATTCGACCTGGCTTTGTTGGCATTCCTGATCTGACGGCCTATTGTTGCCTTGGCAACATTCTGATTCTACAGGCAATCCAGTCTCCATTTCTGGTTCAGCAGAGTGCGAGAGTCAGTTTCCGTTACTGCTACGGCAGTGTGCCATTGGCCTAGTCTCCGTTACTGCTCCTGCAGAGTGCAAGTGTCTGCCTCCGTTACTGCTACGGAAGTGTCCCCCGTTACTGCTCCTGCAGAGTGCAAGTGTCTGCCTCTGTTACTGCTATGGCAGTGTGCCATTGGCCTAGTCTCCGTTACTGCTCCTGCAGAGTGCAAGTGTCTGCCTCCGTTACTGCTACGGCAGTGTGCCATTGGCCTAGTCTCTGTTACTGCTCCTGCAGAGTGCAAGTGTCTGCCTCCGTTACTGCTATGGCAGTGTGTCTTTGGTCTAGTCTCCGTTACTACTACTGCAGAGTGCAAGTGTCAGTTTCCGTTCCTGCTACGGCAGTGTCCCACGTTACTCAATTACTGATAGTACTCTGGCAGTTCATGTTTGTTCTGCTAACCTGTTCCTGGGCATTACGTATCCTGAAGCTCTGTTACGGTTTTCTGACACACAGACCAGGATGTAACGTAAAATACACTTTATTGAAATAAAAATGAACAACACTGCCCCTAGGGGCTAGTAAAGTTAAGAACAGGCAAAATGAACAGAGGATGGAGTAAACTACAAACAGTAGTGCATAGAGGGTTAAGTGGAGCAACTGGTAAGGCTCAGGCTAGATTGGCCAACGCCCAGGGGATATATAGCAGTCTATGGTAAAGTCTTTAAATGTAGATCAGGAACTCAGGAAAAGCGCTGTAACACACTTGAAGCATAAACAGGATGAGCCCCTGTTGCTCTAAGCTGAGCCCGTACCACCACAGTGGGCTTATGAGGATTGCAACTGCCAATTTGATGTAACCAGAATAGGAATCGCCCTGAATTAGTATCGAGTAACCCTGCGTCTGCCACTGAAGTATGCCAGCCCTTGGGAGGCCACAGTAGAACGGAATTGCCCAAGGTATGAAGAGCCGATGCACAGAGTAGTGCAGTTGGGATAAAGCACTTTGAGCAAATGAGGTACTGCCCAGACACCCACAGGGTGTGACCCAGAATCCTTGTTGCAAGAGAGAATGGACTACCAGTGTCAACCAGCGTGATCACGATGCTCACCAGGCATCGAACAGGCGGAGCTCTGCAAGGACTGGTATAGCGTAAAGCGGAGGCTCAAATGTGCTAAGGCTCAGAGAATCACCGGAGCTTGGCAATGAATCAAATGGCACGTAATCGGAGGCTACCGGCAGTGCAAGGGTTAATCTGGTACATTTGGAACAAACAATGCTCAACGAGAACAAGGCAGGCAACCTCGGCTGCAGCGTAATGAGCGAGGAAACAGAGAACAGTCAGAATGTCGCCAGCGCGACCGGAGTACACAGGAGCAGCAACCGGACAGGAGCAGTAACCGGACAGGAACAGTAGCCGGAACCGGATGACTGAGTCGCAGGAACACCACCGGAGAGTGGAGCAGTCACGGAGCAGGATCAGGAGCCAGAACCGGGTCGAATCACGGAACGGAGTCGTCAGCCAGAGCCGGGTCGGATCACGGTGCAGGGTCGTCAGCCAGAGCCGGGTCAGTTCACGGTGCAGGGTCGTCAGCCAGAGCCGGGTCAGTTCACGGTGCAGGGTCATCAGCCAGAGCCGGATCAGTTCACGGTGCAGGGTCGTCAGCCAGAGCCGGGTCAGATCACGGTGCAGGAACAGAAGGAGAGTCAGACTAGCTGGGTCGGTACACAGGAGACACTGGAGATCAATAACAAGGCGCAGCAACACAACACCACGAAAGGGCAATTGACAAGTGCCCAAGCCTCAGTATATAAAGGCACATCCTGGGCGGGCCAATCAGACTCCTCCAATGCAAATGTATACCTACAGAGATTGACAGGGAATCACGGGGACCGTGATAAGCTCTCTATATGGAAAGAACTCTATCACAGAACTCTCAACACATGGGACTGTTTACACCCCTTGAAGACCATTAACCCATGCAATACCTTTGTCCTGGGAATCCAACATATTCTGCCTGACCTGTGTCAGTATAGACTGCTATGGACTTTATGGTTATACTGGACCTGTGTAGGCATATGTATATGTAACCTGTCGTGTGTCTGTATTATTCTGCCTGTATACTACAGGACCTGTGAGGGTTCTTATTTTATTGTGATTTCAATAAAACTGTGTTTTATCCTAAACTATTGTGTCTGTGTGTTGAACAAACCGTTACAGGGGCTCTGTAACTACTACCGGAATCAGGCTAGCAGAATCAAAGTGTATGTGGGGCTTTGTGAAAAAGGCATGGTGGGGGACAGACAGTGTATATGGGGCTCTGTGACAACCAACAGAACAAGACTTGGAGGAGGTCACACAGTGTATATGGGATATCTGTGGCTACCAGGGGCAGTGGAGTTAGACTAAGGTGGTTGGGTTGTGTTTGTGGGGGATCTTTGGCTATCAGTTGGCAGGGGAATAAGGCTGGGAGGGTGTAACAGGAGTGAGCCCATTACTGGAAGACTATGGGCAGCATTTTCAATGCCTATAACTAAGGGTGCCAGAAGACTTTGTTCACAGGGCCAGCGGCCAAAAGGTAACTGGTGCCATATGTTTAAAAGAGTCGGTGGCCCCGGGATTGGCTAAAGGAATGTTGGACTGAAAGTAGGAAGCTTTTTGATTGGCTGCCTATCTTCCCATGTTAATCCGGTGGTATAAGAAATGCCTTAGTCAAGTAAGCGATCACCCAATTGGTTGCCACCAGCTTCTAGGTTGTCATTCCAGTTCCCATTGGTTAAAGAACTGGAGTGACATAACTAAGTTATCTTGTCGGCTCTGGGTAATTTCATCTCCTATGGAGAAACGTAGCCCGGGCCCTGATTGGTCAGTGCCGCTTGTCACTCTAACTCCCATTGGCTGGGAATTGGAGCAGCAAGATTAAAACATGTTCGCATTGTTCCACTGTTGACTGTACCATTTTCCCCATGTCCCTGACCCATTGTATGCCCCTAACCTAATTACCCAACCATTGTTCACTGCCCCTGGCCCCATTGTGCTTCTGTATACTGTTTGACTATAAAAAACTGTATGTGTTGAATAAAGTGTGTTCATTTTGGAACAAGAGGGCGACCTGTCATTTTGTCACAAGAATGATCTAAAGGGGCTTCTTTTGACCCCCATTCTAGGAAGGAGCTCTGGAGAACTACCAGCACGGCTACCCCCTTGTAGCCAACTTCAGGAGGGAGGAACCCGGAACGATGGCTAAGGACAACCCTCCGTCCTTAGCTTCCGTTACAGAGGGTCAGACAGTGTAGGTGGAAGTCTGTGGATACCAGTGGGAAATGGAACAAGGTTGGGAGGCCAAACACTGTATGTGGTAAATCTGTGAATTTGTGGCTACTATTTGGCAGGAGAACAAGGCTGGGATGTCAGACAGTGTATGTGGAGAATCTGTGGCTACCAGTGGGCAGTGGAACAAGGCTAGAGGGTCAGAAAATGTATGTTGGAAATTTGTGACTACCAGTGGGGAGAGAATCAATGCAGGGGAGGTCAAACAGTGTCTGTGGGTAATCTGTGGCTATTAGTGGGCATGGGAAAAAGGCTGAGAGGTCAGACATCATATGGGTGGAATCTATGGCTGCCAGGGGGCAGGGAAACAAGGCTGGGGGTGGCAGACAGTGTTTGTGGGGTGTGGCTACCAGTGTGCATGGGAACAAGACTGGGGGGTCCAACAGTGTTTCTGTGAAATCTGTGGTTACCAGTAGGCAAGAGAACAAGGCTGGAGGGCAGTGTATGTGAGGATCTGTGGCTACCAGTGGGCAAGAAAACAAGGATGGGGGTATGTATGGAACTGTGGCTGCATGGGACAGTGGGAGAAGGCTGGTGGTGTGATTTTTATTATTATTTTGTTTTGTTTTTTTTCATCTTAGACCACGAGGGGGGGCACTATGTCATTTGTTTCTATATATGATCGCTCTCATGTTCTTGTGAGTGACTGTGTACTTTTTAAACAGTAGAAACTTGCCCTGCAGTGTAGGAAAATTCCTTCTCTACATGCAGGACAGGACTGAAGCTTCTCCCTGCACCAGTGCTTTTAAGTGCGACCTTGTAATTTTTATGAGGTTGGCCATGCAAGCCCACTCTGCCAGCCATGTGAAAATTTACAAGGCTGGCACTTAAAAGGTTAAATGGATTTAGTTATTTGTATTTGTGCACTGGTGGGTATGTGAACCAGATATTTTGACTTACACACCCGAGAGCAATCAGTGATATCCTTTACAGGGAAATTATGTTTCCCTAAGTCCTATAGGAGCAGTCTTAGTAAAAATGGAATTCAACACTCGCACAGCCACCATAGACAGCAAGTGCTGTGCTGGAAATTGCTTTTCTAGTGTCTATGGGGGTTGCGTGCACAGTACAACTAGACTGAACTGCAAAATTTCAAAGTTTCCATCAAGGTCTCTTTTTAGATAACATCCACTTTAAAGGGATAGTAAAATAATTAATTATTACCAATCCCTATATTAAAGTCATATTAAAAATAAACGTATTGCCCCCAGTGTATAATCACTCCTAAACTTGCCCTCTTCCTCCCCCTTCCCCTAAGTCAGCGTTGTAGCTGACCGAAGGGAAATCCGGTCTTACGATCATCAGACGGCTCTGCAGAAGAGCCGCGATCTCGTAATGAAAAAAATATCTTTCACTAAAACGGTCTTCTACGTGTGCTTGCAAATCAAGCACACGTAGGAGACCATTTCATTGAAAGATTTATTTTTTACTAACGCGATCTTGGCTGTGCTGCAGAGCCGCCTGACTGTCGTATGACAGGCTTCCCTGCAGTCAGCTAGAATGCTGACTACGGGGAAGGGGGAGGGCAACTTTAGGAGTGATTATCTCTCAAACCATAAAGGTTTGAGAGATGACACTGGAGGCAATACATTTATTTTTAATATGACTTTAATATAGGGATCAGAGGAGGGCTGGCCTGGGGGGCAGGGGGGCAATTGCCCCCTGGGCCGGTCATATGTCTGGGCTGGTCGGCCACTGCTCCTCACTAAATCTCCCAATTGCTGCTGTAAATGAAGCTACACTAGTGATAACATAGAGGTTACCATTGAAATGGAGCTACACAAATTACACCACAGAGGAACAATCAAAATGAAGCTAAACTAGTAGAATAATCCATTCCCTTGTAAGCTCTATAGTATAACTAGCTTTGTAGGAGCACACTAGTGTAGCCTCATTTCAGCAGTAAGCTATGTGGTATCAGTTGCCTTACTTCACAATATTAATGCCAATTTTAAAATTAACAAAAAGGGGTGGGCTGGGACAGTGGGCTTGAGCAATACAGAAATGGGCCACTTGACTGAATTTGCCCCCTGGGCCACAAGTTGCCAGCCCTCCCCTGATAGGGATTAGTAATAATTAAGTATTACTGTACCTTTAAAGGGATAGTAATACTTAAAATGTAAAATAAAATAAGTTGTAGGGTTTATCCCCCTGAGTAAAACAAGAGTACTCCCACTGCTGAGAGGTCTTTCATTCAAAAGTTATTAATTTTCAAAGTTGAATTTTTTAGGTGCAATATCACAGTGGCCTGAAATTGTACAGTGGCGCTGTTGCTACACCATCCTATGGAGATTTATGGTCAACTGACCAGAGTTGTCCATAGGATCGTGTAGCAACAGCGCCACTGTACAATTTCAGGCCACTGTGATATTGCACCTAAAAAATTCAACTTTGAAAATTAATAACTTTTGAATAAAACACCTCTCAGCAGTGGGAGTACTGTTGTTTTACTCAGGGGGATAAACCCTACAACATATTTTTTTTTACATTTTAAGTATTACTATCCCTTTAAGGACCACACACTTCTACATGACATCAAATGTGCATGCTAATCCTTGCTATTCATGTCTGGCATAGTACTTGTTTTTAATACAGCGCTAGGGTGAGCCAGCCATAAAAACTATTTTTTTCTCCTGCTCTATGCTGTTTCTAGCCAATAGACTAGCATAAAAAAACATAATTTTCTTACCTCTATCTCCCTGTTCTCAGTTATTTTATTGTGACACATTCTCTTTAACCCCTTAACGACCGGGGAATCCGGACGCGGACGCGACTCAACGACCACGGAGCAATTTTTTTTATTGCTCCGTTGCGTTCCGGACTCCCCGAACGGAGTACGTCATCGGTCGTTAAGTCAAATCGACCCTTGACGTACTATGACCGTCAAGAGTCGTTAAGGGGTTAAAATCATTTCACATTTTAGATCCTATTTCTAAACTGCCTCTTTAAGAGTTAAGTTTTTTTACACAGATATTTTTCTTAGCCTCAGATACAAAGTATATACAGTTGCTTATGAGGTTGTGAGACTTGTTTTAACTAGCCTAGCTGGAGAAGAGCAGACTCTATACGTCATACTGACTTGCAACAGTTACTATGGAGATAACATGTTCACTATTAGGCTCCACTGTGCTGGTGTACTGTA
Organism: Rhinophrynus dorsalis; assembly: GCA_037306005.1. Lineage (NCBI taxonomy): Eukaryota > Metazoa > Chordata > Amphibia > Anura > Rhinophrynidae > Rhinophrynus > Rhinophrynus dorsalis. Next base: position 364,073,094 of record CM074723.1, on the reverse strand, counting down.
GCTTCATAACTACAGTAATACATGATGTTCCTTCCACTCCTGTCACGTACACCCTGCAGGCACATTCTTTCCATTTCACACGGTCGCTTTAACTAGTTCTGTTCTCTGTGTGTAAAATTACACTCATGCCTCCAAAAGATAAGGAACTCTCCCATTCCAAGGTTTGTGTCACGCTGCTGGCTGTATGCCATGACCAGATGGCACACATGAAACTGCTGCTCCTTCCTTTTATCAGAGAAGGCTTTTCTCAATGGAGAGACAAGTGAATAAAAAAGCTCCCCCCCCCCATTGATAAATTATGAAACAGCTTAGAGCAAAGATTCCAGCTGTTGCTGGACTACAATTTTCCATTATTCTCAACCCTATCAAGAGCTGAAGACTGCAGGTGGCATACCTCTGGATTTGAGAGAACATTGACTCAGAGTGTGTCATAAAGATGGTGTGGGCGTGCCCCAGGAGTACAGCCCTTTCTACTGTTTATGGTGATGTGGCAATATGGATGCACTAAATCCATGTTTTTAGGATACAGGCTTATATATAGGCCACCCTAAAATATGTTGAGACACCAAGCTATATACCAGATGCTACAAGACTTTAACTCTTTAAGCGCCAGAGAGGTATCCAATGCACACCTCTCTGGCACTCAAAGGTTTAAAGAAGGTTGAACTATAGCTATATGTATAAGTGGCTCAACCCCTTAATGACAGGGTTTTTTTTTTTCCATTATAGTGAATGACTTCCTGGACTTACCAGGTAAGTCGTCTTTAATTTCCTTTACAGAAAGTCTTCTCAACTAGTCCAGTGTATCTGTATATACCTTTTTTGGTCTGCGTTGTAGTTTCAGTTGCCAGTAATTATATGTCCCCATTTCTGGCCTGCATTTAGTTCACAGCACCTCGCAAGAGAAAACAAGTTTCACCAATCTGACTAAAATAATCCACAGAACAAAAACACATATCTCACAACATTTCCAATGGACAAAGAGGGACACTTTTCTTTTAGGTGATGTTGCTGGGGGTGTGGCTGGTGGGCAGGGCATTACTGAGAATTTAGAGGTTATTTCATGACCTATTGACAGTTCTTTGTGTAACTAAATAAATTATTTAGAGTAAGACCAAAGTATTTTATTCACGCAGACTAATTTATAAACACATACACTGAAGTAAACAAACATTAATGTGAGTTTTACTGTTGTGGAGCAATGTGATACACTTATATACACCACGCAGTCTGATCTCCTAAAAGAGGGACACCAGGGTGAGAAAGATGGACAGAGGGATTTGGTCTCATAGAGGGACACTTGGGAAGTATGAAAATATAGTGTACAAAATTATGTATTTTCAGATAGGAAAATATTTCCGTTCAGCATAATAACAATAACTACAGGGATTCCAGTACACACACACACATGCATATAAGACCAAACTGTCTGTTGTAATTATAATACTTAAATCCTTCTGGTTTAGGCCTACAGCAATGCAGTGTATTGGACACCTCTCTAGCATTCCAGGGGGTAAAAGTCTCATTAAAATCAATGGGACTTTTCCTTTCCCACCTTTGGTGCAGTTGATTTGACTCAGAGTTGCTCCTCTTTAGCTTAATGTATATAAAAAATAAACTTTGTTGCCACTGTTGTATATGTCTCCAAAGGATCACTAATGTTTTCCTCAATTTATTTCTTTTTCAGTATCCTAAATTTCATCAAGTGCATGGGCAGATATACTATCCTATGCCTCCAAAAACTGTGGCTCCAAATCCTTTACAAAAATCACTTGAAGAAACCCCCTCTGAGAGATCAGTCAATTTACAAAGGAATCTGATTAAGTCACAGTGGTTAACCTCGTACAGTCGCAGCTTTACTGGTACGTCACGTCTGTAAATCTTTCAGAGTACTAAATGACCAGTGAAAATGTGTATAATGGGCAATGTGATTAACCCTCTGAGTGTCAAAGGGGCATAAAACACATTGCAAAGCAATTACTTGGATACCCCGCCATGGGTGTTCAGAGGGGGGGTAAGGGTGGCACTTCCCCCCCACACAAAATTACCCCCTCCATATAAACAAAGGGTCCAGATGGGCTGGCCTGGGGGGTCATATTATGGCTTTTCCCCCCTGGAAACATTTCTATGGATGCCCCTCTACCCCGTTGGCAGTCATAGGTGGAGATACACTAAGGGGTGATAATAAGGTGATAAAGTGGAGATAACTCCTTCACTAATAATCACTTTTCCAAGTCCTATGTTATTCTATGGAGCCAAAGCACAAGATTTCTCTACATTTGGAGCTCTTACTGTATAGGCCCTATAGAATAACATAGGAACTGGATAAGTGATATCACTGGAGAAGCCATCTCTTTATCACGCGTTAGTGCATAACCTTCATAGTCTTATAGTCTCGCTGCAGCGATTTTCACAGGAGTGGGCCCAATCCTGTGAAAATGTCCACCCCTGATTCACTGCAGGGGCCAATCTCCTCCCCCAGCCACCCCACTGCGAGGTGGAAAGCGAACCAGAAACTACTTAGATATTTATATAAATGTCCACTTGCAACTAGCCAATGGGGAGTGATAATTCAGCCCTGGCGAGTAGAAATTCAGCCCTGGTGGGTATGTTTTGGCTTGCAGTGGCGAGTAACTTTTCAGGTCTGGCTAGCAGCAAAGGACTTCAAATTATAAGCCCTGAATATAGATTGATATAAACAATTTGTGATCCTTACAAATACTGTTTGTGAGACTATCTTTTCTGCCTGTGCAATTATTTGCATTGATATATTTTGGTAAAGGTATAACTGAAAAAGTTCTACATATCCCATTTCTAGAACGAGGAGAAATGAATCCTTTGCAACATGATGATTTTCATGAGAAGATTATTGGCAATATCACAGGACAAACAGATGAAAATACGAACTTGGTAAAACAAGACATTCATATGTAAATGTATCTCTGCCGAATCACTTTTGCTAATAAATATGTTACTGAATTTCTGTAGCTGCCAAGTTTTTAACAAGTAACAACACATCTGGTTTTTAAACTCGTTTAAAGGAAAATATACCCTAAAAAAAGGATTTTAGTCTTACCTATTAAATACAGGTTACTGGTAACTTTGGGTAGGCAATCCACCCCTTTAATTGTAGGCAGGAACAATTCTAGAATTGTATGCAGGGGGTGGAGCCTACCTTCTCCTTCTTGGCTGCAGCTAGCCAACCAGCTCCAGAGAGACTTGAGACACTAACTATTGATTAGATAGTGGAAGGCAAGAAGACTCCTGTGAGCATGACCCGGAGGACCCCCACGGTCTGCCACAGGAGAGCCAAGCATGGTCCCTTGACAGGGTGGGAGACCAGTAACCTGTATGGACCAAGAGAAAAGGATTTAACAGGTAAGACTAAAAGCCTCTTTTCTCTGTTGTCCAATACAGGTTACTGGTAACTTTGGAATGTCCAACCACTGAGTTTCCCAGAGGCGGTAAGTAAGGCAAGGACCAGGTGCAAGGCCCCTAAAGTCACCAGAGCAGATATGAACCATCAGATCAGAGATAGCCCAACAAAAACAAATGAATTGTCAATGGACACTGAACAGGGGTAACAACAGCCAGGAACTGTTACATAGCACACTGAACTAAAGACAACAGGGCTCAAAAGTGAAGGTAGCACCGAAGAAGATCCTAGACAGGCAAGACTGCCACCAGGATCTTCCTTCCAAAACTGGCATCAGCCGATGCTAGCACATCAACATGGTAGTGCTTCGAAAAGGTGTGCACAGACGACCAAGTGGCAGCCTTGCACATCTGATCAGCGGAGGCCTGATTCTTGTAAGCCCAAGAAGCCACAATAGATCTTGTAGAATGGGCCATGACCCTAAAGGAGACAGGCTTTTTCCTCAGCTCGTAAGCCTTATGAATAGTGAACTTGATGCAAGAAGCAATAGTCACTTTGGATGCAGGTCTTCCTGCCCTGGGACCCTCAGGAATAACGAACAGCACATCAGATTGCCTGATAGATTCAGTGCTATGTACATAAAACTTGAGACAATGCACCACATCTAACAAGTGGAGATCCCTCTCCTTGTCAGAGGTGGGGTCAGGGCAAAATGAAAGCACCACAATCTCCTGATTGATGTGGAACTCCGAAACCACCTTCGGGAGAAATTCCTGCGAAGTGCGAAGCACCACCTTGTCCTTGTGAAACACCAAATAGAGCATGTAACTCCACGACACGGCGAACGACCATGATCGCCGGGAGAAAGGCCATTTTCTATGTCAAGAGGCGTTGAGGAATAGTAGCCAAAGACTCAAATGGAGGGAGCTGAAGAACACCCAAAACCACGGAGAAGCAGGATTCTTGAAGGCTGGACGAGTATGAGCGATGCCCTGGAAGAAAACCTTGACATCAGGAAAGATGGCAATGCACCTCTAAAAGAAAACAGAGAGAGCAGAAGTCTGAACCTTAAGGGAACTCAAACTGAGGCCCTTATCCACACCGTCCTGCAAAAAGGCCAGGACCGTAGGCAGATCAAATTCCTGAGACAGGTCCTTGTCAGCACACCAAGATAGAAAGTTCGACTAGACACGATGGTAAATCTTGGAAGAAACAGGTTTGCTGGCACTGAGCATAGTAGCCACCACTCCAGAAGAAAAACCTTTCTTCTTCAATATTGAGGATTCAACTTCCAAGCTGTCAAAGTTAGCCGATCAAGACGGCATGGGAGCCCGAATGGCTCCGCCACTGACAGATCCAGAAGCTCTGGAAACCAAGCTTGGTGAGGCTAGCACGGAGCAATCAGAATGACTGGACAGAGTACCAGTCGCAATTTCCATAACACCCTGTGCAACATTGGGAGTGGAGGAAATATGTAGGCTAGAGGAAATAACCAAGGAATAGACATTGTATCCACCACCAGGGCTAGAGGGTTCCTCCACCGAGCAGAACCTCGGAACCTTCCTGTTGTGTCTTGTCTCCATCCAGTCGATGTAAGGAAGACCCCACTTTTGAACAATGAGGGTGAACACCTCTGGGTGCAGCTCCCGCTCTCCTCTGTCCACTGTGTCGACTGAGGAAGTCTGCATTGACATTGTCTACACTGGGAATGTGCACTGCGTATATGGCGGTAACATGTTCTTCGGCCCAGGACAAAATACCCTTGACCTCTATCCAAGATGTGATACTTCTTGTTCCACCCTGCTTGTTGATGTAAGCCACGGCCGTGGTGTTGTCAGGCTGTACCCGGACTGGACAGTCTTCCAGCTGAGATGTCCATTGACGAAGGGCATGAAATATCACTCAAAGCTCCAACACGTTGATGGGAAGGAGGGATTCTTCTGGAGACCACCGACAATGAGCACTATGGTGACCCAGGACTGCTCCCCAGCCGGAGAGGCTGGCATCCATCGTCACTGTGGCCCAGAAGGATACCAGGAAGGACTTTCAGCAGATTGGAGAGGTAGAGCCACCATGACAAACTCAATTCCACATGATGAGGGAGGGACACTGACATCTTCAGAAGGTCCGGCTGACCCCTGCACACCTGGATCACAAACCTCTGGAGTTCCCTGGTGTGCACCCAAACTGGCTCTAATGCATGGCTGGAGGTCCCTGGGAGACTCTCAGGGACATCAGAACATGATGTGCATAAATGACCTGAGAATTCTGTAGGTAACCTTGAATGACAGGAAGAGCAATGCCTCAAGCTCCAACAGTATAGATATTCTCACAGTGGCAAATAACCTTACAGTATAGGAAATCACCCAAGTACAGTGTGTAGGATTAAGGTTTCACCCCAGAAATTCCTAAAAAAGACTTATGTGTCAGGCGTAGGGTTAATCAGTAGAGGAGAGAAGGAGAGTCCAAGCCCTGTGTAGGATACTCGTTATGGAAATGGCACAAAACGGCTGCCGCGGCGGTAGCCGATCAGAAAGGAGCACGCAAAGCAAGCACTCATGGGAAATGTACCTTTCCCAGGGAAAAAAAGTAACCAAACAGTGCCTGAAGCCCTCTGAGTCCCCCAATACACTGGAAACATGAACCGGATGACAGAGCAAGGGCAGACAAGAAAAATGAGCCATCTCTGATGTCGCTAGGTTAAGCGGTTGCAGAGATATGTCCTAAACTGTACAGTCCCATAGGAGTGAATGGAGCAATGGGGCCCGATGAAGTAAAGCGCGCCAACTCAAATTTTACAAAATTGAAACAGTAAAATAAAAATGCATGAAACATCACTAGAACATGTTAGGATACCCGAAAAACACTGAACCAGTAGGAAAAGTGTCAGAAAACCCCCCAAAAGATGCAAAACCAGCAGCTAAAGGGTTAAGGTACCACATAAACCTGCTCCAAAACACCCAACAGACATACAGATAACCCCAATAAGTGCAGGAGTGTGCAATAGGAACTCCAGGAACTGTGGGACATGCAGACCTGCAGCACTCAAAGGGTTATTTACCTTTCCTGCAGATCTTCTGTCTTCAGACTACCATGTATTAAGAAGAAGCCTCGGTGGGCAACTCGTGAGGAAAGAACTCGTAGCCAAGATTTTCCGCCCAGGGCTTAAGGTCCACAAAAAGCACCTGGTTACTGAGCTAGCCACATCTAAGGGCATTGTCAGTTATGGTAATCCGCCTAATGGTGGTATTCCATTTCAAACAGAAAAAAGAAAAAAATTTATAAAACTATAGCAGAACTGTTCTCTTGCCTGTGTCTTCACCAATGAACAAATCTTTCTGGAGCATGGTTGGTTAGCTGCAGCCAAGCAGGGGAAGGTAGGCTCCACCCCATGCATACAATTCTAGAATTGTTCCTGCTTACAATTAAAGGGGCGGATCACCTACCCAAAGTTACCAGTAACCTGTATTGGATGACAGAGAAATGTTATTGATTCCAGTGGAGCTTTTAACTCCTTGAATTGCTAGTACACTTATCTGTTAACCCTGTTGATCACCAGGGGAGCAGTGAGCAATACATTGCTTTGCACCTCCCTGGTCCACAAGAGGTATAGCTTTAGCCTAATCATTTTCTTTTTAGCTATCAGCACCAATTAGAATTTGATCTTATTATTAGTTGAACCTCCCTGCATTATTGACAAGCCCCTAATGCTCTGCAAGGAGTTGATGGCCTCTAGCACTTAAATCATTATTATTTTTGCATTTGATCTGTTGTAGTGTAATGTTAACTTTAGTTTACAATCTTGATAAAGACAATTGACCTACATAAACCATTCAGGACTACTGAAGCCTACTGTTTGTTGCGAGGATGTGTGACCTAGAGGCAGACTTTAACATAAATCAGTGGTTCCCAAACTTTTTCTAGCAGTGTTGGAACCCCAACAATCCACTGCTTTAACCCCTTAGTGACACAGGACGTGCCAGGAACGTCATGCGGTTCCGGCACTTAAGGACTGGTGACGATGCTGTCAAGTCATGGGATGACAGTGTGGCTGCACACCACTCTGCCATCCTACAATTCATTGAAGAGAAGAAAAAAAATCAGTGGTCCTTAACGGCCGCTCATGTGCCAGATCGAGTGGTAGTTCAGTGGTTAAGTACTTGGATGCTTCAAAATGCATTGTAAATCTCTCTAGCATTCAAGGGGTTAAGACAGTATCAACATTAAATGTAGTTGAATTCTAGATGGTACAGATAAATTATGATTAAAATGCATTATAGTCTATATCACAAGAGAACTTTTAATTAAAAAAAAAAATCACTGTGTGAAAAGTTCCAATCTTCCACAAGTCCACTGGACATCACATAACCACACAAACACTGCCTCTCACCCCAGCCAGGTCCAACATTATTACAAGTTGCTCCAGGGAATCTTATACTGCTTTAGGGGACTCAGGGTTCCATGCAACAGTTTGATAACCAGCGACATAGATCATTATATACAGGAAACTGCAGATATAATGCAAAAAGATATAAATATAGATATACTGCACTGTTGTATGAAGAACATCTACCAAGGAAAGTCCTTTTGTTAAACAAAATAAAAAGACTCTTATTACCATTGTTCATGTTTCCGTTATGGTGTGGACCAGGAACTAAAGGAAATAGGAAATGTGCAGTACACACAAACAAAATCAAGACCCTACTGCTAGTGGTTAATGATTTAACTGCTGGTAAATACCAGACTCTTTTCCCCTGGGATAAAAATGTTCAGCGCTACATTTTCAAAACCGCTATTCATTTTTCTACCACAGTAACCAGATGAGTCCACTACACATTTACAGAAGAAATGGTCACTAACAGTAACTCTTTTTGGTTCTATAAAGGAAAAAAAATTGAGCAATAGAAAAATCAAATTTTCCCACTGGACATAAGTTTGCACAGTTTGTAAAAATATGATATAAAAAAAAAAAGATATGCAGAATCTCTCAAGAAACCTGTGTTTTTCAATTTTTAACTTGTTTTGTTTGTCATCATTCAGCTAGCCAAAAAATATGCAGCTAAACTGTGTAATTGCTCTTGTTGCTGAGTAGCCAAAATCTTTGTTTTGAAGTTAAAGAAAATATTTCTTCTTTTCACAGAGACAAACATTTTTGTCTAGCATATTGCAAGCAAGGCCACTAGAAGGACGTACTGCTCGTATACGAGAAGGCAGGCGACCCCTTTATGGAATGATTGAGGAGCTAAACATGCCACCTGAGAGTCAGAGTTCAGGCAGCACTAGTTTCCTTGATTCACATGAGGAAAGACATGTACTGACCCAGTTTGCACAGTGCAATAACACTGATGGAGATGCTTTAGATGCCTGCAAAAACTCCAGGAGCTGCATTGCAGAAGAGGAGCTCATGTGTTTCTCACCAACAAAGAGACAACATAAAGAACCTGATTTTCACAAAATAACAGACACAGAACAATCTGAAGCTTTGTACAGAAGGCAACTTACTCCACTACCAACTACCTCTGTGTTAGACAATACAATAAAATCAATGTACTATGAAGACTTGCAGCCAAGTAAGAAAAGTCAATATGTGACTTTTGAAAACCCACCTTATTCTAGTAAACAAATGATGCAGGAAATTGATACCATACAGAAAGCCCAAGAAAGACATGGTACACTGCATCTCTACAGCCAACAAAACATGATAAGAACACCTACACCAGCAGCAATGCATGACATTGGGATGGTACCACCACAAACAAATCTTCTAGAACTTCAAGACTCATTTTCCAAGTCAGAAGTGCACAAAGATTTTTATCAGCACTTTCCAGAAAAGACAAAGGATTTAAGAGAAAATGTGTATTCTGGACGAAAACACAAGTTCTATGGCTTCCATTCTTTTTATTTCCATAATTAACTATGTGCAAGACTTTGAACACAATACATAAGAGATATGGGGCCTTGTTCAATAAGCATAATGTTAGCAATTCTGGGGCACACCATCTGCATCATAGGGTGAAGGAGATAAAAATTCCTATTAATGAAATATGCATTGTATAATTAGACTGTTAATGTATTCACCACCATGGACGAGGCAATCTAAAGGCATCAGAGTGTCTGCACATACTTAAGATACACAAAGTTCTAAGAGCATGCCCATTCTTTAAGTGAACAATGGAAGACACCATAGAGAGTTATCAGGCCTAAAGGTATTACCTTAGGTACTTATTTGAATAATTAGTCACAGTCTACCCAAGAAGCGGTGGAACTCCTGAGGCTTCTCCAGCCTGGCGTCCATGAGCATACACTGGAGTAGAAGGGGATGATACAAGATAGCAGTTACCTCATAATGGTAGTCTGCGATATTAAGAGATGATAATTTATCCCGTGCTCCCTTGTCACTATGTGTTATTCTGTTTGTAGCATGGCAGGTGCACGATAATTCTATTGCAACACGGAATAAACAGTATAGGCTATAGAGGAACTATATATCTCTCATTAGATATAGTGAATACTGATAATACAAAAATAGGGCGTTATTTTACCGCCAAATGGTAGTACTATCTATGATCTCTAGAGACGGGTGTGTGTCATAACACAGCATCCCGACTTTTTGTAAGAGATTAAAAGAGAATATTTATCATCTGTCCTAATAGCCGTTAACATACGCAGCGGTTGATACTATTAAGTGCATTTATGAAACAACATGCTACACTGAGCTGTAGATTAACCCTAGTAGTGCGAGTATATATTTAGTATTATCAATATCCCTATACCACAGTGGTTGAAACTCAAAACTTTATCTTCCCTGTAAGTAATAAAACCATAGTGGACATTTATTTTAACATAGTTTTATTCATGTGTCCTGACTGGTTATGGACAATTCATATTTTTATATTTGCATAATAAAAGTTACAATTTTTGTTGTTCTTCATTGTATATACCTATATATACTAATATTAGGCATTGAACTGGCCTCTATATGTACAAGGTAGACCTCTATGATATTAAGTAGGACTACTGTACATCATCTTTTCTTTCTTCCTTGGGGGAAATGAGTCATCTAACTGTTTGCTCTGGTGATTGTCAGTGGAGTTCCTATTGGTTGAATTCAAGTCTCCTGAGTGGCTGATTTGGATCTCCCAGGGAAAAGGAGCTTCAGGGGTATGGGGATAAATACTAGAGACTGCTCTGTATTTGGGTTAATCCTGTCTGGTTATTCCAGTGGTGTGTGTGCATACTTAAAGTGATAGTAATGTTTCACAAAAAAATAGGATTCTAGTCTTACCTGTTAAATCCTTTTTCTCTTAGTCCATACAGGTTACTGGTAACTTTAGGTAGGCGATCAGACCCTTTAATAGGAAGGAACAATTCTGAGAAGTGACTGCTGTATGGAGCCTACCTCCTCTCTTAGCTTGCAGCTAGCCAATCCCCAACCAGTAAGATTTGCAGATTAACTATTAACTAGGTAGTAAGACGGTAAAGGAAGAATCCTGTGAGCATGAACCCGAAAGGACCCCCACGTTCTGCAGCAGGAGCGCCAAGCATGGTCCCTTGACAGGGTGGGAGACCAGTAACCTTTATGGACTAAGAGAAAAGGATTTTAAAGGTAAGACTAAAATCCTATTTTCTCTGTCGTCCAATACAGGTTACTGGTAACTTTGGGATGTCCAACCATTAAGTTCCCCAGGGCGGGAAGTAAGGCAAGGACCAGGCATAGGACCCCAAAGTCACCAGAGCACCAATGAACCTACAGATCATGAATAGCTCAACACTAACCGCAAAGTGTCAACAGACACTGAACAGGGGTAAAACAACCCCATGGACTGTTACACAGCACACTGAACTAGAACCAACAGGGTTCAAAGTGAAAGAGTACTGAGAGACTAAGGAGATCCTAAGACAGGCAAGGTTTCCTCCAGGATCTTTCTCCCAAAACTGGCATCAACCGATGTCAGCACATCCACACGATAGTGTCTAGAAAAGGTGTGCACAGATGACCAAGTGGCCACCTTGCACAACTGATCAGCTGAGGCCTGGTTCTTGTAAGCCCAAGAAGCCTAAATAGACCTCATAGAATGAGCCGTAACCCTGAAGGGAACAGGCTTCTTCCAGAGTTCGTAAACCTTACCTCTAGCCAAGCTGTGAGACTTCTTGTGCCGCCTTGCTTGCTGATGTAGGCTACTGCTGTGGCGTTGTCCGACCGCACCCTCACCGGGCAGTTCTCCAGTTGTCGTATCCAGTGATGCAGGGCATGAAATATCGCCCGAAGCTCCAAGACATTGATGGGAAGGAGAGATTCCTCCTGAGACCACTTGCCTTCAACACTCAAGTGCCCCAGCACCGCTCCCCATCCAGAGAGGCTGGAATCCGTCATCAGTGTGGTCCAGAAGGGCACCAGGAAGGGTTTGCCTTTCAGGAGATTGTTCAGGTTGAGCCACCACGAGAGACTCTGCTCAACTTGAAGAGGGAGAGACAGGGATCTTTCCAGGAGATCTGGATGGTCCTTGCAGGCCAGGATCAGAAACCTCTGAAGTTCCCTAGTGGAGCCATGGCAATCGGAACCGCTTCTATGGTTTAAATGAACTTCCCCACCAAGGATGACAACTTCTTGGCTGGAACCGGTTCCTGAGACAGGATAGCTTGGACCTACAGTGCTATCTAATGAGCCACTTCGTCTGTCAGAAACACCATCCCCCTCAGAGTGTCGAAGAGGAGGCCCAGAAAGACCATCTTCTGAGAAGGAACAAGGTCTGACTTGTCCAAGTTGATGATCCACCCGTAATGGGAGAGAGCATAAATGCAGTCCTGCACCTGCTGGTGAAGGAGTTCTGAAGACGAGGCCTTCAGAAGGAGGTCGTCCATGTGGGGAGTCACCTTGATGCCGTTCTCATGTAGGACGGAGATCAAAGCTCCTAGGACTCTGTTGAAGACTTGAGGAGCCGTGATCAGGCCAAAGGGGAGGGCAAAGAACTGGAAGTGCCCTCGGTCGCAGGCATAGCGGAGATACTGCCGACTCTCTGGATGAATGGTGATGTTCATATAGGCATCCTGAGGATCCAGAGAGGCCAGAAAGTCCCCAGGAGACATGGCCGCTATCACTGTGCGCAGAGACTCCTGGCGGTATTGGGACCTGACAACAAAGGAGTTGAGATCCTTCAGATCCAAAGTGGGACAACAGCCCCCATCCTTCTTGGAAACCAGAAATAGGTTGGAGTAGAATCCCAAGCCCCTCTCCTGAGGGGGAACTGGCTCCAGGACCATCTTGTCCAGAAGGGCCTGTATAGCTTTCTCGAAAAAGCGTCTCTTTTCTGCTCCCAAGGGAGAACGAGAAACAAGGGTCCTTGGAGGAGGAAGAGAGGTAAAGGGAATCCTGTATCCCGAGGCCACCACCTGTAAAACCCATGGGCCCGCCACAGAGTCCTGCCAAGCTGAAAGGTAGTGGCGTAAGCAGCCACCTACCTTTGGGTGGGGACCCAGGTTCGGTGAGTCATGCAGAAGAAGGTTTGGAAGCTTTGGGCTTCGTGGAGGACTTGGATCTCCATTGCTGCTTAGGCTTGGATGAGGAGCTCAGAGCCTGAGAGACCTTCTGGGTCGCTTGGTGTGAGTCTGCCTGAAAGGAACGAAAAAGACGATTCCTTTTAACAGGTGCCTTTTTTCTCAGGACCACTGGCAGGTGAGAACTTTTCCCTACAATGGCCTCGTTGATGAGATCCTTGAGTTCAGGTCCAAACAGGGAAGAACCCTAAAAAGGCAAAGACAGCAGAGCCTTCTTAGAGGCCGTGTCAGCCGACCAGATCTTAAGCCAAAGAGCCCGTCTGGCTACCACATACATGGTAGATGCTCTGGCAACCATACGCACAGTGTCAAATAGAGCAGCAGAAGCATAATGCTGAGCCTCAGCAATGTTAGCGAGAAAACGCAACATGTCAGTAGTAGGGGTTCCTTGACGGACAGCAGAATTGAGCTGTTCAGTTCAAACAGCCACAGCCCTATTTACCCATGCAGCAGCAAAGGTAGGGCAAAGGGCAGAGCCCGCTGTCGCAAAAATAGCCTTAAGAGAAGTCTCAGGCTTCTTGTCAGTCCAGACTTTAAGAGCAGAGGCGTCAGCCACTGGCAAGGCAGTTAACTTAAAAAGCCTGGAAACTGAGGCATCCTCTTTATGGGGATGAACCCACTAGTAAAAGCATTTTCAGAAAACAGATAAAGTTTAGCACGCTTTGTAGACACAGATGGTTTCTTGTCTGGAAATTTCCACTCCTCTGACACCAAGAGGTCAAGGGTGGAGTTAGGTGAAAAACAGGCACAGGGCCTAATAGGCTCCTGGAAAACATCAGAGGGGTCAGAAGACACCTCCTGCACCAAGGGAATGTTCAGGGTGGACAACACAGCCCTGATCAGGCCCTCAGCCAAGGGAATGGGGTCCACCTCAAAAGGGTCCCTGAAAAACTGAGATGAAGGAACAGCTGAACAGTCATCATCCTCAGAGTCCACCAATAATTCGTCCTCAGAGGAATCAGACACATCAGGTACACCCGGTGGTTTAGGCAGGGAAGATCTGATACAGGTGGGGGTCTGCAATGAATTGAAGATCCCCTGTAAGGTCTATGGAAGGAGTTGTAAGGTGGACTGGAGGTCCCTTGTAGTAGCCTTAAACTCTTGCATCCATATTGGCTCTAGCTCATGGCTGGAGGCCCTAGCAGTGGATTCAGGGGTAGCAACGCATGCTGGGCAAACATGACCTGAGTATTCTCTAGGTAACCCTGATTGACATGAGAAGCAGTGATCAATGGGAGACACAGACCCCCCCAGTATCCTTAGTCTTAGGTTTAGCCCCAAGGTCTAACGGAGTAGACATTCTCACAGAGTAAAAACGGTCAAAATATCAAAACACCCACAATAAAGCGTGTATGATAATTAATGCATCCCAGAAACAGTAAAATAAGACTCATCTGGTAGGCAAAGGGTTAAGCTGCGGAGGAGAGAAGGAGAGTCCAAGCCCTGCGTAGGATACTCTATCTGCGAATACACAAAATGGCTGCCATGACGGGAGCCAATCGGAAACGAGCATGCGAAGCAGGCGCTCATGAGAAACGTAGCTTTGCTGACAGAGTACCTCAACAGTGTCCGAAGTCCCCTAAAGCCCCCAACATCCCCAGAACATTGACCGGATGACAGAGCAAGGGAAAACTCACAATATGAGCCATCTCTGACTACGCTACTTGGAGCGGTTACAGAGATACATCCCAAACTGAAAAGTCCCATAGAAATTAATGGAGCAATAGCGTCTATGCCGTAAACGCGCCTTAAGGGCGCGGAACATAAAGTGAGCGAGGTGAATACTAAACGTAAAAACCACTCAATAAACACTGAACCCAACAAGTAAAGTGTGCCAAAACACCCATAAAGGTGCTAACCAGCGGCAAAAGGGTTACGTTACCACATAAACTTGCTCCAAACACCTCACAGACATACAGAATAAACCCAATGAGTATGTAATAGGAACTCTGTTAAAGACCCCCGTGCGGAGGGGAAGCATGGGACATGTCGACCTTAGAACGCCAAGGGTGCTCACCTTTTTCAACAGGTTTTCTGTCTTCAGATTACCATATATCAAGAAGAAGCCTCGGTGAGCAACTCCTGGGGAAAGAACTTGCAGCCAAGATTTTCCCCCCAGGGCTTAGGTCCTCAAAAGCACCTGGTAAACTGAGCTATCCACATTTGGGTGATGGGAATTGTCAGTGATGGTAATCCGTCTAATGGTGGTATTCCATTTCTAACAGAAAAATAATAAAAAAGCTAAAACTATAGCAGAACTGTTCTCTTGCTTGTGTCTTGACCAAGGAACAAATCTTACTGGTTGGGGATTGGCTAGCTACAAGCTAAGGAGAGGACGTAGGCTCCACCCAGCAGTCACTTCTTAGAATTGTTCCTGCCTATTAAAGGGTATGATTGCCTACCCAAAGTTACCAGTAACCTGTATTGGACAACAGAGAAAAGCAACTCCGATTAATCTTTGTAGTATTTGGGTCATGGAGAGTGTTATTTCAATACTGTCAGAGTGGTAGTTCAGGAGTAATTGAATGATAAAGTATCCTCCTCCCGCTCCTTTTACCTAGTGTAAGCCATTTCCCCTCAGATGCGGAATCTGGTCTCTGGACCAGACAGGTCGCAACAAAGGACAATCTTCTTACTGTGTGCATAAGGAAAACCCTGCCCCTTTTGACAGGTTTTTCCTTATGCTCACTGAAGATTGTCCCTTGCTGCAATCCATTTGAACAGTCTTGCTCTCCTCTGAGGTGAGCAGTGTTACATCAGTAAAATTACTCTTGAATTACGACTCAGACAGCATTGAAATAAAGCTCTCCACGGCCCAAAAACTATGAATATTAATTAGAGCTGCTTTTATGTGAAACATTACTATCCCTTTAAGCTGCATACCATATTGCAGATCAGTTCCTGTAAACTGTGAGATGCTGTACTGTTCCTGTTATGCTGTTAAAAGGAAATTAAGATGAGTTGCACCATCCATCTGCCTGACCCGCTTCATTTCCTTGGCAACTAAAGAACCCATGAAGGAGCCCCTAAATAAGAGTGGGGTCATTCCATCACACCCTGAATGCATAAGAGGTCTGACCCCTCTAGAATTCAAGGGATTAAAAGATCCATTTTTATTCAATGTGAATTTTAGAAATTTGTATATCTCAGCCGATAATACAGTTGGTTTGTGCCAGACTTGGTCATCTTTTGGTTTTGTAAGGCCCATGATATTCAGTCAAATATATTAGTAATTTATCATGAGTTGTAGCACTGTAAGGCTCGTCAAACTTATTTTGAGAATGGTTGAAGTGTAATGTTCTAGAAAAATATTTCCTTGCTTAAAAACTGCACCTTAACCCCTTAAGAACCGTCCGTGCATGCACGGTGCGGTCACTTAAGGACCAGGGACCTTTTTTTTTTTTTTTGCGGAATCTGATTCCTGACTCCCCAGATGGTGTGCAGCCGCGCGGGGAGCCCGGAATTCCATGACGGTCCAGGACCGTCATAGGTCCTTAAAGGGTTAAAGGCTAAACCAGTGTTTCTCAGTGTTAGTCCTTGAGGCATACCGACAGGTCAGCATTTCTCAGGTAAGAAATCAGTGGCTTGGTCATTGTAATTAAGTTGTCTGTGCTTAATTAGGGATATCCTGAAAACCTGACCTGTTAGTGTGAGGACTGAACCTGAGCAATACTGTACTAAACCATAAGCCAGATATAAGCATGCATTTTTGGCACTCCAGCCACAATCATTGGATTAGTATTGTTGGAGAGGTCCAGGTCAGCACTAAAACAAAATGATTACATTTTAGTGATTAAAGTTTTAAAATTATTTGATTCTCCTTCTAGATCAATACAGAGCCATTCTGCATAACAAGTCATATTATTATTTAAATGTGGTGAATTTAAAAGTGAAAACATAGCTTTTGTTGTTCTTACATGTTGCTGTTTAAGTACATAATTTCCATTACCCAGACAATACCGCTTTATTTCAGATTAAAGGAAAACGGTTACAAACAGAGAATTATGTGCTGTGAGGAGTTTTCATTTCTTTGCAGCATCAATGGAATAAAAAGGGAGAAAGCTGGAGTAGAATTAGACACTGAAAAAGGATAAACATCTCAGGAAAGTGTGCACTGTCACGCAGTTACTGCGATAGCCAGTAGAATATTATCATGTATAAAAGGAGGTATAGATGCACTGTATGGAAATATAATTCTACCACTTTATAAATCCTTGGATAGACCTCTTTTACAATATGGAGTACAGTTTAGTGAAGTAAATCAAAACTGATAAAGGAATTGGAAGATTTTAGTTATAAAGAAAGGCTACCCAAACTGGATTTGTTAACATAAAGGAAAATACTTCTAAAGAGGAACATGATTACTATTTACAAATACATTCAAGATAAATACCAGGCACTCTCAAATAGATGAACAAACAACAAGAGGGCAATCATTAACCCCTTAATGACCAGCGGTCCGGGGAGTGGATTCCCCTTAAGGACCACTTTGATCTTAGCTGGCAAGCCAGCATAAGTGACTGATCACGTGTGGCAGCTCACTGAACAAGGGTCTTGGAGTGGTCAATTTCAGACTAGTGCAAGTGTTTGCAGTGCTCCCATAAGACAGCTGTGATCACAAAATATGTGACATCAGTCCTTTAGTGGTTAAAATACTACTACTGTGTTACTATGAAAAATTATATAGTGCAGTTTATTGTTTGTGGATTCTGACAATGCTAAAACTATTTTTCTTTGCTGTAGTTCTGAAGTTATTGCTTATGAAACTTGTGTTTTTGCTATTGTATCCTGTAACGGGCATATGATGTTACTAGGATTTTCTCGGACTCCCAACTGTAAAGACTACTCAGTATTCGACAGGTTAAAGAACTATAGATTTGGTTATCAAAACTCGGATCCTATGACACGTTGTCGTCGAAAACAGACCTGAGCCGGTAGGCACCCTCCTGATTGGTCAATTCCCTGGGTTTGACAGTTAAAGGTCCCTCATAGAGGTAACATGGGGAAAAGTAGGCAACCCAGGGATTGGTCAAACGGCGAACTATTCTCCACACTTAATTGGCCAGGATTTGGAGTTGAATATGCAAACAAGGGTTGACTCACTGGCCATTGTGTCAGGATGTGTATTGGAGGTCCACCAAACAATGTCACTCAGCCTAGTCTTTTGTCCCCCTTGTTGAAATTCCATTGTCCACCTGATTTGATCATATCTGGCCCATTGTCTTCTTTATTGTATCCATGCATCCATGCACATCATGCACTTCCCCCTCGAGTTAATGTAGTTTGCTGTGTATAAAGGAGATGCAAGTTCGCCAATAAATTGTCAGTCATTGGAACTAAGAAGCGTCTGTGTATGTTTTCTTCCTGGGTGGTGTAAAGCATCCCGTAGAACACCCATCCAAGTGCAGTATCCTGAACCAGTGACTGTCTGCTACTCCCGACCTGAGCCTTCGACATCGCCTCGAACAGAGGTGATCCTCTGGCTTAGGAAGGTGGAGACTCCAATCCTGTTGTCCTGACTCCGACTCATCAATGGATAGACCCGTCGACTTCAACACTGTTATCCTTTGACCAGGAGTAGAGGCCTCACTCTCTACAGCCCGTAGTACCAGGTTGTGATTCGACTCTGGCTGTGAGTCCCTTCAAAGCTTGCCGGTTCACCCGGATTTTGTTCGACTCTGACACAGAGTCAACAACGCTACCAGCTTCATATGACTTTGACACGAAGTTTGCGACACTGCGGATGCTCGATCGAGCTGGTTATTGCTCGACTGGAAGGAACCAAGCTGGGTAATCCACTGTCGAGAAGGAGGGACCAAGAACAATGGCTAAGGACAACACATCATCCTTAGCTTCTGTTATATATCCATTGCATCCTGTACTTCCTGTCTGGCACTACAGCAGTGTGCTACTGCTTTACTGTTCCCTTAGGATAGCCTGAGCTAAGTGTCAGGTTAGAACTAGATATGTTGTGCATGTGCAGCTTTGGATACACTTCTTGTTAATCATGAGTGAATATAGTTACTGCTGCTAGAGACTGTTTACTGTATTACCACCTCTCCTCTTCTATTTATACATTTGATGTAGTGAATAAGAAGCTCTATATCTTTTGTTGGGATACTGTTTATATCATCTTTGGCTGCACAGCAGCCAAGAATGATGGGAGTGCTAGTAAAAAAAATAGCTAGATGGTTACATGAACACATTCGCACACCTACATGTAAACGCTTATACGCATACTCACACGCACTTTCTGGAAATGTTTGTGCCCAGCAGCCTAGGGGTAGAAAACCAAATGGCTCCTCATTAGATGTGGCTTGTCTAATTTTCAAAATCCTGTAGTATTCCTTGACTTCCTTAATTTCACATTAAAATGTTAATGTTTAAAAAAAAAAAGACAGCATATTGAAAGCTGTAGACTGTGGTAGGGGCAGTTTTGTGCTCATGATATTTCATATGGTATGTGAACCCATACCCTATTGGCGTACCATTTATCTCATGATAGCAGTAACCACCGAATGCAGTGGAAAATGTCATAGTTTTCAAACATTTTAACTTCGAATGGGGGGAAATGTAGCAAAATCCCTGTTTTTTACCTGTAGCCCAATCTTCTGGAAAAAGTTGTGCCCACCAGCCTAGGATTACAAATGCAAGTGATTCTTCATTTGATGCAACTGGTTGTCTGCTTTCCAAATATTATGCATTATCTCCCTTACCTTCCCTCTGAAATGTCAGGATTAAAAAATGTATGAGATTATACAGAAAGCTCTTAATTGTGAAGCACGGTTTAGTGCTTCTAGTTCCCTTTATTTATAGTATGTCAGCACATACAAGTGGGGTTCCATTTTCTTCAGCAAACATGAACCACAGAATACAGCAGGAAATGATATGGTTTTCAAAGATTTCACTATCTCTGAAGTGGGAGAAATATAAAAAAAATTATATATATATATATATATATATATATATATATATATATATTTCTATCTATAGAATCTTCTTCTGGGTATATTTATGAACCCCAGTATAATGTCAGAAAGGCAAAAGACCATGAGGGAGATGCACTAAGGTCTGATAAGGGGCCAGGCTGGTGATATAATGGCATATTTGCTTTCATGAGATCTCAACATATGTATTCAATTGTGTTTGCCATCTCAACCCTGTGAGATGAATCTGTCATGCCTTCACTAGGTTTACAATTTAGCAGTGACTACTTCGACAATGGCTCATTTGCATAAAGAAATGCTGTTTAATGAGCCATTTTCGTATTTTTAATATTCCGTATTCATATGGGTTTGTTTGTAAGTTAATGTGCCATTCTGCTACATGGACTAAGCTCTGACAGTGGCCTAGGCTGTTCACAATCCCACACATTGACAACCTGAGGTTTGAGAAGATAAGATCTCTCTATAGCCGTCTATACAGATACAGCCATGGTAACAGCCATCCCTTACCCCTTGAATGCCAGTGTAGTAAACAAAACATTGCACTGCAATGCATTTCAAATCCCTATGGCACTCAGTGTGTCAAGGTACTTCCTGTCTGCTATTAACCACACACTACACATCCCATTGATTCAACCCTTGAATGCCATACGGATTTGTAATACATCGCTCTGTACTAAGTTGCAAAGGGTTATATGATACACAGTGGGTATGCACTGGCAATCTTACTCTTAGCTTTTATGTATACAGAGGCCAGCCAACGAAGTAAACAGATACACTTTACAAGGCCAGCACTGCTACTCTGCATGACTTGTGAAGTGTTTGCTTACATCAGTCAGCTGTTCAGTGGCTGCCTTCTGTACCTACATAACAGCCGAAAGCAACATCATCAGTGGAGAACCTCTGTGTATCATCCTACATAATAATTCGCTAAGTGTGTGTTTGTCAGAAGCCGTCATGCGTAGTAGAGACGGCTGACCGCTCTGCAGTCATGCGCAGTACAGACTGCCTTTTGCCTTGGCTGATAACATAGGGCAGAGAGGACTATGGTCTGAATTCGGAGCACCTCGCTCAGTATCAGCCGTGGCGCGGGCAGTCTCTACTGTGCATGTCTGCACCACGGCCGTTGCTGGGTGGCATTGTGGCCCGTGTACACGGGCTCTTCAGCTAGTATAACATATTACACATCCCTAGGGCACTCAAGGGGTGAATCAATGGGATGTGTAGCACGTAGTTAAAAGAAGACAGGAAGCACCTTAACCCCCTTTAATGCCACTGGGTTGAACAATGCATTGCTCTGCAATGTGTAACTTAGCCCACTGGCACTCAGTGAGTTGAGTGAGGCTGCTGCTGTTCTTGGTGCTGAAGTCTCACTTCATATTCTCCCTGCTCTCCACTGCTCTCTCCAAAACATTGACACCTTTATGACAGAATGGAAGGCTAATGTTCACAGTCTCTCTCCCTCCCCTTTCATCCCTAAGGTTTAGTGCATGTGGTGGTATGTTGTATTTTCCATGATAAAGTTATCCCCTTACATCTCCAGAAACTTTTCAACATAAGATTCTGCTTTAGTGCTTCTTTCCCCCACTTTTTTGGTGCAGCCAATTATCTTCTTTCCAAAATAGTGTGTCTTGTCTAGTATTTCTAAAATCTGTTAAACCCATTTTAACGTAGGTATGTAATTTCATAAAATGAAAATTAAACCAACAGATTATTGTAGGTACAGTTTCATGATCCTAATTCCCCCTATAGTACATCAACCATTCCTAACGGGATATATTTTTATAGGGATGGCAGCATTAACATGTTATAGTAATAAATGCCGCTGTTTACAAAGATTTTCCATATAGTGCCACTTTCTATAAATATTTGTACATAGAAGAAGACAGGGAAAATGGCATGTCACCTTTCATTTAATATATCCAATTGTTTTATTTCCAAGATGGGATTCCTTGTCTACATTTTCTTCATGCCAAAAGTTATTACCACCATTTTAGAGAAGACATTTAAAGCGTAACTTTCATCTTATATAAAATCAACCTGCAATTATTAAGCAGGTAGCGAGTAGCTTTATAATATATCTATTACCTCTCAAAAGTAGCCGATTGTACAGTAATCCTTTATATTAGGAGATCGGAAGCCAGGCATCAGCGCAGACATCTTGTCTGCGTGCCTCTGCTGTCGTTCCCAGTCTCCACTGAGAAGCATTGCAGTGTGCCACATGGAAACTGGAAGGGACTGATGGCGCAGGCGCGCAGACTGCACAAACCTGGCCATCAGTCTCCGAAGATACTTTTGAGAGGTAATATATATATATTACAAACCTAGTCGCTACATGCTTAATTATTGCAGGGCGACTTTATATAAGATGAAAGTTACGCTTTAATATTTCAAAAGGCGCAAGAAAGCTGTCAGATTATGGTAGATGTTTCTTAGTGATCCTTGCTCCCCTCCGGTATGCTAACCACTACCGATGTGGCACCATTTTACTTGGAAGGCACCTAGTTACAGAAGCAAATATTAATTTCCATGGCTTTCAATGATTTCTGGAATTTTACCTAGGTCAGGGACAGACAACCTTTGGCTTTCCAGCTGTCAGACACTACAACACCCATCATTCGAAACCAGTAAATAATGCCAGTTGTTGTCTCCAACAGATGGAGTGCAAAAGGTTGCCTACCCCTGGTGTAGGATCTACATTACTGAGAGCACCTCCTAATAACCCCCTCACACGCACTCACACAGTTCTTACTATGGCCAGTAAACTCACTATTGCCGCTATGAATTTTGCCTTGTGTACTACCAAGTACAATGGGGGGAGATTGTAGCAGGCAGAGTTTGCTTCTTTTGGTTTTTGCTACCAAAAGGTCCTATGCACCTCCATCAAGATGACATGCAAGACTGACTGAAGATGTTATCTCCTGTACAAAAGCAAGAGGGCAAAATTCATCAGGGTCGTTGATAATTTCTGGTCATAGCAATTTGAGCGGGGAAGTTATTATTAGGAAGCATTGCTAATTTCAACCAAGTGAATGCTACTGCAATCCTGTATAGTGTATAAAAGACTTTCAAAGGGAAACCATGTTGCATCAGAGATATGATCATCAGTAGATCAGCTGATTTGCTACTTGTGTGCAGCATGTTCATTCTAGCAGTGATTACCAAAATGGGAGGCTGAGACTTTGTATCAGGGTCTCAGGATCTGCTCATTTTGAAAGTTTCCAGAGGCCTGGAGGGAAGACTTCACCTATTTTCAGTCACGATCCCACCTCCCAACATAACCACATTGTAACCTATAAGCTAATTTTTTTTTAACTGATTACAATGGTGGAGCATTAAGCAATTAACTACTTATCACAAATAGACCTCAATTGTGATAGACAATTCCTTAAATTTTCCTGCTCAAGTTACCTCCGCAGACAAATACTTGTTGCTTTCTTGTAAGCATGAGTTTTCCTGCCGCCATCTTAGCATGCAAAGTAGCAAACATATTTTCAAAGTTTCATAAACTGCATCCCAAGTCAGGCTTTTTCCTGCTTGTAAACTTAAGTGAGTGTTGCACCTATCATCACAGTAAGAATGATATACTAAGAAGTGATGCAATTCTGGGGCAACCCCACAGTACCATAGTAACTGAGTTGGGGAGGCCAAAAAAAAGACATAACCATCACATTTAGCCTTTGCCACATCTCCCTAGATTATAAAAAGAAATGAAAAAACCCTTTTAAAGCCATTTCCAGTTAAGCCCCAAGTGGGTAAAAAATATTTCATGATGCCAGATGGAAGTCAGACATCTCCCTTGATAACATGCTATCTGGTATAAAATCATAATTATCAATATTGTTCTGAGCTAGAAAGGTATTCAATACATTTTGGAAAGCATGTACAGTACCTGTAAACAGAGCTCCCCAGGGCAAAAAAATCCACAACATTACTGCCCTTACTGTAAAAAAAATCTGTACCTTTGTTTTAGTCAAAAGCACTGATCTTCTTTACTTATTGCATGATCTCTTGTTTTGTTTTTTTATTGCCAGCTCTTTGAATAAAGAGTTCCCCGGAGAGTCATTTGTATTGAATATATTTGTAATTTGCAATTATACCCCCCTTTGGACATATCTTTGTACCATAGAGGACAATTAAAAAATTCCATAAAGCTAAATGTGGCTTACCCCTTAGACATCTCTTTGACTCATAGAGGACAAATAACAGCTCTCATTGAGCTTTTAACTACTTGAATGTTAGAGAGGCCTTACTTCACAATTTGTTGGTGATCTCTAGCATTCAAGGGGTTAAAAATCTAATTTAAATACATAGGAATTTGAGATTTTTTTTTTATTTATCCCATATGGAGCAGTTGATTTGCCCCAGAATTGATGCACATCTTATATGTACATCAGAGTGTTGTGTTATTTACTTAATGCATGTGAATAAATAGGTTAAAATACATCGGAGGTGAATGGTGGTTATTTTATTTGAATCTGCATCAGGTTTTGCACAATGACAGTTGAAAATGAACGTATACTTTACAAATGTCCACTGTACATTTGCTCTTCCCATGCACTCATTGTCCTTGTCCTCTGTAGACAAAAGGACAAAGTGTTCTGACCTCAGCTCTAGGAATGCTGCTACTGCTATCCTGTATAGTTTGTGTAAGACTTTCAAAGTGAAACCATGTTGCATCAGAGATAAGATCATCAGTAGATCAGCTGACTAGCTACTCCTGTGTAGCATGTTCATTCTAGCAGGGACTGCCCAACTGGAACACTGAGACTGTGTATCCGCAGCAGACGTCAGTTACTATGTAATTTAAGAGTATATTCACTGTCAAAAAGCAATCAACATCAGACTTTTTGTAAAATCTGATCCCGAATATCACTATCTGCCAAAATACCATATATTTCAAATAAAAGGGAAGAGGGAACATCAGGGATGAAGACAAAGAGCTGTGATATGAAAAAGTTTGGGAACAATACTTTTATAGTGAAAGTATACTTTGGCTTAACCCTTTGATTGTCTGGGAGGTATCCAGTGCATTCAATGAGTTAGATATCTGACATTTGCAATGTGTTGCTCCCCTCCATGGTACTCAAAGAGTTAACCCCTTGGATGCAAGAGTTGTTTCCGTTGCATTATGTCTCTAGCATCTAAAGAATTAAAAATGATTGTGCCCTCTTACATTAATTTTGATATGATCAGATTAGTATTTCAGATTGGTAAAAGTAAAACCAGACAGACAATGTAAAGCACATGAATTAAGATGTTCCTTTAACTATTTCCTACTAGGTACTGCCACCATCATAAGCAAATACAGCTTCAAACAGAAAGGGACACAAGACCATTCCCTGAATATATATACTCTTTAAAATTATAGTAAGAAAGGGGTTAAACAATGTATTATTCAGCTGAGATATATTAACCCTTTGAGGGGTACGCAACTCTGGCACACAAAGGGTTAAAACAAAACATACAGCCACCATTGATAATGACTAGACACTATTATTACTGGTCGGCTTCACTGAACAGAGAATCAGCGGCTTTATCAGGAAGCTAAAGATGAACAATTTTGGAGCAAACCAGCTGAATTAGGGGTAAATAAAATATCCCAAATTCACAATTATTTATATAGGGATTTTAACCCCTAGAATGCTAAAGTCTCCAACATATTGCATAGCAATAAGTTGGAGACCTCTCTAGTTTTCAAGGGGTTCAAAAAAATTAATATCAAGGGTAATGTTAATTTTTTCCATATAGTACAGTTGGTTTGCCCCACACTTGCTCATATTTCGTTTCCTGAATATGGTCCCTGGAATCTACTATAGGAAGTATTTATTTTATTTTTTAATAGTACTGAAATAAACATGCTATTTTTAGTTTATTAGCAGTACAATGCACAATGAGAATGTGCAGTAGCTCTCCGCCGCTCAGGTTACAGGTAAGAAAGAAGATTTAACCCCTTGCCGACAATTGACTTACCAGGTACGTCCAGCAAAAACTGTCACTTAGTGACAGAGGACCTACCTGGTAAGTCCCAGAAGTACGGGTCTCCTGTGCGGCTGCACGCCGTTTGTAGACCCCGGAATCTTTAAAAAAAAAAAAAATGTTAGCCGGGCATTAAGATGATAGCCGCGTATGCACACGGCTGTCACTAAGGGGTTAAAATGTGTTAAAGGGGTTAAAAAAAAAAATATATATATATATATATATATATATATCGAAAGGACAAGCACTCACGCTAAACCATAATAAAAAGACCGGGTGCCACAGAAAAATGCAATATATTGAAGTAAGCTGTGCACTCTCGGATTTATATAACAAAAACTAATTTAATGGACAAATAAAGCGACGTTTCGTTCGTCAACTTGAGACCTTATCACACATTTTTCAGTCTCTTTTTTTTAAGTTTAGAATTCACAGCTCCATAATTCTCTGAGTAACCAGAAGTTTTTGCATGGCTTTGGCATTCAGTGTACATGTTTCACAGCCATACATAAGGACTGGGAAGACATATTGCTCCCAAACCTTTTGCTTGAGGCAGAGTCATAAGTTTGTCTTAAAGGGATAGTAATACTTCGTTTTAACTTTATTTTATTTTGTAGGCATTAAAAAAACATGAAGAATGATATAAGTTTTATATCTCAAACCTTTATGGTTTATGAGATATTCACAAGCAAAGTTCCCCTCCCCGCCCCTTTTACCTAGTGTAAGCCATCTCTTCTCAGATGTGAGTCTGGTTGTATGACCAGACAGATAACAGAAGGGGACAATCTTCTTTGTATGAAAACAATGAAAGCCCTTCCCCGCTTGACAAGTTTTTCAGCTTTTTCCCTTATCTTAATTGAAGATTGTCCCTCTCTGCAGTCTACCTGGGCACCTCCCTTCTGATCTGGTTGAACAGAGGGGGGGATACTTTGTTTGTGAATATCTCTTAAACCATAAAGGTTTGAGAGATAAGACTTATATCATTCTTCATGTTTTTTTAATGCCTACAAAATAAAATAAAGTTAAAACAAAGTATTACTATCCCTTTAAAGCCGATACTACTAAGTTTTCCAAATGCTTGTCATCCCAGCTTTATTTGTCACTCAATTTCTATCATAGTGTTTTCATCTGTTGACATTTCCTGTCCAAGGTAAACATATCTGTGAACTTCTTCTATTCTTGTACTTCTACTGTGATTTTCCTTGGTATGGTAAATTTGTTAACCCCTTAAGGGCCAGCGTTTCCAGTAAGTTACCTTCCCTTAAGGACTGCTTTGATCCTTGCCGACGCGCCGGTACACGTGACCTGTTACGCGTACCGGCACGCTGCTTTGAGGCCTAAGAGAGATTGCTACGGTCTTGGAGCGATCAATTTTAGGCCCCGTTTTTACTTACAGTGCTCCCGGTAGAGCGCTGTAAGTAAAAAGTATGTGACGTGCTATGACCGTCACTGGTCCTTAAGGGTATAAGGACCGTGACGGTCATAGTACATCATGTAGTCCTAAAGGGGTTAAACATGACTTGTGTTTTGTTGATATTCATCTTCAGACCAAAATATTTGCTTTCCTGTTGTAGCTCTTCAGTGTGTTCTTGCAGTTCTTCAGGACTACTGGCAAAGAGTATCGTATAGTCTTCAAAATGTAAGTGATGTAGGTAGTCTCCATTGATCTTAAGTCCTTTTTTGTCCCAATTTAGTTTGCAGAAAATTTCTTCTAAACAAGCAGATAATAGTTTTGGGGAGATTGTGTCTCCTTGTCAGATGCCATTCTCTATGTGGATCTGGACTTATCATTGTTGACCAGTATTGATGCAGTTGCATTTTCATATATTGATTGGAGGGTATTGATAAGAGCTCTGTGTATTCCTTGGTTGATCAGGGCATCGATTATTGCTTGCTTTTTCAAAGCCTTTTCATATTCAATGAAGGCTATGCATAGTGGAAGGTTGTATTCATTATGCCATTCTATAACTTGTTGCACTGTGTGGATATGGGTCATTGTACTGAAAACACTCCTGAAGCCTGTTTATTTTTTTTAGGTTGTACTGCGTTAAAGTGATAGTAATACTTGAAAACTTTTAAATTTAATTCAATAGATATTTTAAAAATACATTAATTGTTCCATTTTCGATCTCCCAAGCCTTTATGGTTTGGGAGATATTAGTCTGCAAAGTTCCCCCTTCCCTCCCCTTGTGCTGACGTCAGTTTTCAAACTCAGAGAAGGAGATCTCAGTCCATAGACTGTCCTGCGGCTCTTCAGCAGAGCCGTGATCGCGGTACTTACAAAGAAATACTTCAATTGAACGGTCTACAACATGTGCTTGCAAACCAGACACATGTTGTAGACAGTTCAAATGATGTATTTCTTTGTAACTAAAACAATCATGACTCTGCTGAAGAGCCACAGGACAGTCTATGGACTGAGATCTCCTTCTCTGAGTTTGAAAACTGACGTCAGCACAAGGGGAGGGAAGGGGGAACTTTGCAGACTAATATCTCCCAAACCATAAAGGTTTGGGAAATAGAAAATGGCACAATTAATGTATTTTTAAAATATCTATTGAATTAAATGTAAAAGTTTTCAAGTATTACTATCACTTTAAGTATTGGGTCCATTCTTCTTGATAGTACATTTGTGAAAACCTTGGAGACCACTGGCAATGCGCATATTGGTTAGTAATTTTATAGATCCACATTTTTGTGCGGTAGGTTGACTTTCTCCATGTTTTAGGAACTTTGCCAAGTAGTAAGCATTTTGAAAATAGTTTATATAGGGCTTTAAGTAAAGGTTGACCTCCGGCTTTCAACATTTCAATAGTGATTTTATCAGGTTCAGATGCTTTATATTAATCATTGAATTTATTGCAGCTTCTGCTTCTACCAAAACAACTGGCATGGCTTCAGCCTCTGACACTAAATTCAGTTGTTGGCCTTCATCCTTATAAAGATTTGAATGCAATTCTTTCACAGGTTTCAGTATTTGCTGTTGAATGTCAGCTTCAAGATTTAATGCAAACAGTTGGCCCCTGTGTGTTGCCAACTTTCATTTTGCTTTCTTTAGCCCTTGAATTTCTATCAGCCTCCTTTTGATGACCTAAACATTGAATTTGTGCTTTTCTTCTTTTATGCAGTTCCTTATGGTCTTGCACATTTCTACATATTCTATCCTGTTTCTAATATTACCGTTTTGCTTAATTTCTCATGGCTTTTATATCATGGCAACTGTTTCTTTTGGGTTGTTTTATCTTGTTTTACAGTACGTGCAATGGCATTGGCAGTGTCTAGGATAGTCTCAATAACTTTTTCATTATGGGTTGAAATCTCTGTGTCTGGAAGGTCTTGCAGCACAATAAAGTGATTGAAGAATGGTATATATATCCAGACATGCTTGACTGAACCTGTCTTCAAGGTATCCTCCAGAAGAAACCATATAGCAGTTGCTTTCAGTTAATACACTAGCCGATAACCACAACACTCACCCAGCCTCATTAGGACCGGCGGGTCCGATGCAGCTCTCCACAATCGCAGCCACGATTCCACAAACGAGAGGACAACAGGAGGAAAGCGCACCCTGACCCACCGCGATATCTCAGCCAAATCCAAAATTGAAAATATCTCAAAAGAATCCTTTATTGAGCATTATTAAAACCAACTATGAGTAGATACAGGATTTGTGAAAGATGCGCTGGACTACGCCTAACGCGTTTCGTGATGACAAAAGCACCACTTAATCATATGATTAAGTGGTGCTTTTGTCATCACGAAACGCGTTAGGCGTAGTCCAGCGCATCTTTCACAAATCCTGTATCTACTCATAGTTGGTTTTAATAATGCTCAATAAAGGATTCTTTTGAGATATTTTCAATTTTGGATTTGGCTGAGATATCGCGGTGGGTCAGGGTGCGCTTTCCTCCTGTTGTCCTCTCGTTCAAGGTATCCTCAACATGCTTCAACTTAGAGATATCACATCTTCAACATACAAAATACTCATAGGACTTCTCCCACTGCCTTTCCGAAATGGCATCAATTTACAGTCTAAAGAGACAATTAATAAGTATAGATTGTGCACAAGGAACAGCAGACTCTCTTACCCCTAAAAATCTGTGTTAAAATCCAGAGTCTCAGGGTCAAACCCTGAGAGTTCCCAGGTATGTATATTGGCAGGCACTTGACAATATTTGCAAGTTAACCCTTTGAATGCCAGGGGGTACGCAACGCATTGCTTTGCAATGCGTTACATACCCCTCTGGTACTCAAAGGGTTAAGTACTTTAACCGCAACACTAGCTATTGTTTTTTTGAATTGCAAAATGGAAACCATCTCAAAGTTGATATCCCAGCTGGTAGAACATACAGGCAACTTACTAATATATATTATCATTGTCTCCAAGTAAATTCTTACTTGTCAGGGTTGGAAAATATAAATGAAGGTTTGTAGCCAGACAAAACAGCCACCTATCAGTAGGTGAAAATGTACTAATCCACCCAATGTTAAGTATAGAGAACAGCAAAACTGGTTACTTCTCCCTTTTTTAACTAGCCACAGACTAGCAGAAATGTCCAGCCCTGCTAGTTGGAAAGCAGCACAGATGCTGCCACCTTCCAATGACTCTTTCAGTTTACACACACTACCCTGTGGCCAACCCACATTTATATCAGTCAAATATGGCAAGCTGATCCCCATGTAGGCCAGGCATTCACTGGAGGCTGACATGAGCATTGAAATTTCCTATGTGAACAAGCTGCACTGCAGTACCATACTCTATCATTATAGATCAGCCCTGCAGAAACGTGCATGTGTTTTATGTTAAATGCAGGCAAGTTGCGACATCCTGCATTGGGCTGTGTTCAGGCTGTGGTTGCCCTTGTGATTAGCCCAACTACATACCTCCCAATTGTCCCTCTTTAGGAGGGACAGTCCCTTTTTTGGACCCAAATACCCCTGTCCCTCTTTCCCACCCTGATGTCCCTCTTTTTATCAGATCAGATTGCATGGTGTATATGCGTGTATCATACTGCTCTACAGCAATAAAACTCACATTATTGTTTGTTTAAATGTCAGTATATGTGTTTATAAATTAGTCTGTGTAAATAAAATACTTTGGTCTCATTAGAAGTAATTTATTAGGATACACAAGAAGGTATCAATAGGTCAAGAAATAGCCTAAAAATTCTCAGTAACGTCCCACCCACCAGCCATGCCCCCAGCAACATCCCCTAAAACACAAGTGTCCCTCTTTGGCAATTTGAAATGTTGGGAGGTATGTAACTAGACTCCCATTCTATGTTTTGCACAGGTGACATCATGCAGTATTAGCACTGCTCTGACATCACCATTGCAAACACGGCCTCAAGAAAAAGCAGATGACTGCAATTCAACAGATAAAGAAGAATCATGAAAGTCTACATTTGGATAGTCAACCTACAGCCCTGCAGCAGTTTGTGA
This sequence comes from Rhinophrynus dorsalis, assembly GCA_037306005.1. Taxonomy (NCBI): domain Eukaryota; kingdom Metazoa; phylum Chordata; class Amphibia; order Anura; family Rhinophrynidae; genus Rhinophrynus; species Rhinophrynus dorsalis. The sequence goes on along the minus strand of CM074723.1, from coordinate 364,041,798 downwards.
ACTACAGCTTCCAACATCCTCTCGTGGACATCCTAAAGTTCTGGAAATTGCCCACACCTCCTTTACATCTCTTAAAGAGTAGAGAGGTGTGCGATACATTGCTTCACAATGCACTGCACATCCATCTAGTCCTCAGTTAAATGAAGTCCAAGGTTTCTCCTGGGTATACATTTTAGGGAAATGAGTATTTATTTATAAGCATAGATGCATACAATTTACCTGTACATCACCCAGCCTACTTCCTGCCTTATTTCCTCCTCTAACCTTGTCTTCAAAATAGCACTACCTTCCATTACCCCATCATATTGTGTCACATAAATAATGTAACACAGGAGAAATTATGGGGCAAACCAACTGAGCCAAAGGAAACACACAAAAATCCTCAAAATTCTGATTGTTTTACAACATGAGGCCCACCAGCTGCTGCCAGACTACAACTCCTATCATCCCCCACGCTAGCCAATGGCTGGCAGAGGGCAATGGGAGTTGTAGTTTGGTAGCAGCTGGAGGACCTCACGTTGCCTATCCCTGATTTAAATGGAGCATTTCATCCCGTGTTTGCCAATGGTGGTCCTCAGGGCACTCTAATAGATTGCATGTTCAGGATTTCCCTGCTTGATCACAAGTGAGTAATTTGTGGCTCAGTCGTTGTGATTGACCTACCTGTGCTTAATTGAGGCTATCCTTCAAACCTGACACGTTGCTGTACCCAGAGGACTGGAGTATAGAATCACTTATTTAATCCATTGCATGCTAGACAAGTCTCTAACACATAGCTCCACAATGAGATGGAGATCTCTCCCACAATAAAGGGATTAAAGCCCCAATAAAATGAGCAAGTCTTTTTATTTCCTATTTCTTTGTGCAAATGGCACATATCTTCCCATCTTCTCAAAGTAATTTTTCATCAAATATTCCACATCATAACACTGCCACGACCAAAGTACATACTCTGTTCTTCCAGGAGCAGGCACCACCCACTACCAATACACTTTTTTCCTACTCTATTTATCTACTCATAGGGCTGTATGTTCAAAAGAAAAGTGGAGGTGTTCTGGATAAAACCATTTTCACTATAGGGAATAACCTGAAATACTTATTGATGTAAATGGGGATTTTAACCCCATGAATGCTAGAGATGTTTCCAAGACATTGTGAAGCAATGTGTTAGAGACCTCTCTAGCAATCAAGATGTTAGCATCCCCATTTAAATCAATAGGACTTTTATGGAATTTTTAGATCTCCCCTGTAATGCAAATGGTTTGCCCCAGGACTCCTCCATGTTTCATTTGTAGCCTTTTCTGAAGCCTCATAATTGTAACATTTATGTTGTCACACGACAGCACATACAGCAACAAAATATCCGCACACAATTCCCCATAAATGATGACGTACAAAATGACTTTATTAAAGAAATAAAAATATCGTACAAAACATGTCCTTAATCATAGGTAACGTGGGCGGGAGTAAAAGGAGTTTAAATACAATACCTCCAGCAATACACCCAACCCAATTAAAGGTATATACCATATAAAAAATAAAATTATAATAAAAACTAGAAATCAGGAAATATTCCTCATTCTAGTAAAAGGGGATCAACAATTGTATATGATACAAAATAATGGAGTAATACAATGACTGTGTCTTCCATTTAAGCACATATAGCAATTAATTACAAAGTAATACAAGATACAAATTTGAATATTAAGGAGAGGATATGGGAAACAACCCAACTCTAAGTACACATACACACACCAGCACATACACATTTGCCCTTGTGACCAAGCCCTACAAGACATATGCCCACTATCAAACAGTGGGTGTGATAGCATTGTGGAGCCAATTTGTAACATGATTATGGCCTCACCCATCACTAAAGGTAAAGCCAGTGGAACTGAGAAATTATGTCCAGTCAAATTAATGGTCAATGAAAAAGTATGGTTGTTCATTCAAAACACATTGGAGACTCTTTGGACTTTTTCAGTTTCTACTTTCTGTGGTAAAATAAAGTTCTGACTACTACTACAAGCTTTTTTATCCCTGAGTATAACTTTATTGTTTTTTCTCTTCTTCCAGTGCCTCCCTGAGACTAGCACCTTTGACTAAATGGTGTAATAACTACATGGCTGACTAAGGTGCTTTCTTTATTTGAAGTCTGTAGACACTTCTCCTCCTTCCTATGTTACAGAGAAACTACTGGCATCAGTACCTGTTCTAGACATACTTGTTCGATACCACTTGTCTCCAGTTCTTGGGAGATGGAACCTTCCCGAACAGGTGGAGAATGAAATCCGTGAGACTCCTTTTTTTTTTTTGAAGAATTTCTGTCACAACAGGATTAACATGCTACAATTCTACTATATAAATTCTTAAACACTCACAAGACATGCAGGACTTCTCCTTCTGTCTTTGTGGTAGAAATGTCACAAACCTCGATATTAAATAAGCAGTAAATTGGTGTAAATTATATAGTAGGAAACAATGGACTCTGTCACTGTGAGAATTTGTCCATTCACTCTGAGATCCTTAAATTTGGTTCAAAATCCTGAGTCTCCGGGTCAGACCGTGAAAGTTCCAAAGTATGGCTATTCATAAATATTGATTAAAAAAACTCTATTGGTTATCATTATTTCCAGTACCAGGGTACTTTCAACTGAAATAGTGTAAAGTGCAATTGCTATTTGTGTAAAATGCAATTTTGTTAGTTGTAAACAAATACTGATACAATGTTATTGCTGTAAATGACAAATAAGCAAATGTATAAGAAAGTTCACAAATATACTTGTCCTGAGTATTATGGGAATTTTCAAATTGCATAGTTCTTTTCTGCAAGTACATAGTCTAAATTTGTTCAGAAATAGAACATATACTTTCCAGTACATATTTTCCTACTTTTTGGTCCCTAGCAAGAAGGGATAAATTCTAAGTCTCTAATTTTGGCACATTTAGGTGGGCTTAGGAACCCTTTGGATCTGGCCTGGAGACTTATGTTGTAAGTGTTTAGTATCAATTCACCTAGATTGAGACTCTTTCTCCAGCACGGAGAGTTCTTGAGTCGCCCTGCCCAGTTCCAGCAAGCCTCATCTACCTTTCTGATCCTATCAGGGGTGAGTTACTTAAGTCCCATCCACTTTATAATGCACATCTCATTGTTTGCACACTGCCAAACCAGTCTTCTTTGCTTACATGGGGCAGAAGACTAAGATCCTCCCAGCTATGGGGATAGTCCAAGCTCTGACCATCTGCCTTTAGCACTGTAGACAAGAGATTCTTTTGGACTACCATTGGGGTGGGAACCCTGTCTATGGAAGCTCCAGTGATTATTAGTCAAGGACTGCCAGTTATCTCTTTGGGAGTTGTGTTAGTACGGTAAACTGGTTGGATGACTGGGGCACCAGTCTTTTGTGTTGTTGATTTTTGCACCGCTGTTGGTATATATAAAGTGCTTTTATTTGTACCTTTGTTTGGATGGTTATATAATTCCCACACCACAACTAATCCTGTTCCTTGAGGACTGACTGGATCATCTCTGGGTAGGAGTAAATATTAACACAGCATCTAGAATCTACTTTCTTGGGAGAGTTAAGGATTAATATTTCACTGATCTCAGGTGAGCTGATTTCAGAAGTTTGTATATATGTAAATATCTGTGTGAACCTTATAAGGCATACTAATGTCTGGGGATATGTGCTGGCAAAAGTCATAGTTGGTCTGAGTATTTACATAATAATCAAGAATCCATTTTGAGTTTTAAAACTGATATTTTTAGAATTCATACTGTAATCAAAGTGATATTTAATTACTTGAGAGTCTAATCTTGTCTCTTCCTCAGGCATGTTATACAGATAAATATGAAAACATCTCTCTTAAATACAAGAACGCATTACATTGTTTTTAATGGAAACCAGATAGGAAAGCTCAGTCCAGACCCAGATTCTTTGATCAGTCAGTGGTAGAGGATGTGATGTAAATTGCAGTCTTCTGAAGAGAGCCGGAGAGCAGGCCATTGTGCTTTTGTTTGTGCTCAGAGCCTCTCACATCTTTTGGCTTGTTTCTAAGAAACACTTAGGGTCTCTACCTAAGTGTAAAGGGTAATCCAGATGTGGACCCCTTGCGCTCAGTGCCCTGGGAAGCCAGCTGCACCTCACTGACGGTTCGCTTTTAAAAAGTCGCATTTTAAATGTCGTGTGGCTAGAAGCCACATTAACCATGTCGCATTGTTTAAAATGGTGACATGACAACATTGCAATACATAAAAGCGCAAGGTTGTTGTGTTGTCTCTGTAAACGTCGCTACCGCATACAGCTGCCATCATCCTTACCATGATTCTCTTTAAATTTCACTACCGCATTCACTATAATAATTAATAAAAGCTCCTTACCGTGGCAAAAAAAGGCACATGAAGAACCTTCAGCCTCCCCTGAACCCCCAGCGCTGCACCAGCTCTCTCTCCCCTGCTCCCTGGTTTAGTTGTCTTTTCACCGCCGGAATACAGCTCCGGTAGGTCCCTAAATTGTTGTCCATGGATTGCCTGTAGAACAGGCCACGGAGCAGGGGGGAGAGAGACGGTGCAGTGCTGGGGGTTGGCTGAAGGTTCTTCATATGCCCTTTTTTGCCACGGAGCAGAGGAGAGAGAGCTGGTGCAGGGTTGGGGGGCGGCTGAAGGTTCATCAACTGTCTTGTTTTTACCACGGTAAGCAGCTTTTATTAATTAGAGATAAATAGAGAAAATGTGAATGCATTTACATACATGCAGATTTATTCCTCACCAATTCCTTCTTTTCCTTTCTATTATAGTGAATGCGGTAGCGAAGTTTAAAGAGAATCATTGTAAAGATGACGGGAGCTGTATGCAGTAGCGACGTTTAAAGAGGCGACATGGCAACCTCACGCTTTTATGCAGAGCGAGGTTGTCATGTCACCATTTTAAACAATGTGACATGGTTAATATGGCTTCTAGCCGCACGGCATTTAAAATGCGACTTCTCAAAAAGATACCCTCACTGACGAAGCTCAAATAAGGCTGAAACGTTTGTCTGGGGTTAGCTGGTTTTTCCATGCAGAGAGGACTTGCCCATCATTTTGGTACTGGACTGCCCTTATGGGCAGGATTAGTCTAATATGTATGTCGAAATTTTTTCCCTGTAATGGCACTAGAGAGCTAGAATGTGATGCTCTTGAGAGGTGACTAACCGGAGAGCAGGCCATTGTGCTTTTGTTCGTGCTCAGAGCCTCTCACATCTTTTGCCTTGTTTCTTCTGTGGAGTCCAAGGTATTTATGATCCCAGGGGGACTGTTGTAAAGGTTAATCCACAATGTGATAATGTGACAGGAATTCTCTGTCTCTATTCAAAGGAGGTGTGAAACCTATGCACACATTTACACCACCATTACACCACCATTTACCCATACCAAACACCCAGTTACACGGTACCTTCACCTGCAAATCGTCCAATGTAATATACATCATCATGTATGCAAAATGTCCAACAGCTCTTTATGTGGGTGAAACTGGATAACCATTACATAAAATAAAAGGTTTAATTCCCACAGATCCAATGTTAAGAACAAAAAGACAGAGCCACCAGTGGGAGAACATTTTTGCCAAAATGGGCACAGTGTCAGGAACATTAAATTGACTGTACTGATGGGACAATTTCGGACTCAGAAGGACAGAAAAATATGGGAGGTAAAATTAATGCTATACTTTAATGCTTTAAATTATAGTTTGAATAGAGACAGATAATGTCTATCACATTGTGTTTTAACTTTTACAACAGTCCCTTTGGGATCATAAATACCTTAGACTCCTCGAAGAAAGACTGCATTTTACATCACATCATCTACCACTGACTGATAAAAGAATCTGGGTCTGGACTGAGCTTTCTATCTGATTTCCACTATAAAAAATGTAACGTGTGCTTGTATTTAAGAGAGAGATGTTTTCATATTTATCTGTATAACATGCCTGAGGAAGAGACCTAGGATATCTTGAAAGCTTGCATCCTAAATCTATTTAGTTAGCCAATAAAGGTATCAACTTTACTAAATGTTTGCCTCCTGTATTTCTACAGCTAACACGGTACCAACTCTCATCTGTAATCTTCTTATGTCAAGGGTTTTCTTATACCTTATTGCTTGGAGATGCCTTAGATATACCATTTCAGCCATATACACCATTCTTCAGCACCAATTCCCTTGTGAACAGCCCTCTTGTTTCCTATACAACCTAGACACGTAGTTTTAGTTAACAAAATAAAGAAAGCAGCAAGAAGGAAGCACATCTTAACAAGAAAAAAAGGAATCAAAGTATCTGAGGTGGTTCTGCATCTGGTCTACATACCAGTGCACAAGCGGTCGTAAGACTCAGCAGGGTCCATCCATGATGTAGTCTACTCCCTATAGTGCACCTTTATCTGTGCTAGAGGGATGAGAGGTTTCAACAAACCTTGAACCTGGCTTGCCACCAGACACTTTTGGTTAATCCTGGATGTGCCCCTGAAAAGTCCCTAAAACCCAGGTTTGTGCCTCAGATGAGGAAGATGCAAAAACATAATGGACACTACAAAACAAGAGGTGTGACAAGAAAACTGAAAATTAATAAAACGTAGATGTTCATTCTTTTTGGATGGTTCCATCTCAGGTGCTGCACAGTCATGGTTTTCTCTTTCCTGTGTCATTGCACAGAACAAATTTTGAAATTCATATTTATTTTTATATATACATTCTGAATGTATTTTCTTTTTAGAAGTAGACTTATTTGGGATTATATTTCACCTTGTATGATTAATCCGTACCATGAAGATATGGGTATAGGTTAGTGTATAAGTATGTATGTGTGTATGCACATATATACTTGTATAGGTTTATTTTTACAGATGTACAATTTTTATATATTCTTTTATTAGATTTTTAACAATATTATTGAATGCTATATGGTTTAGGATAGGAATGATGAATCCTAGGAAACTGCTCATTCATAGATTGGTTTAACATTATGTCGATAAAAGGTCTGTTTTAATAAGAAAATTCTAGTCTGTGATGGTTTTAGGGCAATGATGGCGAACCTTTTTGGATCTGAGTGCCCAGTTTGAAGCACAGAGTCAAGGTTGGAGATAGTAAAGTGCCAGTACTGAAAATTGACCATGGAAAGGAGGTTTTTTGGTGCATATATATGTGAAAAGACAGCTGTATACAGTTGTATATTCCCTTTATGTTATCAGACAGATAAACTGTTTGTTCTAAGAATAAACCACATTAATGAAGTGAAAGCAAAGGCAAGTGATACCACAAAGCTTACAATTAAAATTCTGCTACACTAGTAATATCACAGAGCTTACAGCTGAAATGGAGCTACCTTAGTAGTGATACCAAATAGCTTACAATTTTAATGGCGCTACAGACAATACCACAGAGAAGGTACATCATGTGATACCAAAGAGCCTACAATTAAAATAAAAGCTAAACTAGTGAATGAAATGAAGCGCCACTATTAATACCACATTTCCACCTGCTCTCTCCCTCATAACCCTCCACATTGACACAAGAGGGAGAAAAAGAGGCAAGAAGGGGAGAGTGAGGCAAGAAGAGAAAAGGAGAGGTAAGAAGGGGATGAAGAGAGGCAAGAAGGGGAGAGAGAGGTAAGAAGAGGTGAAAGAGAGGCAAGAAGGGGAGAAAGAGAGGAAAGAAGGGGAGAAAGAGAGGCAAGAAGGGGAAAAAGAGAGAGGAAATAGGGGATTAAAAAGAAACAGGCAAGAAAGATAAAAAGAAAGAGGCAAGAATTGAATAAAGAGGAAAGGGGGGTAAAAAGAAAAGTGATGGAGACAGATAAAGGGGCAAGAGGGAGGAAGAGTTAAGATTGGAATAAAGAGAAAGAGGCGGGGGGATAAAGAGGAAATATTTCTACCCCTCTTGCCCCTTTCTACCCCACATTGCCACTTTCTACCCCTTGTGCCTCTTTTTACCCCTTTCCACCCCTTGTGCCTCTTTCCACCCCTTGTGCTTTTTACTCCTCTTTTCACCCCTTGTACCTCTTTCCAACCCTTGTGCTTTTTAATCCCTCTTGCCACCCCCTGTGCCTCTTTCAACCACTTGTGTCTCTTTTTCCCCCTTTCCACCCTTGTGCCCCTTTCCATCCCTTGTGCATCTTTCTCCCCCTTTCCCTTTTTAACCCCTCTTTCCATCCCTTGTGCCACTTTCTCCCCTTGCCTTTTTACACCCTTTGTTCCTCTTTTTTACCCCTCTTTGCACCCCTTGTGCCTTTCTCCCCCTTGCCTTTTTATACCCCATGTGTCTCTTTTTACCCCTCTTTACACCCCTGTACCTCTTTCTCCCCCTTGCCTCTTTACACCCCTTGTGCCTCCTTTTACCCATCTTTCCACCTCTTGTGCTTCTTTTTACCTCTCTTTCCACCTCTTTATGCCCCATTGCCTGTTTCTCTTTTCCTCTTCGCTGTCTTCTCCTTTGGGCGCTCTTCTCCTCTTGCCAATATTATAAGGCTGAAGCTCCTTAATGACTGGTGAAAGCTTTTTACTCAGTCTCCCCACTGCCCGCACTGATGACAGCTGGGAACGTGTCACACGGGGAGACACCATGTGGTGCATGTTGGGGTTTTCTTCCTCAGTCTGGGTGCCAATTTTAGACTTGCGCTGGCCTCAGAAAGGAGGAAGAAAACCCAGGCATGCTCCAAATGGCCTCTCCGCGTGTGACACTGTCCCGGCTGTCATCAGTGCGGGCAGTGGGGAGACACAGAAAAAGAAACACAGGGACAGCGCAAGAAATCCCTCTAAGCGTGATCCGTATAGATAAACAATATCCACAATCTCATTCACTTCCCCCCTCCAAATGGGCGCTCACTTATTCCAGAGGCTATTACCGCCTCTGGATCACAGGCTTGCACTGGATCTGACCTCCAGTATTGGGCTATCCTTGTGGGCACTTCTCTCCGCCCTGTTTGTGTCCGGCTCTTGCCTCTTCCTCGTATCCTTAACAATACTACCTCTGCAGTTGATAAATATACTATCGAGGGGTTACTAATAGGTCTTGTCTGCAGACTACAATAATGGCCCAGGGAAAGATCCTATACTTAATAGCTATTTATTGAACAAAAAACACAAATAAATAGATGATCAAATAAATAAATAAACAATAATTTAAAATGTCAAAATATAGACATAAATGATAATCCTTGACACCCAACGCGTTTTGCGATACTTTATCGCTTCCCCATACCTCTGAGGAAGCGATATTGTCCTATATCTTGAGTAATACATAGATATTATAGATCTGTAGGACAAACAGTGAACCCTGTGAGGAGCAGGATATTTTGAACGCTGGAATATTGATAAGGTGTAAGTGGGAGACACAGTAAAAAGCATTCATAGGTTCACCATCACTGTTTTAGTGCAATTTTAATTTCTTTTGTATATGGACATAATTTCTTTTGTATACGGACACGTCTATATTTATTATAAATTGCAACAGATGTGTGCTGTTTTATATAATTTGTAATGTTTTGGTATTCCCTTAGTCCTACTGAGGATTCTGTAATCCCCTGAGGAAGTGGAAAGTATCTTCCACTATACGAGTTGGGAGAGGAAGTCTTCTTACTGGTATCAAGTTTGGTCCCTCCCAGTTACATTAACCATCAGAAGCCTGTGTCCTTTGAAGTGGGGGCGGTATGCTTGGACGGGGCTTTGATGCCCATTTTATGAGATCTAAGGATTGTTGGATACTGGTGGTTGATAGAGATTGATGCCAGCAGTTCAATCTAATATATGTGAATATAGACATGGAGTGAATTATAAGTAGAGACTGGCAGCAACAAAATAAAAGGACTGGGGAGTGTCGCTGCACAGATATTTCATTACTGGGAGGGAGATTAGCATTGATCAAAGAAACAAGTGCAACTTTATGCATCTGTTTAATTGATAAGTAACACCACTTTTATATTCTTTTCCTCTTGTGCTTCTGTTTGTTTTCAGTTTGCATCAATATGGGATTGGAGGTCCCTTTATAGACAGCTGCAGAGGAATTATTCTTTAAGAGAAATTTATCTATAACTGTGAGATCTAGAGAATGACTGGATTTGTGCATATCCATTATTCACCATTTTCATAAGTTCATCATTCATATCCTCTATATTAAATACCATTATTGACATTTACCATTAATTTCATCAAATAACTGTGTCATTAGAATTTCATCAGATAAGTGTTTAACTTGAACTTCATATTTGGATGTGTTATATTTGAATTTTATATTTGGGATATGTTATTATAAGGTTGTAAGTGACTTTTATAAGGGACATCTCTTTATTCTTTTAATTATATATACGGATTCAGACTAAGGTTGGTGCTTATATTTGTTCTCGGCCAGTGCAACTAGTTACCTTTTTATATTTGTACAAGAGGAACAGTAACACCTCAGACATTGAAGATCTATGCAAAATATCAAGATAACTTCAAACAACATTACATATGGATGAAAGAATTAAGAATATCTTCCCACAGCCTTCCTTACTCTTCTTCAGACAGCCTCCTAATTTAAAACAACTGATGGTAAGGAGTTCCCTGAATAAAATACAAGAAATGGCACATCTCCCTGCCTACAAAGGAAGCGTGAAACCCGTGCACACATTTACACCACGGACAAGGTACCCATTCTAAACTCCCAGTTACACCATAAGATCAGTGGTACCTTCACCTGCAAATCATTCAATGTAATATACCTTATCATGTGTGCAAAATGCCCAACAGCTCTCTATATGGGTGAAACAGTCCAACCACTGCATAAAAGGTTTAATTTCCAGTGTTAACAACAAAAAGACAAAGACACCAGTGGGAGAACATTTCTGCCAAAATTGATGCAGAGTTAGGGACATTAAACTGACTGCATTGATAGGACTGCTTTGCACTGACAGGGAGAGAAAGATATGAGAGGTTAAATTAATTTTCCAGTTTAATACTTTAAATAATGTCCTGAACAAGGATAGGGAATTTCTGTCACATTATCGCACTGAATATTAGCGATTACAACAGAGTCCCAGTGGAAAATGTAAATACGTTTGACCCTTCCAGAGGATGGCTGCAATTTATCAAAGAACCTGGATCCGGACTCAGCTGATCTTATTTGCTTTTCATTGTAAACAATGCAATGCAATGTGTACTTGTATTTAAGAAAGATGTTTTCATAGTTTTCTGTATAACATGCCCGAGGAAGAGACCCAGGTCTTGAAAGCTTGCATCCTAAATCTGCTTAGTTAGCCATACCTGGGAGTTTGCTAATCTCGAGCCCCAACAGAAGGCTCATGTACTGCCGACAAGAGGATGTCAACGACACAATTTGCATCACAAAGGGGACGATGGCTTGAGTGGGTAAGGCTCAAGCTCGAGTGACATAAAGAGGGCAGAACAGGGTAGGAAGGAGTATAAACACCAACAGAGAATCAGCCTCTGTCCCTCTATCCCCAGAGACCTGGTCATGGGCATCCGGAGTGGGGGGGGGGGGCAAGGCGGGGCACTTCCCCCTGCCCCCCCCCTACAATTATCTCTTCCATGTAAACAAAGGGGCTGGATGGGCTGTCATGTTATTGCTTTGCACCCCCCAAAAAATTTCATCGGACACCCCTGGACCTGGTAATTCAGTGTAAAAACCGTATTCTACAGAGCAGATCCAGAGAGTTCCCAGGCATGAAAACTGGTTAAACGATTGTTAGAGGGTTGATGTAAACCGAACATTTTCAAGTTGGTCTAAAATTGTAAGTGGAGTGCCAAAATGTACAGCCTTAGGGCTAATGTTTTTGTATGTTTATTAATCTTGAAGTCGGTAAGCAATGCTCTGTCTCAGTCTTTGTTCATGACACTACAGTATGTGCTAATTTTTTCAAAGACGGATGTTTTCTCTGCTCTTATTTTCTCTGCAGAAACATCGTCGGGATAAACTGAGTGAAATAGTGCATAAGTAACAGATGAAGGTTATGCATCGAGTTCCAGAAACAAGCACGCTATATTTACTAGAACACATGGGGGACCTCATTTAGCCCATTTCCACTATAATCTGATTATATAAATTCTAATGCATAAACGTAAACCAATCAGCACCTATGCATGGCTACACTGATACGCATGCGCACTCGTAAGGTCCCTCTTACTCTCACGCTTCGTTGCCAGCAGCTTCTTACGGAGGAGCTGGACCTTTAACTGTCCTTTCTTACATCACGGCACGTGATCTACGTACCCCTAAGAAGATCTTTCTCTACGACCTTCTCAACCTACCATAGTGTGTAGCCTACGAATGTGAGTAGCGAGCTGATTGGGTAGCAATTGCACGTTGGGCAGGGCCGTACTGTGTCGACACACGTTGTGCGTAGGGTTTGGTTGCAGAACACCGGATACAAATTCCTTTGCGCATCGTGTCCTTGAGAGCAGAACATCGGAGAAAGCGGGACGAGAAAGTGCATAGAGAGTACAGTGAGTGATGTGTTTTTTTTTTTTTTTTTGTATGTGTTAATACAGCTAGGATAATTGCTTTGACATATGCGAAAGTATGTTATGCACCTATCCTTTGCCTCTTTTGGTCTGACCTTGTGCTTTGTGAGCTAATACGTTCAACTACGTGTTCTTTGTGGCATAGCTTGGTTGTTTTAGTTTTCTAGTGAGCATAACCCTGAAGAAAATCTACTATTTCTGGAACATCTGTGTATATGTATATGAGTGCGTCTCTGCAACATGTGAAGAGGAAGACTTGTCTATTGATTGATTTCAGTGGGTTTGAGACATAGCTATCATTACCTGCATTGTCAATCTTCATTTAAATGACATGGAACTTGTTCTATATTAGACAGTTGGGTTGCCCCATAATTGCTCAAGTCTAATAGTGTATTCCCAGTATATATCTGTCCCGTGTTCTCTAAATAATACTATAGTTTGAGTTATCACGGAGTCAGACATTTATTTTTCTTCTGTTTTAATAGTGCTGACCTATAGGAATAGATATAACTAAGTACATCTGCTTTTGATGAAACAAAGATCATATGGTGGGAGGTGCTGTGAACAAAAATGAACAGCTGTCTTAATGGAAAAGTAATCTTGACTAATCTGGTGGAAATTAGTCTGGTAGCTGGAGGGCATTGTGTCTTCTGTCCATGCCTTTTTCAAAGGATTTGTAAGTTATCTTGCCTCTCTATAAGGCTTAGAATGCAGGAAATGCATACATGAGTGGGCTAGAAGGAATTATTGGCCGCCTGTGTTAAACAGGTGCAGTTCTGGAGAAAGTCTCCTGCCCATTGACTTAAATGGGGCTTGCAATGCCCTCAATCTTAAACAGATGCTTGTCACCTGTATTGCCTTCAGTGGGTTAAAGGCTGAGCTTTAACTTCCTCTATGATGCAGCTGGTTTGCTCCAGGACCCTTTTTGCCTGAATAAGGACTTTTGCTCTGTTAATGTTATCTGTGAATAGATCAACTGCTCTTAGACTCTTTCATTTTCTAACTCTTTAGAGTGCATTGCCAAACAGTGGTGATACTGCTGGCATAAAATGTTAACAACTTTGTGTGTGTGTACTTAAATGTACATTTTAAAGCTGTGCCTACACTGAAAAATGTAGGTGACACATTTTTAATTTTCTTGTTTTTGTTTTAGCCATGGGAGACGTTGAGAAAGGCAAAAAGATATTTCAGATGAAATGTGCACAGTGCCATACAGATGATAAAGGTGGAAAGCACAAGGTTGGCCCTAATTTGTATGGTCTTTTTGGACGCAAGACTGGTCAGGCAGAAGGCTATTCTTACACTGATGCTAACAAAAACAAGGGTAAGTAGAACCGCCAAAATACCCAACTTCTAACTTCAGCCATAATTATATATCCATAATTTAAGATGACAAGTATATTATGCTAATACCTCTAACTTTTAAAGCTATGTATTGCCTGCTTCCTCACCCCCCCCCCCCCCCCCCAAAAATGCAACTTCCTGTCCTAACTTGCTGTGGTGTACCCAGCACCGATACCAAATAGATTACAATTTTAATGGAGCTACAGAGAAGGTACATCATGTGATACCAAAGAGCCTACAATTAAAATAAAAGCTAAACTGGTGAATGAAATGAAGCTCCACTAGTGATTCCACATTTCCACCTGCTCTCTCCCTCATAACCCTCCACATTGACACAAGAAGGGGAGAAAGAGGAAATAGGGGATACAAAGAGAGGCAAGCATGGAATAAAGAGGAAAGGGGGAGTACAAGGAAGTGATGGAGACAGATAAAGGGGCAAGAGGGAGGGAGAGATAAGACTGGTATAAAGAGGCAATATTTCTTCCCCACATTGCCTCTTTTTACCCCTCTTTCCACCCCTTGTGCTTTTTACGCATCTTCCCCCCCTTTGCCCCTTTTTACCCCTCTTTCCACCCCTTGTGCCTCTTTCTCCCCCTTGCCTTTTTACTCTTTGTTCTCCTTTTTTTACCCATCTTTCCACCTCTTGTGCTTCTTTTTATCTCTTTCCATCTCTCTATTCCCCCTTGCTTGTTTCTCTTTTCCTCTTCTTTGTCTTCTCCTTGGGCTCTCTTCTCTTGACTTTCTTCTCGTCTTGCCAATATTATAAGGCTGAAGCTCCTTAATGACCGGTGAAGGCTTTTTACTCAGTCTCCCCACTACCCGCACTGATGACAGATGGGAGACACCACATGGTGCATGTTGGGGGTTTTCTTCCTCAGTCTGGGTGCCGATTTTTAGACTTGCACTGGCCTCAGAACTGAGGAAGAAAACCCAGGCATGCTTCCATAGCTGACAGGAGTGAGGACATCTTGCCTATTAACGTCCGCGTGCCTACGATGTCAGTCCCTCTTGGAGCCGGCCGGCTCCTAGCAATAGCTCCTAGACCCGGCAGGGACTGACATCGCAGGCACGTGGATGACACTATGGCAAGATGTCCGTACTCAGTCCTGCCTGTCACCCATGGAAGAAAGCTTAAAGCTATTAAATAAGGTAAAATTTCTGGCGACTAGTGCTACTAAGCAGCTAGTCGCCAGATGGGAGCTTGATTAAGTTAAAGATGTTGTGCAGTGGTAGTTCCGCTTTGAAACATCACTATTTGATTGAACCCTTTCCCAGCAATAACCCATTTTGGTGCATAACGACACAAATGGAAAAAAGTTCTTAAACTGGTAAAGATCTAATTAAAATAGTGTAAATATCATGTGTATAAAGTCATGCATGTAAATCTCTTCTCATTGAGGGGCTGCATTTTCTGCTTAGAACATCTGGGGGGTGGGGGCGGTATGCACCAAGGAGTGATGAAGTGGAGAAGGCTTCAGTAATATCACTTCTCCAGTTCCTATGCTATTCTATGGGGTCGGTGCAATAAGATGTCCAAAGTTGAGATCTTAGTGCATTTGTTCCATACAATAACATCTCCACTTTATCACATCTCATGTTTTCGTGCATAACTGCCGCACTTCTTGTGTGGGTAGTCGACAACCCAGAAGGCAGGAACTACATTTCAGGTTTTCTGACCCTGAAGGTGGTGGAATGAATTGCATATCAATCCTCTACTTGTATGCATTTAAGGGAGAAGTGTGTGTGCCTGAGCTTTGCCCTTGTGCTCTTTAGTTCAAGAAATCACATCTTAAATCGGTCCTGTATGTCTCTTGCCATGTAGGCTGAAATGGCAGTTGCTGCCAGGTCCTCATTCTGCTCCCTTTATGGACCAAAGTTCTAAGCAAAACATTTCAAAGCATTGTTTTGAACATGCCTTATGGTACTCAACCATTTATATAGGCTCATGCACTCTGCCCTGTTCAGTCTGAAAATATACCAGGGACTGTCACGCCTGCTTCCATTGACACAGCACTTTCAATCCGTGCTGGTTGTTGTCTCTTGAAATGCACAAGGGCCATTAGAATTTTATGGAGGGTTGTTGTGGGTTGCTTTCTGCACAAAATGGGAGCAGTTTGTATTGTGTGGTGGTTCCCCTTATCTGTTTGATTTTGATGAAGATGCTATGTAACATACTCTGAAATGCCTTTAAAACGTTTGTTCATGACTAACTAAAATTTTGATCATCTGCTTTCCTAGGTATTATTTGGGATGAGAAAACCCTGTTTGAATATCTAGACAATCCCAAGAAGTATATCCCCGGAACAAAGATGCTCTTCGCTGGACTTAAGAGCAAGCAAGAAAGGCATGCCTTGATAGCATATCTCAAACAGTCTACTTCCAGTTAATAGTCATATCTGCTGCCTTATTTATTCCAGGGAGGGACTGCTTGTGATGAGATGCTTTTTAGATTTTATATGTATTTTTGTTTTGTATTTGTACTGTCCATACATCCTTAAGTTATGTCTCATCAGCCAGTGCATGTTGACATTGAAGGGAAGGCTTATTGAAATTTGGCAATGCTAAATTGGCATCAGATTCTGGATCCAATCTGAAGGATATGATTACAATTCTAGTAACAACCATAATAAATTACTGTCAATATTGTGAGTGTGTGGCTTGGTTTTTTTTTTTTTGTGGCATAAATATTATTGCAGTCTCTAAACCATACCTGGTGTAAAATCTTCATCTAATATACAGTGAAAGTTGCTCCTTTCTTTCCTCTCCCACTTAACAATGAGCTATCTGCAGAGAGCTTCTTGTGATGGAAGATAAAAGCAGGTCTGATGCTACATTGACTGCTCTGTGCACTCTCCATCGTAACACTGTATTACGTCCTGTTCTGATAGTCTATTAGCCGGAACATTTCAGGGAATAGATCCACCTAGCTTAATGCTGATACGTGTCTGCTATACGTGTCTGCTATACCACATTTTTAGCTTTCTGCATAAAATAACTTTAATTATTTTGACTTTATATAGGTGCATAGTATGTAGAGACAAAACTGCTTATGATTATGTTCTTTTTTTAATATGGGCTTGTAACCCTATGAATGCCAAAAGTCTAGAGTATGATGCTTTGAACTGTTTTTGAAGATCTAGTATTCAAGGTTGCATAAGCCAAACTTGCATGACATACTTTTCATGTCTATTATATAGTTAACTTTGCTACAGAAATCTTTAAACTGTACTTTTTAACCACCCTACTGCTAGAGGTCTCTGACAACACACTCTCCCATATTAGGTGTTTTATATTGCTGCTGAATTATTCCATATACACTCACCTTTTTGGTATGAGCAGTACCCAGCCTGAGTTATAAGACATCAGAAGCTTCTGCCTGAGAGCACTGCTTAAAGGGGCAGTGGAAATGCCTTTCACTCATTGCTTAAGCTGTTATAGAGAAGACAGCTGTTGCTTCTACATCAGCCATGTGTCAGTGAATTTGAATGTGGGCTTGCCTGAAGAGCAAAGATCAAAGAAGATGTCACTCAGCCCTGCAGCTTGTGATAGGCAATGAACCTTGAAGGGTATGCAAATGGTTCATTAGGACTACTGTCCTGCTCCCAAGTGTGCAGTCCTCTAGCTCACAATCGCTGTGCACATAAATATTCTGAAGCAATTTTTCTCAGCTCCTGCCCTGGGGGAGATCCAGTAGGCTGGGTTTAAAAGACCCCTCATTAAGTACAGGTTGAGCAATACATGACTGAGTCACTGATTCCTCACCTGTTCATCAGCTGGTCTGACACAAGGACTATGGTTAAGAGCCTGCTATGAAATGCACGCCCATTCTAATGTCAGATGTATGTTTAGGCCTTACTGGGCATTATCAATCATGTGCAGCAGTTCTCTATAGGTACCTGTGAGTAAGCGGTCCACATCTGAATTCCCATTGCTCTTAGGTAACCAAGAACAGGTTAATGTTTAGCCACAGGCCATATATATATATATATATATATATATATATAATCTCTATCAAGCACCAGACACATAGATTAAGTGTGGGAAATATTCTGGATTTATAGTATCCAAATAAGTATTAATCACTGCAATATCGTATCCTTTTATGGCAATCTACATTGAACAGATCTGCTACTGTTGGAAGATGGGAAGCAAGAGTACATTAGCAGAATGTTTCTCCTGACAGAAGTTTTCTTTTGTTTGTCTAGTATTTTTTTTTTCAGACCTGAGGTGTAACTTACAACTGATAAACACCAAATGTACACAAACACCAAAGTCGAATATGGCAGCGAGCAGGAGAGACTAATGCAGACCCAAGGTGGAGACTTTAGTGGAGATAATCTAACGCAAACGGACAGGCTGCATGATGTCCACAGCACCTAAGGGCAAACCAACAAGGAGGATTAACCCCTTAAGCACCAATGATGTACATGTACATCATGGGGAGGAAGTGCGTAAAGGACACATGATGTACATCCTGGGATTCTGGGGTCCCTGCGCAGCTACAAGCCATTCGGGCACCTTTGATTTCAGTAACAATTAAAAAAAGCTCCATGGTCCTTAAGGGGTTAAGGGTACATCCGTATTGTAAACTTCTTGTGGATTATATAGTGGGATGGGATGAGGACAACCAGTTTTATGTATGTGGTGGTATCTGATTGGAATGGCATTGCCTAGATGGCACCTGTCAAAAGGCTGACATTAAAATTTCTCCTGAATCAAAAAGGCACGTGTGGGAAATGTTGCACATTGTAAAACCGTGCAATTATTTGCCCAGTGCCCTTCTCCTTGGACTTTTTCTTGGTTCCTACAGCATGTTAGCAACTGTAGAGCGAGAAGAGCTCAATGATCTTCCCCATGCCTTCCTCTTTGGGCATTTGCTTGGCTCCTGCTGCATGTTAGCAAAGAAAGAGAGAGAGTAAAACATACTTGATGTGTACAATAATAATAAAAGAAGTGGTCATGTGACACAATTTCACATACAATATACATTATGCATGCAACACACAGACACACGCACACAACGTACACAATACACACACAACGCAATACACTATATGCAAAAGGTTATACACAAAATGCCTACATTTTTAAACCAAAAAGGGCCAGACTAGCACCCAATGCATTGGTCTGCAATGAGGTAGATAATACACACAATGGCTACTCCTGTTTAGGATGTCTTCTGTAGTTACTGTCTTCATAACACCTCATTCTATGTTTATTTAGACATACATACAACTGTATGGGACTTTTTTTTTTTTTATTTGGTTTATTAAGCCTTTGAGTGCCAGATGAGTACATAACATATTTCTATGTGTGCAACCTGCAGCCTTCGAATCACCTGGTCAAAATAGAGGCAGGGATTGGGTGAAGGAAACTGAGCAATGATGTGTGAGGCAAAAAAACAGTGCAGTAGGACAGGAGTGATGCTGGTAATGCGATGATAGGAGAGAAAGAGAGATATGGTTAGGTAAAAGGCATGACATAGGTTAGATTACTGTTAAGGTGAAGGGTAAGGGAGGCAGGGATAGGGTGAAGGAAACCATGAGCACCCTGCAGCTTTCCAATCACCCACATCAAAACAGTTAGAGCAAGGAATAGAGTGAAGCAAACTGAGTAAATTGCAGCCTTCCAATCACCTGCATCAGAATGGTAACATCAAATGTTGCTAGACTGGGAAATATTTAAAACAAGGCCACATCCAGTACTTTCAAAGAGGCATTCATTTTTTTCTTTTGTTAGATTGCCAAAGACTATGCAATCATCCAAATACACCAAATGTTGCCTATAGTCCCACAGTCACTGAGTTGTAGCAGGTGCTCCACTAATACCCTGAGGCATCCAAGGGGACAGATGAACCTTGTCTTTTCTTGATTCTCCACACTCATAGGTACATGTTAATACCTGTAATGTATTCCAAAGATATTGAATCACTGACTACCAGAAAAGGCATTGATAATTTCTATATTCTGAGGAAAAATGAACTGATCAGAATCATTCTTCTGTTCAGGGAATTATGGTCCATACAAAGCTGTACCGAACCAATTCTTCTTTCTCTCTATCACAATGGGTGTAGCATAAGAACTGTGAGACTCTCTCACAGTACCTAAGGCTTCCATTTCCTGTAGACTATTTCTCACATCATCCACATCTTTGGGAGCTAGGCATCTGGATCTCTACTGAAAAGAGGTGAGGTTGCTCAGCCTGATGGTATATTGGGTACTCTTGGCTAAATCTACATCTATTTCACCCCTAGAAAATACTCTCTCCCTATGCATCCTCTTGGAGGATACATGTTCCCTCTGCGTAGAAGGCATAGGAGAGTCTCAAATCAAAGGATAATTCCTTTCCTGAAGAAATAACATTCATCTGGGCTGTTTTCAGTCCACTCATGGGATACATTTGACCCAACTCTTGTTTGAGGGAATATCTGTACTGGATAAGGGGAGATACCGAGGACAGTAATGGCAAATATATGACAGAAATCACCACTCATTTCCTTCACTTCTGGTGTTTCTGCCCACCCTCTTATTGTCACGGACTCAAGAACGAGAACTGGACCAGTACTGAAGGTAACACAATCTTTATTAGCATACACAATGCACGAAACAACAATACAGCAAGTACACCATACAATATGGAATAAGTCAGGAGGGATAGTGCTGCTGTAGTGGTACTGATGGAGTTCCAGAAGGCAAGTAGAGAGACAGCCACAGGTCTGCACCTGTGTATGTACTACAGGTCTGCACCTGTATATGAAACACACCAGAGTAGGGTACTGCGCTACGGGTCAGCACCTCTATAGACTATGTACTGGAGAAGGGACGGCTACAGGTCCGCACCTGTATGGACAACGTAACGGAGATGGTAACTGTGCTACAGGTCTGCACCTGTGTGACACAGTATAATAACTGAAACCAGGAGAAGTCTGCCAGAGCCACAACAGGCACCAATCAGTTATCCACTGGAGCGTTGGTATGCTGGATGAGCAGTGGACAACCCCAGGTAACCCCCAAGTGGATAGTCAGACAAGCCAGAATGAGATAGAGCAACTGTAAACCAAAGCAGCAGGTCTGCACCAGATTGGTTATCGGACTTGCCAGGGTCATACACAGAGTGGGTAGTCGGACAGAGACACAGGTCAGCACCAGGACGGATAGTCAGCCAGGCCAAGGGTCATGCACGGAGGAGTTAGTCTAACAGAGCCGCAGGTCCACACCAGAAGGAATATCAGCCAATCCGGGGTCATACACAGACCGGGTAGTCAGACAAACTAGGTCAAGCACCAGAACACAAACAAACTGCACTGGACACCACGCAAGGGCGACTGAGCATAGTGTCCAGTCAGTTTTTTAGGAAAAGGGCCAGGAAGAGGAGGAGTCATTAAAAAGGTGCTCTGTACCTTTAAATGGAACGCACGTCCAAGCTTTGGACGCGCGCCCATAATAATAGAGACCTGCTTCGGAAGCAGCCAGTAGCGAGCTGCCAGCACATGCGGCTTCCACCGCCAACTACAGTGTGGCTGAAGCTGCCGGACAAGACTGCAGCTGGAGCCGCTGGATCACGCTGCAGGTGGAGCCGCAGAAGGACGCCGTGGTCGGCTCGAGCAGCCGCCGCTAGGTATTGTGACACTTATATCTTCCACTGGAGAGGACTTTAAGGAAAAATACCAGTCATGTTTGCACTTTGCAGGATAAGAAGTTAAGATCATCAATGTCATCTCAGTCAAGATGTAAATGGGATTCCTGGTGGTCTAGCAGATCCAGTATGGAGTCTCAGTTGATATGCTCTGACACTGTTTCTTTGGTGCTGGATGCATCTTCAATGAAGACACAAGATTTCTCCCACTAGTTTTAGAAACTGCACCATATCTGCATTTGTTCCCAGTGTAATAGATGCAATAGGATGCTCTCCTGGCTCAGGACATACCAGTGCTTCCACGTCCATGTGATTTATCATACCTCTCAAGAGTGACCTAGTTCACCCCATGAGTCAGGTATTCTTGAATGCTCAGGCCTCCCAGCTGTATCTGTTCTGCTAACTGCAAAAGTATGTATTTCAGCTGAGCATCATAGCAGGACTAGTTTTTAATGATTACTTGTGAGCCAGTATCCAGTAGCACTGGTACATAGATTCCATCAATCATCACTTTCACCTCTATTGATTCTCTTTCTGACTGCTGCCTTTTTTATGTTTAAAGGGATAGTAACACTTCGTTTTAACTTTATTTTATTTTGCAGGCATTAAAAAAACATGAAGAATGATATAAGTCTTATCTCTCAAATCTTTATGGTTTATGAGATATTCACAAGCAAAGTTCCCCCTCCCCGCCCCTTTTACCTAGTGTAAGCCATCCCTCCTCAGATGTGAATCTGGTTGTATGACAGTACAGATAACAGAAGGGGACAATTTTCTTTGTATGAAAACAATGAAAGCCCTTCCCCCCTTGACAAGGTTTTCAGCTTTTTCCATTATCTTAATTGAAGATTGTCCCTCTCTGCAGTCTACCTGGGCATCTCCCTTCTGATCTGGTTGAACGGGGGGGGACTTTGTTTGTGAATATCTCTTAAACCATAAAGGTTTCAGAGATAAGACTTATATCATTCTTCATGTTTTTTTAATGCCTACAAAATAAAATAAAGTTAAAATGAAGTATTACTATCCCTTTAAGTGCTTGGGCTTAGGCCTTCGCCCATGAGGAGCCTTATGCTCATGTTGAATTCCACAATATGCAACCACCTACCCCTACTGGACAATCCTTGATAATATGGCTTTCCTTCCCACACCAATAACATTAAATCTTCCTCCTTCCTGAAGTGCCTGAACTAGGACTTGCCTCTATAGGAGTGGTTGCTGATGGAGGAGGAGGAGGATGATGATGACACTCTCAATCCCCAACTGGATAACTAGTTCAGTCAGTCTCTTGTGAAGTACTATCAGATCATCCAACATTTTAGGTTCCAATGAAGCTTTCTCTTTAGCTGTTGCCAGATGGCATGGAGAAGAGTTAAAACATAGGTTAACTTTGTGCCCTTTCACTTCAGCCCTGATCTCTTTAAATTGGGTGTATCCCATTTCCCTAAAGAGAATCTGAGCATGAAAGCTATGGGGAGTGAAGCCATATGTATTCCTCTGTAGCTGGCAACGTACTTGGAGACTAACATCCCTAACATTTTCTTTAGATGTCTAATAAAAGCTGGCAGGTCTTCTAGTTGAAAAAAAATAAATATATATATATATATATATATATATATATATATATATATATATATATGTATATGATGTGTCCCTAAATATGTTCGTTAGATAAATTATTTACTAGATAAATTAGTTAGATAAATATTTACTAGACCTGCCTATGGACATTGTAAATACCACACTTATACAAAGATGTAAAATAGCAGAAACCTTTACCCTAGCAACAGATCGAGGAAGAGACTATAACAATACCACTTCAAAATATGATAAGGAAAACAACTATCCCCCAGATCTAGAGTTCCTACTAATTACACTTTCCTACCCAAGGATACCCTGTGTGTCTCTAAAATGTTGGTGCCATTGCTAAAGTAGAGGTAGCACTACCCCTAATGTCATCAATCCAAAAGAGTACCTCTTCCTGGTGCTTAGGACATGATTTTCTCTCTGGTTGGTGATAGCACTTGATACTATGGAGCAGGGTGTCCAAACAAATTTCCTTCCTCCTCATTTCTAGCTTTGGGACCAGTGGGGCCAAGATCCCAGATGAGATCCCACCTTTGAAAAGCTTTAGCATTTTGTTCCCACCCAAAAACCTGTCAAACTCCCTGACAGACCTAAATCTAAGGTGGGGTTGGAGTCTCCCTCCAAATGAGTCTCACACCAGTAGCATACCTACCGAACTGTCTTTATCTACATTGATCCCTACATGCACAATCTTTCCCTAACCACTAGCCTATCTGCCCCTATCAATCTAAACTACAAAGGAGTTCAGTATTAATGTGGTTGTCCAACCATTTACAAAAATAAGAGAGGCTGGGTAATGTGACTCTCCAGGTACTCTCAGGAGAGCAAGGTCTGGCAATAATGACCCACCACCAGTTTCCACGCCTAGCCCCACCTATATCCCTGCCTTTAACCCCACCCATATCCCCACCTTTAACCCCACCCATCTCAAGTTAAATTGAGCTACAGTAGTGATATCACATAATGTAATGCCCTGCTTACTCAGTGACCCCAGCAGTTATTTTCATACCTCCATGTTATAAAGCTACA
The DNA here is from genome assembly GCA_037306005.1 of Rhinophrynus dorsalis. NCBI lineage: Eukaryota > Metazoa > Chordata > Amphibia > Anura > Rhinophrynidae > Rhinophrynus > Rhinophrynus dorsalis. The sequence goes on along the minus strand of CM074723.1, from coordinate 364,017,718 downwards.
TGAAAATACAAAACAATTTACAGTTAAAACCTATAATTGCCATTAACCCCCTGGATGTTAGAGGTGTCTCGAACACATTACTCTACAGTGCTTAAAGATATTTCTAACAACCAAGTTGCCAATACACATTGGTCCTTGGAAGGACTGACCCATATAAATGTCAATGCCATTAGTATTGTTTGGTCCTAGGTAAGACTAACCCATAAATGTCACTTAAGTCCTAGGTAGGAATGTCCAAGGTATGTTGTCCTTCATACAACAGTCAGATATATCTCCATGATTATTGTGTGTAACAAAAGCACTTACCTAGGTAGGCATCCATCATACAGCAGTCAGGTGTATGTATAATTACTGTGTGTAACAGAAGCACTTTCCTAGGTAGGAGCCCATCATACAGCAGTCAGGTGTATCTATATAATTACTGTGTGCAACAGAAGGACCTACCTAGGTAGGAGCCCATCATACAGCAGTCAGGTGTATCTATATAATTACTGTGTGTAACAGAAGGACCTACCTAGCTAGGAGCCCATCATACAGCAGTCAGGTGTATCTATATAATTACTGTGTGTGGTAACAGAAGGACCTACCTAGGTAGGAGCCCATCATACAGCAGTCAGGTGTATCTATATAATCACTGTGTGTAATAGAAGCACTTACCTAGGTAGGAGTCCATCATACAGCAATCAGGTGTATCTATATAGTTACTGTGTGTAACAGAAGCACTTACCTACATAGTAGTACATCATATAGCAGTCACTTATACCTCCCACAGGTCACTTCTCATCCCCACAGATCTTTTTACCCAGAAAGCCACACACACTCACATACACTGAGTATAGGTCTCCGTCTCTTCCCCAACTAGCTCTCTTTCTCTGAGAGTGCCAAAGAGGTTAGATACCTATGCCATTCCAAGAGTTAAGTCCCCCCCAGACACTTCTCTCTGCACTTCGAGACCCATTTTTCTGAAAATAATGACATATCACATTCATTCATACTCAGAACTGCAATGGCATGAAAGGTTACTGGGGGAGTATGCACACAGATTAATTGTTCATTATCTAATCTTCCCAAAACTTTGGGCCACGAAGTCATCGTTCATTATCCAAAGACTATTAACTCATCAAAACATTTTATGTTATATAAAACAAAGCAACTTCCTAAGTAAGCAGTAATGTCCATTTGTCTCTTATAGGTGTCATGGAACGTGTAATGTTCAGTTTAACCCTTTAGATGCTGGATATTTCTCCACTCCATTGCAAAGATCTTTATTGGAGAGATCTCTAGCAACAAAAGGGTTAATAATGCTGAGTAACTATGTGTTATGAAGCAGAAACTCTCTGCAGCACTCCATCACTCCCCCCACTTACTTCTCTTTAGGTTCATCATGCCGCTTCCCTCCTTGTGTCCATACTTCTTTTACACATACATAATAAACAGGGTCACCCCACCTTGGTAAGTTCTTCCACGTGACAAGTCTTCTGTAGGAAGGTGAGCTGCATACAGACTCACTAGGGGGTATTTACAGAGCCCAGCTTACCTCACTACTGGGGCCCCCAGGACTCCAATACAATCAGTAACATTTTCTGGGAGCCCCAGATTCTGGCAGAGCCTGTTATACAATGGATTTGGCTATGGGCAGAACTTTATGGGGGCCTCGCAATTTTCATGGAACCTCCAATATACTATATTGGCAAAGTTTTTTTGGGCCGCACAGCGGGGGCTGCAGGGGCCTCCGCTACGCCTCTGTGCTACATGCATATTGAGTCTGTGTACATGACTAGATCTGGCCTAAAGTTTTCCACCGGTCCACAGTGGCTGGACCCCCAACCTCAACGGGTTCATGCGCAGTATGCACTGTGAGGCCTCAGTGCCTCACAGAGCACAGTGCAGCGGCTGATTTAAATAGGCGTGGGTGGGCCCATAAACCACAGGCAGGCAAGCGGACGGGGAGCACATTATAACATTGCTGGTGGTGGTGGAGGGCCCCCCTTGGTCACGGGCCCACAGACAGCAAATTGTAGAGAGTGGGGTTTGGATACTAGCAATAAGGGATTGCACGGAAATGGACCATTCATATAATGTTTCAATTTCCACTCGCTCTCACTCAATTTCTCCTCGCCAAATGCAAGGTGGTGAGTGGAAATTTTGAGCCCTGGTCAACAGGATGTGTTATTTGCAACAAGTCCAAACGTAAGAGAGATACACAACTTTTCCACATCTGTGAAACTAGAAGAACACAGGAATTTCTCGATCCAACAACATTTTTTAAAGATGAAGTTTTGAAAGAACTTGTACTTTAAGTGACATATCAAGTGTGTTTGCCTCAGATTTTATATATCATAGTAATTGTACAAAACCATATATTAACAAATTCAAAACCTTGAACTTGACGGAAAGTATTCTCGATCAAAACAAAGGTCATGCAGATGTAAAAAATTTTCAGACAAATGGTTATGCACTATCTGATCTTCCTGATGAATTTATGAAGCACAATCCAACCCATACAACATCAAACAGAGAAATGAAGTCCATGATCATTGAGGTGTATGGTGACAGTGTATTTTTCTCAGACCCAAAGGAAAATATATTATGCCTGCTTGTTAGTGATGATCGAGCACCCCGATGCTCGGGTGTTCGGGTGCTCTGGCTGAGCGCCCCCGGAGGCTCGAGTGCTCGGCCGAGCACCCGAGCCCCATTGAAGTCAATGGGAGGACTCGAGCATTACACCAGGCACCCCCTGCTCTGATGAGGGGTGGGTGCCTGGTTCATAGGAAAAGGTCAGAAAATGATGGAAACACCACAGAAATGGTTCAGGGACAGCATAGGGAGGATGTCTGGATGCATCTTGGACTCCAACGTCGCTGCTGGGAACGATGTTTCGCCCGTAGTACGCCATTTTTACAGACTGACCGTAAAACACACAAAAAGGAAGATAAAAACGATTTTAGGCGAAAAATTGTTACCAAACAGTATTTGCTGTATATTTACTTGTATATCATCTGCAAATTCTGCAAAAAATTTCATCGATTTTTCGGAACTGGGGCCATGATTAAGAGGGAAACGTGCGCAGCGTAAAGCAGGTGTTCAACGTGGTTATGGCCCGGGTAAGGTACAGCATTCAGGAACGGAGGCCGCAGCTACCACAGGTTTTAATGTGACGCTAATCTGCGGCTAGGCACACGAAACAGAATGTGACGCTAATCTGCGGCTAGGCACAGTGAACGGAATATGTGACGTTAATTTGTGAATTTGCACACTAAACAGAATGTGACAATAATCTATGGCTAGGCACACGTTTAAAATGGCCCTTTTTTTTGCTGCGTTGTAAAATCATTGGCCCTGTGCACCTAACAGAATATGTCAGCTTGTCACTGCACTGTGAAATATTTGTCCCTGTGCACCTAGTACAATGTCACCTTAGAACATGTCCCCCCCCACAAAAAAATGAAATTCTGCCACCCCCAAAAAAAATTAAATGCTGCCCCCACACACAACAGTCCTAAAAAGGACTTTTGGGTCTTGAAAGAGTTTCAACAATTTTATTCTCCCTACACTGACTTTCCCTGCCTAAGCGCATCTCTCCCTGGCTAAGAATGAGCCGAACTCGCGCGTCGGGTGCTATACAGCACCCGATCACGGGTTCTGGCCAGCCAATCAGTGTAATGCCAGCAGCCAACATGGCTGCTGGCATTACACTGATGTCAGAGCCTCCCCGCACGTTTATTGGCTGTGCAGCAGCTGCGAAACGTGCGGGGAGGAGACCCGAACATGGCGGACGAGCACATGCGGTACTCGTACGAGTACCGCCATGTGCCGAGCAGAGCGATGCTCGAGCCGAACCGAGCTTCGGCCGAGCATGCTCGCTCATCACTACTGCTTGTCTATGCATCCAACATTGACTATGTCTCGGTTGTGGATAAAGGGCGATCTACTATATTTCATGAAGAAACAAAAAGTTATGACTTTAATTTAAGTGGGAAGTTTGGTGATACTGGTGACCTACAAAAATCTTATATAGAGTATGAACAGTCACAGTCAAAGCAGTGAGAAAGGTTCCTGCAAGAATTCTGTAAATCAGCAAGTACTCAACATAGATGTGATACTCACTTTCAGACTGCTTATTTACTTATTCACAATGGCTTAAAAAAACACCACTGCATATGGCCAGTGCTCAGTAAATACACATTTTAAGTACATCAAAAATGCTCATAATAATGATCAACCATCAAGGACTATGTTGCAATTATGATGATGTACTTCTTCAAGGCCAGATGCTAACAAACAGAGCTATCATCAGAGCTGAAGGACATTGTGTCCTAATACCACCTTCAATAAAACCTGACATCCTTGTCCATGGATGTGTTTGATCACACAGGGTGCATAAAGCTTTTGCAGTTTCCTGCACTGTTCGAAACCCAAGGAGAGATATTTCCACACCTAGGACTTCAGTGCAGGAGAAGGATCTAAATGATGGTGCACCTGAAACATGTACTGCAGAGCTTGAGTCTGATCTAGCATATGAAGAATCTGCCCCTCTTCTTGCCCACACACAGCCAGAACCTGTCCCCTCACAGGAACCTGCACTTCTTATTCCTGCTCATTCACAGAATCCTACTCTATATCCCCCTGCTTCCCACTCACAAAAGGATCACTCTAACCTACTACACCTGCCTCCAATTGTAGTCTGTCTTCCTCATCATCACCCCATAGTGTTGCCTCTCTGTGTCACTCCATGCTTGTCTGGTGAAGGAAGTTTTGGAGTGCACTGAAAGACTCTGGGCAATCATTGTCACTATCTAAGCTGGTTGGTGACAAGGGTGGTGAACCGGGGGGAGGGGATATGCACTAAAGTGTGATAAAGACGTGGTAAATTGGAGATGAATTCTCCAGTAATATCACTTCTCTATTTCCTATGTGGTACAACGAAGAGAAAACTGGAGAAATCTTAGTGCATTGGCTCAGTAGAATAACATAGGACTTTATAACACCTTAGTGCATCTCCCCCCTGGTGTCACAACCATTGTTGGTGCAGGTGGCTGATACTCCACTGGAGTGCTGCTGCTGGTGGCAGTAGCACCAGCACAGCTGCTAACAATTGGTGTCTCTTCTTCCTTCTTGCCAATACTGAGAACATCCTGATTTATGCATGGCCTATGTCCCCCTGATGAGGCTGTTTCTCCAATTCCTCCCCATCCCCTCTATGTATTGCTGCTAGACACTGAGCATATCTCTTATTATAAACAAGATATATATTATAAGGACAAATAAGTGTTACTAAATAGTGTTATAAGAAAACAATTAAAGATGAAAACAATTATTTAAAAAAATGAAAAAAAACACACATCACTCATAAGATACACTTCACTGACCCTTACTGTCCTAACATTAAAGCTGCACTATCTCCTAAAACCAAAGTTTTACCATGAGTTTTAATGATTAACCCGACATTAATGCTGTGTGTGCGTGTTCTTCAAGTCGCCTGGTAGTGGAGATTTTTGCCCTGCAAAATCGGGCACTCAGGACTTCCCAGCTTACCCAGGGAGAACGTTCACGTTGCCCTTCGAAGCTGGATTTCTGTGATGTAACGTTACAGCAAACTCTGTTTATAATGCTACTGAGGTTGCAACCTCATTAGCATTGTAAACGGAGTTTGCTGTAACGTTACATCACAGAAATCCATCTTCGAAGGGCAACATGAACGAGCTCCCTGGGACAGCTGGGAAGTCCTGAGTGCCTGGGGCAGCTGGGAAGCCCTGCTCCCTGGGGCAGCTGGGAAGCCCTGAGACGTCATGGAGTCCCGCAGAACGCGGAAGTGCCCGATTATGCAGGGCAAATATCTCCACTACCAGGCTACTTGAAGAACACACTAGCACTAATGTCGGGTTAAACATTAAAATGCATGGTAAAAATTTGGTTTTAGGTGATAGTCCCGCTTTAAATCACAAAAGTTGAATGTCCCTCACTACCCTAACATTAAATCTCACTTGACAGACCCTCACTAATCTATCCCTAAGACACACACTTCAGACTTTAGAAATCAAAAATGTCCTTTTTAATAGCTCTTTTCTCTCCTAAAACACCTCTGCTGCTCATTCTCTGCTAACAAAACTCACAGGAAATTCTTGGCTTTTATAGAAGAAGCTGTCAGGAAATTAAAGGGTGTTTTTCTATGAGGTGGGAAATTCCCACCTGCTAAAATCAATAGTATAGGGCAGCTGAAAATTCTTTGATGTAGGAAATTACCACCTGAAACAACTGATAGTGTGGACATTTGCAGGCAAAAGTTTTGTGGGAATTTTCTGCAGGAAAAGTGGAAAATCTTGCATTTTTTGCAAAATTGATTTTGATAACTTTGTCAAGGATTTTATCTACAATTGTTTTCCATAGCCTTCAACTGGAATCTGTTAGAAAAAACTTTGATATAATTTATCAACTGGAATGTATGCCTTATTTTGAAGGTAATTTGGTTCCACCACAAAAACAGTTTGCAAATCACTATACTAATATAGTGACAATATCACAAAACAAAAAAAATAAGTGAGAGTGTCAAGTTTTCCATGGCCACCAGAGGGCACTGAAATCAAGTTATAGCTTCATCTACTGAGAAAAAAAATGATTCTCTAGTAACAGTTCAGGAGTAGTGATTGGCTGGTCAGGGGAGGGGATAGGATGAGATGTCTCACTACCCCCATGACAGAAGGTTCATAATTTACATATGGTCATTTGAACCATTTGTTTATGCAAGCTCATAATAAATGATAAGTGCAATGTAGGGTGAAACTATCTGTGAGACGAACGAGTGAGGGTTCTAATCTCATTTATAGCTCAAAAGATAACATCTTCAGTCACTCCTGGATGTTTTGTCCATGGAGGAGGACATAACAGTTTCTGGTAGTTCCTTTAAAATGAAGCAAGCAGAGCACATGAGCCTACTTAACCCTTTAAGAACCAAAGGGTGTGCAACACATTGAGAAGCAATATAATGCACACCCCACTGGCCATTAATGCTTTTGAATATTGAACTGCCCAGCCCTCTGGCATATAAAGGGTTAAAGAGCACCAAGTGCAGTGCACAGAACCTGCGATCCTGTTAGCAAATTACATATCCACCTCAACTGACATGACATCCAGGACTGACTATATATGTTCTCTTTTAAACCAAGGTACAAGGGCAAAATCATAGGTGTCATTGGGATTTTCTCACCATAGTAAGGAAAGATTATTAACATGTGTTCTCCTTTAAAGGGGCAGTAAACTTGTTTTATGTAAAGCTATATGTTTTATGGCTTTTCCTTCTGAATAACACAAGAGTACTCCCGCTGCTGGTAGCTGTTTTATTCAAAAGTTCTAACATTTCAAAACACAGATGCAGAGAGGTACTTCCTGAAAGTTCTGTCAGGAAGTGACCCATTGTTAACAGAACATTCTACAGCTAACTATCGTCAGTGACCCACTTCTTCCATAGAATTTAAAATAATAACTATGTGGAATGTGACCACTAGACGACATGGATAATGATAATATATTTATATTTATATATATATATATATATATATACAGTAATGTACAAAAGTTTTAGGCAGGTGTGAAACAATGCTGTAAAATAAGAATGCTTTCAAAAATAGACATGTTGATAGTTTATATTTATCAATTAACAAAATGCATAGTGAGTGAACAGAAAAAGAATCTATCAAATCAATATTTGGTGTGACAACCTATGCCTTCAAAACAGCATCAATTCTTCTAGGTAGACTTGCACAAAATCAGGGATTTTCTAGGCATATGGTCAGGTATATGATTAATTATATGACAATTATACCAAACAGGTGCTAATGATCATCAATTTAATATGTAGGTTGAATCACAATTATTAACTGAAACAGAAACAGCTGTGTTGGAGGAATAAAACTGGGTAAGGAACAGCCAAACTCAGCTAACATGGTGAGGTTGCTGAAGACAGTTTGATGTAAAAAGTCATGCACTGTGGCAATACTGAGCACAGCAACATGCCACACAGTAGTTATACTGCATCAGCAAGGTCTCTCCCATGCAGAAATTTCAAGGCAGACAGGGCTTTCCAGATGTGCTGTCCAAGCTCTTTTGAAGAAGAACAAAGAAACGGGCAACACTGAGGACCATAGATGCACAGCCAAGGAAACTTAGTGCAGCAGACACATCATGCTTACGTCCCTTCGAATCGGAATATGTCCAGCACTGCCATCAGCTCAGAATTGACAGAAAACAATGGGACCCTGCTTCACCCATCTACTTTCCAGAGAAGTCTGGTCAGAAGTGGTCTTCATGGAAGACTTGCGGCCAAAAAAACATAACTCTGACGTGGAAACAAGGCCAAGTGACTCAACTATGCACGAAAACACAGGAACTGGGGTGCATAAAAAAGGCAGCAGGTGCTCTGGACTGTTGAGCCAAAATTTGAAATATTTGGCTGTAGCAGAAGGCAGTTTTATCACAGTGCCTGTGATTCTTGTCACTCTTACTTGTGGTTCGCTCTGATTTGCTGAGCCAGTTTGGCCCGCCCCTGGTGACCTTCTTATGCCTGGCCCAGACACCTGTCAGATTCCCTTTCGTGGTGTTTCTGAGCCAGTAGTGCTGTTGCTGTGTTCCAGTGTTCCAGATTCCTGTTTACCGACTTGGCTAGTCCTGACTACGCTCCAGTGTTCCTGCTTGTGTATGACCCGGCTTGGCTGACGTTCCTGTTTGTGTATGACCCGGCTTGTATGACTACCTCCTGCGTGATCCGACCCGGCCCGGCTGACTTCCTGCTCCGAAGATCGACTTCCAGCCTGTTCCAGTGACCTCCGTTCCCGTTGTCGCCGCCGCAACATTCTCAACCCCTGCTGCTAGCCACCGTGTGACCACCTTGCCTGGTGTTGCCATTAATCAGTGCAGTGTACCGCTATACTTGCAGAGCTGTGCGTGCCTCAGTGTGCCTCACTATACTTGCAGAGCCTCGTTGTTTGCAGAGCCTCGTGTAAACGTGCATATTAACCCTAGCAGTGCTGCCTTGCTCTCGCTATCTCGATTCCCAGAATAGAGCCTCTTCCGTGGTGCTATGTCTGCTGAGTTGGCCACTTACCGACGGTGACTCTATCCATTCCATTGCAGAGTAGTTACTTATTGTGGGCCGGTTGGGCGCCATAGGCTCTCCCTTCTCGTTGTTTACTGGGCGATATCTATTATAGCAGAGTGGTGATAGAGAGAAGGCTTCAGCTCTGGCAGATTCCGTTGCATACGCCCGTGGGGGCTATTGGCTCTAGCACTACCACTACTGGTATCCGGTTAAGTCTGAGGAGGCTTAGGCAGCTCTTGCATTGCAGGCTGGTTTCCGTTACACCTGTGGGGGCTACACACACTTGCACTCGCAGAAGCAGTTTTCCAGTAGGTACGCCCGCGGGGGCTATTTGGATCTCTGTTCTGTTTACTACTCGGTCACTTTGGCTAGGCATCTACGTTTCCAGTACATTGTGGACTGTCTCTATCAGCACCTCCATTTAACATCCAGGGCGTGCCAAACCACCACATCTGATACTGACTGATTTGAGCTCTTAACCCTTTGGGGTAGAGAACTCCATTATCTGCATAGTATTGTGCATGTCAACTATATTGTGCATTATCTCTTGTAACATATCAGTCTTCACTGTGTGTCTATTACAACCGCCACTAGAGGGCGATCGTTTGCATTATTTTTATTCTAATAAAATTGTGTTTTATTTCACATACTGGTCTGAGTGTCCTAAAAACCGTTACAGTACGAAAGGGCCATGACCTCAGACGGTAAAGGTGAAAGTAATACACAGAACATTCATTGGAGAATGGATGTCCATGAGCAGCGCCTGGACCAATTGGCACTGGCTACAGACGTTACTTGAACGTACGGTACATTTGGACAAGCCTAGTTCTAATCCGGTGGTCCCCCCAGTTCTGACACCAGAGAATCCGCCTGTAGTCCCCTCAGCCAATACTAGAGGTTTAACGGCAGCGGGGCCGTTACCGTTAAGATATGATGACGAACCCTCCCTATGCAGGGGATTCATTAATCAGTTGGAGATATTTTTGGAACTGGCACCCCAGGCATTTCCTAACGACCGTAGTAAGGTCGGTTTTATGATATCTCTGTTGACGGTCAAAGCTTTGGCATGGGCAAATCCGTTGTGGGAGAATGCCAGACCCTGCACTCTGAACTTTAGGGAATTTGTGATAAAGTTCCGATGAGTGTTTGAGGTGCCTGGCAGGGCTGCATCTGCTACCAAAAGGCTGATGGAAATCCAGCAGGGCGAATGCACATTGGGCGACTGTGCTATCGAGTTTCGGACCCTGGCAGCAGAGGTGGGCTGGAACAATGAGGCCTTAGTTGCCGCCTTTGCCCAGGGCCTCTCAGAACAAATTAAGGATGAGATAGCCGCTCGTGATGTACCCAGTGATCTGGATGAATACATCGATTATGTTATGCTAATAGACTCCCGCATCCGTGAGAGACGGTTGGCTAAAAGGGCTGAATCAAAAAACTATGGCCAGGGCAGTCTCTTTAACCCACCCACACCACCCGTTCCTCCTGAACCACCAGCCGATAATACTGAACCTATGCAATTAGGGTTCACTAAGCTCACTAAGGAAGAGAGATTGTATAGTAGGAGACAAGGCTTGTGCCTATATTGTGGCAAACCAGGGCACCTATTACGCACTTGTCCAGTACGGCCGGGAAACGAACGCACCTAGGGTACATTGGGGGACAGGCCCTAGGTGGTGTAGAACAGTCCCTAGATTCTAGCACTACTAAACCCACCATCCAGGTGGTATTCGCTTGGGCAGACATGGTAATCGAGGTCCTGGCATTGGTGGACTCCGGGGCAGCCGGGTACTTCATGGACCAGTCCTTTGCCGACTTGCACGGCATTCCATTATGCAAGAAAGATTCTCCTGTGGCAATTGAGGCCATTGATGGCAGACCCCTGGAACCTGCATTTATTACGTTTGAGACAATTCCGGTGACAATGACGGTGGGGGTTTTTCACAAGGAACAGATACGGTTTCAGATTATTCGTTCCCCGCACCATGCAGTTATTTTGGGGTTTCCGTGGTTGCATGTACATAATCCTCAATTTGACTGGCAGAGATGTGAGGTTAACTCCTGGTCTGAATACTGTACCAAGAATTGCCTTTCCTTACCGGTCAAAATTATGTGTACCTCTCCCGCTGTACCAACAGAATATGGGCAATTCAGTGACGTATTTAGCAAAGGAGAGGCCAGCGCATTGGCTGAGCATAGACCCTATGATTGTGCTATTGATTTACCTCCAGGTGCGGTGCCTCCCAGGGGTCGCACCTACCCACTGTCATGTGAGGAGAACAGGGCTATGGAGGAGTATATTGAGGATGCTCTTAAGAGGGGAATCATTCGTAAATCTACGTCCCCAGCTGGTGCCGGATTTTTCTTTGTGAAAAAGAAAAGTGGCGAGCTCAGGCCATGTATTGACTACCGAGGGCTGAATAAGCTGATGCCTAAGAACGCCTATCCTATTCCACTTATTACGGAATTATTTGACAGATTAAAGGGCTCTTCGATCTTTACTAAACTTGACTTGCGAGCCGCCTATAATCTGGTCAGAATTAAAGAGGGTGACGAGTGGAAAACGGCGTTTAATACCAGAACAGGGCACTATGAATATCTGGTGATGCCATTCGGCTTATGCAACGCACCTGCGGTATTTCAGGAATTTATTAATGATATTTTACGTGACATGCTTCAGTCTTGTGTGGTCGTATATCTAGATGATATATTAATTCACTCTGCCAATCTCTCTCAACACATTAAGGATGTCTCAGAAGTCTTGCTCCGACTTCGTAAGCACAAGATATTCTGTAAACTAGAAAAGTGCGAATTCCATACATCTCAAGTACCATTCCTGGGGTTCGTAATTTCCAAAAGTGGCATTGCCATGGATCAGGAGAAATTGGCAGCAGTCTTGCAATGGCCTCGTCCTAAGGGGTTAAAGGCCATTCAACATTTCTTAGGTTTTGCTAACTATTATAGGAAGTTCATCCAGAACTTTTCCACGATTGTAAAACCATTGTCAGATTTGACTCATAAGGGCGCTTCTCCCTCTCAGTGGTCTGAGGCAGCTGAAAGCGCGTTTGTTACCTTGAAATCTGCCTTTGCATCTGCTCCAGTGCTGTCCCACCCTAATCCCTCCCTGCCATTTACATTGGAGGTCGACGCCTCTGAGGTTAGGGTTGGGGCAGTACTCTCCCAACGCCCTGTGGGAGGTGGCACCTTGAGACCCTGCGGGTTTTTCTCAAAGAAATTGTCCAGTGCTCAGAGCCACTATGAGATTGGTGACAGGGAGCTGTTGGCCATTATCCTAGCCTTGAAGGAATGGCGCCACCTTTTGGAAGGTACTCAGAATCCAGTACTAATCCTTACCGATCATAAGAATTTAACTTATCTCTCTGAAGCCAAAAGATTGTCCTCTCGACAAGCTAGGTGGGCGCTTTTTTTGTCTCGATTTAATTTTCTAGTGTCTTATCTTCCGGGCTCTAAGAATATTAAGGCAGATGCGTTGTCACGTCAGTTCGCATCTGACACTGAGAGGGAGGAGGAACCTGTACCTATCATTCAGCCAGATCGCATTCTGGCCACTATTCGTACCACCATAACTTCACCTCTGGGGGAGGAGATTTTGGCATCACAATCTAGGGCACCTCCTGAGACCCCAGTGGGGAAGTGTTTTGTGGATGAGCCATTCCGTACCCGTCTGTTGGAAACATATCATGCTTCTAAAGCGGCTGGGCATATCGGTAGGGATCAACTTGTATGGTCCCTTTCGCAATTATTCTGGTGGCCCACACTGAGAGCCGATTGTTCCGCTTTTACGGCAGCCTGTACCACCTGTGCCCGTGCCAAGACCCCTAGACATCTCCCGGTGGGCTTACTTCAACCAGTGCCCAATGGAGACCGTCCTTGGTCTCATATATCCATTGACTTCTTGGGAGAATTACCAGTCTCTAGGGGTTATACGTTTATTCTTATGGTGGTCGATAGATTCTCGAAAATGGCTCATTTTGTGCCTCTGGCTGGCCTTCCATCGGCCCAGGAATTGGCTGTAGTCTTTGCCAGGGAGGTGTTCCGCCTGCACGGGGTACCCAGAGTGATTGTCTCTGACCGCGGGAGTCAGTTCGTATCCAGGTTTTGGAGGGCATTTTGTGGCCAGATGGGCATCCAATTGTCCTTCTCCTCCGCCTACCATCCCCAGACCAATGGGGCCGCTGAGCATGCCAATCAGGGACTGGAGCAGTTCCTGCGTTGCTTCGTCACCGATCATCATGATAATTGGGCTGACCTGTTGCCATGGGCAGAGTTTGCCAGGAATTGTGCGGTTAATTCATCGTCCGGGAGCTCCCCATTTCTCGTTAATTATGGGTTCCAGCAGTGTCTGCTCCCGGACTCATTTCAGGCACAACAGATTCCTGCCCTGGATGAGCATTTGGCACAACTTCGTTCCACTTGGGCACAGGTTCAGAGGTCCCTCAGTCAGTCATTTAGGCGCCATCAGCGGCACGCTAATCGCAGACGACTCCCAGGGGACTCATTTCAAGTAGGGGACAGGGTATGGCTCTCCTCCAGAAACCTCAATTTACAAGTACCCTCCAATAAACTGGCTCCCCGGTTCATTGGTCCCTTTAAGATTATCCGCAAGATTAATCCGGTTTCTTATGCACTGGAACTTCCGCCCTCGATGCATATTCATAATGTGTTCCATGTGTCCCTTCTGAAACCTTTGGTGTGTAATCGTTATACTACTACGCCAGTGATTCCTGGGCCGGTGGACGTCCAGGGCCAAGAGGAGTATGAGGTTCAGAGTATTATTGACTCTAGGAGATTTAGAGGAAAGTTGCAATATTTGGTCTACTGGAAGGGCTACAGCCCTGAGGAACGCTCTTGGGTTAATCAAGGGGACCTCCATGCGCCTAGACTTGTGCGCAACTTTCACTCTAAATATCCTTTGAAACCCAGACCTCCGGCAGGGGGGTACTATCACAGTGCCTGTGATTCTTGTCACTCTTACTTGTGGTTCGCTCTGATTTGCTGAGCCAGTTTGGCCCGCCCCTGGTGACCTTCTTTGCCTGGCCCAGACACCTGTCAGATGCCCTTTTGTGGTGTTTCTGAGCCAGTAGTGCTGTTGCTGTGTTCCAGTGTTCCAGATTCCTGTGTACCGACTTGGCTAGTCCTGACTACGCTCCAGTGTTCCTGCTTGTGTATGACCCGGCTTGGCTGACGTTCCTGTTTGTGTATGACCCGGCTTGTATGACTACCTCCTGCGTGATCCGACCCGACCCGGCTGACTTCCTGCTCCAAAGATCGACTTCCAGCCTGTTCCAGTGACCTCCGTTCCCGTTGTCGCCGCCGCGACATTCTCAACCCCTGCTGCCAGCCACCGTGTGACCACCTTGCCTGGTGTTGCCATTAATCAGTGCAGTGTACCGCTATACTTGCAGAGCTGTGCGTGCCTCAGTGTGCCTCACTATACTTGCAGAGCCTCGTTGTTTGCAGAGCCTCGTGTAAACGTGCATATTAACCCTAGCAGTGCTGCCTTGCTCTCGCTATCTCGATTCCCAGAATAGAGCCTCTTCCGTGGTGCTACGTCTGCTGAGTTGGCCGCTTACCGATGGTGACTCTATCCATTCCATTGCAGAGTAGTTACTTATTGTGGGCCGATTGGGCGCCTTAGGCTCTCCCTTCTCGTTGTTTACTGGGCGATATCTATTATAGCAGAGTGGTGATAGAGAGAAGGCTTCAGCTCTGGCAGATTCCATTGCATACGCCCGTGGGGGCTATTGGCTCTAGCACTACCACTACTGGTATCCAGTTAAGTCTGAGGAGGCTTAGGCAGCTCTTGCATTGCAGGCCGGTTTCCGTTACGACCGTGGGGGCTACACACACTTGCACTCGCAGAAGCAGTTTTCCAGTAGGTACGCCCGCGGGGGCTATTTGGATCTCTGTTCTGTTTACTACTCGGTCACTTTGGCTAGGCATCTACGTTTCCAGTACATTGTGGACTGTCTCTATCAGCACCTCCATTTAACATCCAGGGCGTGCCAAACCACCACATCTGAGACTGACTGATTTGAGCTCTTAACCCTTTGGGGTAGAGAACTCCGTTATCTGCATAGTATTGTGCATGTCAACTATATTGTGCATTGTCTCTTGTAACATATCAGTCTTCACTGTGTGTCTATTAAAACCGCCACTAGAGGGCGATCGTTTGCATTATTTTTATTCTAATAAAATTGTGTTTTATTTCACATACTGGTCTGAGTGTCCTAAAAACCGTTACAAGTTTGTTCGCCGAAGGCCTGGAGAGCGGTATAAGAATGAGTGTCTGAAGACAACAGTGAAGCATGGTGAAGGTTCCTTGCAAGTCTGGGGCTGCATTTCTGCAAATGGAGTTTGGGATTTGGTTAGAATTAATGGTCTCCTCAATGCTGAGAAGTATAGGCAGATACTTATCCATCATGCAATACCATCAGGGAGGCATCTGATTGACACAGAATCTATTCTGCAGCATGACAATGACCCCAAAACATACAGCCAAAGTCATTACGAACTATCTTCAGCATAAATAAGATCAAGGAGTCCTGGAAGTGATGGTATTACCCCCACAGAGCCCTGATCTCCACATCATTTAGTCTGTCTGGGATTAAATGAAGAGAGAGAAGCAACTGAGGCTCTCTAAATCCACAGAAGAACTGTGAGTAGTGCTCCAAGATGTTTGGAAAAACTTACCTGTTGGGTTTCTTAAAAAACTGTGTGCAAGTGTACCTAGAAGAATTGATGCTGTTTTGAAGGCAAAGGGTGGTCACACTAAATATTGATTTTATTTAGCTTTTTCTTCTGTTTACTCACTTTCATTTTGTTAATTGATAACTATTAACATGTCTGTTTTTGAAAGTATTCTTACTTTACAGCATTTTTTCACACCTGCCTAAGACTTTTACACAGTACTAGATAGATAGATAGATAGATAGATAGATAGATAGATAGATACCCCTCTGGCACTCAAAGGGTTAAATGGATATAATGTTTAGCTGATAATGTCCCTCTGCATGCTATAGACTGTACAGCCATCTGTTGTTTCTTACAGATATAGCATGAAAAATACATTTAACCCTTTGAGTGCCAGAGAGGGATCCAATGTATTGCAGAACAATGAGTTGGATACCTTCCTGCCACTCAAAATGTTAAAATAAGTGGACGGTAATGTACAGAGTGGATCGTCCTGCACCAAACTCATTACTGATTTGGGCTATAAATGTCACAATAGCAGGATCTACACGTATAGAAGGTTCAGTGGAACCAATGACACAACAGAGGCTGATACAGTACAAATAATTGGAGCAATTCTGGGACAAACCCTTGTCACCACAGAGGACAAATAGAAATTCTCAAATTCTCATTGATTTAAATGATGTTGTTAACCCTTTGACTGCTAGACAGCTTTCCAACATGGTGCTTCAACATGTATTGGCAAGCTGTCTGGCATTCAAGGGGTTCAAATGCTCATTTAAATCAATGGGAATTTTCATTTGTTTCCTATAGCACAGCTGATTTGCCCCAGAATTAATCTGCTTTGCTCAGTAAATGAGCATGTCTGGGATCTCTCCGGCTTTCACCAGGAGACTCCATTTTGTGTATTGTACTTTTGGGTGGGGACAGAGGCTGATTCTCAGGGTTTAGAGAGATCCCTTGCAACTCCGCCCACTTCACTGCCAGTTCACTTTACTCTCTGCTCTGTTCTTCTAACTCTCCTTCTGTTTTAAAGGCAAATTCCACCTCCTCCTCACAATCCCACACACCCTAGTTCAGTCCTGCCTACTTTATGATGAGAATTATGTTATTTGGACACTCCCATCCCAAGACTTTACTGGAATTCCAGAGGCTTTGGCCTGGAAGGTTCCCAAGTGTGTACATGAGCCGCAATAATTTCCAAAACTCTGATAGCAACACGTGTTACTCCTAATACAGTCAGTGGGAGATTTGTCTACAACACTGAACAGTATTCAATAAGCTGAAGAGGTGCAGTTCTGGAGCAAACCAGGGGACAAATATAAACAGTTGGTTTGCACCAGAATTACACCCCTGTAGCTTATTAAATACAGCACAAGAAAATACATATAAATCAATATACATGGATTCATTTAACCTTTTTGGTAATAGAGACATGTCCAACACAAAGCAAAGCATATCTCTAGTATCGAGGACGTTAATAGATACATACTGGGTTTTTGAACCACAATTATTTAAAAATAAAATATTTTTTTGGAACCCCCCCTTAATGTCTGCTGACGTGCTAGGACCGTTATCAGTAAATTTCACTAAAGGACCAATGACAGTCCTAGCATGTCACATATTGTTTGCTCACAGCACTCTTGCAGGAGCTCTGTGAGTACTAATGGGATCTGAACTGACCTCTCCAAGACCGGAGCAGTCACTATCAGTCCCCCATTTGGCGAGCCGGCCCACGTGATCAGTCTACGTGTGGCAGCTCACAGAATGGGCTCAAAGCAGTCCTTAAGGGGAATCCATTCTCCAGGACTACGGATGTTAAGTGCTTAAAGGGATAGTATCATGTAATAAGGAAAATCTTTTTACATTTAATTGTTTTCTTGTTGGCCTGAAAGGTTTACAGTGGTGCTGTTGCTACAGCAGACTATGGAGGGTTATTGTCATTGGCCACATCTGTCCATAGACTGCTGTAGCAACAGCACACGATTTCAGGCCTTAGAAATATTGCACCCAATACATTCTACACTGGATAATGGGACATATTCTGCAATATATATATATATATACATAAATTTCCGATGTATAGAAAACACTCACAGGACTTTCTTCAAGTGAAAAAGTGTAAATTTAATCATCATTAAATTGATCCGCCTGAGTAAAACAAGAGTACTCCCACTGCTGAAAGGTGTTTCATTCAGAAGTTATTAATTTTCAAAGTTGAATTTTTTAGGTGCAATATCACAGTGGCCTGAAATTGTACAGTGGCGCTGTTGCTACACGATCCTATGGACAGCTCTGGTCCCAGGACCATAAATCGCCATAGGATGGTGTAGCAACAGCGCCACTGTACAATTTCAGGCCACTGTGATATTGCACCTAAAAAATTCAACTTTGAAAATTAATAAGTTTTGAATGAAACACTTTTCAGCAGTGGGAGTACCCTTGTTTTACTTAGGGGGATAAACCCTACAACATATTTTTTTTTACATTTTAAGTATTGCTATCCCTTTAATGACCTACTGCAACTTCTTTGTACAGCTGAATAAATGATTTAGAGCAAGATGAAAATATTTTATTTACACAGACTAATTTATAAATACATATGCTGAAGTTTAAACAAACATTAATGTGAGTTTTATTACCACACAGACTGATCCCCTGTACAGAGGGACACCAAGCTGGAAAAGAGGGACATCACCCCCTAAAAAGAGGTACTTGGGAGGCTTGAACAAAAGTCCATACATTTGAACTAACTGAATACTAATCAGACCTATAAAATGTTGTGTTTTTTCAAATTTTTGTCATTTTTATATTATTATCAAATTAAATGATGGGTTTTACATATGGATGTGCTATCAATAGAAAGTCCTATAATTTGTGTGAGAATAAGAGGGAAATATGGATGAACAAAGGCGTATCATATAGACCACAATTTTTCTTGTCCTCTAGTGTATAAAAGCCCATGTCACCAAGGGGTTAAACTTCAGAATATATGTTTATAAATTAGTCTGTGCAAATAAAATACTTCGGCCTTGCTCTATATAACAGAGCTGTCAAAAGGTTGTAGTAATACATTTCTCGGTACTCCCATGCCCACCAGCTCCACCATCTAAAACACAAGTCTCCCCTAAAACACAAGTGTCCCTCTTTGGCCATTTGGAATGTTGGTAGGTATGCAGGGGATGCTATGAACTCATATGTTTTATTATTGTAGCTGATGTTGTTATTGCAGAGAGGGGTGTAAAGGTGGGAGAGCGGCTCAATAGAGTTTGCAGAGGGGGGTCTAGCATTTTTTGTTATGCCACTGATCTTTGGGCTAGAGCAAGCAGAGACATATCACCTAAAATATTCATTGAAGGGTTGATATTTCAAAGAACTCAGGGTCAGCTCCTTTTGAAATCCACAGGTATGTGAGTTGCTTCACAATGCATTGAATACCTCTTTAGTATCCAATCAAGAAGTCCATATAAATCCATACAAGAGACAAGCACCTCGAGAGGAGAGGCGTTCCTGATTTGCACACATGAAACTAGACACTTGATCCTCACCTACAGATAACTGAATACCTAACAATTATTTCAACTCTGTGTTTTATGCTGAATGCTATTTAACCCCTGCAAAGCTGGAGCCGCTTCTCTCTTCACCCCAGAATTGCTCCACTTTGCCTTAATATATAGGGCCTTTGGGCAATTTGTGAAGAAACTATAGTGGTGCAATTCTGGAGCAAGCCGACTGCACCAAAGTGGGCAAATAAAATGTCCCAAAATGTCTGTCCATTTAAAGGGGAACTACCACCCCGCAATAACTTAATCTGCATTCATTCTTCATCTGGCGACTAGCTGCTTAGTAGCGCTAGTCGCCAGAAATGTTACCTGGTTCCAAAGAT
This sequence comes from Rhinophrynus dorsalis, assembly GCA_037306005.1. Classification (NCBI taxonomy): domain Eukaryota; kingdom Metazoa; phylum Chordata; class Amphibia; order Anura; family Rhinophrynidae; genus Rhinophrynus; species Rhinophrynus dorsalis. Next base: position 363,998,030 of record CM074723.1, on the reverse strand, counting down.
TTTGCCATTTTACCAATGCTCACAGGAGCAGGAAGCACGCCAGATGAAGAATGAATGCAGGTTAAGTTATTGTGGGGTGGTAGTTCCCCTTTAAATGGAATTTTGAAATCATTTAATGCTAGAAAGGTGTACATTGCTTTTCAAAACAATGTACTAGAGTCCTCTCTAGCATTCAAAGGGTTAGCAACTCCATTTAGATCAGTGGATTTTTTTTTACCCTGGTAGTGCAGTTGGTTTCCCCCAGAATTTCAGCAGTTTCTTCTAACCTTTTGTGTACCAGAGGGGTAGCCCACCCCTCTGAAACTCAAAGGATTAATACATCAGACTCAGCATCCTCATTGTTGTAAATGTCACTTTTTTCTTAACTTTTTTTCTCTAATTGAGGACTGGACTTGGACAGTGCTGCTCTAATCAATGATTCTTGTGTCTCATCCCTCAGTTTTCCACTAGAGGGCACTTTGTGCTCAGTTTCTGTTTTCCCTGTTGTATGACTGGATATACTCAGGGAACAAGTGCTGGGCTCATTACCAGACATCATCACACTTGGTTGTAAATTTAAAAACTCAGAGAGAAAGACTGAGAAGAATGATATAAGTCTTATCTCTCAAACCTTTATGGTTTATGAGATATTCACAAGCAAAGTTTCCCCCCGCCCCTTTTACCTAGTGTAAGCAATCTCTTCTCAGATGTGGAATGCAGTCCATAGACCAGACAGATAACAGAAGGGGACACTCTTATTCCTATGAAAACAATGAAATCCCTGCCCCCCTTGACAAGCTTTTCAGGTTTTTCCCTTATCTTAATTGAAGATTGTCCCTCTCTGCAGTCTACCTGGGCACCTCCCTTCTGCTCTGGCTGAACAGTGTGACATCAGTAAAAGGGGCGAGAGGGGGACACTTTGTCATAGAATTACTCTTGAACTACAACTCTGACAGAATTGAAATAACACTCTCCAAAGTCCAAATACTATGATGATTAATTAGGGTTGCTTTTATTATGAAACATTACTATTCCTTTAAGCCTCCTTGGCTATGCAGGCTTGTCAACAGCAATACAAGAGACCAGTAAAAGAAGGCAGCTATGGAACTATCAGGAATGAAAAGTATTTTAGTTACACAGATTTGTTTCCCAGAACCAATGTCAGGAACAGATGACAACGGAGAGTACTACTGTAAAAATACTGAATATGCAAAGATGGACCTGAAGTATAAAAATGCATAAAATATTATAATAAGGTTTGTCTGACATTGTACAGCTCTCAAAAATCCTCTGATGTCTTCTATAAGGCCCATATAAAGGGCTCTCCAAAGACCTGTTCATTAACAGAACAGTACACAGGACAAGGGGCCACCCGCTTAGACTTGAGGAAAGGAGATTTAATCTACAACAGCAGAAGTGTTTCTTTACAGTAAGGACAATAAAGGTATTGAATTCACTTCCTGAGGAGGTGGTGCTATCAAATACATTAGATGCCTTTAAAAGGGGCCTGGATACTTATTTAAAAGAGCATAACATAGAGGGCTATGTACGTTAGTATTGGGATTAATATTTAGTTAGGGCTTGTTGATCCAGGGAGAAATCTGATTGCCACTTGGAATCAGGAAGGAATTCCCCCCCCCCCCCATTCAAGGCAGAATTTTAAATTGCTATATTGAGGGGGGGGGTTGCCTTCTTTTGGATCAACGATGGTAAACAGGAATAGGAAAAGGGTTGAACTAGATGGACGCAAGTCTTTTTTCAACCTAAATTACTATGTTACTATAATATACATTGTATAGTAAAATGGAGGACTGTTACCAATGCTTATAGAATTTCAAGGTGGCAAATTTGCCTCTGACCACTGGCATTCAACATCTTAAAAAATTGAAAATATGAAAGTCAATATTCATTTGCAAAGATCATGGTTCTTGGGGATGTATGCATTACTACAGAGTTTATCAGGCATTGCTGACAGAACATGCAAAATGTTGCCACTCAGCAATGCCAAAAATTACTTAGGAGACTAGTAGAGTAAAACCTTTTGCTAACCGAGTGGCTTTGGATGCAAGCTTTCAAGACAACTAGTTCTCTTCTTCAGGCATAATAAGAAAGAAGACTGAATCCTATATATGGTGCTAAAGTCAGAACGGTTTCTCTCCGCTCCTCCCACTGGGTAAGTGGAGAAGCAGAGTAGATGCACTCCGAATTCAGAGCTGTCAAACTTCTGGTGATGTGTAAGTGAGGGGATCCCTTCCACACTGCCAGCAATTCAACAATCTTGCTTGCTAATGATTGAATTCAACCTCCCTCCCCTTGCATACTTAATTCTTAGTGCATATGGCGATGTGTGTCTCCATCACCACGACACACACATTGCCATAGCCCCACCTTGTGTTGCATCTTTCCCCTGGTCCTTAATATAGATACATGTGAAAGTGCAGAGTCCTGAGTACTCCCAGAACACACTCAAGTCAAGGTATAAGTTAGTTACATAGTGTTACAGTACCTAGCATCCAGCATAGCGCTCCAGGTGTCGCTGGATAAGGAGTCACCTGGCTATGGGCATTGCAGCATTTATGGTGTCTGTTTGGGCTCCTGGTCTGAGCACTTTTGGTGGAGTTGAGTGACACCCGCGTCCTCGGGCAGGATGATAATACTGCTGCAAGCGTCACTGAAGCAATGCGAGATTTGGACGCATTCGCAAGATGTGTCAAAACTACAGATAATGTTGCTCATATGACTCACGGCAACAGGAGAGTGACACAGCACGTATGTATGCGTCAATTACGGGCGCAAAGCGTCAGAATGTCGCAGATCTTGCTTTATGCATTGCCCAATATGGCTCCTCCTTTCTACTTCCTGTTCTGGGGTTTAAAGGGCAGACTGAAGGCTATACCAGTTGCTCTTGCGTTGTTATATGAAGCAGTTCTATTACCTTGGGCTCGGTGTATGACCTGGCTTGTCTTCCATCCAATTTGGTGCTGAACTGTGGCTCTGTCTGACTAGTCTTTTGTCTTACCCTATAGTGGACACCCAATGTGGTGCAAACCTGTGGCTCTGGCTAACTACCTGAACTGTGTATGACCTGGCTTGTCTGACTACCCTCCTTGGTGCCGACCTGTGGCTCTGTCTGACTATTCTGTTGCCTATTACCCTACGGACATCCAATCTGGTGTGGACCTGTGGCTCTGGCAGACATGCTGTGATACTGACTGCAGGAGGGAGTCAGAGATATGATCCATAGTAACTGCAGGCGTGAGTCAGTATTCTCGCTTCGTCGGATCAAGATCCTGTGTTCCTGCTCCTGTTCCATTCCAGTTCCTGTTCCTGATTCCAGAAGAGACTACCAGTGGCTGAGGCCTAGTCTCCAGAAGTGAGGTCAAGCTTGGCAGCCTACTATTCCTGAGAGCAGTGCTTGCTGGCTTGTGACCCTCTGCTTGTTCCTGCTATAATTCTATTGTGTGCTATCTTACTTACTTACTTACTTAATAAATTGCATTTAACTATACCGTACTGACTCCTGAACGTTTCTTGGGAAACAGTGACACATAGGCACATGTAGTAGGTCTGCTATACAGTTTTCCTCGGACCCTACATATACATAATATCAAGAGTAAATAGACTGAATTGGACTGGCATTGACAGTGGATATTAGATGGTAATGTTATGCTGTAACCTACTAAACATCTGTTAAATAGAAATGGTTGTTGTCAAATTAAGTTTTAATTATAGATTTTAATTATCCAGGCAGTGATTTGAGTAATAAGATTAACAAATCAAATAAAGGAAACATGTTTATGGGTGTACTGAATTACAATTATCTGACCTAAATTATTGAGAAGACAACTAGGGAAGGGATATTATTTTCAATTAACCTTTCTACTCTGCAAATTAAAACATCTGTCCCTAGCTATCACTATGTAATTTGGGCTGGTTTATAGAGAACATCCTAAGGATGATGAGATTGTATTACAATACCCTTTATCAGTCTCGGTTTTACTGCAGCACTGCTGAACTCTTACTATTATACACATAAATAATAATGCAGATTTCTGTTGTTCATTACAGAACAACACTTAGATATTCACACGTCTTCCACTAAGAGGTGATTAGCCCTCAGTAATGTTGGCAAAGATGTAACCAGTGTTACTCTACCTTTTCTCTCCCAAAATGTAATAGATTTCTTATTACTCTGTTATGTCTGTCTACAGAAAAATGTGAAGTGCTAAGCTATTTTAACCTCTTTGGATGTTATAGAGGATTCCGACATATTGAAATGTGATACAATGGAGACTTCTTTAGCACCCAAAGGATTAAATAATAGCTACACCTGTTTTCCCCTTCTGCTAAAACGGAGTACTCATACTTTTAGATGCTGAACATTGTTTTGAGCTTACAATAAGTTAACTTAATATTCCTCACTCCTAGTTTTACACAATGCTTAGTGCTTATGCTTACCTCAGCTTGATGAAAATTGTGTTGAGACCCATCTTCACACAATTCTAACAAGACCCACTAAAGGCCAAAACATTAGTCTAGGGTTTTGCTGTTTCTTTCGTGCACCATCCCCAAGAGAAATCTGTCCAAATTTAAGGAGACAATTTTCAGCCATTTTAGCCAAAAAAACAAAACATAAGACCCTTGCCATATATTAAAATTCACTTTTTAACCAAACTGCATGTCTAATCAATATAAGATCTAATCCATTGTGTAGCCCAGTAGGATATCTATCCAGAGGGGGGCTCCCTGTACCTCCCTCCCTCTTTCCACCTCATATCCAGGAGGAAGACTTATAGAAGATGTGTCCAGCAGGTGGCATACATGAATCTGTTGCCTCTTTCATTACCTATGTCTCTCTGCCCTTTCGGGTCCTACCAGGACCTGTCTTTCAGTGCACAGACCCATGATGGGACAGGAGTGTGGAAGTGACACATCATGTCTGGGTGTGAGTTTGTTAATTGAAAGAACCATCCTGGCAGGACCTGAAAGGCCAGAGAGACATAGGTAAGGAAACAGGCACCAAAATAAACATGCACCCCACTTGGCACATCTTCTAAACGACTGCCACCAAGATAGGAAGTGGATTAATGGAAAAAGAGTGAGACTGAGATAGAGAGAGAGAAAGAAAGAAAAAAAGAGGCTGTGGGAATAAGGGTTTCCTTATATTCCAGGTTTTTTGTTTTTTCAACAAGTGACATGAAAAGCAGGGGGTTACCTTACATTCAGAGTCACTCTAAATTCAGGTAAATATGGTTTTATTTATTCTCAGTGTTCACTTGTCACACCTCTTTTGTTTGGTGCTCTCTTCAGTGCAAGGGTATCCCAGGCATTGACCCCTGCTCTCCTTGTGCCTAGAGGAATCATTTGCATCTCACTGACATTGCTCACTAGATGCTGAAATATACTAGTGGGATATTGATGTCTCTTTTGTACAGGACAGTGTGTGTGTATTGATATGAATATAGGAATTTGGGAGTGACAGAGGTGATTGAGCAGCACCTGAGTGGGCACCATCCTCAAGACTGATTTACATAGTTGTATTCATTCTCAGTGTGTGCACATAATAACTCTTTTGTTGTGTAGTAGCTCTGGGGTAGCTGCTCACATTTCACCTTTGTTAAAGCGATAATAATACTTATGTTTAAAAATTTCTAAATTGTAGAGATTAACAATTGAAGTAGAATAACCTACCTCCCATGTATCAAAATGTTTTAGTTTGCGAGTTTGTAGCATTTAAAGTTCCCCCTCCCTCCCCTTTCCCTGATGTCAGCGCTCCATGGGACAGAGGCAGATCCTGGTCATTTGACCATCAGGTGGCTCTTCAGCAGAGCCAAGATAGCACTATTTAGATTGAAATACTTCATTGGGACAGTCTACAAAGTGTGCCTGGTTTGTAGACTGTTTCAATTAAGTATTTCATTCTAAATAGTGCTATCTCGGCTCTGCTGAAGAGCCCCCTGCCGGTCAAATGACCAGAATCCGCTTCTGTCCCATAGAGCGCTGACGTCAGGGAAATGGGAGGGGGGAACTTTAAATGCTACGAACTCGCAAACTATAACTTTTTGAGACATGGGAGGTAGGTTATTCTACTTCTATTGTTAATCTCCACAATTTTAGAAATTTTTAAACATAAGTATTACTATTCCTTTAAATCAGCCCTGGCTGTCAAATGGGAATAATTTGACTAGCAATCCTAGGCCAGGCTGATGACCTGCTACCATTTGTAACCTCATATCACAAAGACCAGCAAAGCAATACCTCATCTAGGGCTAGATTATATTGCAGGAGATAAATGTTAACACCCATTTTATCAAACATTTCCTACTGAAGTCTATGGGGAAAACTGGAGATAAAAGTAATGATAAAATTAGCACCTGCAATAGAATCTAGCCCCATATGCTACCAGCAGGACAATATACCGTTGCAAAATTATATGAAATTACCTGGCACCTTTCTCTTCTAGTAAATCCCAGTCACCAGCTGATTTTGGACTACAAATCCAATCATCCTCAGCTGATCATTGGCTAGTTGTAATCCCTCACATGGAGAGCAACAGGAAGGAAGGTTGATAAGAGATGATCACATGATTCACTCATGCAAGGATTTAGTGTAATCCTACACCTCTCGTTAATTGTAAAAGCACAAGAAAACATTTAGGAACTCTGACTAAATCTGTCTGGTTACTGTTAACCCCTTAAGGGTTGAATCTCGTTAAGGATCCATGACAGTCCTGGACCGTCATGGGTTAAAGTCTCCCATTGCCGCCACATGGAGCGATGGGAGAGCACGGGTTGGTTGTTGCTAAGTGCTCCAATACCGGCGCACTTAGTTTCAACCAGTAGAGACAATGTAGCTTCGTGCAATTTGCTTGATTAGCAAATCACATGTTGCAGATGCAGAATGACAAGGACAGTATTTACAAATACTGTCCCTGTCACATCTCTCTGCCTCCCTCCATTTTACACACTGCTGAGGTGGAGAGAGACAGAGAGACATCTTGCTGCTGTGTTACAGAGCCTGTTCCAGCGTTCCTGTGAAAAAAAAACACTTAAAAATCAGAATTAATCCCTTGATCATTGTTGGTTGCAGTCATCAATACATTTCCTGCCTCTGATCACTCTAGTAGTGATCAGTGTGCTGCAGATCAGCTTTAGTTGATCTATGTTACTCCCCCCCTTGTATTTTTTTTTATTTTCATTTTTTTTTTTTTTTTTTAATAAAAAAAATATTATTTAGCATATTTTAGAGTTAGGTAGGTAGTTTAGCTACGTAGTTGGGTAGGTTTAGTCGTTGTGCGTTAGGGAAAGGTTTAGGAATAGATTTAGGTTTAGGAGTAGAGTAGGGAAAAAAAACACAAAACATTTATTTTATTGATTTTTAGAATAATTATTGTTTAGGTAGGTAGTTGGGTTGGGTTAGGTAGGTTCAGGAAATACGTGGGTTAGGGTAAGGCTTAGGGATAGATTTAGGTTTAGTAGTAGTGTAGGAAAAAAAATTAAGAAAAAGTTTATTTTATTTAAAAATTGATTTCATACTATAAGTTAGTTTAGATAGGTAGTTTGGTTGGGTTAGGTAGGTTCAGGGAATATGTGGGTTAAGGTAAGGCTTAGAGATAGATTTAGGTTTAGGAGTAGTGTAGGAAAAAAAACAAAAAAAAACAAAAAAGTTTATTTTATTTAAAAATGTATTTTATATTATAAGCTAGTTTAGATAGGTAGTTGGCTTGGGGTGGTTCAGGGTATACGAGTGTTAGGGTAAGGCTTAGGGATATATTTAGGTTTAGGAGTAGCATAGAGGAAAAAAATACGAAATACAAAAAAAAATTATCATAGGAATAGTGACCGTTTGGGGTGAGAGTTAGGTATAGAAGTTAGTAATTTATTTAGTTTAGAGTAGGTGTATACAATGCAGCAGAGGTACAGCAGAGGCGTATTCCTTTTTGCTGTCAGACTCAGAAACCACAGACACTGCGTCAGACTTCGACATCACTCAGTTTTCTGAGAGTGAGAGCAGCTCTAGTGATGACCCTGGGTCTTCTGTGAAAAAAAAATGCCCCAGCAACCGCCCCAAGAGCTGCCCCGGCAAATGCCCCAAGAGCTGCCCCAGCAACTTCCCAAAGAGCTGCCCTAAGAAATGCCCCAAAATATGCCCTAAGAAATGTTCCACGCGCTTCCCCAACACCTGCCGCAAGTACTGCCACTCCTGCTGATGAATGGGTATCACCAGCCAATTTATGCCCACAATTCACAGGCAACCCAGGAATTCAAGTGGATGTAGCAGGATTTACCCATGTTCAGTTTTTTTAATTATTTTTGGGGGAAGAAATTGTGGTGGAAATCATGTCTCAAACCAGTTTATATGCAGCCCAATATATTGCCTCAAACTCATCAGCGTTCATTTCCAAGGAAGTAATATGGCAACCCACAGACCTTTTAGAATTCAAGAAATTCTGGGCCCTAACAATGACAATAGGAATAGTAAAAAAAACAAGTATTAGATCATACCGGAGTAAAAATCACATACGTGATACCCCTATATTCGCCAAAACAATGACCAGGACTAGATACGAAATGATTTTGCGATTTATGCACTTTAGTGATAATATCCTGTGCCTCCCAAAAGAACACCCCCAGTATGACAGATTGTTCAAAATTCACCCCTAATAAATCATTTACAGGAAAAGTTTGGCCAAGTATATACCCCCCAGAAAACACATACGTATAGATGAATCCCTTATGAAATATAAAGGCAGGTTAGGTTTCAAGAAACACATCCCCTCCAAGCGATCGAAATTTGGCATTAAATTTTATAAATTGTGAGTAAATGGCACAGGCTATACCAAGGCTTTTCAAATTTACGAGGGCAAGGACAGCCAGCTTGACCATCCTGGTTGCCCCGAATCTCTGGTAACAAATGGGAAAATAGTATGGGATCTAATTTACCCCTTATTAAATAAAGGCTATCATTTATATGTTGACAACTACTACACCAGCCCCCTTTTATTTAAGTCACTTTTTTATTTTGACACCGTGGCCTGTGGCACTGTCAGGCACAATTGCAGGGAAATGCCAAAGAACTTGTAGCTGAAATACTAAAAACCGGGACGTCCTCAGTTTTGTGCCAAGGGCTGCTGGCAGTTAAGTTCAATGACAGAAAAGATGTCTACATGCTTTTCATCATGCATGAGGACAAAATTGTGGCAGTCTCTGTTCATGGCAGAAGGGGAGTACTAAGAAAGCCAGTCTGCATCAGAGACTACAACAAGCACATGGGGGAAGTTGATCTGTGTGATCAACTCATGCAGCTGTACCTCACCATGAGAAAGTGTAGGGCATGGTAGAAAAAAAGGTTGCCATTTACATGATGCAGACTGCAATATACAATTCTTTTTTAACTTTCAAATTGTCAAACCCCACTCTAAAATTTAGTTTTCTGCAGTATCAGCTCCATCTTATTTCCCAATTTTTGTTTCAAGGGGCAACAGAAATAAATCCACCAAAACCAGGGGTAGTACACTTTATTTATGAATTCCCCCCAACCCCTCAAAAGAAAACCCCACAAAAGCTCTGCAGGGTTTGCTACAACAAGGGAATATGGACAGATACCCCCACTTACTGTACTGATTGCCCTTCCAAACCTGGCCTCTGCATTGGTGACTGTTTCAAGCAATACCATACAGGCACAATGCAGTAGTGCTGTAAAGTGTATTTTATTATTTGGCCACTTTTTCCCCCCTGAAATATCCTGTTTTTTATTTTTCAAAACACATCCCTCCTTAGATCTAACATTATCAAAATATAATTAGAAGCAAAGCACCTTAGGTTTTTTTTCATCTCTGATAATGGTAACACACATGTTCTCTACTGGGCCCAGTAGCTCCCCCAAACCCTGAAAACCTATGCATATGGGGAATTGCCGTACTCAGACGATGTCATTCACCAGAGCAACACTAAAATGTAAGAGTGAAAAATGGTGTTTCTCTGCCTTACTGCAGGTTTTGGGAGGGATTGGTGATAGAGTGGCAGCGAAAAAATTGATAAAATGCAAATAGAATGAAAGCCAGGGTTGTCTACTCTTCTACAACATATACTTTTGGTGGAAAAAAGGAATTGCAGCATTGCCAAACAGTCCGACATGAGACAAGGCACCAGCTGTAAAAATGGCATGTCTGTAAAAGGAAACTCACATGTTCCAACTGGGCCCAGTAGCTCCCCCAAACCCTGACAAACCTATGCATATGGGGCATTGCCGTACCCAGACGATGTAACTCACCACTAATGTAAAGCACTTAAAAAATATGCAAATATCATCTGATTGAAATCCAGAGCAACACTAAAATATGTGGCTCAGTGGTTAGCACTGTTGCCTTGCAGCGCTGGGGTCCTAGGTTCAAATCCCACCAAGGACAACATCTGCAATGAGTTTGTATGTTCTCACCGTGTTTGCGTGGGTTTCCTCCGGGTACTCCAGTTTCCTCCCACACTCCAAAAAAATATACTGAGAGGTGAATTTAGATTGTGAGCCCCAGTGGGGACAGGGACCAATATGAGTGTAAAGCGCTGTGGAATCTGTGCGCTATATAAAATAACGAATTATTTATTATGTGTGAAAAATGCAGGTTTTTTTTACTTACATTAAGATTTACAAAGGATTGGTGGTAAAATGGCTGGGTAAAAAATTTGAAAACACACCTAAAATGAAAGCCTGGGGTGTCTATTTTCCAAAAATATAAACTGATAAGGGGAAATCTTAGAGTGCAGCCTGGTACATAGCCCCAAATGAGAAATGGCACCAGTGACGCAAGCTGTGAAAATTCAAAGTGTGAACCTGGAAATGCAAATGTTCCAATTTGGGCCCTGTAGCTCCCCCAAACCATGGGAAACCTATGCATATGGGGTATTGCTGTTCAAAGAAGAAGGAGTTGAACACTAAACAATGCATTTTAAAAAATCGTCACCCATCCCGTGCTTGAAATTCACATCAACATTGAAACCTAAGTGTGAAAAACGCTGATTTTTTTAATTAATCAAGTTTTATGAGGGATTGGTGTACAATGGCTGCGTAAAAAATTTGAAAACATACATAAAATGAAAGCCTGGGGTGTCTATTTCAAAAAAATATACACTTTTGGGGGTAAATTTTAAAGTGGAGCACTGGTACACAGCCCCAAATGAGACATGGCACCAGTGACGCAAGCTGTGAAAATTCAGTGTGAAACTGGAAACACGCATGTTCCAATTTGGGCCCCGTAGCTTCCCCAAACCTTGAGAAACCTATGAATATGGGGTATTGCCATACTCAGAAGAAGGAGCTGAATACTAATCAATGCATTTTTTTAAATTTTCAACTATCCCGTGCTTGATATCAACAGTAATATTGAAATGTAAGTGTGAAAACTGCAAAAACACAAAATATTACCACAATTTTGAAAAATATTTCTGGAAAAAGAGCCGCATAAAAAACTCCAAGATTCTCCTGATTATTTACCATATGTTGTCTAGTTTTCAGAAACATATACCTTTGTGGGACATTTTTGGTTCTGGTACCATCAACTAAGCTATGATGCTCACATGGCAATTGTTTAAAAATTACAGGTTGGAAATGATGGCGTCCATCCCATAATTCGGTAACTAAGTTTGTCAGAAGCCGTCATGCGCAGTAGAGATGGCTACGTGCACTGCAGCCATGCGCAGTACAGACTGCCTGCACCGTGGCTGATATGGAGCAGGGAGCTCCGAATTCAGACTGGATCCCGCTCCGTATCAGCCCGCAGCAAGGGGACTCTCTACTGTGCATGACTGCACCGCGCCATTGCTGGGTGGCACTGTGTCCCGTGTACACGGGCTCTTCAACTAGTCTTGTAATATTTACCTTGTAAATGTGAGAAAGGGATTGAAATACTAGGCATATGGGGCACTCTTATATTCAGGAGAAGCAAATGATTATATTTAGGGGTATTTTTTGTAATGAACTAATAGTATGCAAATCCTGACAGGAAAATGTAATAAAAATGTTATTTTTTTTTTATTTTTTTACCTCTTTTTTCTGTTTTAATCAAATTAAATGAAGACGTATTCATATAATTGTAATATCAAAAGAAAACCCTACTTGTGCTTAAAAAACAGTATATAATTTGTGTGGGTGTAGAAAGGGAATTAAAGAGAGAATATGGTTGAACAAAGACATAGTCAAAAAAAATCGAAATTGCTCCAGTCCTTAAGTAAAATCCACCTCAGATTTTCCTGGTCCTTAAGGTGAGACAGAGGTGAGATAAACCCTCTGTTATTTTACAGAGCTATTAGCTAAAGAGGTGCAATTCTTATGCAAACGAACTATGGGGAAAAGTTGCCAAAAAAAAAAAAGTTGCCAAATCATTTAACCCCTTGAATGCTATAAAGGTCTCCAATGAATTGCTTCACAATGTTTTGGAGACCACTCTAGCGTTGAACAGGTTAAATGTGGCTTTTATTCCCTTGAACGCTAGAGAGGTCTCCAACTTAAAGATATGCAATACACTGGCTACCTCTAGCACTGAAGGAGTTAAAAGCTCAGTTTAAATCATTTGGAATTTTCCCCTATGTTTCATTTGTTTTGCCCCAGAACTGCTCCTCTTTAGCTACAGGCCATTAGAGCACACACTCCATAGAATAACATAGGAATTAGAGAGCTTATCTTGCTGAATCATTTCCTGTGCCTGTTTTTAGCTCAGAATCATATTCAGACAGTCCACTTATTAACCCTTTTGTTGTCTGGAACTCAAAGGGTTACTACCCAAGTACCACAAATTGTATGAGAAATCTCTCAATGAGTGAACTGATCTTTCAAATTAATGTTAGGCATACTGAAATACGGAATATTACAAACCAATTTCTAAAATATCTGTATTATTAATAATGAATGCATGGAAAATACATGCATATTTTATAGTGGACATACATATTTTACCTTTGAAAAATAGAGCACTATATGTAATGCTATAAAGGTATCCAAACACTAAACAGTACAGCTGCTAAACAGATTTACTAAGTAGCTGCGCTTAGGGCATGTTTCTGCACATATTTCAAGCCCTTAGACCATCAATGTGGCTGTATGATGCAACTGCAAAGTATTGGTCAGAGATGCTCAAGTAGGAAGGAGCCTGCTATAGAATTTAGCAGGCTCTATAAGAATGATATCCTATCAAGGGTGTAAGGTCCACATTTGGATTCCCCTGTTGCCATTAAGATGCCAACAGGTTAATTTGCATATTCAAAGTACTGGTCAGAGATGCTCAACTAGGAACCAGCCAACTGGGAATGAGCCTACTAGGAGCAAGCCTGCTAAATTCTATGGCAGGCTCATACCTATATGAGCTTCTCTGACCAGTACTTTTGCATACTGCAACATTGCATGATCCCTCTAGAGAAAGTGTACACCAGTTTAGACAAGCTTAACCCCTTAACGACCGGCCGATCGGAGCATCGCGGTCAGTTAACCCCTTAAGGACCGGGAAAATCTGAGGTTGTTTTCCCTTAAGGACCGGAGCAATTCTGACCTTTTTGACTATGTCTTTGTTCAACAGTGTTTTCCCTCTTAGGCTTTTATTCCACCCCCATAAATTATATACTGTTTTTTTAAGCATAAATAGGGCTTTCATTTGATACCCTATTTATATGGATAACCCACCATTCACTTTATTAAAATAAAAAAAAAGGTAAAAAAATGTAAAAAAACCCACCATTTTTGATTTTTCTCTTAGGATCAATTGGCCACAAAGGGTTAAATTTTTATGGAGACTGCATGAAAGGTATGACCGGTCAGTCATACCTACAAAATGCGCAGTTTAAAGTGGCCACTGTCCCCCCTGGGTGAAAATCCCCATGTCCCTTTTTCCCACCCTATTTTGACACTTTTTTTGTCCCTGGCATTTGGTGGTGTATATAAGTGTATTACATGGCTCCACAACAATCACACTTGTAATATTGTTTAATTATATATTTTTTTTTTTAAATAAACATGTTTTTGTAAAAAAAACAAAAGTGTGTTGTGTTTTTTTTTTAAAAAGTGTAAAATTGCAGGTCAAAAATTGACCTGCATTTAGCCAGCCTCCTGCACCAGCAGTGAAGGGGTTAATACCCCCAACTGCTGTATTTTTTTTAACCACTAGGTGTCTCCCGTCTACTTCTGTCTCCCTTACTTTGAGAGCAAGCGAGACAGAGGCAGACGAGACAGGCACAGACAGCATGCTTTGCATGCTGCCTCTGTCTGTCACTATGCCAGTACATGTGATCGCTGATAAGGCGATCGCATGAACCGGAGGAAAGAAGAAGGGCTGAGACTGAATGCCCCGGTCTCGGGGCGCTCAGTCTCAGCCTGGATTTAATGATAGCAGCGTGCATGGAGGCACGCTGCTATCATTTAAGCCATGACGGTCCTGGACCGTCATAGGTCGTTAAGGGCATAACAACCCATGACGGTGCAGGACCGTCATGGGTCCTTAAGGTGTTAAGGACAACTGAGCATTTGTTTTTCTTTGCTCCGTCTGGCTCCCCGAACGGTGTGCAGCCGCGGGGGGAGCCCGGAATTCCATGAAGGTCATAGTACGTCATGGGTCGTTAATTCAGATCAACCCATGACGTACCATGACCATCAAGGGTCGTTAAGGGGTTAACAACATAATGGGTGCACAGTAGCACTGCATATTATAAGTTCCAGCGGTAGCTGGAAGTTGAATGCTATTTTTCAAATTCTTATATGAAGGAATGGCTGACATACTGAAAGCATTGCCAATCCCTATAAACATTGTAAATGTGGTACCAATTCAATCAATATTGTTCTAGAATGAAAGTTCTGAAAAACGTCTACTCTTTTATTTTGTTTGCCGCCACAGGCTTAAGGCTGAATCCGCTGAATGGATTGATACCATATTTCACAAATAACTCTTTGGTGATCTTTTATTCAGCACGGTTGTTCAGGACAGAAAATAAATGTCCATCCTCTAAGATTAGATGAAAGAATTATTTACTTCTACAAAGTAATGTCCTTTTTACTGTAAGAGCAGTAAATCAGGGAATCTAAGTGAATATTACAATAACAAATATATAGCAAATAGATCAAATCTATTTATTAGGAAACAAGGTTTAGAATAGCACCTCAGTAACATAAAATCACAAAGAGTAAACTAATAAATGGCACTGGAGTAAAATTGTACCCCTATCCGTGATCCCAAATGCATGTTGTAGATGTAGCACAATCTATTCCACACTCACACAGCCTTGAGTAACCCGGAGACTAGAGATGAACCTTTCTCAATGTGGTGATAAAACCCTCCAAACTATCCAGCATATAAAGGCACCACTACCAGAGAGTAGGCAGGGTGATCAAACATAGATAGAGAGGAGCCCTGTGCATGGAACACTTAAAGGGTCAGTAATGTTCCCTAAAAAATATTTAGTGTTAGGTAGAGGTGGAAAAAAGAGACTAATTGCCACAAACCCTATCTCTCAAACCGCCATGGTTTGAGAGATATAGGGATTCAAAGTCCCCCACCCTTCTCCTGATGTCAGCGTCTAACTAACAGCAGGAGATCCCGGTCCAGGGACCAGCAGGAGGCACTACAGCAGAGCCGGATTCACATTACTTAAAAATAATTCATTCATTGGAAATGTCTACAAAGTGTGCCTGGTTTGCAAGCACACTTTGTAGACCTTTCCAATTAATTAATTATTTTTAAGTAACATGATTCCGGCTCTACTGCAGAGCCTCCTCGAGTCGTACCGCTCAAATCTCCTGCTGACAGCTTTACAGCTGACATCAGGAGAAGGAGAGGGAGGGGGGACTTTGAATCCCTATATCTCTCAAACCATAGTAGTTTGAGAGATAGGGTTTTGTGGCAATTAGTTTCTTTTATAACCTCTACCTAAGTCTAAATATTTTTTAGGAGACATTACTGTCCATTTAACCCTGTAGTATATTCTATATATATGCTGTATAGTTCAATTCGTATGGAACAGTGAAAAAACAATATACCAAACAGTATCCAGTAGAGTGAAAATTGTGACTGTGATATGAGTCTAGAATACACTTTAAAAATAAATATCTAGGACAATGTAAATTGATATATATATGTCCGCATAGTACTGTGAAAAAATATTTAACCCTTTGAGTGTCAGAGGGGTACACAACGCATTGCAATGCAATGCGTTGCGTACCCCTCTGGAACTCAAAGGGTTAAAGTTGTGCAAAATGAGATTGATGTAATTGATGAATGAATCATGATAACAATGATACTGGCCAAATGAATAACCATCCTATCCTATCCTATCCTATCCTATATATTAATAATTCGCTAAGGATGTTTGTCAGAAGCTTTCATTCGCAGTAGAGATGGCTGCGCATGCTGCAGTCATGCACAGTAGAGACCGGAAGGTGTGCAGAGAGGACTACGGTCTGAATTCGGAGCGTCCCGCTATGTAATCAGCTGCGGCGCGTTCGGCCAGTTAGTACTGAGCATGACTGCAGTGCGTACACGGGCTTTAAAACTAGTATTAATAATATTATGATACACACTGTGTAACTGCTCCCAAAAGTCCCAATAACATCAAAATAAATGTGCCGGATGTTTTTTTCTCTAATGCAGTCAGCGTAATGTTATGTTCACACGGCTTTTAGACCAACTTTATAGCTTTGTCAAAACATTCCCAGTAAATTCTGTTTGCCATATTCCTACTCGTTTTATAACAAATCCTTTTCCTTCCTCTAGCAATCTAAACCACAGGGTTCATTCCTGGGCCTAATACTTCTTAATTTGTTTATTAATGATCTACAGGTGGGTAATAAAAATAATGGCTTAATCTTTGCTTATGTCACTAAACCGTGTAGAGAAATACAGTACATATAGAGCAGGATGTTTTTTTTTCTCTACAGAAAGATTTGGATAAATGGAGTGAATGAGTGGAAAAGTGGCAGATGAGGTTTAATATAGATAAATTAATGTAACGTTATGCATTTGTGCTGCAGAAAAAAGCTAGCAACATATATATATGCAAAATGGAAAACTACTTGGGGAATCCTCTAGAGAAAGATTTAGGTTTACTATACTAATAAGCAGTGTGCAGTGTCACATGAGCCAGTAGGGTACTGTCATGTATAAAAAGGGGTACACATTCACAAGGTGTAGATATAATTCTACCTCCTACATAAATCTTTGGTAAGGCCTCATCTAGAAAATAGAGTACAGTTTTGGGCACCACTTCTTTAAAAAAGACATTTTTGAACTGAAAAAAAAAGTGCAGAGACGTGCAGCAAAATCGGTAAAGGGATTAGAGGTACTGAATTATAAGAAAGACTAAGAATCTGGATTGTTTAGAGAAAATACATCTAAGGAGGGATATGATTACCATTTACCAATATATTCAGGATCAATAAAAATGAACTATTTACTTAAAGGGATAGTAATGTTTCACAAAAAAAGCAACTCCAATTAATCTTCATAGTATTTGGACCATGGAGAGTGTTATTTCAATACTGTCAGAGTTGTAGTTCAAGAGTAATTGAATGATAAAGTATCCCCTTTTACTGATGTAACACTGCTCACCTCAGAGCAGCAAGACTCTCCTGATGGATCACAGAAAGGGACAACCTTCAGTGAGCATAAGAAAAAAAACTGAAAAACCTGTCGGGGGGGCAGTAAGAAGATTGTCCCTTGCTGTGAGATGTCCGGTCCCAGGACCACATTCTACATCTGAGGGGAGGTGGCTTACACTAGGTAAAAGGGGCAGGAGGGGAATATTTTATCACTGAAGGGGGCACAATGCCTCCCCCCCAGCATTGTAGTTCAAGAGTAATTGAACTACAATGGTGGGGGGGAGGCATTGTGCCCCCTTCAATTCCTCAAAGGGTTAAGAAAGATCATGTACTCTGCTTCAGACTGAAAAAACTGCCAGCAAATCTCATGTCTGCCTCCATGGACCTGACACCCAGGACTGATTAACTGGTTGCTAAGGCCCACGGGGCATTTTTTTTTTTGCCCAATGGATTCAGGGGTGCCCGAACGGTATGCAGCCTCCCAGGGACCCCAGAATTCAATTAACAGAGGTTTTGCCATGGTCATAGCACAGATGTTACAGCGGGACTTTCACAACACTAACATAGCGCCGCAAAAGATTATTACATTAGCTCTATGCACACACTAATTGTTATTTTCATTTATTGCTGCTTTAATGAAAAATATAACCTTCTATGTGGGCAGGCACTGGGGAACAGCACAGACATCTTGCAGAGCTGGCACCTCTGTCCCCTTCAACTCTACTATTGGTGAGTTGAATGCCTTTGTGCCTAAAGGCACCGGAAGGGACTGACAGCGCAGGCACAGAGAACGCCTACTGCAAGATCCCAGATGGTGCCTGTCTGCATAGAAGGTTATAGTTTTCATTAAAGCAGAAAATATACTTGAAAATAACAATAAGTGTGTGCATAGCGCTAATGTAATCATTATTTGTGGCGTTATGTTAGTGTAGTGAAAGTTCCACTTTAACTCTTTAACAAAGTCACATAATTCATAAGAATATATGGGAGTAAGAGCACCAAATTAACATATACTTTTTAACCCTGTGAGTGCCCCTCTGGTTTTTTGTTTTGTTTTTTTTTTGCTTGATAAAATTAAAAATAGCCATATTTCATCTGTAATGAAAATTAAGCTTAAAGGGATAGTAATACTTAAGTATTACTAATCCCTATAGTAAAGTACTACTAAAAAAAAGCGTATTGCACCCAGTGTTATCTCTCAAACCTTTATGGTTTGAGAGATGATCGCTTCTAAAGTTGCCCTCTCCCTCCCCCTTCCCTGAAGTCAGCGTTGTAGCTTACTGAAGGGAAATCCAGTCATAGATCATCAAGAGGTTCTGCAGCAGAGCCGCAATCGCGTTCATTAAAAAAAAACTTTCACAAAAACGGTCTTTCAGTGAAAGTTTTCTTTTTTAGTAACGCGATCAGGCTGTGCTGGAGAGCCGCCTGAAAGTCGTACGACTCGCTTCCCTGCAGTCAGCTAGAATGCTGACTACGGGGAAGGGGGAGGGAGAGGGCAACTTTAGAAGCGATCATCTCTCAAACCATAAAGTTTGAGAGATAACACTGGGGGCAATACGTTTTTTTTAGTAGGGCTTTACTATAGGGATTAGTAATACTTAAGTATTACTATCCCTTTAAAGAACCAGAGTGTTATGCAACCCATTGCTTAGCAATTCGTTGCAGAGCTGGATCATCCATTAGAGCACCCTACGCTACTGCCTAGGGCCCAGGGCAATATGAGGGGGCCCTGGTTGCAAGAGAAGAATCACAGACAGAGACCCTGCTGTTGTTGCCACAAACATCTTGTGTCAGATGCCCTTTTAGGTCAAAGAGACCAGCACCATCCAGTTGCTCCCAATTCTGTTATAGCTAAAAAAACAGTACCTGCTAACAGCACTCTGTGTCAGAAGCACCAGATCAAAAGATGTGGGGCCCCAAAATGCTACCTTGCCTAGGGCCCTATGGAGCCTTAATCCATCTCTGATTCGTTGCACACCCTTCTGGTCCTTGAGGGGTTAATTGATTTCTTGTTTGCTTGGCCAGATATCTGATGTGTTTTCTAGCCAGGAAGGTTTCCAAATGTTTGCATATGTAAACTGCACACCCCTCTGCTCCTTAAAGAGTTAAAGAAACAGAATATCATTCTACAAATAATGATAATTTAAGGTCTCATCACTTCTCTTTCAGCTCCACTGATTAAGTGGATCAAATCTGTCAAAGTTTAGTAGAAAGTACAAACAGCAGGGGAGATGAATTGGATGCCTTATGAGAGTCATTCTGTAGATCCCCCTGCTGGTATCTTTAATGCAGCGCTAAGAATATTGTAAATGTTCAAAACATAATCATCATTTTAAGTGCTGCTAACATTAATTTCCAGTTGAGATGACAATTGCACTTTATGCGTCACGGCTTAATAAAATAGTTTTGTCATGTCTACATCTGATAATATAACAAACTAATATGTACAGTGGCGCTGTTGCTACATCATCCTATAGAGATTTATGGTCCCGGGACCGGAGCTGTCCATAGGATCGTGTAGCAACAGCGCCACTGTACAATTTCAGGCCACTGTGATATTGCACCTAAAAAATTCAACTTTGAAAATTAATAACTTTTGAATGAAACGCTTTTCAGCAGTGGGAGAACTCTTGTTTTACTCTACCCTACAACATGTTTTTTTTACATTTTAAGTATTACTATCCCTTTAAGTGGAGATGACTTCTCCAGTTTGTCACTTCTCCAATTCCTATGTTATTCTATGGAGCCCATTCACTAAAATGTCTTCAAATTTGGAGATCTTAGTGCACAAGCTCCATAGAATACATAGGAACTGGAGAAATCATCTCCACTTTATCACCACTTAGTGAATCTCCCCCATTGACTTAACCCCTTGAATACTAGAGAGGTCTCCAATGCATTTTTAATGCATTTCAGATGCATTGGTGACCTCTCTAGCATTGATGGTTTTAAAAGCCCCATTTAAACCAATGGAATGTTTTGGAATTTTGTTTACTTCTCTATGGAACACCTGGGGGAGATTCACTAAGCGGTGATAAAGAGGTGATGGAGCGGAGATGACTTCTCCAGGTTATCACTGCTCCAGTTCCTATGTTATTCTATAGCGCCTATTCACTAAGTTCTCCAAAGTTGAAGAAATCTTAGTGCATATGCTCCATAGAATAACATAGGAACTGGAGAAGTGATACACTGGAGAAGTCATCCCCACTTTATCACCTGTTTATCACTGCTTAGTGAATCTCACCACTGGTTTGTGTCAAAACTGAACTCCTTTTTCTAGCCTCAGTCATTTCAAGAGGTTTTTAGGATCTTGGTGAATAATAAGCTTGTTGATGTCACACAATATCCACAGTTGTAGAGTATATCATAGAGCTCCATAAAGCATGGTATTCCTAATACAAGAGAAGGTTCTATAGTAAGTGTTTCGGTATTCCATCTAGACCAAGAGCTTTAGATCTTTCTAAGTCTTTAATCACCCCTCTTACGTCCTAGTGGATAATTAGATAACTAAGAGGTATAAAGTATTCAGCTCATAAGGAGTGGATGAAATCTATCTAGTCATGACTCAGTTAATCTGGAGGAGGAGGCTGAAAAACCTGGGTAATTATAGCACTGACAAAAGAATATGTGGGGTTCTTCAATAATCTTACCTGGAATACAGCTACTAGATGCTGATAAGGATGGAAGATATTGTGGACATGGAATGTAACGTTCTCTACTACGTAGAGGTGGAAATGTATGAATCTGACAGCCCATATAATTTTCTGTGCCAGTACATTAGATGAAAAGCTACACCACAACATAATGGAACAACTCCAAGTACTTATACAATAATGATTATAAGGGATGAATCATATATAAAACTGAATAACAGTTTGGAGCTTCATTCACCCAGTGATCATCCAACAACCCTTGTACAGGTCACTCCCAGCATGAAATTCAATTGTCTTATTGGAAAAACACCAGTGGCAGAACATGGAAGCTCTCCCTCAGAAGCTCAGTGAATGCAAACGGAAAGGTCAACATGACTATTTAGAGGTGAGGTAAAAACAGAATAATTATAATATCAAAGTATTTTACCAGGAAGAATCCATTGAGATTGTCTCTCATTTTCATATATGTCCTCAGGGTATAGATATTATTACCCAATTTAATGGTAGTCATTTTATCTAACTCGGAAGGATAAAGGCCTGAGGCAACCCTGCTGGGACTAGAACATGTGACCTTGCAGTTTGAACAGATTCGACACCAGTGCTTTAACCAACTGAGCCATCTCACCACCTCCAAGACATTCTTGAAAATGAGAGAAATCTCAATGTATTTTTCCTGGTAAAACATTTTTAAATAAAATAAATAATAAATAAATAATTTAAATGGGGCATCTAAAACCTTCAATGCTTGAGATGTCTCCAGTGCATGTTTCATCTATGCTTTCAAAGGGTTAAAGGCCTCCTTTAGGTCAGTGGGAATTTTGGAGATTTTTATTCCCCTCTATTGAGCAGTTGGATTGTCTCAGAATCGCTCGACTTTACCCAACTGCATTAGACCCTCAGTGAGTACACTCACAGATACTCAGTATATTTTCAGCCAAATAAAGTCTGGCTTTAGCATACCTTGTTTATGAAGTACACCCCCTTTGAAATTCAAAAGGTTAATTGTAATGTTTAAAAGGAAACATACACATTCTTTTTTCCCTGCCATTTGCTTTTATTGAAAAAAACACAGCCAATGAAAGAGGTCAATCTAGTTAAACTTTTTAAAAAAAATAAATGAAACAGTACATCTTAAAAAATATATTAGCAATGAAAAGTCAACTTTTCAGTTTTATTTAATTGACAAAGCATATTTAAATTAAATTAAGACCACAACCATAGTTGGGAGGTGCAATGAAATCTAAACCCACCCCCTGAGTTTGACACTCCTGCATAAAGAGATAGTAATGGTTCATTTTAAGTGGCTTTAATATTGTAGGCATTAAAAAAATGTTAACATCGTAGTATGTCTTATCTCGCAAACATTTATGGTTTGAGAGATATAACTTGCTAAAGTTACCTTTTCCTGGCTGTTTCACTCAGGTCTGCCATCTAGCTGACAGCTGGAGATTCTGGTCATTTGACCAGACAGAGACTCTTTAGCAGAGCCAAAATCACTCTGTTTAGAAATAAATACTTCATTGGAACAGTCTACAGAGTGTGTGGGGTTTGCAAGCACACTTTGTAGAACAGTCTAATGAAGTATTTATTTCTAAACAGAGCGATTTTGGCTCTACTGAAGAGCCTCTGGTCAAATGACTGGAATCTGCAGCTGTCAGCTAGATGGCATACTTGAGTGAAACAGCCAGAAAAGGTAACTTTAGCAAGTTATATCTCTCAAACCATAAAGGTTTGAGAGATAAGACTTACAACGATATTAACCTTTTTTAATGCCTAGAATATTAAATTAACTTAAAATTAACCATTACTATCCCTTTAATTTGGTCAACATTTCAACCAGAATTTGGATGTCAAGGTGGACATATACAGTAGATAATATACATTTTCAATGGCTATGGGCTTGGAATCAATACTCCAGAGTTATGTAACTTGTCCACGGTATTAAAGTACATCAGAGAAATAAGAATACCAAGAAGCACTTGTTTTTATTGACATCAAATGGAGCAATCTTGTGGCACATTTTTTTGCACATTAATCATTGTCTTTCTACTGCTAAGGTATAAAAATATATTAATGTTTAATGGCAAAAAAATGTAATTAAAGCCAGAATTAAGTTCTCATTAAAATGCTGAAAAGGTGGGAAATACAAGTTAAGCCCTTTGAACTTAATCTTTTCAGTGCCAGAGGGCACTCAGAGGATTAAGCCAACACCCCCAGTGTGCTTTGCTGTTGACATTAGACATAACAACATTAGGGAGGACAAAATTTTTTCCCTCAAAACAGAAGAAAATGGCACTTCTCTCCATGTTCAAAAATTCCTGCAATTTTAAAAAAAAGTTCCGCCATTGAAATCAAGGATAAGAATTGATTCACCACAAACACGAGGATAGGTTCCCCATGTATTCCTGAGAGAGAGAGAGAGAGACAGAAGGCGCAAAGTTGTTTGCTGTGTGTGGTGAGTGTGAAGGTGGAAAAAGAGACTAAAACAATGTGTTGGAGTATTTTCTTGCATTCAAGGGGTTAAACGCCTTATTAACTCAAAGGTACTTTGGGGTATTTTTATTTGTCTCCCATGGTGTAGTTGGCTTACCCCAGAATGATGCCATTTTCTTTTATGTATAAGGCCCACACTGTTTCCTTGATTCAGGCAGTAGGGGTTAAACCGGAACTAACACTTTATAATGACTTGGGTGGGTATGAAAGAGCTTACAGTCACCTATATTTACATTATTTAATCTTTCAGTGCTGGAGGCTTGAGGAGGAAAAATGGTACCTCATTGGTATGAGTTGACATACAGTGGGGGTGCCAGAAGTGCAAAACCTGCCAGCAGGAAAATGTACACCAACATTTCTGATATGAAGAAAAGGCCAGTAAGACTTACAACAAGAAAACATTCACCTACATGGAATGAGGGGTCACTTGCTTTTTTCACCCCTAGGTTAAGATGCGAAAAACACCAGGAATTTCCTAGTATATTTAGTACCTGGTATCCTTTTAAAAGGTAGCACACAAAAGAGCGTACGACCACATACCACACTAACTATGTCGCCATGAGAAAAATGGTGACATGAGAATCTCACACTGCATGACAGCGTGAGATTCTCATGTCGCCTACTGAAAGGTCGCATACCTTTAAGCAGAATCCTAGCACCGTCGAAGCCAACAGTTAGTAATGAAAAATTGCCATTACGTTTCAAAGGCACTGGAACTTATTTTTTTTTAACTGTACATCTACCTACCACCAAGAAACATTGCTAAACTTCTCATAATGTTTATTGAACAAAGGAAGGACAAAGGGGAATGGTACAGACATTTGGGACAGAGAGAAGGGAAGAGAGAGCCGGGGCAGCGCAATGTTAGCAATGTTTCTTGGTGGTAGGTAGGTGTACAGTTAAAAACATCAGTTTCAGTGCCTTTGAAACATAACGGTAAGTTCTCATTACATACTGCTGATTGCGATGGTGCTAGGATTCTGCTTAAAGGTGTGTGATCTTTCCGTACGCGACATGAGAAGTTTGCACTGTCATGCAGTGTGAGATTCTCATGTCGCCATTTTTATCATGGCCTGCAACATTTTAAAAGTGAACCCAGTACCTAATACCAGCCTGAGAAAAATGGTACCCCGCTGGTATGGGGTGACATACCATAGTGTGTTCCAGGAGCATGACTACCAGTGGAACAAGGCCGGGGAACCGGATATGTATGTGTGATTCCATAACTACCAGTGGAACAAGAATGGGGGAGATTAGAAAGTGCATGTAGGAATTTGTGACTAATAGTGGGCAGTAGAACCAGGCTTGTGAGGGGTCGATCAGTGTATATGGGGATCTTTAACTATTATTATTTTTGTATACTTACAGTACATCTATGGATGGTGTGTCTCACACATGACACATGTGTATTCCAATTCTATAGTATTTGAAGCATATATATTTTATTTGTTCCATATCCACTGTATATTAATATATGCAGAAGGACTTATTGGCTTAGTATCTCCACTTTTTTTCCACTTTTAATTTAATGAGCAAAGGTTCCCAGTATATAGTCCTTATAATTCTATGTGTAAGGCCAACATACGTTTTTGGGAACTACACCTCATCTCTAAGGTGTAAAGTAAGAAGAGATTACCAACGTCATTGAAAACGAAATATACTGGGAGACAGGGGAAGCCTCCCCAAGTGAGTGGGATTACATGGGAAAAGGGGCAATTTGTTTGTGGACTTAAAATTACTACGCTTAGATGAGTATCTTGGCACTGTTTTCAGGGCCGGATTTTCCATAAGGCAGAGTATGCATCTGCCTACAGGTGCACCCTACAGAGGGGCGCCTGCCATTGCAATCGATATATTATGTTTTTTTTAAAGTGACATGCGCGCCACCTGCTGCATAGTAAGGTCTGTGCCTTCTTCTGCACAGACCTGAAGCTGCTGAGCTTCCCCGGCTCTTTAGTAATACCAGTGATTCTCAATCAGGGTGCCGTGGCATTTTGGTGTGCCACGGACATCATCTTAGGGTGCCCTGTGTTTTCTATGAAGACTAACAAAAATGGACTTTTATATAAAGTTTAATAGAAACTGTTCTGCACAATATATTTAATTTCGTTATTATACTTGTAAGACCTAATAATAACTGTATATTTATGTATTGTACCCTTCATTATGCCCTTGATAAAGTACATTGCATATGTTAGGGGTGCCCCGAATGTTCTAGATTATGTGTTAGGGGTGCCCCGAACAAGAAAAGATTGAGAACCACTGAGTAATACAGATAGCTGGGAGATTACCTCCCAGAGCTCTGCATTACTAAAGAGAAGACCGCGCGGGAGCTCCAGCAGCTACAGGTCTGTGCAGAAGCACAAATCTCTCCTGTACTGGACCACCAGGTAGGTAGGAAAAGGATTGGGGAGGGATGTGAGGCTTAATATGGAGATGATGGGGGCAACGTGACGGCAATATAGGGATGTTTGGGGGCAAGTTGGTGCTGATGGGGGGCAATGTGGAGCTGATGGGGGAAATGTGGAGCTGATGGGGGCATGGAGCTGATGGGGGCAATATTGATTTGATGGGGCAATGTTGAGATGATGGGGCAATGTGAGGGCAATGTGCAGCTGATGGGGGGCAATGTGGAGCTGATGGGGGTAATGTGGAGCTGATGGGGGCAAATTGAGGGCAATATGGAGATGGGGGGTAAAGTGGAGATTTGGAGCATTGTGGAGATGGCCAGTGGGAGGGGGGCGCTTCAGATTTCTGTGCCTACAGGCTCCTGAGATGTAAATCCGGCCCAGACTGTTCTTTTTTTTGTGTTCTTTACAATATATACAGTGACGTGGGTTGGAGTGGTAATACCCACTGAAAGACAGCTGCAAACAAGATGAAGAAAAGCTGGAGACC
Organism: Rhinophrynus dorsalis; assembly: GCA_037306005.1. NCBI lineage: Eukaryota > Metazoa > Chordata > Amphibia > Anura > Rhinophrynidae > Rhinophrynus > Rhinophrynus dorsalis. The sequence continues at coordinate 363,971,442 of CM074723.1, read as the reverse complement.
TAGATATGTCACTCAGAGCACTGGATAAGTAGGAAACGTTCTTTTTTGTTGTTTATACAATGTATTGGTTAACCCTCCAAGCACCAGAGGGGTGCACAACCCATTGCTTGCAACCAAGACGCCAATAATATGTTCATTGTGTGGGGTAATGTGACATAAATTCCTGTCAAGGTTCAAGCCACAGTTCAGTGTTAAACTTTGTTATCAGTTTATACTCCCAGATCTTTGTGTACCTCTGTGTCCTAAAGTTTCCCATTAGTACAATCACTTTGACATTTTAAATAGTTGATCAGTTATTCAAAAATGTTGAAGATAAATTTTGTAGAGAAATCAGTAAGGTATAACTCTTGAGTATGAAAGAAGAAGAGCGATATTGCCTGCTTTCCTAATAGGGCATCTGGTTCATTCAGAGCCCTCAGCCACTTTCTAGCCCATAGGATGCCAGTTACCTGCATTGACCTATTACACACACACACACACACATATATATATATAAATTTCCACGCTGTGCACACTCCTTTCAGAGGTAAAATGCCTGGGTGCTAATTCACCAAACTAATTATTGTATCCACATATAGACCATAAAGAATGCACTCACAGGACTTCTTGTAGATGATGAACTGTATTGAAGTTTATTCCACCAAACGTTGATGGAATAAACTTCAATACAGTTCATCATCTACAAGAAGTCCTGTGAGTGCATTCTTTATGGTCTATATGTGGATATATATATATATATATATATATATATATTGCTTTAAAAATATTCCCTTACATTTGACAGTTATGCTTCTGTGTCTTTAACCTGAGAAAGTAGAAAAATAAAGTAAGGATATAAATAATAAGTGTATATGTGTGTCTATGTATGTGTGTGTTTTTGGGTGAAAGCACTTCATTGGGCCTAGTACAGCAGAAAGCCTAAATGCATCACTGCCTTCAAGGAGTTAAACTCTCCAATTAACCCATTGAAAGCCAGAGGGTGAGCAACACATTTCTACCAATTAAATCATTGTAAATAATTATTTTTCCATTACAGTGCACTTGGTTTGCCTAGGAAATGCTCCACCTTTGATCATGCCTATGGTCACTATCTCTCTCACATAATTTACTCCCACTGACCAGCTTTCTGCAATGATAAACATGAGGAGAGTGTACGTCTGTACATAGCACCCACAAGAAAATATCAACCCCACTTAATTCAGTGTATTGTATATTGGATGTAAATGCATACTATATATCTGTGTAGTCTGTTGGCTACCAGACAGCTCCTCAGCTCTGGTAACATTCTGGAAATGTCTCTAACATCCAAGGGGCTGTAGCCACAGCAGCTGTGTATAGAAACAGAATGTTATGACATCAGACTATTGTAGTGTCACAGTCTCAAGCCCAACTGAATCTTAACTGTCATGTTCACCTCATTTTGCTAGAGAGGAGACTCAGATCTTAACAAGATTCTGTTGGAAGTTGTTGCTTTGATTTTGTCTTTGACTTTGCTATAACGATGTTCAAGTGTTGCAAACCTGTATCTGTGGAATTGCCAGGATGTGAGTATAGTTCTCTGTTCTTAAAGAATTACAGAGGATCATTTTATTTAATATAAACCTTTCTTTAACCCATTAAGGAACATAGTAGTGTGAAATGTATTACAAGCAATGGGGGAGATGCATTAAGGGGTGATAAAAAGTAATAAAGTGGAGATGACTAATCCAGTGATATTACTTCTCCAGTTTCTATGTAATTCTATAGAGCCAATGCACTAAGATTTCTCAAGCAGGAGAGATCTTAGTTCATAGGCTCCATAGAATATCATAGAAACTGGAGATGTAATATCACTGGAGAAGTCATCTGCACTTTATCAATTCTTAGTGCATCCCCACAATGTGTCGCACACCCATTCAGTCCTTAACCCTATCAGTGCCAGAGGGGTACGCAACGCATCACAAAGCAATGCATTGCGTACCCTTCTGGCACTCAAAGGGTTAAACCAGGGGTGGCCATGCTGAGGCCCTCTATCTGTTAAGGACTACAAGTGCCATCATCTACAGTCAGCCTGTCACTGCTTTAAAGGGTTACATTGGAATTGTAAAGGGCTGTCAGGGTTAATGCAAAGCGGAGATTTAAAATGCCAGTGATGATAATCTCTGTTCTTCTAAATACTATTATAAATTATGCTATATAATCTGTGATAATACAATGTTTTAGCAGTGAATTATAAAACACAGTTTTCTCTATACACCCACTTCACTAAAAGCCTCTTAACCCTCTGAGTACCAGAGAGGTGTGCTACCAATTCACTTTAATTTGTAATTGCACACCTCTCTGGTGCTCAGATGTTTAAAAGTCTTCAGAACAGTGGAGTACAATAATGGAAGGACAATGGACTCTGTAGTCCAACAACAGCTGTAGAGCCACAAGTAAAAGGGAAGATACTGACTGAATTAATCAGTTCATTAAACCTTTTTTGTTTTTGCCCAAAGATGCAGAACAGGAGGAGGAGATCCAGATAGAAATGGAGGACCAGCTGCAGGCAATGGACAGGGGGTGGTCCTGGGGAGATGTGATGGACCAATGGCACCCCATAAAAGAACGTAGATGGAGGAGAGACAGATATACTGGTGAGTCCAAAGGACAGAAAGGTTAACTTTTGAGTACCAGAGAGAAGCACAACACATTGCTATGTAATGACCTACACATCTGTCTGGCACTCAAACAGTTACAGAAGTCTTTTAAACAGTGGGAAGCAAAAGCAACATGACTTTCGTCTTGGGCTATAGCTTTCATTGTATTAGTGAGGATGATGGGAGTTATAGTCCAGGAACAGCCACAGGTAAAGGGTCACCAGCAGGTAGTTCAACTACAAGATCCACAGGTAAAGGGAAACTCCTGGATGATTTTCTCTATTTAATCACCATTCTTTGTTTCACACAGCTAGAATAACTAAATTCCTCATAAGAACTAAGGAAAATCGGTATAAACTCCTCTCCACAAGAAGATCGGTGGCCCAGGGGTGCAAGTAGAGCCCCTGGAGGAGCAACAAGCGTTTGGGTGATACTGGACGGGTGAGTTCATTTCCACTGTACTAAATTAGATCTTCCACAACTGAGACTTTTTCATTCCTTGTTCTGTCTACTAACTCAATCTATATATACAGATAGTAACCCTTTGAGGACCAGAGGGTTATGTACCACAACACATTTCTTCACTTCTCCAGTTCCTATGTCATTCTATGGAGCCAATGCACTAAGATTTCTCAAGCGGGAGAGATCTTAGTTCATAGGCTCCATAGAATATCATAGAAACTGGAGATGTAATATCACTGGAGAAGTCATCTGCACTTTATCACCTCTGTATCAAATCTTAGTGCATCCCCCCAATGTGTTGCTCACCCATCCAGTCCTTAAATCAGGGGTGCACATGCTGAGGCCCTCTATCTGTTAAGGACTACAAGTGCCATCATCTCCAGTCAGCCTATCCCTGCTTTAAAGGGTTACATTGGAATTGTAAAGAGCTGTCAGGTTAATGCAAAGTGGAGATTTAAAATGCCAGTGATGATAATCTCTGTTCTTCTAAATACTATTATAAATGATGCTATATAATCTGTGATAATACAGTGTTTTAGCAGTGAATTATAAAACATAGTTTTCTCTATATACCCACTTCACTAAAAGCATCTTAACCCTCTGAGTACCAGAGAGGTGTGCTACACATTCACTTTAATTTGTAACTGCACACCTCTCTGGTGCTCAAATGTATAAAAGTGTTCAGAACAGTGGAGTACAATAATGGAAGGACAATGGACTCTGTAGTCCAACAACAGCTGGAGAGCCACAAGTAAAAGGGAAGCTACTGGTTGAATTCATCAGTTCATTAAACCATTTTTGTTTTTGCTCAAAGTTGCAGAACAGCAGGAGGAGATCAGCTGTGAGATACAAATGGAGGAAAAGGAGAAATTACAGATATACTGGTGAGTCCAAAGGACAGAAAGGTTAACTTTTGAGTACCAGAGAAAAGTGCAACACATTGCTCTGTAATGACCTTCACATCTGTCTGGCACTCAAACAGTTACAGATGTCTTTTAAACAGTGGGACGCAAAAGCAACATGACTTTCAACTTGGACTATAGATTTCATTGTATGGGTGAGGATGATGGGAGTTATAGTCCAACAATTACCACAGGTAAAGGGTCACCAGCAGATAGTTCACTACAAGATTCACAGGTAAAGGGAAACTCCTGGCTGATTTTCTCTATTTAATCACCATTCTTTGTTTCACACAGATTAAACAACTAAATTCCTGTCCCTGGAGTAACAACAAGCGTTTGTATTATACTGGACGGGTGAGTTCATTTCCACTATACTAAATTAGATCTTCCACAACTGAGACTTTTTCATTCCTTGTTCTGTCTTCTAACTCAATCTATATACCAATAGGACCAGAGGGTTACGTACTGCAACATATTTCTTCACAATGCATTGCTGACCCCTCTAGTCCTCAAAGTGATAAATAATCCTCAGTAATGAGCCCATATTGCCTACTATAGCCTAAGTCTGATCCTATAGGGGATGTAGTAAAAAGCCCAGGGATGTACTGTGAAGCCACAGAAAGTCTCCTGTCAGCCATTTAGGGAGAGGGGACAGAAAACAGATCCTCTGAATGGGCATTGGGGATCAATGTAAACTGAACTTTGTGGCTCATAGCAACAGGCTTCACTTAGGATCAATGAGGGATTTGTGGGAACTGATTTCTGAACCCCATTAATCTTTCCTGTTGATCTGCCTGAGATCACAATGCAGCCCCAGCTTTACCGACAGCTCAGTTTTCAGGGGAGCAGACCTGCAAATATTCTATGAGAATTGCCCTTTAAGCTCATTATGCATTCCTTATGACATACGAGACATGTTTTCCTGGTACAGCTGCTCATCATATATGGTTTTCTTTTTCCAGGACCGTCCCAGTAATGCCTGATCCACCAGCAGATTTATATATAAAGGCCTTCCCTTCCAACTCGGGCCTTGTGATGGAGACTCAGAATCAGAGTGAGCCTAAAACATCTGAAACTATGCACTGTTCCATCAGATGTGCACATTGATTATTCCTAATAAAGTTTATCCTAAAAATAAAGATTCCCTGGTTTGATTCACTGCTGTATTACAGCTTACTCCATTGGTTATGGGATACAGTCTTCATTACGCAAACTCTGTCCTCCACTGAATAATACGGTTGGTACAAAATGACAGTTTTTGAAGAAATCTAATGCTCCGACTATTCATAAATCACTTAGGTCCCATGCACAGATGTCTGTCTGTATAGCTCACACCTGAATGTACTCTTTGGGTGACAGAGGGGTGTGCAACACATTGAAAATTAATGCATTTCACTCCCCTCTGGTAAAGCTTTAAATGGATCTTTAATCCACTTGAATGCTACAGACATACCCTATGTATTACAAAGCAGAATTCTGGAGACCTCTCTAACATTTAAGGGGTCAATAGAGCCATTTATATTAATGGGAATCTGCTGAGTCTTTATTGTTCCCATTTGTGCAGTTGGTTTGCCTCATAATTTCCCCACGTGTCCTTTGTTCTTATGACCATTAGTGCTATTGGCACTAGAAGGATAAGGGCTCATCTCACCGCTCTGTCCCAGGACACACTGGGTTAAACGTTTCTGCTGTAAGTCAGGAGATGGAATCAATATTTTGACACTCCTCCTGTATAACATTTATTTACTAAGTTATATCAAACCTCCTCCCCTTAATGCCGCTTGTTTCAAAAAGAGGACAATGGGATAGTCTGTGGGCAAGTTGGGGCCTTCGTTTCCTATATGTCTTATTTAAGGCAATGAACTAAACAAGGCATAGACATAATCTTATCCCATTTCCATGTGCATACTATGGGGCTGGCGTACAGGGCTTGTTAGAATGAATGTTCTATTAATGGTGGAGATTGTCTGCCAGTATGCTCTAGAGGGGCCTTACACTGTAGTGCATACTCTTTAGTGCACCCCCTTGTGTCAGAGACTGACACCAGTGGAGCTGCAATAGCAAATCTGGTTATTGGTACCATTGACCATTGACTTGCCTGATGCAGATTATTGTGTTTTGGACAACAGAACCCAGATCCGCCAACATAATTCTGGAAAGAGAAGGTGGAAATGCTTGATAGATATAGCATCTTCCCAACAGGGAAATCCAGGGATAGTAAATAGAGGTGAAATGAGCTCTGCAGAGATAAATCCATTCTTGTTCACTAATACTGATGTACTAAGTAGAAGTGGGGTAATTCTGGGGCAAACCAACTTCACCATAGGGAACAAATAAAACTCTCATTCGTTTACAGGGTACTTTTAACCCTTTCAGTCAGTGGGAGCTTTATCTTTCCTGTATGGTGCAGTTGGTTTGCTCCAGAATTGCTGCATTTCTGTTTAGTACATCAGCCTCAGAATGTAGCGATGTTCCTGTGTAGCTGTAATTAATCTGCACTGATGAAATCCAAAGGTCACAATCAGGCCAGTTTTACATCTGAGACGCCCCTAGGTAATACAGTATAGATGGAGCTCGCCACTAACTTACTTTAGGGGATGCCCTACAACCATACAAAATATATATACACAGTATCTAGGACTATGTACCAGGTAGTTGTTACAAGATAGTTCTCAAGATAAATAATAAATGAGAAATATATATAAAATATATATATCTGGAGCCAATGTGTAGTTAAAAAAATATTTATTTATGCACTTACTAACATACAAAAAGGCATCTCAGTAATACAAATTACAAATATAATATAAAACATAAAAGTACAAATAAAAATACATATATATGGGTAATTTGTTGCCACCAATACAGCCACAAAAGTTCCTGGCTAGGAAAGGTTGCATCCAACTATGCGTTTCACACAGGAGTGCTGTATCAAGTTCTTGATGCTTGTATGTTAGCAATCGCTTAAATAAATATTTTCTTAACTACGCATTGGCTCCAGATATATATATATATAGTTTATATATATATCTCATTATTTATTTGTTTTGGGAACTATCTTGTAACAGCTATCTGTAACATATTCCTAGATACTGTGTATATATATTTTGTATGGTTGTAGGGCATTCCTTAAAAGAGTCAGCGCCAAGCTCCATCTATACTGCATTGCGGAACAATTGTGAGGAGAGAATGTGGACTCCTAAGAAAGCGAATGGCTGCAAGACTCTGGGGTATAAAAAGAAGCATTCTCTGGGACTTTCCATATTGTGGGAGAAGTGTAGCACTTCCATATATCCCTGATACACCCCTAGGTAAGAAACTCAAAGTGTCCACACTCTCAACTCCTCCTATTAACCAATGTTTCAAATGGCAGAAGAGGGACACATCTGTCTATCTGCACCCTTTGCTAATATCTCCACTCCTGATTAATGGGTATGTTTAACTCTAAACATCCCACATCATCTATCTGCACCTTGCTAATATCTCCACTTCTGATTACTGGGTATGTTTAACCCTTAACATCACACATCCAGGGCTAGATTTCTAATAAGGCAGAGTAGGCATCTGCCTACAGGTGCACCCCACAGAGGGGCGCCTGTCATTGGGACCCGTTTTTTTTATTTGTTTATTTATTATTATTTTTATTTTTTTAATTATTCTAACCCTCTATTTTTCATATCTGCGCCTCTTTCAGCACAAACCTTTAGCTGCAGAGCTCCCTTGTGAGCTCTTTAGTAATGCAGAGTGCTGGGAGATGACATAATCTCCCAGCACTCTGCATTACTGAGCAGAACACCGCACGGGAGCTCCAGCAGTTACAGGTCTGTGCTGAAGGAGGCGCAGACCTGTCCTGCCATGCCGCTGGACCACCAGGGAGGAGGTAGGAAACGGGGGTGGCCGCAATGTGAGGGCAAAGTGGAGCTGATGGGGGGCAGTGTGAGGGCAGTATGGAGCTGATGGCTGGCAATGTGAGGGCAATATGGAGCTGATGGGGGCAATATAAAGCTGATGAGGGTAATATAAAGCTGATGAGGGCAATATGGAGCTGATGGGGGGGCAAGTTGTAGCTGATGGGGGTCAAGTTGTAGCTGATGGGGCAATACGGAGTTGATGGGGAAATGTGGAGATAAGGGTAATGTGAGGGCAATATGGAGCTGATGGTATGCAAGTTGGAGCTGATGGGGGGCAATATGGAGCTGATCGGGGGCAATGTGAGGGCAATATAGAGCTGATGGGGGCAATATGGAGCTGATGGGGCAAGGTGGATCAATGAGAGGGCAATATGGAGCTGATGAGGTGCAAGTTGGAGATGATGGGGGCAATATGGAGCTGATGGGGGCAATGTGAGGGCAATATGGAGCTGATGGGGGGCAAGTTGAAACTGATGGGGGCAATATGGAGCTGATGGGGCAATGTGAAGATGATAGGGGCAATATGGACATAATGGGGGCAGTGTGGAGATTAGGAGCATTGTGGAGGTATCCAGTGGAGATGGCCAATGGGGGGGGCTTCAGATTTCTGTGCTTACAAGCTCCTGAGATGTAAATCCGGCCCTGCATACATCATCTATCTGCACCCCTTGCTATTAATTCCATTTCTGTTTAATCAACTCCCCCCCCATCCTGTATTCTGACTAAGGTTTGAATTTGTGCCTCTTTTTACATGGGTGTGAATTAACTTGCATATCTGCTCTGATCAGACATTTGGTCAGCCTTTGATTGTTAATTAAGCTGAATAAGTCTCATGTGTATAAGAATGCTATTTAATACACTCAGTCTAGAGTGACTACCCTACACTTGAGGGGGTTCACCATCTCAAGTGCACCATCCTAAGTGAAGGAAGACTTCTCGGCCTTTTGGCTAAGATCAGGTGTAGTACCTGCTCAGGTAGGTGGCAGATGAATGAGCGGGGGTGGCATGCTACGCTTGGTCGGACGCCGGAGGTCGGGGGCGGTGGAGAAGCCTGGGGTGTAAAATTCTGCTGGACAACACTGACACGTGAGGGAGAACACAAGTTTGGTGGAGCACGGCACATGTACACGGAAATTCTTTTTATTTTTATTCACTTCTTCTGCCCCAACCTTCTGGCTGGAGGGCAGCAAAGAATTGTTATAATTCCAGTCAGGCGGCTGGAGCCTTAACAGGCACTTTATCTCTCTTCTCACTAAGCACGTTTTTGCACAAGTGAGGTTTGATTTTTTGAGCACTTATGGACTAAGCACTTCACGAACACAAGCACTTATTCACTGGAAATGCCACAGTGGGGCAGGGTCGGAAGACTCTGCTCTGGTGGGGGAGGTGGATGGCTGCCTCCCCTAAATGTTGCTGAGGCTCCTCTCTCCGAAGGGAGCTGAAGATTGAAGCCCTGGGGTAGAGATGCCGACGCTGAGGCCGATGCCAAAGACCCCAGGGTGAAAGCCCTCCTCTCCTCTTCGGAGAGAGGAGGAGAAGCTAAAGGGCCCCCCCCAGCATGGGCGAAGGGGGGCTGAAGGCTAATCCTGTCCCAGAAGATGCATGTTGCTCACGAGAAGTCACGGGCACTACTGGAAGTAGGAAGAAGCACAGGAGCACAGTTTGAAGACTGCACGCACCCCAGGCTTAAATCAATACCATCCTAAGTGAAGGAAGACATAAGCAGGACATGAGCAGGAGTGGGGCAGGAGACAAAGAACAGATTCCATTGGAGAAAGAACATCTCCCAAAGAAAGGCTACAAAGAAGACTTGTTTAATCTTTCAGTGCTGGAGGCTTGAGGAAGAAAAATGGTACCTCACTGGTATGAGCTGACATACAGCAGGGTTGCCAGAAGTGCAAAACCTGCCAGCAGGAAAATGTTCACCAACATGAAGAAAAGGTCAGTAAGGCTTACAATTTTAGAAAGAAAACATTCAACTACATGGAATGAGGGGTCACTTGATTTTTTTTACCCCCTAGGTTAAGATACGAAAACCACCATGGAATTTCCTAGTATATTCAGTACCTTGTATCCTTTTAAAAGGTAGCACTCAAAAGAGCGTGCGACCACATACCATATTAACTATGTTGCCATGAGAAAAATGGTGACATGAGAATCTCACACTGCATGACAGTACGAGATTCTCATGTCGCCTACAGAAAGGTTGCATACCTTTCAGCAGAATTCTAGCACCATCTAAGCCAACAGTTAGTAATGAAAAATTGCCATTACGTTTCAAAGGCACTCAAACTGATTTTTTTTAACTGTACACCTACCTACCACCAAGAAACATTGCTAAACTCCTTCTCAGAATGTTTATTGAACAAAGGAAGGACAAAGGGGAATGGTACAGACATTTGGGACAGAGAGAAGGGAAGAGAGAGCCGGAGCAGCGCAATGTTAGCAATGTTTCTTGGTGTTAGGTAGATGTACAGTTAAAAACATCACTTCCAGTGCCTTTCAATTGTAACGGCAAGTTCTCATTACAAACTGCTGGCTGCGATGGTGCTAGGATTCTGCTTAAAGGTGTGTGATCTTTCAGTACGCGACATGAGAACTTTGCACTGTCATACAGTGTGAGATTCTCATGTCGCCATTTTTATCATGGCGTGCAACCTTTTAAAAGTGAACCCAATACCTAATACCAGCCTGAGAAAAATGGTACTCCGCTGGTATGGGTTGACATACCATAGTGTGTTCCAGGAGCATGACTACCAGTGGAACAAGGCCGGGGAACCGGATATGTATGTGTGATTCCATAACTACCAGTGGAACAAGAATGGGGGAGATTAGAAAGTGCATGTAGGAATTTGTGACTAATAGTGGGCAGCAGAACCAGGCTTCTGAGGGGTCAAACAGCGTATATGGGGATCTTTGACTATTATTATTTTTGTATACTTACAGTACATCTATGGATGGTGTGTCTCACACGTGACACATGTGTATACCAATTCTATAGTATTTGAAGCATATATATTTTATTTGTTCCATATCCACTGTATATTAATATATGCAGAAGGACTTATTGGCTTAGTATCTCCACTTTTTTTCCACTTTTAATTTAGTATATAGTCCTTATATAGTCCTTATAGTCCAGTATATAGTCCTTATAATCCTATGTGTAAGGCCAACATACGTTTTTGGGAACTACATCTCATCTCTAAGGTGTAAAGTAAGAAGAGATTACCAACGTCGTTGAAAAGAAATATACTGGGAGACAGGGGAAGCCTCCCCAAGTGAGTGGGATTACATGGGAAAAGGGGCAATTTGTTTGTGGACTTAAAATTACTACGCTTAGATGAGTATCTTGGCACTGTTTTCAGGGCCGGATTTTCCATAAGGCAGAGTAGGCATCTGCCTACAGGTGCACCCTACAGAGGGGCGCCTGCCATTGCAATCGATATATTATGTTTTTTTTAAAGTGACATGCGCGCCACCCGCTGTATAGTAAGGTCTGTGCCTTCTTCTGCACAGACCTGTAGCTGCTGAGCTTCCCCGGCTCTTTAGTAATACCAGTGATTCTCAACCAGAGTGCCGTGGCACTTTCGTGTGCCACGGACATCATCTTAGGGTGCCCTGTGTTTTCTATGAAGACTAACAAAAATGGACTTTTATATAAAGTTTAATAGAAACTGTTCTGCACAATATATTTAATTTTGTTATTATGCTTGTAAGACCTAATAATAACTGTATATTTATGTATTGTACCCTTCATTATGCCCTTGATAAAGTACATTGCATATGTTAGGGGCGCCCCAAATGTTCTAGATTATGTGTTAGGGGTGCCCCGAACAAGAAAAGATTGAGAACCACTGAGTAATACAAATAGCTGGGAGATGACCTCCCAGCGCTCTGCATTACTAAAGAGAAGACCGTGCGGGAGCTCCAGCAGCTACAGGTCTGTGCAGAAGCACAAATCTCTCCTGCCACTGGACTACCAGGTAGGTAGGAAAAGGATTGGGGGAGGATGTGAGGCTTAATGTGGAGATGATGGGGGCAACGTGAGGGCAATATAGGGATGTTTGGGGGCAAGTTGGTGCTGATGGGGGGCAATGTGGAGCTGATGGGGCAATGTGGAGCTGATGGGGGCATGGAGCTGATGGGGGCAATATTGATTTGATGGGGCAATGTTGAGATGATGGGGCAATGTGAGGGCAATGTGCAGCTGATGGGGGCAATGTGGAGCTGATAGGGGCAATGTGGAGCTGATGGGGGGCAATGTGGAGCTGATGGGGGTAATGTGGAGCTGATGGTGGCAAATTGAGGTCAATATGGAGATGGGGGGTAATGTGGAGATTTGGAGCATTGTGGAGATGGCCAGTGGGAGGGGGGCGCTTCAGATTTCTGTGCCTACAGGCTCCTGAGATGTAAATCCGGCCCAGACTGTTCTTTTTTTTGTGTTCTTTACAATATATACAGTGACGTGGGTTGGAGTGGTAATACCCACTGAAAGACAGCTGCAAACAAGATGAAGAAAAGCTGGAGACCTAGATATGTCACTCAGAGCACTGGATAAGTAGGAAACGTTCTTTTTTGTTGTTTATACAATGTATTGGTTAACCCTCCAAGCACCAGAGGGGTGCACAACCCATTGCTTGCAACCAAGAGGCCAATAATATGTTTATTGTGTGGGGTAATGTGACATAAATTCCTGTCAAGGTTCAAGCCACAGTTCAGTGTTAAACTTTGTTATCAGTTTATACTCCCAGATCTTTGTGTACCTCTGTGTCCTAAAGTTTCCCATTAGTACAATCACTTTGACATTTTAAATAGTTGATCAGTTGTTCAAAAATGTTGAAGATAAATTTTGTAGAGAAATCAGTAAGGTATAACTCTTGAGTATGAAAGAAGAAGAGCGATATTGCCTGCTTTCCTAATAGGGCATCTGGTTCATTCAGAGCCCTCAGCCACTTTCTAGCCCATAGGATGCCAGTTACCTGCATTGACCTATTACACACACACACACATATATATATATAAATTTCCACGCTGTGCACACTCCTTTCAGAGGTAAAATGCCTGGGTGCTAATTCACCAAACTAATTATTGTATCCACATATAGACCATAAAGAATGCACTCACAGGACTTCTTGTAGATGATGAACTGTATTGAAGTTTATTCCACCAAACGTTGATGGAATAAACTTCAATACAGTTCATCATCTACAAGAAGTCCTGTGAGTGCATTCTTTATGGTCTATATGTGGATATATATATATATATATATATATATATATATTGCTTTAAAAATATTCCCTTACATTTGACAGTTATGCTTCTGTGTCTTTAACCTGAGAAAGTAGAAAAATAAAGTAAGGATATAAATAATAAGTGTATATGTGTGTCTATGTATGTGTTTTTGGGTGAAAGCACTTCATTGGGCCTAGTACAGCAGAAAGCCTAAATGCATCACTGCCTTCAAGGAGTTAAACTCTCCAATTAACCCATTGAAAGCCAGAGGGCGAGCAACACATTTCTACCAATTAAATCATTGTAAATAATTATTTTTCCATTACAGTGCACTTGGTTTGCCTAGGAAATGCTCCACCTTTAATTATGCCTATGGTCACTATCTCTCTCACATAATTTACTTCCACTGACCAGCTTTCTGCAATGATAAACATGAGGAGAGTGTACGTCTGTACATAGCACCCACAAGAAAATATCAACCCCACTTAATTCAGTGTATTGTATATTGGATGTAAATGCATACTATATATCTGTGTAGTCTGTTGGCTACCAGACAGCTCCTCAGCTCTGGTAACATTCTGGAAATGTCTCTAACATCCAAGGGGCTGAAGCCACAGCAGCTGTGTATAGAAACAGAATGTTATGACATCAGACTATTGTAGTGTCACAGTCTCAAGCCCAACTGAATCTTAACTGTCATGTTCACCTCATTTTGCTAGAGAGGAGACTCAGATCTTAACAAGATTCTGTTGGAAGTTGTTGCTTTGATTTTGTCTTTGACTTTGCTATAACGATGTTCAAGTGTTGCAAACCTGTATCTGTCGAATTGCCAGGATGTGAGTATAGTTCTCTGTTCCTAAAGAATTACAGAGGATCATTTTATTTAATATAAACCTTTCTTTAACCCATTAAGGAACATAGTAGTGTGAAATGTATTACAAGCAATGGGGGAGATGCACTAAGGGGTGATAAAAAGTAATAAAGTGGAGATGACTAATCCAGTGATATTACTTCTCCAGTTTCTATGTAATTCTATAGAGCCAATGCACTAAGATTTCTCAAGCAGGAGAGATCTTAGTTCATAGGCTCCATAGAATATCATAGAAACTGGAGATGTAATATCACTGGAGAAGTCATCTGCACTTTATCAATTCTTAGTGCATCCCCACAATGTGTCGCACACCCATTCAGTCCTTAACCCTATCAGTGCCAAAGGGGTACGCAACGCATCACAAAGCAATGCATTGCGTACCCTTCTGGCACTCAAAGGGTTAAACCAGGGGTGGGCATGCTGAGGCCCTCTATCTGTTAAGGACTACAAGTGCCATCATCTCCAGTCAGCCTGTCACTGCTTTAACCCCTTAGCGACCCTTGACGTACCAGGACCGTCAAGGGTAAATGTGACCGAACGACCCTTGACGGTCCTGGTACGTCAAGGGTTAAACTCTTCCATCGCGGCCGCACGGAGCGATGGAAGAGTTCAAGCCGCTTGTTACTAAGTGTCCCGGTATCGGGACACTTAGTAACAAGCGGCTGAAACATTGTTGCAACATGCGATTCGCTTCAAAAGCGAATCACATGTTGCAAAACCTGAAAGACAGGGACAGTATTTGTAAATACTGTCCCTGTCAGATCTCTCTGCCTCCCTCCACCTTGCATACTGCTAAGGTGGAGAGAGACAGAGGGAGATGGTGTTCCAGTGTGCCTGTAAAAAAAAAAATAAAAAAAAATGTTTAAATAAAGAAAATTAACCCTTTGATCACTGTTCTACAGTGATCAATAAGTGCCCCCCCATCTGATCACTCTTGGAGTGATCAATTTGCTGCAGATCAGTGTTTTCTGATCTGTGGGACACCCCCCATCCCCCTTGAATTTTTTTAGATTTTTTAAAAAAATTTTAAATTTTTTTTAAATTTTTTAAAATTTTTTTTTTTTTTTTGTATAATAAATATAGTTTAGGTATTTTGGTAGGTAGTTGGGTAGGTTTAGTGTAGACGTGTGTTAGGGAAAGTTTTAGGGATAGATTTAGGTTTAGGGGAGAAAAAAAAAAAAAAAAAACCAAACCCCCCCCCCCCCCACAAAAAAAAAAATATATAAAAAGCGCAGTTTAGATAGGTAGTTCAATTGGGTTAGGTAGGTTCAGGATAGACGTAGGTTAGGGTAAGTTTTAGGGTTAGATTTAGGTTTAGGGATAGTGTAAGAAAAAAAAAACCCAAAAAAACCCCAAAACCCCCCCCCAAAAAAAAAATATATATATATATGTATAATAAGTGCAGTTTAGATAGGTAGTTCACTTGGGTTAGGTAGGTTCAGGATATACGTAGGTTAGGGTAAGTTTTAGGGTTAGATTTAGGTTTAGGGATAGCGTAAGAAAAAAAAAAAACCCAAAAAAACCCCAAACCCCCCCCCCCCAAAAAAAAAAAAATATATATATATATAATAAGTGCAGTTTAGATAGGTAGTTCACTTGGGTTAGGTAGGTTCAGGATATACGTAGGTTAGGGTAAGTTTTAGGGTTAGATTTAGGTTTAGGGATAGCGTAAGAAAAAAAAAAGCTTTTTTAGTGGGCAAAATGCAGCGCAGGTACAGCGTTGAAGAGGCATATGCCTTTTTGGCGTCTGACTCTGAGGCAACAGACACTGCGTCAGATTTTGACATAGCGCAGTTTTCAGAAAGTGAGAGCAGCTCTAGTGATGACGCTGGGCCTTCTGTCAAAAAAAGACGCACTGCCCCAAAAGCTGCTCTGGCAACTGCCCCAGCACCTGCCAAAAGAACTGCCCAAAGACCTACCAAAATACCTACCCAAAGAAATGCCCCAAGTGTTGCCCCAAGAGCTGCCCTGGCAACTGCCCCAGCACCTGCCAAAAGATCTGCCCAAAGACCTACCAAAGAAATGCCCCAAGTGCTGCCCCAAGAGCTGCCCTGGCAACTGCCCCAGCACCTGCCAAAAGATCTGCCCAAAGACCCGCCAAAAGACCTGCCCAAAGAAATGCCCCAACACCTGCCACTCCGGATCCTAATGAATGGGTATCAATTTATGCCCACAAATCTCAGAATTCAAGGCAACCCAGGGATTCAAATTGATGTGGAAGGATTTACCCATGATCATTTTTTTGATTTGTTTTTGGGGGAAGACGTTTTAGGTGAAATTGTTTCCCAAACCAATTTGTATGCAGCCCAGTATACTGCCGCCAACCCTAAGTGTGAAAAACGCTGTTTTTTTTTTTTTTACTTACGTCATGGTTTACGAGGGATTGGTGGTAAAATGGCTGTGTATAAAATTGGAAAACACACCTAAAACGAGAGCCTGGGGTGTCTACTTTCCAAAAATATACACTTTTGGGGGGAAATCTTAAAAAAAGAGCACTGTTACACAGCCCCAAATGAGACATGGCACCAGTAACGCAAGCTGTGAAGATTCAAAGTGTGAACCTGGAAACGCGCATGTTCCAATTTGGCCCCCGTAGCTCACCCAAACCATGAGAAAGCTATGCATATGGGGTATTGCCGTACTCAGAAGAAGGAGCTGAACACTATTCAATTCAGTTTATAAAATCTTCACCTATTCTGTGCTTGAAATTCACATCAAAATTGAAGGCAAAGTGTGAAAAATGCTGAATTTTTTTACTTACGTCAAATTTTCACAGGATTGGTGGTAAAATGGCAGTGTATAAAATTGGAAAACACACCTAAAACGAGAGTCTGGGGTGTCTACTTTCCAAAAATATACACTTTTGGGGGGAAATCTTAAAAAAAAGAGCACTGTTACACAGCCCCAAATGAGACATGGCACCAGTAACGCAAGCTGTGAAGATTCAAAGTGTGAACCTGGAAACGCGCATGTTCCAATTTGGCCCCCGTAGCTCCCCCAAACCATGAGAAAGCTATGCATATGGGGTATTGCTGTACTCAGAAGAAGGAGCTGAACACTATTCAATTCAGTTTTTAAAATCTTCACCTATTCTGTGCTTGAAATTCACATCAAAATTGAAGGCAAAGTGTGAAAAATGCTGAATTTTTTTTACTTACGTCAAATTTTCACAGGATTGGTGGTAAAATGGCAGTGTATAAAATTGGAAAACACACCTAAAACGAGAGCCTGGGGTGTCTACTTTCCAAAAATATACACTTTTGGGGGGAAATCTTAAAAAAAGAGCACTGTTACACAGCCCCAAATGAGACATGGCACCAGTAACGCAAGCTGTGAAGATTCAAAGTGTGAACCTGGAAACGCGCATGTTCCAATTTGGCCCCCGTAGCTCCCCCAAACCATGAGAAAGCTATGCATATGGGGTATTGCCGTACTCAGAAGAAGGAGCTGAACACTATTCAATTCAGTTTATAAAATCTTCACCTATTCTGTGCTTGAAATTCACATCAACATTGAAGGCAAAGTGTGAAAAACGCTGTTTTTTTACTTACGTCAAGTTTATGAGAAAGTGGTGGTAAAATGGCCGTGTAAAACATTTGAAAACACACCTAAAATGAAAGCTGGGGGTGTCTACATTCCAAAAATATACACTTTTGGGGGGAAATTCTAAAGTGCAGCACTGGAACATAGCCCAAAATGAGTAATGGCATCAGTTAACCAAGATGTGAAAATTCAATATTTGTTCAAAATTGGGCCCCGTAGCTCCCCCAAACCTTGAGAAACCTATGCATATGGGGTATTGCTGTACTCAGAAGAAGGAGCTGAACACTAAACAATGCATTTTTAAAAATCTTCACCTATCATGTGCTTGAAATTCACATCAACATTGAAGTGCAAGTGTGAAAAACGCTGTTTTTTTACCTTACGTCAAGATTTACGAGCGATTGGTGGTAAAATGGCTGCGTAAAAAAATTGAAAACATACATAAAATGAAAGCCTGGAGTGTCTACTTTTCAAAAATATATACTTTTGGGGGGAAATCTTAGAGTGGAGCACTGTTACACAGCCCCAAATGAGACATGGCACCAGTGATGCAAGCTGTGAAAATTCAAAGTGTGAAACTGGAAACGCGCATGTTCCAATTTGGGCCCCGTAGCTCTCCAAACCTTGAGAAATCTATGCATATGGGGTATTGCCTTACTCCAAAGAAGGAGCTGAACACTAAACAATGCATTTTTAAAAATCTTCACCTATCATGTGCTTGAAATTCACATCAACATTGAAGTGCAAGTGTGAAAAACGCTGTTTTTTTAACTTACGTCAAGATTTACGAGCGATTGGTGGTAAAATGGCTGCGTAAAAAAATTGAAAACATACATAAAATGAAAGCCTGGGGTGTCTACTTTCCAAAAATATATACTTTTGGGGGGAAATCTTAGAGTGGAGCACTGTTACACAGCCCCAAATGAGACATGGCACCAGTGATGCAAGCTGTGAAAATTCAAAGTGTGAAACTGGAAACGCGCATGTTCCAATTTGGGCCCCGTAGCTCTCCAAACCTTGAGAAACCTATGCATATGGGGTATTGCCGTACTCAGAAGAAGGAGCTGAACACTAAACAATGCATTTTTAAAAATCTTCACCTATCATGTGCTTGAAATTCACATCAACATTGAAGTGCAAGTGTGAAAAACGCTGTTTTTTTAACTTACGTCAAGATTTACGAGCGATTGGTGGTAAAATGGCTGCGTAAAAAAATTGAAAACATACATAAAATGAAAGCCTGGGGTGTCTACTTTCCAAAAATATATACTTTTGGGGGGAAATCTTAGAGTGGAGCACTGTTACACAGCCCCAAATGAGACATGGCACCAGTGATGCAAGCTGTGAAAATTCAAAGTGTGAAACTGGAAACGCGCATGTTCCAGTTTGGGCCCCGTAGCTCTCCCAAACCTTGAGAAACCTATGCATATGGGGTTTTGCCGTACTCAGAAGAAGGAGCTGAACACTAAACAATGCATTTTTAAAAATCTTCACCTATCATGTGCTTGAAATTCACATCAACATTGAAGTGCAAGTGTGAAAAACGCTGTTTTTTTAACTTACGTCAAGATTTACGAGCGATTGGTGGTAAAATGGCTGCGTAAAAAAATTGAAAACATACATAAAATGAAAGCCTGGGGTGTCTACTTTCCAAAAATATATACTTTTGGGGGGAAATCTTAGAGTGGAGCACTGTTACACAGCCCCGAATGAGACATGGCACCAGTGATGCAAGCTGTGAAAATTCAAAGTGTGAAACTGGAAACGCGCATGTTCCAATTTGGGCCCCGTAGCTCTCCAAACCTTGAGAAACCTATGCATATGGGGTATTGCCGTACTCAGAAGAAGGAGCTGAACACTAAACAATGCATTTTTAAAAATCTTCACCTATCATGTGCTTGAAATTCACATCAACATTGAAGTGCAAGTGTGAAAAACGCTGTTTTTTTAACTTACGTCAAGATTTACGAGCGATTGGTGGTAAAATAGCTGCGTAAAAAAATTGAAAACATACATAAAATGAAAGCCTGGGGTGTCTACTTTCCAAAAATATATACTTTTGGGAGGAAATCTTAGAGTGGAGCACTGTTACACAGCCCCAAATGAGACATGGCACCAGTGATGCAAGCTGTGAAAATTCAAAGTGTGAAACTGGAAACGCGCATGTTCCAGTTTGGGCCCCGTAGTTCTCCCAAACCTTGAGAAACCTATGCATATGGGGTATTGCCGTACTCAGAAGAAGGAGCTGAACACTAAACAATGCATTTTTAAAAATCTTCACCTATCATGTGCTTGAAATTCACATCAACATTGAAGTGCAAGTGTGAAAAACGCTGTTTTTTTAACTTACGTCAAGATTTACGAGCAATTGGTGGTAAAATGGCTGCATAAAAAAATTGAAAACATACATAAAATGAAAGCCTGGGGTGTCTACTTTCCAAAAATATATACTTTTGGGGGGAAATCTTAGAGTGGAGCACTGTTACACAGCCCCAAATGAGACATGGCACCAGTGATGCAAGCTGTGAAAATTCAAAGTGTGAAACTGGAAACGCGCATGTTCCAGTTTGGGCCCCGTAGCTCTCCAAACCTTGAGAAACCTATGCATATGGGGTATTGCCGTACTCAGAAGAAGGAGCTGAACACTAAACAATGCATTTTTAAAAATCTTCACCTATCATGTGCTTGAAATTCACATCAACATTGAAGTGCAAGTGTGAAAAACGCTGTTTTTTTAACTTACGTCAAGATTTACGAGCGATTGGTGGTAAAATGGCTGCGTAAAAAAATTGAAAACATACATAAAATGAAAGCCTGGGGTGTCTACTTTCCAAAAATATATACTTTTGGGGGGAAATCTTAGAGTAGAGCACTGTTACACAGCCCCAAATGAGACATGGCACCAGTGATGCAAGCTGTGAAAATTCAAAGTGTGAAACTGGAAACGCGCATGTTCCAATTTGGGCCCCGTAGCTCTCCCAAACCTTGAGAAACCTATGCATATGGGGTATTGCCGTACTCAGAAGAAGGAGCTGAACACTAAACAATGCATTTTTAAAAATCTTCACCTATCATGTGCTTGATATCAACAGTAGTATTGAAATGTAAGTGTGAAAACTGCAAAAAAACAAAATATTACCACAATTTTGAAATTTTTTTCTGGAAAAATAGCTGCATGAAAAACTCCAAAATTCTCCTGATTATTTACCTTATGTTGTGTAGTTTTCAGAAACATATACCTTTGTGGGACATTTTTGGTTCTGGCACCGTCAGCTAAGCTATGATGCTCACATGCCAATTGTTGAGAAATTACAAGTTGGAAATAATGGCATCCATCTTGTAATATTTACCTTGTAAATGTGAGGAAGTGATTGAAATACTAGGCATATGGGGTATTCTTATATTCAGGAGAAGCAAATGAATATATTTAGGGGTATTTTTTTGTCATAAACTAATTGTATGCAAATCCTGACACGAAAATATAAGCAAAATGTTGTTTTTTTTCAATTTTTTTCCTCTTTTTTTCTATTTTAATCAAATTAAACAATGAGGTATTCATATAATTGTGGTATCAAAAGAAAGCCCTACTTGTGCTTAAAAAAACAGTATATAATTTATGTGGGTGTACAAAAGGAATTAAAGAGAAAATATGGTTGAACAAAGACATAGTCAAAAAAGTCAAAATTGCTCCGGTCCTTAAGTCAAATCAAACTCAGATTTTCCCGGTCCTTAAGGGGTTAAAGGGTTACATTGGAATTGTAAAGAGCTGTCAGGGTTACTGCAAAGTGGAGATTTAAAATGCCAGTGATGATAATCTCTGTTCTTCTAAATACTATTATAAATTATGCTATATAATCTGTGATAATACAGTGTTTTAGCAGTGAATTATAAAACACAGTTTTCTCTATACACCCACCTCACTAAAAGCCTCTTAACCCTCTGAGTACCAGAGAGGTGTGCAACCAATTCACTTTAATTTGTAACTGCACACCTCTCTGGTGCTCAGATGTTTAAAAGTCTTCAGAACAGTGGAGTACAATAATGGAAGGAATATGGACGCTGTAGTCCAACAACAGCTGGAGAGCCACAAGTAAAAGGGAAGATACTGACTGAATTCATCAGTTCATTAAAACTTTTTTGTTTTTGCCCAAAGATGCAGAACAGGAGGAGGAGATCCAGATAGAAATGGAGGACCAGCTGCAGGCAATGGACAGGGGGTGGTCCTGGGGAGATGTGATGGACCAATGGCACCCCATAAAAGAACGTAGATGGAGGAGAGACAGATATACTGGTGAGTCCAAAGGACAGAAAGGTTAACTTTTGAGTACCACAGAGAAGCACAACACATTGCTATGTAATGACCTACACATCTGTCTGGCACTCAAACAGTTACAGAAGTCTTTTAAACAGTGGGAAGCAAAAGCATCATGACTTTCGTCGTGGGCTATAGCTTTCATTGTATTAGTGAGGATGATGGGAGTTATAGTCCAGGAACAGCCACAGGTAAAGGGTCACCAGCAGGTAGTTCAACTACAAGATCCACAGGTAAAGGGAAACTCCTGGATGATTTTCTCTATTTAATCACCATTCTTTGTTTCACACAGATAGAATAACTAAATTCCTCATAAGAACTAAGGAAAACCGCTACAAACTCCTCTCCACAAGAAGATCGGTGGCCCAGGGGTGCAAGTAGAGCCCCTGGAGGAGCAACAAGCGTTTGGGTGATACTGGACGGGTGAGTTCATTTCCACTGTACTAAATTAGATCTTCCACAACTGAGACTTTTTCATTCCTTCTCCTGTGTACTAACTCAATCTATATATACAGATAGTAACCCTTTGAGGACCAGAGGGTTATATACTGCAACACATTTCTTCACTTCTCCAGTTCCTATGTTATTCTATGGAGCCAATGCACTAAGATTTCTCAAGCGGGAGAGATCTTAGTTCATAGGCTCCATAGAATATCATAGAAACTGGAGATGTAATATCACTGGAGAAGTCATCTGCACTTTATCATCTCTGTATCAAATCTTAGTGCATCCCCCTAATGTGTTGCTCACCCATCCAGTCCTTAAACCAGGGGTGGGCATGCTGAGGCCCTCTATCTGTTAAGGACTACAAGTGCCATCATCTCCAGTCAGCCTGTCACTGCTTTAAAGGGTTACATTGGAATTGTAAAGAGCTGTCAGGTTAATGCAAAGTGGAGATTTAAAAAGCCAGTGATGATAATCTCTGTTCTTCTAAATACTATTATAAATTATGCTATATAATCTGTGATAATACAGTGTTTTAGCAGTGAATTATAAAACACAGTTTTCTCTATACACCCGCTTCACTAAAAGCCTCTTAACCCTCTGAGTACCAGAGAGGTGTGCAACCAATTCACTTTAATTTGTAACTACACACCTCTCTGGTGCTCAGATGTTTAAAAGTCTTCAGAACAGTGGAGTACAATAATGGAAGGAATATGGACGCTGTAGTCCAACAACAGCTGGAGAGCCACAAGTAAAAGGGAAGATACTGACTGAATTCATCAGTTCATTAAAACTTTTTTGTTTTTGCCCAAAGATGCAGAACAGGAGGAAGAGATCGGGATAGAAATGGAGGACCAGCTGCAGGCAATGGACAGGTGGTGGTCCTGGGGAGATGTGATGGACCAATGGCACCCCATAAAAGAACGTAGATGGAGGAGAGACAGATATACTGGTGAGTCCAAAGGACAGAAAGGTTAACTTTTGAGTACCACAGAGAAGCACAACACATTGCTATGTAATGACCTACACATCTGTCTGGCACTCAAACAGTTACAGAAGTCTTTTAAACAGTGGGAAGCAAAAGCAACATGACTTTCGTCGTGGGCTATAGCTTTCATTGTATTAGTGAGGATGATGGGAGTTATAGTCCAGGAACAGCCACAGGTAAAGGGTCACCAGCAGGTAGTTCAACTACAAGATCCACAGGTAAAGGGAAACTCCTGGATGATTTTCTCTATTTAATCACCATTCTTTGTTTCACACAGATAGAATAACTAAATTCCTCATAAGAACTAAGGAAAACCGCTACAAACTCCTCTCCACAAGAAGATCGGTGGCACAGGGGTGCAAGTAGAGCCCCTGGAGGAGCAACAAGCGTTTGGGTGATACTGGACGGGTGAGTTCATTTCCACTGTACTAAATTAGATCTTCCACAACTGAGACTTTTTCATTCCTTGTCCTGTGTACTAACTCAATCTATATATACAGATAGTAACCCTTTGAGGACCAGAGGGTTATATACTGCAACACATTTCTTCACTTCTCCAGTTCCTATGTTATTCTATGGAGCCAATGCACTAAGATTTCTCAAGCGGGAGAGATCTTAGTTCATAGGCTCCATAGAATATCATAGAAACTGGAGATGTAATATCACTGGAGAAGTCATCTGCACTTTATCACCTCTGTATCAAATCTTAGTGCATCCCCCCAATGTGTTGCTCACCCATCCAGTCCTTAAACCAGGGGTGGGCATGCTGAGGCCCTCTATCTGTTAAGGACTACAAGTGCCATCATCTCCAGTCAGCCTGTCACTGCTTTAAAGGGTTACATTGGAATTGTAAAGAGCTGTCAGGTTAATGCAAAGTGGAGATTTAAAAAGCCAGTGATGATAATCTCTGTTCTTCTAAATACTATTATAAATTATGCTATATAATCTGTGATAATACAATGTTTTAGCAGTGAATTATAAAACATAGTTTTCTCTATATACCCACTTCACTAAAAGCATCTTAACCCTCTGAGTACCAGAGAGGTGTGCTACCCATTCACTTTAATTTGTAACTGCACACCTCTCTGGTGCTCAAATGTATAAAAGTGTTCAGAACAGTGGAGTACAATAATGGAAGGACAATGGACGCTGTAGTCCAACAACAGCTGGAGAGCCACAAGTAAAAGGGAAGCTACTGGTTGAATTCATCAGTTCATTAAACCATTTTTGTTTTTGCTCAAAGATGTAGAACAGCAGGAGGAGATCAGCTGTGAGATACAAATGGAGGAAAAGGAGAAATTACAGATATACTGGTGAGTCCAAAGGACAGAAAGGTTAACTTTTGAGTACCAGAGAAAAGTGCAACACATTGCTCTGTAATGACCTTCACATCTGTCTGGCACTCAAACAGTTACAGATGTCTTTTAAACAGTGGGACGCAAAAGCAACATGACTTTCAACTTGGACTATAGATTTCATTGTATGGGTGAGGATGATGGGAGTTATAGTCCAACAATTACCACAGGTAAAGGGTCACCAGCAGATAGTTCACTACAAGATTCACAGGTAAAGGGAAACTCCTGGCTGATTTTCTCTATTTAATCACCATTATTTGCTTCACACAGATTAAACAACTAAATTCCTGTCCCTGGAGTAACAACAAGCGTTTGTATTATACTGGACAGGTGAGTTCATTTCCACTATACTAAATTAGATCTTCCACAACTGAGACTTTTTCATTCCTTGTTCTGTCTTCTAACTCAATCTATATACAGATAGGACCAGAGGGTTATGTACTGCAACATATTTCTTCACAATGTATTGCTGACCCCTCTAGTCCTCAAAGTGATAAATAATCCTCAGTAATGAGCCCACATTGCCTACTACAGCCTAAGTCTGATCCTATAGGGGATGTAGTAAAAAGCCCAGGGATGTACTGTGGAGCCCCAGAAAGTCTCCTGTCAGCCATTTAGGGAGAGGGGACAGAAAACAGATCCTCTGAATGGGCATTGGGGATCAATGTAAACTGAACTTTGTGGCTCATAGCAACAGGCTTCACTTAGGATCAATGAGGGATTTGTGGGAACTGATTTCTGAACCCCATTAATCTTTCCTGTTGATCTGCCTGAGATCACAATGCAGCCCCAGCTTTACCGACAGCTCAGTTTTCAGGGGAGCAGACCTGCAAATATTCTATGAGAATTGCCCTTTAAGCTCATTATGCATTCCTTATGACATACGAGACATGTTTTCCTGGTACAGCTGCTCATCATATATGGTTTTCTTTTTCCAGGACCGTCCCAGTAATGCCTGATCCACCAGCAGATTTATATATAAAGGCCTTCCCTTCCAACTCGGGCCTTGTGATGGAGACTCAGAATCAGAGTGAGCCTAAAACATCTGAAACTATGCACTGTTCCATCAGATGTGCACATTGATTATTCCTAATAAAGTTTATCCTAAAAATAAAGATTCCCTGGTTTGATTCACTGCTGTATTACAGCTTACTCCATTGGTTATGGGATACAGTCTTCATTACGCAAACTCTGTCCTCCACTGAATAATACGGTTGGTACAAAATGACAGTTTTTGAAGAAATCTAATGCTCCGACTATTCATAAATCACTTAGGTCCCATGCACAGATGTCTGTCTGTATAGCTCACACCTGAATGTACTCTTTGGGTGACAGAGGGGTGTGCAACACATTGAAAATTAATGCATTTCACTCCCCTCTGGTAAAGCTTTAAATGGATCTTTAATCCACTTGAATGCTACAGACATACCCTATGTATTACAAAGCAGAATTCTGGAGACCTCTCTAACATTTAAGGGGTCAATAGAGCCATTTATATTAATGGGAATCTGCTGAGTCTTTATTGTTCCCATTTGTGCAGTTGGTTTGCCTCATAATTTCCCCACGTGTCCTTTGTTCTTATGACCATTAGTGCTATTGGCACTAGAAGGATAAGGGCTCATCTCACCGCTCTGTCCCAGGACACACTGGGTTAAACGTTTCTGCTGTAAGTCAGGAGATGGAATCAATATTTTGACACTCCTCCTGTATAACATTTATTTACTAAGTTATATCAAACCTCCTCCCCTTAATGCCGCTTGTTTCAAAAAGAAGACAATGGGATAGTCTGTGGGCAAATTGGGGCCTTTGTTTCCTATATGTCTTATTTAAGGCAATGAACTAAACAAGGCATAGACATAATCTTATCCCATTTCCATGTGCATGCTATGGGGCTGGCGTACAGGGCTTGTTAGAATGAATGTTCTATTAATGGTGGAGATTGTCTGCCAGTATGCTCTAGAGGGGCCTTACACTGTAGTGCATACTCTTTAGTGCACCCCCTTGTGTCAGAGACTGACACCAGTGGAGCTGCAATAGCAAATCTGGTTATTGGTACCATTGACCATTGACTTGCCTGATGCAGATTATTGTGTTTTGGACAACAGAACCCAGATCCGCCAACATAATTCTGGAAAGAGAAGGTGGAAATGCTTGATAGATATAGCATCTTCCCAACAGGGAAATCCAGGGATAGTAAATAGAGGTGAAATGAGCTCTGCAGAGATAAATACATTCTTGTTCACTAATACTGATGTACTAAGTAGAAGTGGGGTAATTCTGGGGCAAACCAACTTCACCATAGGGAACAAATAAAACTCTCATTCGTTTACAGGGTACTTTTAACCCTTTCAGTCAGTGGGAGCTTTATCTTTCCTGTATGGTGCAGTTGGTTTGCTCCAGAATTGCTGCATTTCTGTTTAGTACATCAGCCTCAGAATGTAGCGATGTTCCTGTGTAGCTGTAATTAATCTGCACTGATGAAATCCAAAGGTCACAATCCAGCCAGTTTTACATCTGAGACGCCCCTAGGTAATACAGTATAGATGGAGCTCGCCACTAACTTACTTTAGGGGATGCCCTACAACCATACAAAATATATATACACAGTATCTAGGACTATGTACCAGGTAGTTGTTACAAGATAGAGATAGTTCTCAAGATAAATAATAAATGAGAAATATATATAAAATATATATATCTGGAGCCAATGTGTAGTTAAAAAAATATTTATTTATGCACTTACTAACATACAAAAAGGCATCTCAGTAATACAAATTACAAATATAATATAAAACATAAAAGTACAAATAAAAATACATATATATGGGTAATTTGTTGCCACCAATACAGCCACAAAAGTTCCTGGCTAGGAAAGGTTGCATCCAACTACGCGTTTCACACAGGAGTGCTGTATCAAGTTCTTGATGCTTGTATGTTAGCAATCGCTTAAATAAATATTTTCTTAACTACGCATTGGCTCCAGATATATATATATAGTTTATATATATATCTCATTATTTATTTGTTTTGGGAACTATCTTGTAACAGCTATCTGTAACATATTCCTAGATACTGTGTATATATATTTTGTATGGTTGTAGGGCATTCCTTAGAAGAGTCAGCGCCAAGCTCCATCTATACTGCATTGCGGAACAATTGTGAGGAGAGAATGTGGACTCCTAAGAGAGCGAATGGCTGCAAGACTCTGGGGTATAAAAAGAAGCATTCTCCGGGACTTTCCATATTGTGGGAGAAGTGTAGCACTTCCATATATCCCTGATACACCCCTAGGTAAGAAACTCAAAGTGTCCACACTCTCAACTCCTCCTATTAACCAATGTTTCAAATGGCAGAAGAGGGACACATCTGTCTATCTGCACCCTTTGCTAATATCTCCACTCCTGATTAATGGGTATGTTTAACTCTAAACATCCCACATCATCTATCTGCACCTTGCTAATATCTCCACTTCTGATTACTGGGTATGTTTAACCCTTAACATCACACATCCAGGGCTGGATTTCTCATAAGGCAGAGTAGGCATCTGCCTACAGGTGCACCCCACAGAGGGGCGCCTGTCATTGGGACCCGTTTTTTTTATTTGTTTATTTATTATTATTTTTATTTTTTTAATTATTCTAACCCTCTATTTTTCATATCTGCGCCTCTTTCGGCACAGACCTTTAGCTGCAGAGCTCCCTTGTGAGCTCTTTAGTAATGCAGAGCTCTGGGAGATCACATAATCTCCCAGCACTCTGCATTACTGAGCAGAACACCACGCAGGAGCTCCAGCAGTTACAGGTCTGTGCTGAAGGAGGCGCAGACCTGTCCTGCCATGCCGCTGGACCACCAGGGAGGAGGTAGAAAACAGGGGTGGCCGCAATGTGAGGGCAAAGTGGAGCTGATGGGGGGCAGTGTGAGGGCAGTATGGAGCTGATGGCTGGCAATGTGAGGGGAATATGGAGCTGATGGGGGCAATATAAAGCTGATGAGGGTAATATAAAGCTGATGAGGGCAATATGGAGCTGATGGGGGGGCAAGTTGTAGCTGATGGGGGGCAAGTTGTAGCTGATGGGGCAATACGGAGTTGATGGGGAAATGTGGAGATAAGGGTAATGTGAGGGCAATATGGAGCTGATGGTATGCAAGTTGGAGCTGATGGGGGGCAATATGGAGCTGATCGGGGGCAATGTGAGGGCAATATAGAGCTGATGGGGGCAATATGGAGCTGATGGGGCAAGGTGGAGCAATGAGAGGGCAATATGGAGCTGATGAGGTGCAAGTTGGAGATGATGGGGGCAATATGGAGCTGATGGGGGCAATGTGAGGGCAATATGGAGCTGATGGGGGGCAAGTTGAAACTGATGGGGGCAATATGGAGCTGATGGGGCAATGTGAAGATGATAGGGGCAATATGGACATGATGGGGGCAGTGTGGAGATTAGGAGCATTGTGGAGGTATCCAGTGGAGATGGCCAATGGGGGGGCTTCAGATTTCTGTGCTTACAAGCTCCTGAGATGTAAATCCGGCCCTGCATACATCATCTATCTGCACCCCTTGCTATTAATTCCATTTCTGTTTAATCAACTCCCCCCCCATCCTGTATTCTGACTAAGGTTTGAATTTGTACCTCTTTTTACATGGGTATGAATTAACTTGCATATCTGCTCTGATCAGACATTTGGTCAGCCTTTGATTGTTAATTAAGCTGAATAAGTCTCATGTGTATAAGAATGCTATTTAATACACTCAGTCTAGAGTGACTACCCTACACTTGAGGGGGTTCACCATCTCAAGTGCACCATCCTAAGTGAAGGAAGACTTCTCGGCCTTTTGGCTAAGATCAGGTGTAGTACCTGCTCAGGTAGGTGGCAGATGAATGAGCGGGGGTGGCATGCTACGCTTGGTCGGACGCCGGAGGTCGGGGGCGGCGGAGAAGCCTGGGGTGTAAAATTCTGCTGGACAACACTGACACGTGAGGGAGAACACAAGTTTGGTGGAGCACGGCACATGTACACGGAAATTCTTTTTATTTTTATTCACTTCTTCTGCCCCAACCTTCTGGCTGGAGGGCAGCAAAGAATTGTTATAATTCCAGTCAGGCGGCTGGAGCCTTAACAGGCACTTTATCTCTCTTCTCACTAAGCACGTTTTTGCACAAGTGAGGTTTGATTTTTTGAGCACTTATGGACTAAGCACTTCACGAACACAAGCACTTATTCACTGGAAATGCCACAGTGGGGCAGGGTCGGAAGACTCTGCTCTGGTGGGGGAGGTGGATGGCTGCCTCCCCTAAATGTTGCTGAGGCTCCTCTCTCCGAAGGGAGCTGAAGATTGAAGCCCTGGGGTAGAGATGCCGATGCTGAGGCCGATGCCAAAGACCCCAGGGTGAAAGCCCTCCTCTCCTCTTCGGAGAGAGGAGGAGAAGCTAAAGGGCCCCCCCCCAGCATGGGCGAAGGGGGGCTGAAGGCTAATCTTGTCCCAGAAGATGCATGTTGCTCACGAGAAGTCACGGGCACTACTGGAAGTAGGAAGAAGCACAGGAGCACAGTTTGAAGACTGCACGCACCCCAGGCTTAAATCAATACCATCCTAAGTGAAGGAAGACATAAGCAGGACATGAGCAGGAGTGGGGCAGGAGACAAAGAACAGATTCCATTGGAGAAAGAACATCTCCCAAAGAAAGGCTACAAAGAAGACTTGTTTAATCTTTCAGTGCTGGAGGCTTGAGGAAGAAAAATGGTACCTCACTGGTATGAGCTGACATACAGCAGGGTTGCCAGAAGTGCAAAACCTGCCAGCAGGAAAATGTTCACCAACATGAAGAAAAGGTCAGTAAGGCTTACAATTTTAGAAAGAAAACATTCAACTACATGGAATGAGGGGTCACTTGATTTTTTTTACCCCCTAGGTTAAGATACGAAAACCACCATGGAATTTCCTAGTATATTCAGTACCTTGTATCCTTTTAAAAGGTAGCACTCAAAAGAGCGTGCGACCACATACCACATTAACTATGTTGCCATGAGAAAAATGGTGACATGAGAATCTCACACTGCATGACAGTACGAGATTCTCATGTCGCCTACAGAAAGGTTGCATACCTTTCAGCAGAATTCTAGCACCATCTAAGCCAACAGTTAGTAATTAAAAATTGCCATTACGTTTCAAAGGCACTCAAACTGATTTTTTTTAACTGTACACCTACCTACCACCAAGAAACATTGCTAAACTCCTTCTCATAATGTTTATTGAACAAAGGAAGGACAAAGGGGAATGGTACAGACATTTGGGACAGAGAGAAGGGAAGAGAGAGCCGGGGCAGCGCAATGTTAGCAATGTTTCTTGGTGGTAGGTAGATGTACAGTTAAAAACATCAGTTCCAGTGCCTTTGAAATGTAACGGCAAGTTCTCATTACAAACTGCTGGCTGCGATGGTGCTAGGATTCTGCTTAAAGGTGTGTGATCTTTCAGTACGCGACATGAGAACTTTGCACTGTCATACAGTGTGAGATTCTCATGTCGCCATTTTTATCATGGCGTGCAACCTTTTAAAAGTGAACCCAATACCTAATACCAGCCTGAGAAAAATGGTACTCCGCTGGTATGGGTTGACATACCATAGTGTGTTCCAGGAGCATGACTACCAGTGGAACAAGGCCGGGGAACCGGATATGTATGTGTGATTCCATAACTACCAGTGGAACAAGAATGGGGGAGATTAGAAAGTGCATGTAGGAATTTGTGACTAATAGTGGGCAGCAGAACCAGGCTTCTGAGGGGTCAAACAGTGTATATGGGGATCTTTGACTATTATTATTTTTGTATACTTACAGTACATCTATGGATGGTGTGTCTCACACGTGACACATGTGTATACCTATTCTATAGTATTTGAAGCATATATATTTTATTTGTTCCACATCCACTGTATATTAATATATGCATATATATATATATATATATATATATATATATACATAATATATTGGCTTAGTATCTCCACTTTTTTTCCGCTTTTAATTTAGTGAGCAAAGGTTCCCAGTATATAGTCCTTATAATTCTATGTGTAAGGCCAACA
Source organism: Rhinophrynus dorsalis (assembly GCA_037306005.1). Classification (NCBI taxonomy): domain Eukaryota; kingdom Metazoa; phylum Chordata; class Amphibia; order Anura; family Rhinophrynidae; genus Rhinophrynus; species Rhinophrynus dorsalis. Next base: position 363,939,722 of record CM074723.1, on the reverse strand, counting down.
TACGTTTTTGGGAACTACACCTCATGTCTAAGGTGTAAACTAAGAAGAGATTACCAACGTCGTTGAAAACTAAATATACTGGGAGACAGGGGAAGCCTCCCCAAGTGAGTGGGATTATATGGGAAAAGGGGCAATTTGTTTGTGGACTTAAAATTACTACGCTTAGATGAGTATCTTGGCACTGTTTTCAGGGCCGGATTTTCCATAAGGCAGAGTAGGCATCTGCCTACAGGTGCACCCTACAGAGGGGCGCCTGCCATTGGAATCAATATATTATGTTTTTTTTAAAGTGACATGCTCGCCACCCGCTGCATAGTAAGACCTGTAGCTGCTGAGTTCCCCGGCTCTTTAATACAGATAGCTGGGAGATGACCTCCCAGCGCTCTGCATCACTAAAGAGAAGACCGTGCGGGAGCTCCATCAGCTACAGGTCTGTGCAGAAGCACAAATCTCTCCTACCACTGGACTACCAGGTAGGTAGGAAAAGGATTGGGGGGGATGTGAGGCTTAATGTGGAGATGATGGGGGCAATGTGAGGGTAATATGGGGATGTTTGGGGGCAAGTTGGTGCTGATGGGGGGCAATGTGGAGCTGATGGGGGCAATATTGAGTTGATGGGGCAATGTTGAGATGATGGGCCAATGTGAGGGCAATGTGCAGCTGATGGGGGCAATGTGGAGCTGATGGGGGGCAATGTGGAGCTGATAGGGGCAAATTGAGGTCAATATGGAGATGGGGGGTAATGTGGAGATTTGGAGCATTGTGGAGATGGCCAGTGGGAGGGGGGCGCTTCAGATATCTGTGCCTACAGGCTCCTGAGATGTAAATCCGGCCCAGACTGTTCTTCCTTTTTTGTGTCTTTATGATATATACAGTGACATGGGTTGGAGTGGTGATACCCACTGAAAGACAGCTGCAAACAAGATGAAGAAAAGCTGGAGACCTAGATATATTGGCTTAGTATCGCCACTTTTTTCCACTTTTAATTTAGTGAGCAAAGGTTCCCAGTATATAGTCCTTATAATTCTATGTGTAAGGCCAACATACGTTTTTGGGAACTACACCTCATCTCTAACGTGTAAACTAAGAAGAGATTACCAACGTCGTTGAAAACGAAATATACTGGGAGACAGGGGAAGCCTCCCCAAGTGAGTGGAATTACATGGGGAAAGGGGCAATTTGTTTGTGGACTTAAAATTACTACTCTTAGATGAGTATCTTACTCTTAGATGAGTATCTTGGCACTGTTTTCAGGGCCGGATTTTCCATAAGGCAGAGTAGGCATCTGCCTACAGGTGCACCCTACAGAGGGGCGCCTGCCATTGCAATCAATATATTATATTTTTTTTAAAGTGACATGCGCGCCACCCGCCGCATAGTAAGGTCTGTGCCTTCTTCTGCACAGACCTGTAGCTGCTGAGCTTCCCCGGCTCTTTAGTAATACATATAGCTGGGAGATGACCTCCCAGCGCTCTGCATTACTAAAGAGAAGACCTTGCGGGAGCTCCAGCAGCTACAGGTCTGTGCAGAAGCACAAATCTCTCCTGCCACTGGACTACCAGGTAGGTAGGAAAAGGATTGGGGGGGATGTGAGGCTTAATGTGGAGATGATGGGGGCAACGTGAGGGCAATATGGGGATGTTTGGGGGCAAGTTGGTCCTGATGGGGGGCAATGTGAGGGCAATGTGGAGCTGATGGGGGCAATGTGGAGGTGATGGGGGCATGGTGCTGATGGGGGCAATATTGAGTTGATGGGCAATGTTGAGATGATGGAGCAATGTGAGGGCAATGTGCAGCTGATGGGGCAATGTGGAGCTGATGGGGGCAATGTGGAGCTGATGGGGGTAATGTGAAGCTGATGGGGGCAAATTGAGGGCAATATGGAGATGGGGGGTAATGTGGAGATTTGGAGCATTGTGGAGATGGCCAGTGGGAGGGGGCGCTTCAGATTTCTGTGCCTACAGGCTCCTGAGATGTAAATCCGGCTGTGACTGTTCTTCCTTTTTTGAGTTCTTTACGATATATACAGTGACGTGGGTTGGAGTGGTGATACCCACTGAAAGACAGCTGCAAACAAGATCAAGAAAAGCTGGAGACCTAGATATGTCACTCAGAGCACTGGATAAGTAGGAAACATTCTTTTTTGTTGTTTATACAATGTATTGATTAACTCTCCAAGCACCAGAGGGGTGCACAACCCATTGCTTGCATTGAGCTGTGCAGTCCCCTGGCACTCAAGAGGCCAATAATATGTTTATTGTGTGGGGTAATGTGACATAAATTCCTTGTCACAGTTCAAGCCACAGTTCAGTGTTAAACTTTGTTATCAGTTTATACTCCCAGATCTTTGTGTACCTCTGTGTCCTAAAGTTTCCCATTAGTACAGTCACTTTTTAAAAATAGTTGATCAGTTATTCAAAAATGTTGAAGATAAATTTTATAGAGAAATCAGTAAGGTATAACTCTTGAGTATGAAAGAAGAAGAGAGATATTGCCTGCTTTCCTAATAGGGCATCTGGTTCATTCAGAGCCCTCAGCCACTTTCTAGCCCATAGGATGCCAGTTAGATGCACTGACCTATTACACACACACACACACACACATACATATATATATATATATATATATATATATATATATATATATATATATATATATATTGCTTTAAAAATATTCCCTTATATAATTATGGGAGATTTTAATTATCCAGATATCAACTGGAAAAATGAGACCTGTCAGAGTGCTAAGGGTAGCAGGTTTTTGAACACGCTTCGTGAAAGCTACATGTCACAAATGGTGGGAGCGCCGACAAGAAATAACAATGTATTGGACCTAGTGATCACTAATAACACAGAAATGGTATCCAATATTAAGGTAAGAGAACATTTGGGAAACAGTGATCACAACATGGTTACATTTGAGATCTGTCTGGCAAAGCAAAAATGTATAGGTTCAACCAAAACTCTTAATTTTAAAAAAACGAACTTCAAATTGTTAAGGGCCTCAATGCAACACATAGACTGGGATATTTTATTTAAAGGCAAAAATACTGAGGAAAAATGGTCAGAATTAAAATTTAGGTTGCAGAAATGTACCCAACTGTATATACCAATGGGGAACAAGTGCAAAAGAAGTAAGTCACAGACAATGTGGTTAACTGCACATGTAAAGAAGGAAATGGCAAGGAAAAAAAAAAGCATTCAAATTATTTAAGTCAGAAGGAACTGAACAATCTTTCTTAAAATACAGGGAGTGCAACAAAGATTGCAAAAAGGCAATTAGGGTAGCAAAAATAGATAATGAAACTCGAATTGCAAGGGAAAGCAAGACTAATCCAAAAAAGTTTTTTAAATATATAAATAGCAAAAAACTTAAGAGGGAGTGCACTGGACCATTCAAAAATGAGATGGGTGAGTTGGTTAGTGAGGATAAGGAAAAGGCCGATGTTTTAAACACCTTCTTTGCATCAGTATATACAAGGGAGCAAGGAATGGTAGAAGAGCCTCCGCAAGTAACAAATACAACAATACAATTAATAGATATTGGGTTAACTCAAGGAGATGTCATGGGAAGACTGAACAAAATTAAGACCGACAAAGCACCGGGTCCTGATGGTATACATCCAAGGGTTCTTCAGGAACTCAGTGCAGTGTTAGCAAAACCCCTATATTTACTCTTTAAAGATTCTATTACCACAGGCTCAGTGCCACAGGATTGGCGAAGAGCTAACATAGCGCCTCTATTTAAGAAGGGAACTAAAACAGAACCTGGGAATTATAGACCAGTGAGTTTGACCTCTGTAGTGGGAAAACTATTAGAAGGCATAATAAGGGACTATATTCAGGATTACAACACAAAAAAAAGATCATTAGCACAAATCAACATGGTTTTATGAAGAATAGATCATGCCAAACTAATCTTTTCAGCTTCTATGAGGAGGTAAGCAGCAAACTTGACAATGGCAAGGCAGTAGATGTAGTATATCTAGACTTTGCAAAGGCATTTGATACAGTACCACACAGAAGGCTGGTGTATAAAATAAGGAAACGGGCTAGGAGATAACCTTTGCAATTGGATACAAAACTGGTTGAAGGATAGGGAACAGTGTGTGGTTGTAAATGGAAAATTCTCCAGTATAGTTAAAGTGGAGAGTGGAGTACCTCAGGGTTCAGTATTGGGTCCGCTGCTTTTTAACATGTTTATAAATGACCTGGAAATAGATATAGAAAGCAAAATATCAATATTTGCAGATGATACTAAATTATGCAAAGTCATTAATTCAGAACAGGATATTTTCTCTCTACAGAGGGACTTACATACAATGTCAGATTGGGCAAACATGTGGAATATGAAGTTTAATGTGGGGAAGTGTAAAGTCATGCATTTGGGAGGAAACAATCCCAAGGCTACTTATAAACTTAATGGAATAATTTTAGGTGACTCGTTGCTAGAAAAAGACCTGGGTATCCTTGTCAACTACAAACTTGGAAACAGTGACCAGTGTCAAACAGCAGTAGCAAAGGCAAACAAAGTCCTGTCTTGCATAAAAAGAGGTATTGAAGCAAGAGTGGATAACATTATTTTGCCATTATACAAATCATTGGTAAGACCTCACCTTGAGTATGCAGTGCAATTTTGGGCACTGGTTCTGAAAAAGGATATACTAGAACTAGAGAGGGTACAGCGGAGAGCAACAAAATTAATTAAGGGAATGGAGGACTTGACATATGAGGAACGACTAAACAAACTTGGTTTATTTACTCTAGAGAAAAGACGACTAAGAGGAGACCTTATCACATTGTACAAGTATATGAGAGGTCAATACAAGGATGTCTGCGGTGAGCTATTTATTCCAAGGCCTGATCAGGTGACCAGGGGACACCCCTTGAGATTAGAGGAAAGGAGGTTTAAACTTCAGCAGAGGAAGGGTTTTTTTACGGTAAGGTCTGTCAAATTGTGGAATTCATTGCCCAGGGAGGTAGTTATGGCAGATACAATGGACACATTTAAGAGAAGATTAGATACATTTCTTTCAAAAGGGAACATATAGAGTTATACTGTTTATCAGTAGGCTGATCAGGAAGGTCTGATAAAGACTAATTTAATTGGTAGCAGGAAAGCTATAAAATTCTCAGTTACTGAGGTATGTAGCGAAGGTTGAACTTGATGGACTTGTGTCTTTTTTCAACCTAATTTACTATGTTACTATGTTACTATGTTTGACAGTTATGCTTCTGTGTCTTTAACCTGAGAAAGTAGAAAAATAAAGTAAGGATATAAATAATCAGTTTATATGTGTGTCTATGTATGTGTGTGTTTTTGGGTGAAATCACTTCATTGGGCCTAGTACAGCAGAAAGCCTAAATGCATCGCTGCCTTCAAGGAGTTAAACTCTCCAATTAACCCTTTGAAAGCCAGAGGGCGAGCAACACATTTCTACCCATTAAATCATTGTAAATATTTATTTTTCCATTACAGTGCACTTGGTTTGCCTAGGAAATGCTCCACCTTTGATTATTCGTGTGGTCACTAACTCTCTCACATGATTTACTCCCACTGACCAGCTTTCTGCAATGATAAACATGAGGAGAGTGTACGTCTGTACATAGCACCCACAAGAAAATATCAACCCCACTTAATTCAGTGTATTGTATATTGGATGTAAATGCATACTATATATCTGTGTAGTCTGTTGGCTACCAGACAGCTCCTCAGCTCTGGTAACATTCTGGAAATGTCACTAACATCCAAGGGGCTGTAGCCACAGCAGCTGTGTATAGAAACAGAATGTTATGACATCAGACTACTGTAGTGTCACAGTCTCAAGCCCAACTGAATCTTAACTGTCATGTTCACCTCATTTTGCTAGAGAGGAGACTCAGATCTTAACAAGATTCCGTTGGAAGTTGTTGCTTTGATTTTGCCTTTGACTTTGCTATAACGATGTTCAAGTGTTGCAAACCTGTATCTGTGGAATTGCCAGGATGTGAGTATAGTTCTCTGTTCCTAAAGATTTACAGAGGATCATTTTATTTAATATAAACCTTTCTTTAACCCATTAAGGAAGATAGTAGTGTGAAATGTATTACAAGTAGGGTTGCCACCCAGCCGGTATTTTACCGGCAGGCCGGTAAAAAATTGGCTTCTGTCCAATGTTAAGTCTATGGAGGGAATGCCTTGGCCGGTATTTTTTTGAAGAAAAGGTGGCAACCCTAATTACAAGCAATGGGGGAGATGCATTAAGGGGTGATAAAAAGTAATAAAGTGGAGATGACTAATCCAGTGATATTACTTCTCCAGTTTCTATGTAATTCTATAGAGCCAATGCACTAAGATTTCTCAAGCAGGAGAGATCTTAGTTCATAGGCTCCATAGAATATCATAGAAACTGGAGATGTAATATCACTGGAGAAGTCATCTGCACTTTATCAATTCTTAGTGCATCCCCACAATGTGTCGCACACCCATTCAGTCCTTAATTCTTTCAGTGCCAGAGGGGTATGCAACGCATCACAAAGCAATGCATTGCGTACCCTTCTGGCACTCAAAGGGTTAAAGCAGGGGTGGCCATGCTGAGGCCCTCTAGCTGTTAAGGACTACAAGTGCCATCATCTCCAGTCAGCCTGTCACTGCTTTAAAGGGTACATTTGAATTGTAAAGGGCTGTCAGGGTTAATGCAAAGTGGAGATTTAAAATGCCAGTGATGATAATCTCTGTTCTTCTAAATACTATTATAAATAATGCTTTATAATCTGTGATAATACAATGTTTTAGCAGTGAATTATAAAACACAGTTTTCTCTATACACCCACTTCACTAAAAGCATCTTAACCCTCTGAGTACCAGAGAGGTGTGCTACCCATTCACTTTAATTTGTAATTGCACACCTCTCTGGTGCTCAGATGTTTAAAAGTCTTCAGAACAGTGGAGTACAATAATGGAAGGACAATGGACTCTGTAGTCCAACAACAGCTGGAGAGCCACAAGTAAAAGGGAAGATACTGACTGAATTAATCAGTTCATTAAACCTTTTTTGTTTTTGCCCAAAGATGCAGAACAGGAGGAGGAGATCCAGATAGAAATGGAGGACCAGCTGCAGGCAATGGACAGGGGGTGGTCCTGGGGAGATGTGATGGACCAATGGCACCCCATAAAAGAACGTAGATGGAGGAGAGACAGATATACTGGTGAGTCCAAAGGACAGAAAGGTTAACTTTTGAGTACCACAGAGAAGTGCAACACATTTCTCTGTAATGACCTACACATCTGTCTGGCACTCAAACAGTTACAGAAGTCTTTTAAACAGTGGGAAGCAAAAGCAACATGACTTTCAACTTGGGCTATAGCTTTCATTGTATTAGTGAGGATGATGGGAGTTATAGTCCAGGAACAGCCACAGGTAAAGGGTCACCAGCAGGTAGTTCAACTACAAGATTCACAGGTAAAGGGAAACTCCTGGCTGATTTTCTCTATTTAATCACCATTCTTTGTTTCACACAGCTAGAATAACTAAGTTCCTCATAAGAACAAAGGAAAACCGCTACAAACTCCTCTCCACAAGAAGATCGGTGGCCCAGGGGTGCAAGTAGAGCCCCTGGAGGAGCAACAAGCGTTTGGGTGATACTGGACGGGTGAGTTCATTTCCACTGTACTAAATTAGATCTTCCACAACTGAGACTTTTTCATTCCTTGTCCTGTCTACTAACTCAATCTATATATACAGATAGTAACCCTTTGAGGACCAGAGGGTTATGTACCGTAATACATTTATTCACTTCTCCAGTTCCTATGTCATTCTATGGAGCCAATGCACTAAGATTTCTCAAGCAGGAGAGATCTTAGTTCATAGGCTCCATAGAATATCATAGAAACTGGAGATGTAATATCACTGGAGAAGTCATCTGCACTTTATCATCTCTGTATCAAATCTTAGTGTATCCCCCCCAGTGTGTTGCTCACCATCCAGTCCTTAAATCAGGGGTGGCCATGCTGAGGCCCTCTATCTGTTAAGGACTACAAGTGCCATCATCTCCAGTCAGCCTATCCCTGCTTTAAAGGGTTACATTGGAATTGTAAAGAGTTGTCAGGGTTAATGCAAAGAGGAGATTTAAAATGCCAGTGATGATAATCTCTGTCCTTCTAAATACTATTATAAATTATGCTATATAATCTGTGATAATACAGTGTTTCAGCGGTGATTTATAAAATACAGTTTCATCTATACACCCACTTCGCTAAAAGCATCTTAACCATCTGAGTACCAGAGAGGTGTGCTACCCATTCACTTTAATTTGTAATTGCACACCTCTCTGGTGCTCAGATGTATAAAAGTGTTCAGAACAGTGGAGTACAATAATGGAAGGACAATGGATGCTGAAGCAGCTGGAGAGCCACAAGTAAAAGGGAAGATACTGGCTGAATTCATCAGTTCATTAAACCATTTTTTGTTTTTGCCCAAAGTTGCAGAACAGCAGGAGGAGATCAGCTGTGAGATACAAATGGAGGAAAACGAGAAATGACAGATATACTGGTGAGTCCAAAGGACAGAAAGGTTAACTTTTGAGTACCAGAGAGAAGTGCGACACATTGCTCTGTAATGACCTACACATCTGTCTGGCACTCAAACAGTTACAGATGTCTTCTAAACAGTGGGAAGCAAAAGCAACATGACTTTCAACTTGGACTATAGCTTTCATTGTATGGGTGAGGATGATGGGAGTTATAGTCCAACAACTACCACAGGTAAAGGGTCACCAGCAGGTAGTTCACTACAAGATTCACAGGTAAAGGGAAACTCCTGGCTGATTTTCTCTATTTAATCACCATTCTTTGTTTCACACAGATTAAACAACTAAATTCCTGTCCCTGGAGTAACAACAAGCGTTTGGGGGACACTGGACTGGTGAGTTAATTTCCACTGTACTAAATTAGATCTTCTACAACTGAGACTTTTTCATTCCTTGTTCTGTCTTCTAAATCAATCTATATACCGATAGGACCAGAGGGTTACGTACTGCAACATATTTCTTCACAATGTATTGCTGACCCCTCTAGTCCTCAAAGTGATAAATAATCCTCAGTAATGAGCCCATATTGCCTACTACAGCCTAAGTCTGCTCCTATAGGGGAGGTAGTAAAAAGCCCAGGGATGTACTGTGAAGCCACAGAAAGTCTCTTGTTAGCCATTTAGGGAGAGGGGACAGAAAACAGATCCTCTGAATGGGCAGCGGGGCTCAATGTAAACTGAACTTTGTGGCTCATAGCAACAGGCTTCACTAAGGATCAATAAGGGATTTGTGGGAACTGATTTCTGAACCCCATTAATCTTTCCTGATGATCTGCCTGAGATCACAATGCAACCCCAGCTTTACTGACAGCTCAGTTTTCAGGGGAGCAGACCTGCAAATATTCCATAAGAATTGCCCTTTAAGGTCATTATGCATTCCTTATGACATACGAGACAGGTTTACCTGGTACAGCTGCTCATCATATATGGTTTTCTTTTTCCAGGACCGTCCCAGTAATGCCTGATCCACCAGCAGATTTATATATAAAGGCCTTCCCTTCCAACTCGGGCCTTGTGATGGAGACTCAGAATCAGAGTGAGCCTAAAACATCTGACAACTATGCACTTTTCCATCAGATGTTCACATTGATTATTCCTAATAAAGTTTATCCTAAAAATAAAGATTCCCTGGTTTGATTCACTGCTGTGTTACAGCTTACAACATTGGTTATGGGATACAGTCTTCAATTAGGGTTCCCACCTTTTCTTCAAAAAAATACCGGCCAAGGCATTCCCTCCATAGACTTAACATTGGAAAGAGGCCAACTTTTTAGGGCCTGCCGGTAAAATACCGGTTGGGTGGCAACCCTATCTTCAATACGCAAACTCTGTCCTCCACTGAATAATAGCGTTGGTACAAAATGACAGTTTTTGAAGAAATCTAATGATCCGACTATTCATAAATCACTTAGGTCCCATGCACAGATGTCTGTCTGTACAGCTCACACCTGAATGTTCACTCAGAGCCATATGCATAAAGGAAAAAGAGGAGCCAATCCTGCACCAAGCAGCTGTGACATATTGGAGAAATAAAGATGCCCTTTGATTTAACTCTTTGGGTGACAAAGGGGTGTGCAACACATTGAAAATTTATGCATTTCACTCCCCTCTGGTAAAGCTTTAAATGGATCTTTAATCCACGTGAATACTACAGACATACCCTATGTATTGCAAAGCAGAATTCTGGAGACTTATCTAACATTTAAGGGGTTAATAGAGCCATTTATATTAATGGGAATCTGCTGAGTCTTTATTGTTCCCATTGGTGTAGTTGGTTTGCCTCATAATTTCCCCAGTGTCCTTTGTTCTTATGACCATTAGTGCTATTGGCACTAGAAGGATAAGGGCTCATCTCACCGCTCTGTCCCAGGACACACTGGGTTAAATGTTTCTGCTCTAAGTCAGGAGCTGGAATCAATATTTTGACACTCCTCCTGTATAACATCTATTTACTAAGTTACATCAAACCTCATCCCCATAATGCCGCTTTTTTCAAAAAGAAGACAATGGGACAGTCTGTGGACAAGTTGGGGCCTTTGTTTCCTATATGTCTTATTTAAGGCAATGAACTAAACAAGGCATAGACATGATCTTATCCCATTTCCATGTGCATGCTATGGGGCTGGCGTACAGGGCTTGTTAGAATGAATGTTCTATTAATGGTGGAGATTGTCTGCCAGTATGCTCTAGAGGGGCCTTACATTGTAGTGCATACGCTTTAGTGCACCCCCTTGTGTCAGAGACTGACACCAGTGGAGCTGCAATAGCAAATCTGGTCATTGGTACCATTGACCAATGACTTGCCTGATGTAGATTATTGTGTTTTGGACAACAGAACCCAGATCCGCCAACATAATTCTGGAAAGAGAAGGTGGAAATGCTTGATAGATATAGCATCTTCCCAACAGGGAAATCCAGGGATAGTAAATAGAGGTGAAATGAGCTCTGCAGAGATAAATCAATTCTTGTTCACTAATACTGATGTACTAAGTAGAAGTGGGGTAATTCTGGGGCAAACCAACTTCACCATAGGGAACAAATAATACTCTCATTCGTTTACAGGGTACTTTTAACCCTTTCAGTCAGTGGAAGCTTTATCTTTCCTGTATGGTGCAGTTGGTTTGCTCCAGAATTGCTGCATTTCTGTTTAGTACATCAGCCTCAGAATGTAGCGATGTTCCTGTGTAGCTGTAGTTAATCTGCACTGATGAAATCCAAAGGTCACAATCCGGCCAGTTTTACATCTGAGACGCCCCTAGGTAATACAGTATAGATGGAGCTCGGCGCTAACTTACTTTAGGGGATGCCCTACAACTATACAAAATACATATACACAGTATCTAGGACTATGTACCAGGTAGTTGTTACAAGATAGTTCTCAAGATAAATAATAAACGAGAAATATATATGAAATAAATATATCTGGAGCCAATGTGTAGTTAAAAAAATATTTATTTTTGCACTTGCTAACATACAAAAAGGCATCTCAGTAATACAAATTACAAATATAATATAAAAAATAAAAGTACAAATAAAAATACATATATGGGTAATTTGTTGCCACCAATACAGCCACAAAAGTTCCTGGCTAGGAAAGGTTGCATCCAACTACGCGTTTCACACAGGAGTGCTGTATCAAGTTCTTGATGCTTGTATGTTAGCAATCGCTTAAATAAATATTTTCTTAACTACGCATTGGCTTCAGATATATATAGTTTATATATATCTCTCATTATTTATTTGTTTTGGGAACTATCTTGTAACAGCTATCTGTAACATATTCCTAGATACTGTGTATATATATTTTGTATGGCTGTAGGGCATTCCTTGAAGGAGTCAGCGCCGAGCTTCATCTATACTGCATTGCGGAACAATTGTGAGGAGAGAATGTGGACTCCTAAGACAGAGAATGGCTGCAAGATTCTGGGGTATATCCATATCAATATCAATATTGTGGGAGAAGTGTAGTGCTTCTGTATATTCCTGATACACCCCTAGGTAAGAAACTCAAAGTGTCCACACTCTCAACTCCTCCTTAACCAATGTTTCAAATGGCAGAAGAGGGACACATCTGTCTATCAACACCCTTTGCTAATATCTCCACTCCTGATTACTGGGTATGTTTAACACTTAACATCCCACATCATCTGTCTATCTGTACCTTGCTAATATCTCCATTTCTGATTACTGGGTATGTTTAACCCTTTAAGGGATAGTAATATCAGAAAAAAAGTATTAGCTATATGGTAGATACAATTAAAAGAGAGTACTTGCATTTATTTGTATCTTCATTTAGAATGGTCTGCAAAGTGTGCCTGGTTTCCAAGTATTTATTTCTAAATAGCATGATTTCAGCTCTGCTGAAGAGCCTCTGTCTGGTCAAAAGACTGGAATCTGCAGCTGTCAGCTAGATGGCAGACTTGAGTGAAACAGCCAGGAAAAGGTAACTTTAGCAAGTTATATCTCTCAAAAACAAGATTTGAGAGATAAGACTTACATCGATATTAACCTATTTTTAATGTTTACAATATTAAATCAACTTAAAATTAACCATTACTATCCCTTTAACATCACACATAATCTATCTGCCCCCTTGCTATTAATTCCATTTCTGTTTAATCAACCCCCCCATCCTGTATTCTGACTGAGGTTTGAATTCGTACCTCTTTTCACATGGGTGTGAATTAACTTGCATATCTGCTCTGATCAGACATTTGTTCAGCCTTTGATTGTTAATTGTAGATTATGTTAGCGTAGTGTACTAATAATCTTAATTTTAGTAATGACAGGAGGCGAATATTTTGCTTATCTTCCTTTACTGAAATCTCCATAGCAGCACAGATCATTTACATAACCAATCAAAAAACAGCAATCAAGGCCATATAAGACCCCAACTCCACCCACTCCTCCTCTTTCTTTGCACAAACAAGCAAACAACATGACATCTAAACATCAGCAACCAACATGACGTCTTCAAGATTCAGCATCCCCCTCGGAGCAGCAAAACATGATGCCAGGACCATTCAAGCAAACTGACCTCGCGGTAGGAGAGACACTGAAAGAAAAGAAATGTATGAAAGTACACCAGGAAATATCAATAGACATACCAATAATACATACAAGAAACACAGAAACTATGAATAAACATAAATAAATGTACAGAAACACCCATAACTGAATCCAAACGAAAGTCCACCATTCTTCCCTAATAAATCCTAAAAAACAAAACACACAGGGAGGGAAAAGGGAGGGAAAATATTCGCCTCCTGTCATTACTAAAATTAAGATTATTAGTACACTACGCTAACATAATCTACAATTTTACCACATGACAGGAGGCTTCATATTTTGCTTTTTTAACGCTGAAACATCAAAGAAAAACGAGCATGAAAAGGACGGAAAAAAGAAAATGTGAAACAAGTTTTCCCAATACTAGTCCGTCTAAGACAAAAGGTCTACCACAGCACCTCTGCAGACAGAGCCCACAAAGCAGTTGCTCCCCAAACTGAATGCACACCAAACGAAACATGAACTCCTGCCAGAGTCAAAACCCAACGAAGTCCTTCTAGCTAATGTCACCTAAAACCCTGGGCCTGACCTACGAAACCAAAACCGGACCCGATGGAAACAAACGTGGAGAAGTAGTAACCTCCGCACAACAAAGCAAAACAAGCCTACAAAAAAATTCTACGAATTAGGGTGACAAATAAACCAAAAGACAAAGCAGAATCTACCAACAATGTAGACTTGTAACACCCTAGAATTTACAAATAATGAATGTGTAACACACACCCTAAATTACAGACAATGTATACGTGTCAGACACCATAGACTCCATAGCTAATGTAGATGTGTAACACATACAAGAATCTACAGATTATGTATAAATGTAAAAGACACTAGAAACCACAGATAATATATGTGTAATACACACAAGAAACTAGATAATGTATAAGGGTAATACACACTAGAAACTACAGATAAGGCATAAGTGTACGACACCCTAGAATCTACAGATAATGTATAAGTGTAATATACACTAGAATCCACAGACAATGTATAAGTGTACTACACACTAGAATGTACAGATAATGTATAAGTGTACTACACCCTAGAATCTACAGATAATGTATAAGTGTACTACACCCTAGAATCTACAGATAATGTATAAGTGTACTACGCACTAGAATGTATAGATAAGGTATAAGTGTACTACACACTAGAATCTAAAGATACTGTATAAGTGTAATATACGCTAGAATCTACAGCTAATGTATAAGTGTAATATACACTAGAATCTACAGACAATGCATAAGTGTAATACATACTAGAATGGACAGATAATGTATAAGTGTACTACACCCGAGAATCTACAGATAATGTATAAGTGTACGACACACTAGAATCTACAGAGAATGTATAAGCGAAATACAAACTAGAATCTACAGAGACTGAATACGTGTAATACACACTAGTATGTACAGATAGTATATAAGAAAATACAAAGTAGAGGAATGAAGAAGTGAAATACAAGCTAGAATCCACAGAAAATGAATACGTGTAATACCCACTAGAATCTACAGAAAATGAATATGAGTAAAACAAAACCAACATCTACAGATAGTGTATATAAACAATATAATCCCCATAAATACAACCCCCACACAGAAGGGAAATGTGTACACTAGGTTTTGGTACGCACGGACGCTATGTATGATACGTGTACACTGGAGGATAGAAAGCATAGACCCCCGAGGTTGGTACACCAAACACATGAACTAAAGCTGATCCAGACTCCGAAAGAATCACCTGAGTCCCGGAAAAGGAGATATATAGTACAGAACCAAACGGAGTTAAATCCATGGGGCACACCCCAGGTGTACCAGAAAGCGGCCTCCTTAGCCACAGACTCAGTAGTCACAGATATAGAACTACCTATATATAAATATAACCAGTCATAAAAACCACCGCAGAAAATACTATACACACACATATACATACACACATACATATATATACATACACATATACATATATATATACATATATATATATACACATATACATACACATACACACACACACACATACACAGACACATGCACACCTACACATATATGCATACACATATATATACACACACACATACATAGATGAAACTATAGCCAGGGTGCACTCCCACCTTAAAGGAGAATGGCCAAACTCCAAGGGCAAAATTAACCTGAGAGATCACCTCAGAATGGCCGACTATCTCAGGATGCCCAAAAATAGTCGCAAATGGAACCTAACAGGGGCTCACCCCCAATAGCCTATAACGTGAAAGAAAGGGCTCACCCTTAAATATTCCCAAAGGGCTCACCCAATTAAAACGTAAATATGGAAAAACCAGAAAGGGGAAAAAACCTACGTCAATGACCAAAAGAAGGAGGGCGCACCCGACACACCTCAATCCCAAGGAACCTTAATCAAAGAAATATAATGTTTAGCCATCCAAACTATATATGGCCTGCGTTCACAGGAAGTATAGCAAGAACATAGAGTGAACCTCTCAAGAAGGCAGATAAACGCAGAGAAACAGATAAGCAACTGCAAAACAAAGGGAAGAACAAGAACCTAGAAACACCCAATCATAAAGGGGTAAAAGCCAGCCAGGTAAAACCGGGGCTCATCCAGAAAAGGACTACCACCACCCCGCAAGGGAAAAGATAAATATCATATAGCAATAAGACAGGGAAAGTGCCCCGCTTGCAGCCCAAAAAAAGGAGCCTAAGAGAAAACCAAACAAAGAAGTAACAGAACCAAGGAAAAAAAGGGGGGGTCACCCCGAGGACAGAATGGGGCTCACCCAAAGTAATAAACAGGAAGCCCTAATATCCTTAACATGGGGGCTCACCGCAGTGACACCACAGGGCCTCACCCTGACTATCACAAATGCAGAACTGAATTCAGGAACCAGACGCTGGAGCAAACCAGTCAGGGACATCTGGGGTTCACCCAGTGAAAACCCACCCCGAACAGATGGCAGAAATTTGGTCCTTATAATAAAAAGGACCAGACTGACACAGGGAAAGATTGTGCATACACAAATTGAGATTCAAGGGGGGCTCACCCCCAAAGCATGGGCATAGAAGAGGGGCTCACCCTCAGTATATGTATATAAACCAGAGAAGAGAGGGGCTCACCCTCAGCATATCTAAGGTATGTCCGATAAGTGAGGGCTCACCTCAGAGGGCCCAGCAAAAACAGAGAAAGGCATATTCCTCTAACCAAGTAGGTGTAGAAGAAACACAAAGCAGAATTTTTTTTTTTTTTTTTTTTTTTTTTTTTTTATGCAGCACATGAAAATAGGCCCATCCCACAACAGGATACAATGAGGCTCACCCCAGGGGCACACCAGAACGAAGGCAGGATAGTATGGACCGCTAGGATGGGGGCACACCCCAGATGTATACACGCCCTAAGACAGGATAGTAAGGGGCTCACCCTAGATGTAATGCAGGGGCTCACCCCAATAGCCACAGATAGTTTAAATCACATGGACAAAGAGGGAAAGAAATGGCTTCCTCCAGAATAACCAGAAGTTGGAAATGGGGGCTCACCCCACCCATATACCTCACTCAACCCTGTTATCAGGAAAAAAATGGGGGCTCACCTCAAGTGATCATAACCAACCCGTTCAGTATTTGTGGGGGTTTTTTTTTTTTGGGGGTTTTTTTTTTTTTTTTTTTTCATAATATCCATAACATGGGGGCTCACCCCAGGTGCAGCAGAGGGCACACCCTGCCATTGCAAATATACAAAAATATATAAGGGACAGAGGAAAGTAAAAACTCTCCGAGAGAAAACCCATGTCAAGCATGGAAGAAGACACCTAGCATTAACATGGGGGCTCACCCCAGATACACCTCAGGGGCTCACCCTGGTGAAACCTGCAGACTAATAAATTTGCAGGGTAAGTACCTTCCAAAATAAAGAAACCGAAAGGTATAGGGCGAATACCTGCTAAGAACAGCTGGGGCTCACCCAGAATGTGACGTAAAAGTGTATTTTTTTTTTTTTTTTTTTTTTTTTTTTTTTAAATGCAGTGGATGATCCAAAAGAAATGCAAATGCTGTCAGAAACCCCTCCAGGAGAAAACCCATGCAAGGCATGGCACAAGAACTACTCAAAAGTAGCAATGTAAGCAGGGGGCTCACCCCAATCAACAGTGGGGCTCACCCTCAATTAAAACTGTAATGAACCAGTGAGGTTTATAACAAGCAAAAACCTTACAGTAGTGAGACTGTAATTTACCAATGAGGTGTAGACAGAGGCTGAGCACTCCCCGGTCACACAGGAGCCCCACCCTGACTGAAGGGAAAGACTCCAGAACGACCGAGAACCACTTAGCCAGAAAAGAAAATGGCCGCCGAGATCTCGCGAGTTGCGAGATCCAAGATGGCCGCCGAAGCTACGAGTGGGCCACAGACCACCGAGCAACTCCAAAGGGGACACAGAAGAAACTAATGGTCCCAGGCCCTGCTAACCCCGCTAGAAGGGAAACAACGGACCCCACACATACACACACACCGCACTTCAGAAATAAGACACGTTGTGTAACAGGATTTTAGGGATGGCAGCGCTTTGCGAAAAAATCCCACACAAACATACATATACATGAGCACATTAGAAAAAACAAATTATGTATATATAAGAAAGAAAAACAGAACTTGAGCCCAAAGGCCCCAAACTATATCATACCATGAAAACCAATTATAGTGTAAAAGAACATTAGAGAAACAATGTAAAAACATATAAAGTGAAACAGTACTCTGACCTATGCAGCTTGTGTAAAAACATATACAGAAAAACAGTACTCTGACCTATGCAGCTTGTGTAAAAACATTTACAGAGAAACAGTACTCTGACCTATGCAGCTTGTGTAAAAACATATACAGAGAAACAGTACTCTGACCTATGCAGCTTGTGTAAAAACGTATACAGAGAAACAGTACTCTGACCTATGCAGCTTGTGTAAAAACATATACAGAGAAACAGTACTCTGACCTATGCAGCTTGTGTAAAAACATATACAGAGAAACAGTACTCTGACCTATGCAGCTTGTGTAAAAACATATACAGAGAAACAGTACTCTGACCTATGCAGCTTGTGTAAAAACATATACAGAGAAACAGTACTCTGACCTATGCAGCTTGTGTAAAAACATATACAGAGAAACAGTACTCTGACCTGTACAGCTTGTTGGAGCAGCAAGAAAGAGGAGGAGTGGGTGGAGTTGGGGTCTTATATGGCCTTGATTGCTGTTTTTTGATTGGTTATGTAAATGATCTGTGCTGCTATGGAGATTTCAGTAAAGGAAGATAAGCAAAATATGAAGCCTCCTGTCATGTGGTAAAATTAAGCTGAATAAGCCTCATGTGTATAAGATTGCTATTTAATACCCTCAGTCTAGAGTGACTACCCTACAAGGTGACACATTTGAGGGGGTTCACCATCCCAAATGCACCATCCTAAGTGAAGGAGGACTTAAGCAGGACTTGAGCAGGAGTGGGGCAGGAGACAGAAAACATATTCCACTGGAGAACATCTCCCAAAGCAAGGCTACAAAGAAGGACTTGAAGCAAACACCGGCATGGAAGCACTGCAATTCTTCTAAACTACAAGATTATCTGTGTAACACCGGCTTGTGGACTCTGTTTATAAAACAAACTCTTCCATCATGAGAAGGTGCTCCTGGCCAATTCAGATTGTTTCACCATGGTGCCCTCTGCAAACAATACCTAAATACCTAATATTCTTTATCTCTATGGCTGCAGTTCTCACTAAAATGTCTGTTTCCTTCTACCCTCCACCCTCTCCTCTCTCTGTTTATATTTCTCCCTCACTCCTATTATCCACACTCACCTCTACACACCAGCTCCTCACTTTCTCTGCTTGTGCACCCCCTCCCCACACAAACTACAATCCAAATGCACACAAATCACAATCTCATTTCCTGTCTCCCTCTTTTCTTCTGTTACTGGCAGCTGGAGATATCTCGCCAAACCCTGGCCTCATATCCATTCACAAACACTCAAACTCCAGCCAACATAGGAACAGTTCAGTTATCTGGTGTTCCCCTGCAGAGGGGACTTGCCTGACATTCTGGAACTGAACCACCCTTTTGGGTTAGACTAGTCTAATAACGACATGGACATTTCTCCTCTGTACGGCACTCGAGAGCTGAAACTTGACGCTTCGGAGCAGTGACTAGCCGTAGAACAGGCCATTTTGCTATTTGTTTGTCCTCAGAAGCCTCTCATATTTTGTATGCATATTCTAAATACTCTTAGGGTATCTCCATAGGAGTGAAGGGTAATCCAAACGTGGACCCTTTGCTCTTAGTGCCTGGGGAATTCAGCTGCACCTCCCTGATGAGGCCCAACAATGCTGGAGGCAGTGCTGGCAGTGCCAGATTAAGAGCATCATGGTCTGAGGATTTTGGTAAGCCTGACTAAACTCACCCCCCAATCTTCATTTGCCCCACCCCTTCCTGTCCAGGTCACACCTCTTGCTGTTTATGATCCAACCATTCCTCTGTAAACCCCACCCCTTCCTCTTTGGCATACAAGGGTTTAATACATACATTGGGTTAAATACAGCTGTGTTAATACGGAGGTTAAACCATGCACTGGGTTACATACAGCTCTCTCTTTTTTACAAGGGGTTAATCCTTTGTAACACAGAGAGAGCTGTAACAGTGCATCATGGATTAACCCCTTGTAACATAGCTGTATTTAACCCAGTGTATGTATTAACTCTTTGTATGCAACCCAATTTATGGATTAAGCTCTTGTATACCAGAGCTGTATTTAACCCAAGTATGGATTAAGCCCTTGTATGAAAGAGCTGTATGTAATCCAATGTGTGGATTAACCCTTCATATGCCATATGCCAAAGAGAAGTATGTAACCAAATTTATGCATTACCCCCATAAGAGTCTTACAAGGGGTTAATGCATAAATTAGGTTACATACTGCTCTTGGGTTAGTTAATCCATACACTGGATTACATACAGCTCTCTCATCCAAGGGGTTAATCCACATTTGGTTTAAATACAGCTCTGCTGCCGCCTCAGTGTCACTACAAGGCCGGGCACTGACTGAGGTAGTCTACTCGCCGTTCGAGAACAGGACATGAACCTCCTCCCCACAAGAACTCAAGGGGCACTGCTAAGTAGTCCAGAGAGACAGAGTTTGCCAGTTAAGTGACAGTCACTAAATTGTACCTATACACCAAACAATATGGTTAGCACCAGTAAATAAGAACATGGGGTATTATAAACAAAATTGTCAGGTGCACTCTGAGATAATCCCTAAATGACTATTAACCATAAAGGATAAGAATCCCCCAAAAATGAACTCATTAAGGAGGCACACCACCCCAGGTAAATCAATGCAAAATACGTTTTTTAGTACAAAGAGGCATAAAGTCAGCAATTAAAATAAAAAACAATTAAAGCATAGAATGAGGGAGATTGCTAGAGCCATACGAATAGTCAGTGAAGCAAGAAAAAATGCAAGAATAAATGTAATAGTTGGCTCAACATATTAATAACTACTACTGCAATAAAAAAGACATACAAAATATCTTAAAGTGATCCAATCAATATCACAGTATTAAAGTGCTAATAGAACAGCTGACATGAGGAATGATTTCTAGGGTTCCCCTTTACAGTTACTCCTACTGTGTTCTCATCATTAATTATATTTAGTTTTATGTGTCTGTCATTTCAAAGCCAGCAGTTTTTAATACTGCAATGCACTGACAACTATTTTATGCCTACAAGACTAAGCACACTCTCAGACTAAGCACACATTCTCTCTCAGACTAAGCACACACACTCTCTCTCTCTCTCACTCTGACTAAGCTCTCTCTCTCAGACTAATCTCTCTCTCTCTCTCTCTCTCTTTCTCTGACTAAGCACACTCTCTCTCTCTCTACAACTAAGCACACACTCTCTCTCTGACTAAGCACACTGTCTCTCTCTCTCAGACTAAGCACACTATCTCGCTCTCAGATTAACCCCTTCGTGACACAGGATGTACATGTACGTCCTGTGTGGCTGTCACTTAGTGACAGAGGACGTACATGTACGTCCCGGAAATCCGGCTACCCGCGCGGCTGCGCGCCGTTCGGGGACTCCGGATTCTTTGTAAAAAAAAAAAAAAAAATGTTAGACGGGCGTTAAGTGACGGCCGCGTCTGCACGCGGCCGTCACTAAGGGGTTAAGCACTCTTTCTCTCTCTCAGACTAAGCACTCCCCTCTCTCAGACTAAGCACTCCCCTCTCTCAGACTAAGCATTTTCTCTCTCAGACTAAGCACTCCCAGGCCAGGACCAGTTTGGAATCTGCCTCCCTGTCTCTCCTATCACGATCTCCTCCTTATCCTTGGGTGTTTACACAGTAACCTGGATCTGTCCGTTCCAAGAGCTGATCCGGTGTTACCAGAGGCAGCACCATCAGCGCCCCTCTCCACCATATTATTTGCACCCACCCACCACGAGGAGGAGCAAAAGGAGGTGGAGAGCCAGCTAGAAAGGGAAAGAGGTCTCTTCTTGCCGCCACTGCTTTGCCCTGTCTCCTAACCACTTCTTAGTGCAGCAACCCTCTCCGAAGGAGACAGAGCACACTATGTGGGCCTCTAACCTGCTGCATCATCTACTCTGCCTCTCCCCTCTCAAGCTAATAAAAGGTGCAGTTGTGGTGGAACCAGCTGCATCATAGGTGGAAAACAATCATTTGTATTGATTTAAATGGCTCTTTGAATGTTAGCGAGGTCTCCAACACACACAATGCGTTGGAAATACCTCTAGCATTCAAAGGGTTAAAAACCCATTTAAATCACTGGGAGTTTTTTTATTTGCCCCCTGCTTGGTTTGCTCCATAACTGCACCTCATTATTTGATGAATGAGGTCAAGGAATTGGTATACCTAAAATATTATATAATGTAATGTTTGGCACATTTCAAAAGAAGGACCTACTGGACCTGTTTCACCTTTGCTATTATGTAATTAATGTTTAGAACATTTCAGGATGTAAACATTGAACAGTAAAAAGGGATACTGATAGAATTGTCGTGATTTAACTTTAATGCAGTGTGTAACATGAGGCTAATTGTTGTTGGAGTAGAACGATATCTTCAATAACTCTTAGCTTCCCTAGTCGGATGACGAGAATGACAAGTAGACTCAACAGCATCAGGGCAGTCACACGCTGCACATCTATACTCTAAAAGCCTAAGAAACCACAAAAGTCTTTCTGATCAATTGGAAATTAGAAAACTGTGAAAGGAACACTTTCCACAAATAAATAGGATGCAGGGATTCCTCCAATGTCCACAAGAATATCTATTTACTATACATCAGCATAAGCAAGACTTCTACTTCTTAATTCAACTCACCTAGCACTAACACTTTTAACCCAGCAGAACCAAGAGACAAGGGATATCCCGGCATGTGTAGTGGTTATGCTGAGCCCCGCACAGTCTTCCATTTCAGCTTGAATATGGTGTCTCCTGAGGTCACTTTAGTACGCCTGGAAGTACATGTGGAGTTATTAGCTTCACACTGGAGACTGCTTAGGACCCAGCATAACCAGTACCTACAGAAAATAGAACTCAATACCTGTATAAAACAGGCACTGTGGCAGAGTTGTGGCAGTCTGGGGTAGATATATTTAAAAAAAAATTACAGCTCCATCCATTTCGGCACCCCACCGCTGCGGCGCCGTAAGGTGGCTGCTAAACAGTCTTATGCTAGCACCAGTCCTGAAAGTGCTGCCTGGCTGGGCCTATTTTCAGTTATGGGCCTGGATCTGCAGCTCCCTCAGCCCCTATGTTAATCCGGCCCTGATCGGAGGTTAGCTGGAGTTCCCATACTGTGGGGACTTGGCCTTCATTTTGGAACTGGACAGCTCCTTTTGGGCATGGTTAGTCTAATATGTACGTGAGAATTTCTCCTGTGTAGCTGTACTAGAGAGCTAAAGTGTGATGCTTCTGAGAGGTGTCTAGCTGTAGAACAGGTAATTGTGCTGTTTGTTCGTCCTCAGTAGCCTCTCACATTTTTTATGCATATTTTAAATACTCTTAGGGTGTCTCCATAAAAGTGAACGGTAATCCAGACGTGGACCCTTTGCTCTTAGTGCCTGGGGAATTCAGCTGCACCTCCCTGATGAGGCCCAACAATGGCAAAATGTATGTCGGGTGTTAGCTGGTGTACCCATGCAGTGGGATCTTGCCTGTCATTTTAGAACTGGGATGCCTTTTTGTGTGGGATTAGTCAAATATGTACGTGGAAATTTCTTCTCTGTAATGCCACTAGAGAGCTAAAACGTGATGCTTCTGAGTGGTGATTAGCAGTACAACAGGCCATTGTGTTGTTTGTTCGTCCTCAGAAGCCTTTTAGGGTGTCTCCCTAAGAGTGTAGGGTAATCCAGACCTGGACTTCTTGCTCCCAGTGTCTTGGGAATCCAGCTGCACCTCCCTGTTGAGGCCCACCAATACCTAAACGTACGTCGGGGGTTAGCTGGTCTTCCCTTGCAGAGGGGACTTGCCTGTTGTTTTGGAACCGGACTGCCCTTTTGGGAAGGATTATTCTAATATGTACATGAAAATTTCTCATCTATAATGGCACTAGAGAGTTAAAACATGATGCTTCTAAGCAGTGATTAGCCGTAGAACAGGCTATTATGCTGTTTTTCCTCAGAAGCTTCTCAAATTTTGATGCGTGTTTTACATACTCTTAGGGTTTCTCCCTAAGAGTGAAGGGTAATGCAGACGTGGATCCCTTGCTCTGATTGCCTTGGGAATCCAGCTGCACCTCCTTGGCAAGGCCCAACAAGGCCAAAAAAGTGTGCCAGGGGTTAGCTGGTGTTCCCGTGCAGAGGGGACTTGGCCTTCATTTTGGAACTGGACTGCCCTTTTGGGTGGGGATAGTCTAATATGTATGTGAAAATTGCTCCCCTGTATTGGCACTAGAGAGCTAAAGCGTGATGCTTCTGAGCGGTGTCTAGCCGTAGAACAGGCCATTGTGTTGTCTGTTTGTCCTCAGAAGCCTCTCTGTCACGGTGCCCGTGATTCTGGCTCTTTGTTTTACCTGTCCACTGTCCTGTGATTGCTTGGTGGCAGCATGGCGAGTGACTACTTCCTGGTTACTCTCTCGTCATTCTGTGCACTCGCTATTTTATTGTACCACCCTGATTGACCTATTTGGACTCTGCCTCCCAGAGAGACCTTATATGCTGCATCCTGCCATTGCCTCAGTGCCCTTTCGTGCCCTGAACGTTTTTTGAGTCTCCTGTTTTGATCCGTTCCTGGCTGCTGAATATTTTCTGTGTTTGACCTTGGCTTCGTCTGATCAGATAGTCAGCCAAAGCCAGGAGTCAGACCATATCGGGTAATCAGCCAAAGCCAGGAGTCAAACCGGATCGGGTAGTCAGACAGAGCCAAGGGTCAGACCGGAGCGGGTAGTCAGACGGAGCCAAGGGTCAGACAGGGTTGGAAGGCAACAGTCAGGGATCAAACATAGCCGGAGTCAAACGTAGCCAGGAGTCATACACAGAATCAGAGCATTGGAATAACACAAGAACTTAGCGCACAGGTACACTACGAAAGGGCAAAAGAGTACTGACAGGCTGAGGCCTATAAGGCCTAGCATGTAGGTGGAGACTCATTCTGACAATTACCATCAGCCTATAAGAATAGCAAATGCGCCTAAGCACGAAGACGTTGTGAATGCGCATACCCACAGGAAGGTCCAAGACATAAGAGACAGGGTTCACTTTTCGAAGCACCCGGAATGGACCTACAAAACGTGGAGCCAGCTTATTACAGGGTACTTGAAGGTGCAGGTTTCTGGAGGACAGCCAAACTCTATCCCCAACTTGGAAAAGAGGAGCAGGATGCCTACTGCGGTCTTCATGTCTTTGATAGCTCTCTGAGGACCTTCGCAAGGCATTCTGAGCCTTTGCCCATGTGGAGCGGAGCTGCCTAATATGCTCATCCAGAGCCGGAATGTCTTGAGCCTGAAAGGAGTCCGGGAGCACAGATAGTTGGAACCAATAGTTGATCAGGAAGGGAGAGCTCCCGGATGAAGAGTTTATGGCACAAATACTGACAAACTCAGCTCACGGCAACAGGTCAGCCCAATCATCATGATGGTCAGAGATAAAACAGTGCAAAAATTGTTCCAACCCCTGGTTGGATCTTTCAGCAGCACTATTAGTCTGGGGATGGTAGGCAGGGGATGGGGATGGTAGGCAGAGGAAAACAACAATTTGATGCCCATCTGGTCACAGAAGGCCCTCCAGAACCGTGACACAAACTGACTCCCACGATCATAGACCAGAACCTTGGGCACTCCGTGGAGTCGGAACACCTCTCTAGCAAACACCACAGCCAATTCCTTGGAGGAAGGCAATCCCTGGAGGGGGACAAAATGAGCCATCTTGGAAAAATGGTCCACTGTCATCAGTATGACCATACACCCTTTGGATACTGGCAGCTCTACCATGAAATCTATGGACATGTGGGACCATGGGCGCTTGCCATTAGGAACTGTCTGAAGCAACCCCAGAGGAAGGTGTCTTAGCAAGAGCACAAATGGAACAGGCCTCCACAAAAGCTGCACAATCTGCTCTTAAGCTAGGCCACCAAAAGAGCTGAGAGACTGACCAAATCAGTTGGTCACGATCAATGTGCCCAGCTGCCCTTGATCAGTGGTATGTTTCCGGTAGTCTGGTACGGAGAGGTTCAGCTACAAAACATTTGCCACTAGGTTTTTCTGCTGGAGCATTACCCTGGGATGCCAAGATCTCCTCGCCCAGTGGAGATGTGATACTAGTGTGTATGGTGGCCAATATGCGATCTGGAGGAATGATAGGAACAGGTGAACTCTCAGTCTCACAGTCCGGTCCAAATTGCCTAGACAGAGCGTCAGCTCGAACATTCAGGGACCCTGGAAGATATGAGACCACAAAATTAAATCTGGACAAGAACAGTGCCCATCTGGCCTGCCGTGGAGACAGTCTTTTAGCCTCTGACAGGTATGTCAAATTTTTATGATCGGTCAAGATCAGGATTGGAGCATTCGTCCCCTCCAGGAGGTGACACCATTCACAGAGAGCAAGAATAATGACTAGTAACTTGCGATCGCCTATGTCATATAGGCTCTGGGCCTACAAGAACCCATAAGGCAAAAGGGTCTTGCCAGGCTCGGGTCTTTAGGAAAGCATGCTCCCACTCCTGTCGATGATGCATCCAACTCCAGGGTAAAGGGCAAGGCAGGGTTAGGATGCAACAAAACTGGAGCTGCAGCAAAAGCAGACTTCAATAATTCAAAAGCACTGTTGGCCTCAGGGGACCAAACAGAGGGATTAGCCCCTTTATGAGTCAAATCAGTCAAGGGTTTGACTACCGTATAAAAATTTTGTATGAATTTTCTATAATAGTTTGCAAATCCTAAGAATCTCTGTATGGTCTTCAGGTCCACCGGACGCAGCCAATATAAAGCTGCCGAAAGTTTCTCTGTATCCATAGAAATACCGTCAGCAGAGATTACATAACCCAGAAATGGCACTCACACTTTTCCAATTTACAATACAGTTTGTTTTCTATCAACTTTTGCAACACAGCAGCAATATCTCTCCGATTTGTGTCTCAATATTGGGAGAGTGTATCAAGATATCATCAAAGTAAACTACTACACAGGACTGTAGCAGATCTCTCAGTACATCATTTATACAATCTTGGAATACCGCTGGAGCATTGCACAGCCCAAAGGGCATGACTAGATACTCATAATGGCCACTACGAGTATTAAAGCAGATTTCCACTCATCTCCCTCCTTGATTCTGATTAGGTTATAGGCTGCCCGCAAATCAAGCTTTGTGAAAATGGAGAAACCCTTCAAGTGATCAAACAACTCAGTTATCAATGGGATCGGATACGCATTTTTTACCATCGGCTTGTTTAGACCTCTATAGTCGATACAAGGTCTAAGTTCCCCATCTTTTTTCTTTACAAAGAAAAATCCTGCCCCCGCGGGGCGAGGAAGACTTCCTGATGATTCCTCTGGCCAAGGCATCAGTAATGTACTCCTCCATAGCTCGGTTCTCCTCTACCGACAGAGGGTAGGTGAGTCCCTTAGGAGGTATTGTGCCTGGCATCAAATTAATAGCACAGTCATATGCCCTATGCTCCAGCAAAGTGTTAGCCTCCCCCTTACTGAATTCCTCACTAAACGACTGGTACTCTGAGGGTATAGAGGGGGCGGTATATAATATCTTAGTGGGCTGCTGTAGACAAGACTTCTTACAATAATCAGACCAAGATATAATGTCACAGGTTTTCCAGTCCATTCTGGGGTTGTGTGTGTCTGAAGCCAAGGAAACCCCAGAATGATGGCGTAAAGTGGTGACTGAATGACTTGAAACTGCATATGGAGAGCTCCTACTCTAAGAGACAGTGGACAGGTCTCATGTGTGACATGGGATGGTTCTAATTGTCTACCATTAATCGTCTCAACAGCCAATGGAGAAACACGAGGCACTAAGGGAATATTGTGCTGCTTAGCGAATTCTCCTAAAAATTCTTGGTAATGCCTGCACAGCAGCCACACCCTAATCAACATCACATAATGATAATGATTGAATGAATAAATTAATATGTTTATTTATATAGCACCACAAGGGTATACAGCACTTTACAATTTAAGGCTTTAGACAATACAGGGTTACAAGTCCTTTGTAGAGTGAAACATTGGATGCGAGGTCCCTGCCCAAAAGCTTACAATCTAAAGTGGCAATGGGAGACATACAGAGTACTTAAGTGTCAAGTGATGAATACAGTACTAGAGTTCTGATGATGATAGGGGACACAAGTAAAGTAAATAATTTATAAGAGCATTCTTTGTACAACATCAGCGCCTTCTAGCATATTGAGGTTTTATCCAGGAGGTGCATTTTCAAGTGAGACTTGAAGGCCATCAGAGAGGTGCAGTGGAGCAGGGTGGGAGGGAGAGCACTCCATAGATACGGAGCAATGACAGAAAAAGGTTTGATTCGTGAGAGTGCTGTAGACACAAAAGGTCACTGGCTGAACATAAGTGGCAGGATGGGGTATAGCGGGAGATCAGAGTGGAAATGTAAGAAGGAGTATTGGAGAGAAGGGTCTTGAATAAGATTTTGTAAGATCTCCGGAGTTTGATAGGTAGCCATTGGAGATATTTGAGGAGGAGCGGGGCAGGGACAAACCTAGGTGACAGAAGAGTAATTTGTGCTGCAGCATTCTGTATGGATTGAAGTGGATGGAGATAGGAGGCAGGAATGTCAGACAGAAGAATGTTGCAGTAGGCCATGCAGGAGAGGATGAGTGCTTGTGTAAGTATTTTGGATGTGGAGGAACAAGGGAAGGGATGTGTAACGCAAGGTAAGAAGGGACCGCGTCGCCTTCCGCCGTCGTTCCTGGGTCTCTCCTTCTCGACGCAGATAAGCGCTGTCGGATGCACCAGTTGCAGTATGGACGGTCACTGGAAACAGCCACAGGATCACTGGAAGCAGGGAAGCAGGGAAGAGTCCACGTCGCCGCCTGACAGTCCACGAAGTTAGGACGCAGGAAACTGGCAGCAGGCGGTCAGCGATTCAGGATACTTGGCGCAGATGGGTATCAGAGTGGATACTTTAGACCATAAGCAATACAAGACTCCAGGACTCCTTGTTCACTCCAAAACAGAACTCTCTTTATTGAACCAAACCACACATATTTATACAGTTTCAAACCACACTAACTTGGAGCACAGTACAGGAGACTTAATTCAATCACAGTTCATCAATAGGACACAGCAAATGGTAGGGCAGAATACAATGGAGTAGTCACAGGGATAATTCAGTCACCACAAAGGGTCCAAGAACCAACAACAAATGATTCAGGGAAACATAATAGGGCAGACATGATTGGATTAATCACACAGCAGGGGGCCACAAGACAGTGCTCAATACAATGACTTGAGTAATTAAGCAAAAGGCTTGGGGGACTACAATACATATTGAAAGTAAATATGCTCAAACTCAAATGATTAACCTTTTGCAGGTCAGAAGAGTTTGCAGCACCCAAGCCTTGAATTGTTCTTTCCTCTGGTACAGCTGCCTATCCACATAAGGCTAGCCAAAGTCTCTTAGTCCAGGATAAGGGCTTGAGAGATCGTATGCCAGGGCACAAAGGAGTGTCCAATATCCATAATCCTTGGGCCCAGGGGTGAATAAATGCCATGCCCAGACAAGAGCTCCCAGTAACGGGTAGGATCCGTTACAGGATGGATTTTAGCAATGTTACACAAAAGAAAGCGACAGGATTTTGTTATGATGTTAATATTAGACAACCCTAGACACCGTGCTTCTGATACTGGACTTATGGTAGTGCCATTTACAGTCACCTGGAATGGCGCTACAGGGCCAGGCCTAGGTGGGACGAGGAGTAGCTCTGTTTTAGACATATTGAGTTTGAGGTGCCTATGAGCTATCCAGTCTGAGATAGCCGAGAGGCAATCTGTGACTTTAGCCTGAATATCAGAAGTCATTTGAGGTGCAGATAAGTAAATCTGGGTGTCATCTGCATAGAGGTGATATTTGAGACCAAAGGAGTTAATAAGATCACCAAGTGTTATTGTGTAAAACGATAACAGAAGCGGTCCTGGAACAGAACCATGACAAACACCAACAAAGAGTTGGACGAGAGAGGATGAAGAGGTGGCAGATGAGACACTGAAGGATCAGCTAGACAGATAAGAGGAGAGCCAGTCCAGTGCTATGTTATGGATTCCTAAAGAGTGAAGAATGTGGAGGAGGAGAGCATGATCAACAGTGTCAAAAGCCACTGAGAGATCAAGCAGAATAAGTATTAAAGCAGGTATTATAGAAGCTGTAGAAGCAGGCTGAATGGTGATCCGATAGTGGAAGAGGAGAGATATTAAAATCCGAGAGTGCACAGCCTCTAGTAAACACAAGGTCTAGGAAGTGACCATCCTTGTGAGTCCTAGCATTTGTCCACTGATTTAGTCCAAATGAAGATGTTAGAGAAAGTGAGATGCCCAGGAGACAGAGGGATCATCCACATGGCAGTTGAAGGTCCTCAGAAGAAGAAAAGGTGTGTCTGATGAGAGTAAGAAAGAAAGACATGATTCAAAGTCATATGGGAAATCTGAAGGTGTATATGTGGAGGTAGGTGGGTGATAGATAACCACAACTTGCAGAGAGAGACTGGAGCAAAAATACAGACAGCATGCAACTCAAAAGAGGAGAAGCAGAGTAAGGTGATGGGAGAAATTGGTTTG
Organism: Rhinophrynus dorsalis; assembly: GCA_037306005.1. NCBI lineage: Eukaryota > Metazoa > Chordata > Amphibia > Anura > Rhinophrynidae > Rhinophrynus > Rhinophrynus dorsalis. The sequence continues at coordinate 363,909,288 of CM074723.1, read as the reverse complement.
TAACAGCACTGTTTAGAGAGCAGCAATCCCACAACTCCCCCACATCCAGTAAAGCGTGGAGTGTGAGAGAAGGAAAGACCACAGTAGGGCATTGCTGCCTCTAAAATGGAGTCTGACTGAGTGAGCCAAGTTTCAGTTATAGCAAGTATATTGAGGAAGCAGGAGAAAAAGAGATCATGCCCAGTGTTATATTTGTTAGGAATGGAGCGAGCATTCCATAGAGCACAGGAGAAGGGAAGAAATTGAGGTTGAAGGCAGGGAATGGTGATTAGATTTAAATTGTTGCTATGCTGACTGGAGTTTGAGTGTTTGTGAATGGATATGGGGCCAGGGTTTGGTGAGATATCTCCAGCTGCCAGTAACAGAAAAAAAGAGGGAGACAGGAAATGAGATTGTGATTTGTGTGCATTTGGTTTTTGGTTTGTGTGGGCAGAGGGAGAAAAATGAATAGTTGGCGTGTAGAGGTGAGTGTGGATGATAGGAGTGAGGGAGAAATATAAACAGAGAGAGGAAGGGAGGGTGGAGGGTAGAAGGAAACAGCCATTTTAGTGAGAACTGCAGCCATAGAGATAAACAATATTAGGTATTTAGGTATTGTTTGCAGAGGGCGCAATGTTGAAACAGTCCGAATTGTCCAGGAGACCTTTTCATGATGGAAGAGTTTGTTACACAGAGAATATTGTAGTTTAGAAGAATTGCAGTGCTTCCAGGGGGAGGGAGGAGGGAACTTTAAGCGCTATCATCTCTCAAACCATAAGGGTTTGAGAGAATACACTGGGGGCAATAAGTTTCTTTTTAACAAAGCTACAATATGGGGATTAGTAATTTGCACGTATTACTAACCCTTTAAGTATGCTAGTACAGCAGGGTTTCCTGTTTTGTCTCTCTTTGTATTTTCACCTCTTTATCATGCCTTAGTGCATAACATCCCAGGTGTTTTTAGGCAGCTGTCTGTGAACTGCGCTTGTACTTTTCTAGGTATTTTAAAGGTTTTAAAGTTTCAATAAACTTGAGTTTTTACATCACCACTAAGTAGCCGTGCTGTGGACATTTCCTTTTGCATGAAGTACATGCAGAGAAACAAGATGCAGAGTAACGGACTACCCTAAAACATCCATATACTCCTGCACTGCCCTCCCTTGGTGCAAGTGACATAAAGAGGTGAATGTTTAGCATACATATTGATAAATTGGGGTTAGGAAAGTACAACATAAAAAAATGGCTTTAGCACAGAAACATATTAGTACATCCCCCCAGGGAGATATTTTGGTGTTTTCATAATAAGTCTGCTTAAGCCATAAATGAGCCTTATTTTTTCTGCTAATGATGCCCTAATTTCATGACAGAAAGGAGAGAAGTGAGCAATTTAATAGTGTTTCTAGGTCCACGTCATCTGATGTATGTTTTGCACTGTTTTATCTATATACTGTACACATTGGCATGCACCTACTAATTTGCAAATTAATGTGACAGTGTCAACTACACTGCCCAACAAATATACAATTTTATATCTATATTGCAAATATGGAAACAGTCTTGGTTTAGAAATTAATTTGCTAATAAAGCATTATGCTTAAGAATCTTCATGTGATAAAGCTCAAGTTCTGTTACAGGGAAAAAAAGGACACTAGCATAGGACACCAGTGGTATAGGACCTCAGACTGGGTAAATCCCTATCTGCCTCAGATCTGGTGTGAACATTTATTTAGTGCAATGCAAATAAAATTAGCGATCCTGTTTTACCTCTGTTATGAGCAAAACCCTAGTGCGGGAAATAAGACAGTTATTTATCCCTTTCCTAAATGAAAAGCACCTTTTTGCAGGGAGCAACCAAATACACAGAAATACCTAAACATATATGTAACTGTTTGAACGCTATTGATTTTTTGTGTGTGTTTTTATAATGTATTTTGGAAGGTTTTGGTTCTCCCACCTCCTTAGTCGGTAAGTCCCTGTACACAGGTGTCTTTTCAATTAAGGAAGGTATAACTACCTCCTTTATTCCCCTTATTAGGGTTTTGCTCACAGTGGTGGTGAGACAGTATAACTGCTTTTAATGTAATTATACTAAATACATGTTATCTTCAGATTTGAGAGCAATAAAAACCTCCTCAGTCTGTGATACCCTGATGTTGGTGGGTAAGCTAAATATGCTTATGACCACAGTTATGTAACTAAAACCTCCCTGTTATCAGTAGTAACTTACAGATTATTTAATTGTAAATGTTAGGGTATGATGTGCAGGGTTTCTCTTTTGTTAACTCATTATATTAAGACAAAATATTGTTTTTGCTCACCAGATAATTTTGTGTAATCTGATTCAACCTTGAGCAATGCTGAGACGAACCAACTGTACAAATGGGGCATACCTGGGAACTTTTTGTTGTGGACTCCTCAGAGAGGGGCGTCCTGTGGTGCCGCTGGGGGAGAAAAATGATGCGAGTTGTGTAAAAAAAAAAAAAGGGGGAGGGGCTTAATTGCAAGTTGGTGGAGAAAGCTTATAAAATGAAGAAAAATATAATAAATCGGCTGGGGAAGGAGAAGAAGTGGGCAGAGTTTCATTGGAAACTCCACCAGAGAATCAGCCTTTGCCCCAGAGATCAGTAATGCAGAGACAAAACTGGAGTCTCTGGAGAGATTCCAGCTATGCATAGGGGATATATAATAATTTCCAAACTTTCCCTTGATTGATATGTGGCTTTTAACCCTTTGAATACCAGAAGGGTACTCAACGCATTGCAAAGCGGGAGGGAGTTTAAAAGTCCCATTTAAATCAATAGGAAATTGTATTTGTGTAGTTGGTTTGCACCAGAATTGTTAAACTTTCCCATTATATATAACAAAATGTTATTTTTTCTGTTTTCTCTGAATATTCACAGTTTGCATTTGTTTCTTTATTGTTGGGGAGGGGATGGAAAGAGGTTATAAAATAGTAATGCTTATCCCAGTGATCATCCAATTAGACATGTCGAGTCCTGATGATTACTCCCACCATAGTGAGTGTTGTCAAACAAGAGTACAGAGAAGACAATCAGGATGATGAACTACCTTTGGGCAAACTCAGCACCTGTAATCTCAGCACTTGTAATCTCAGCACCTGTAATCTCAGCACTTGACACCCTATTACCCTGTTGTCTATTTCCTATTACCCGTTTAGACAGTAAGCTCCTTGGGGCAGGGACCTCTCCTATTGTTTCTAGGAATGTGACACGTATTTTACCCCCTTTTATTTATCGTTACATACGTCTTTTTTAAGGTGCTGCGTACACTGTGTGGCGCCATATAAAGATATACATACACACATACATACATTAGTTATAGCTAACTGACTAGAGAATGACACAGAGAAAACAGCTAATGGAAAGTAACTGCTCAGGGGACTTGGCTAGTTTTAGAACATTATTTAATAACCTAAGCTTCAGGCTAGTTTCCTTGCGAAGGACCAATTCCACATAATGACCAAATGAATACATCTTGATTTAACTAATCTGCTTAATTGGATTCTGAACAAAGATTTAATGACCTATTTAAGAGTATAAAAGTGGAACACATTTAAAAAAACCAAAAAACACAGCACAAAACAAGTAATAGCACCCTAGTGCTCTCATTGTATGTAATGTTTTTCTTTCTTTGCAGTGTCATTTGGCCCTATATCTTAGCAGTTAAAGGAAAACCGTATTCCAAAAATAAATTACGGTTAATTACCTTAAATTGAAGTGGAGTTTTTTCCTTTTGTCACTCTTTGTTCTGAAATGAAATGTGCTCTTTCTTTGGTAAGTGACCTAATGGGGACACCCTGTTAGCTTTCAGGACTTCATCATTTGTATAGTATAGTGAAGCTGATGTACTAAGAGGCACTGAAATGATTCTGGAACAAACTAACTGCACCATAGGGGATAGACAAAAATTCCCCAGATTCCTACTAATGGGGATTTTAACCACTTGAGTGCTAGAGGGGTCTCCAACTCATTGTGAAGCAATTTGTTATTGACCTCTCTAGCATTCAAATGTAGGCCAATCCTGAAATCCTGATCTGTTGGCGTGCCTGTAGCATTGGTAGGGTGAACACACGTCCCAGAATGCCCAGGACTATCCCTTATTGTAGGTCTGTGTCCTGCTTCCCGGGTTACCCCCACCGGGACAACAAAGAGTCCCGGAAGGGAGCAACAAAGCCGGCAACCACAGCCTACCTACATAGCGCAGCACGCACCAGTCCAGCCAGCCAATGAAATGTATTTGCTATATGGTCCTCATTGGCTGGCGCGGCCAGCCAACGAGGACCATATAGCAAATACATTTCATTGGTTGGCTGGCTGGACTGGTGCATGCAAGACAACTGGGATGGCACAAGTATGCTGGCACTGTGAGTGAGTCTCGTGGCTAAGGCTCCCGCCAGTGCTGACCATCTTTCTGAGGCTGATATAGAGTAAGAGTTCCCACTGGGGAACTCTTACTCTGTGTTAGCCTCAGAAAGATGGTCAGCGCCGGATGGAGCCTCAGCCGCGGGGACTCACTAAGGTGACCACATGTCCCGAATAGCAGATTGGAAATGTGGTCACCCTAAGGATTGGAGCTGAGAATCCCCAATGTAATGGTAGCATTCCACACGGTTATTCTATCTGTTGTAAATTGCTTGCAAAGCGATGGTAGCAGTTATGTCAAATATATTTCTCATTGATGGTTTGCTTAAGGAATGCCCCTTCCATGACTTTTGACTATTAAAAAGCAGGAAAAAAAAAGATCTAGTGATCTGATGGCTTCAATGCAGATAGGATGTTGATCCAGGGAACTATCTGACTGCCATTTGGAGTCAGGAAGGAATTTATTTACCCACTTGGGGCTAAATTGGAAATGGCTTCAGAGGGATTTTTTTACCTTCCTCTGGATCAACAGGGGTGTTTTTGGCATAGGCTGGATTTGATGGCTGCATGTCTTTTTTCAGCCTCATCAATGATGTAATGATCAAAATTGATAATAAATAAATTAATAAAACAAAAGTAATGGTGGCATAAATTATACTTCTATAGTTAAGTAAACATGCCATTTTTGTGTAAATTTTCCCTTTAAAGGATATTCTCACCCAAAAAATAATAAGGTTATTAACAAACCAGTATATGTTAAAAACTGTGCTAAGCCTACTTTTTCTATGTATATGTAGGTAACTACTTATGATCTCTGGATCTCTGTTTCCTTATGAACGTTTGAAACATAGATTTTAACTGCAGAGCCAATTGGTCCACCCAGTCTGCTCATTATCCTATCTGAATAAAGCTTCTATCATGTGACAAGTGAAATAAATGTCATAACTGAGAGAAACAACAAACAAGAGTCTCCATCACCTCTAAAGAGAAGAGTTCTGATATCAAAGCAGTTATTGCAGTTGCAGGTTTTTTTTTTTCCAAAGCTTTATTGAAGAAATGTACAATACATGTGAATGCAATCAGTATACAAATATAAAGATACACAAATTTCACATCTCGTATCATATTAAACATCTCTGTACATTAGTACTGAACATATTGCGTATTAGTGATATTGTAGTATAATATTATGAGACTAAATGTGTAGTCCAATTAAGCTAGGCCAGAGTAACCAGTATCGTGGCCAATAAAAAGGGGAAAAGGCAAAGGACCATACATATATAGAGGAGCAATGGTAGACTGAGACAAGAAAAGATAAAAATAGGTAAGAAAGATAGGAGGAAAATAAGGACTAAGATAGCAGAGATGCTGGATCAATTAAGAAACATAACTAACAAAATCCGCTAGCCTGTGGCTTCCTCTCAGAGCCATATTTCTGTAATAAAGAACTTCCTGAAATATAAAGGGAATATCACAGAATCTCTCTCAGGGAGTGGAGAAGCAGGGCTGGTGCAAGGATTTTTGCCACCCTAGGCAAAACCTAATTTTGCTGCCCCTTGGCTCTGCCCCTTGTGTCCCACCCCTTTATACCCGCCTACTTATACCCCACCTCTTTTCTTGCCCCGTCAGCTCCAACTTGCCCCCACCAGCTCCAACTTGCCCCCCACTAGCTCCACGTTGCCCTTATCAGCTGGAACTTGCCCCCACCACTCCAACTTGCCCCTATCAGCTCCAACTTGCCCCCACCAGCTCCAACTTGCCCCCCACTAGCTCCACGTTGCCCCTATCAGCTGGAACTTGCCCCCACCACTCCAACTTGCCCCTATCAGCTCCAATTTGCCCCCATCAGCTCCACTTTGCCCCCCACTAGCTCCAACTTGCCCACCACTAGCTCCAACTTGCCTCCCACTAACTCCACTTTGCCCCCTATCAGCTCCAACTTGCCCCCATCAGCTCCACTTTGCCCCCTATCAAGTCCAACTTGCCCTCATCAGCTCCACTTTGCCACCTATCAACTCCAACTAGCCCCCACCAGCTCCGCTTTGCCCCATCAGCTCCAACTTGCCCCCACCAGCTCCACTTTGCCCCCTATCAGCTCCAACTTGCCCCCACCAGCTCCAACTTGCCCCCCACTAGCTCCACTTTGCCCTCCACCAGCTCCACTTTGCCCCCTCAGCTCCAACTTGCCCCCTCAACCCTAACTTGCCCCCCATCAGCCCCAACTTGCCTCCCATCACAGACCTGTAGCTGGAGCTCCCGCACGGTCTTCTCTTCAGTAATGCAGAGCGCGCTGGGAGATGTTGACTCCCAGCGTGCTCTGCATTACTAAAGATCCAACATCGACGAGGGAGCGCAGCAGCTAGGGCAGAGCATGACGCTGCTGTACACGCCTAGCGGGCAGACCTCAATGACAGGTCCCGCCTCCTGGGCGTGATGGATACACGACACCGGCCCTTGGCGCAGCTGTTCTCCGCTGCATGCCTGGGCCCCCATTACATGTGCGTCCTAGGCCGGCGCCTACCTCGCCTATAGGTGGCGCCGGCCCTGTGGAGAAGCAAGTCTGAGAGTGGCAGTGTCAGAACTAGGTCATATAAAAACAGAGACTGACAATAGAAAACAAGACAGTCCAACATATGGAGAAAGAAAGAAAAGGTGGAAAAGGTAAATAACAGGAGATAACGGAGAGCTACAGGAGATAGTTTCTTCAAAGAAGAAAAGAGCGAGCGTAGGGGAAAGAAGAGAGGAAAAAGTAAACGTGAACTGAGAAACAGGCCCCTTTCAGCTTGACAAGCTGTAAAGCTGTCAGAAGCAGATTCTGGTTCCTAGATCAGACAGTAGCGCCCACATAGCAATACCTAAAAATAAATACTTCATAGGGCAACTGTCTACAATGTGTCCCTGGTTTGCAAGCACACGTAGACCATTCCGATGAAGTATTTATTTTTAGGCATCGCTATGTTGGCGCTGCTGAAGAGCCACGTCTGGTCAAGCGACCAGAATCAGCTTTACAGCTCGTCAAGCAGAAAGGGGAGGGAGTAGAGCACTTTATTTTCCTATATCTCTCAAACCATAATGTACTCTCTTTTAATTGTATCTACCATATAGTTAATACTTTTTTACTGACATTACTATCCCTTTAAGACACCTTTAAAGATCCAGATCAAACATAGTTGAGAAAATTTATGGTAAAAAGTTTTTGAGAACTTCAAGTATTTGACCTCCCATGCTTTGTAAGTAACATCTTATTTGTATTGTCATTATACCCTTAAGGACCCATGACGGTCCTGGACCGTCATAGAATTTCGGGCTTCCCACGTGGCTGCACTCCGTTCGGGGAGTCTGGAATCGGATGCAGCAAAAGAAAAAAAAATTGTCCATGGTCCTTAAGTGACCATAACATGTGTGCGCGGCTGGTCCTAAACCTCTTAAGGACCAGAGGTTCTGGGACGTTTCTGTCCCATAAGGACCGCTTTGATCTTTGCCGAAGTGCCGGCACACCTGACCTGTTACGTGTATCGGCACACCGCTTTGGGGCCTAAAAGAGATCTCTCCAGTCTAGGAGCTGTCAATTTCAGGCCTCATTTTTACTTACAGCGCTCCTGGTGAAGCACTGGAAGTATAAAGTATGTGACGTACTATGGCCATCATTGGTCCTTAAGTATTTAAGGTCATAGTATGTCACGTAGTCCTTAAGGGGTTAAGGGGATAAAGAAATCCGATAAAGGAATAGCAATCCTTTTTACATAATCTGTAACTGCATAATAAATAAGGTGAAATCGCCCACACATTTTATTATTGTTTTTTTCATCGTCACCATTTTTATTTACAAATTTATGATCCTGATAATGTTCTCTCTGGATCTGTTGTTAGAAGGTTCTCTGGAAGGGAACATGAAAGCTGGTCTACAGATAAATTGTACAAAACAAACAACGTAAACAAAATAGAACACAGAGTACTTAGTGCTGCCATGAGATTATACCTTTGTATTACATCCAGCTTTGATGGGCTACTGACCAGAAATCTGTCTTGGCACAAACATTTTGTAACTTTAATGTCAAGGATATGAAAATATTCCTTTAAAGTGATAGTAATGTTTCACAAAAACAGCAGCCACAATTAATCTTCATAGCATTTGAGCCATAGAGAGTGTTATTTCATTACTGTGAGCATTGTAGTTCAAGAGTAATTGAATGATAAAGCTTCCACCTCCCAGCCCTTTTTACCTAGTGTAAGCCCCCACTCCTCAGATGTGGAATGTAGTCCATAGACCAGACAGCTCACATCAAAGGTCAAAATTCTTACTGTGAGAACAATGAAATCCATGCCCCCCTTGACAGGCTTTTCAGCCTTCTCCCTTATCTTAAGTGAAGATTGTCCCTCTCTGCAGTTTACCTGGACACTCCCTTCTGCTCTAAGCTGAGCAGTGTTACATCAGTAGAAGGGGTGGGAGGAGGATACTTTATCATTCAATTACTCTTGAACTACAACTCTGACAGAATTGAAATAACACTCTCCAAGGCCCAAATACTATGAAGATTAATTAGAGCTGCTTTTATTATGACACATTACTATCCCTTTAAGTGATATATTGACACTCATGAAACTTTAAAGTGACCCTGTTACCTACATAGGTTTCAGTATCATTACATGTATATGTTTAAATTGCCAATACTCTGTTAAGAATACAGAATATATGGATGGCGCCTTAGGGTTAGGGTTGCCATCTTTTTTTGAAAAAAATACCGGCTATGGCATTTCCCCCATAGACTTAACATTGGACAGAAGCCAATTTTTTGCCGGCCTGCCGGTAAAATACCGGCTGGTTGGCAACCCTACTTAGGGTGAATGTAAATGTTTAATACGAATAACAAAAATAATAAAATACTATCAAATCATCATATAAAGGTATTGCATGAAATGAACAATAGTACTAAAAAATAGTTCATTAAAGATATAATCTGAGAGAATGTCCTAGATATGTTTATCTAAAAGTCATTATATTATTCTGATCGTTGGAATTACCTCTCCTGTCAGTTTAGTGCTGGTATAAATATGAGAGCAACTTCTCCTCTCTTTATCTTAGAATAGCCCCGATGTTGTGGACAAGTTGACACCACTGACAACAGTGTTGTTGTTAATGATAGTTATAGGATAACTGTTGGCTCCAATTTATTCTTGTGTCTCGAGCACATTCAAGGGGAAAGTTGGACCTCAGGCAGACATACAATATGTCAGTCCTCAACAGTGGACATCCCAGAATGCAGAGGCTCCCTTCAAGCCTGCAATAAATACACTTTCAGGTAAGTAATATAAAATCTGACTTGATGTACAATATCCTCAATATGGATATTGATTGGGTGGGGTAGGTGATGGTGTCATCCTTTAGTAGGGAGGCACCTTTCTTCCCTTTAACCTTTTGGGTGCCAGAAGTGAGTGTAACATATTGTACACTTCCAGCTCTCTGGGGGTTAAATGAAAATGAAGGTTTCCCCATAAGATCTATCTGTGTAAAAGTTAGTGACAATTTTTTCATTAGACTTTGCTGTAGGCCTGATGAACTATTCATGAATACATAAATGTAACATGAGACACAACTCATTTTTTCAGGTCTTTCATTCTGGAAAACTATGGAATGAATTTGTACTAAATTTGAAATGGGCAACGCAATATGGTAAGCAAAATTTCAGCTAAAGGACATACTAAAGGATGACACCATCACCTACCCTACCCAATCCATATCCATATTGAGGATATTGTACATCAAGTCAGATTTTATATTACTTACCTGATAGTGTATTTATTGCAGGCTTGGAGGGAGCCTCTGCATTCTGGGATGTCCACTGTTGAGGACTGACATATTGTACATCTGCCTGTGGTCCAACTTTCCCCTTGAATGTGCTCGAGACACAAGAATAAATTGGAGCCAACAGTTATCCTATAACTATCATTAACAACACCGTTGTCAGTGGTGTCAACTTGTTCACACCATCTGGGCTATTCTAAGATAAAGACAGGAGAAGTTGCTCTCATATTTATACCAGCACTAAACTGACAGGAGAGGTAATTCCAATGATCGGAATACTTTAATGACTTTCAGATAAACATATCTATGACATTCTCTCAGATTATATCTTTAATGGACTTATATGAACTATGGCATTTAGCATCAAGCTAACATTTTAAACATGACATCACTACTACGTTGTCATAAAGAACCCTTTTTACTTTCAAGTAATAATAGGGGGAATGTACCAATCAATTAGCATGTCTCATTTGCTGGCTTAAAAGTCACTTTGGCTGAACTTCTGTGGAGGGGTGGTACTAAAATAGTAGTTCCAAATCGTTAATTGTGACACATCACTTTCTATGTTGTGACAAATTTAGTTGAAACATCTAAATTTCTGTGACGTGCACATCATAAACAATGTCTTACAAGAAGTACTTGTTAAGATGGGACACATGCTTGGTGCAGAAACTTGTAAATGTGCTGTGACATGTCAGTTGGAAACCATTGTACTAGAGGGTATGAACACTTTAGTGAATGCTGGCACATACTCTCCTTCATTATTAATAACTTAATGTGAACAAGTCACAAACCCTTCCCCTAGAGCACACATAGGAAATGGTGTTAAACTAGGGAAAAGAAACAAAACATCCTGAGTTATAGATACAATCACGTTCTTACATCCCCTTGGCACAACTGGCATAAGAGAGTTTTTGGAGTAAATAGATTAATGCATGACTTCTGGGAGGCCGTCATCCAATTTGGCAGCAGCTTATCTGAGTTCTGTGCCTCACGAGCTGACTCCTATGCCATCTAACTAGCTGTAGAATATCACTTACCTCCAGGGGCCACAACACTTTCATGTTACCTTGGACTGGCAGACATCACAGTGCTGAAGGCCCACCTGAGGATACTGCACACTGCAGTTTGTTCCAGAGTTTTGTGGTGGGGAGTGGATGGTCAATTTTGTCTTGTCCTGTCTATCAGACTCTTGTCCTGATGGTCCAGTCAAGACAGTGGACAAAGGGGGTTTGGGTCTAATATGCTCATGCACTGCTATTCTTTTCTGCTTCCTCTATCTACTTCTGTTGCTAAAGTGGTGGCTACTAGTGTTGAGCGAGCACCCCGATGCTCGGGTGCTCGGGTGCTCTGACCGAGCACCGCCGGAGGCTCGAGTGCTCGGCCGAGCACCCGAGCCCCATTGAATTCAATGGGGCGACACGAGCATTACACCAGGCACCCCCTGCTCTGATGAGGGGAGGGTGCCTGGTCAATGCCCCCCTTCATCTCCACAATGCCCCTCTTCCACAATGTCCCCCTTCCACAATGTCCCCCTTCCACAATGTCCCCCTTCATCTCTGCAATGCCCCCTTCATCTCCGCAATGTCCCCCTTCCACAATGTCCCCCTTCATCTCCAAAATGTCCCCCTTCATCTCCACAATGCCCCCTTCATCTCCACAATGCCCCCTACCTCCAGTCCCTGGTGGTCCAGCGGAGCGTCTGTAAGATCTGTGCCTCCTTCGGCACAGATCCCTGCCACCCGAACATGGCGGGCGAGCACATGGCGGTACTCGTACGAGTACCGCCATGTGCCGAGCAGAGCGATGCTCGAGCCGATCCGAGCATCGGCCGAGCATGCTCGCTCAACACTAGTGGCTACACTATTACTATGCCTATCTATACCCTCCTCACTTGCTAGCAATCCACTTCTCTGTATTTGACACAGTTCTCTCTACACCCTGAATGCCTGAATACACAGATCTAGATGGTTATATAAGGCTCAGCCTATTTACTTATTCATGGCATCCTTCTGCACCAGTGATGTGTTCTTAAAATTCTATAGATTATTTTAATGTTTGATGACCTGCTCTTCTGTACTAGATTCTGTACACTTTATTGTTCCATATGCTTTACAGTTTATATTCTTTACCTTCACTGTCTTCTACTTTCACTGCTCTCTCTCATATATATATATATATATATATATATATATATATATATATGTGTGTGTATGGACCATTCTACCATTTTTATTTATTGCTATTGTAATTAGGTTTCTCTTCCTTTCAAAGGATGAGTTCTTGAGGTCCCTTCATTGTTCTCTTGTTCAGACATTCTCTCCAGTCATGGGTAGCAACAGAAATAAGTCCATCAATAACATTAAATTGGACTAATTTGTTCATCAATCTCTGAGTCACAATTAATCTTCCTCTCTTACTTCCTCCTCTTCTAACTCTCCATAAATAGGGACATTGATGCAAGATTTCAAGACATCCTAAGAGCCATTTCCATACGCCAAGCAAAATGAACATCTAAGATTGAGGCAGAATATTGCTTTTCAGATTTGGAAGATTTCAGGTCCCAAGATGTCCCAGATATCAACAATGTCAAGGATCAGGTTGCCTTATTCCATGACAAGTCAGATGATCCTGAAAACAGTTTGTGGAATAACAACATCAGATTGCTGAGTCTACCAGAGAGGTTGGAGGGCTCTGATCATCTTACATTTATTGAGCACTGGCTTGTGAAAAAGTTAAACCCAAATGGGGGCTTCTTATTCACACTTTGTGTTGAACAAGCTCATCATATTCCAATGAGGCCTGATCCACTGGGTGCCCCACCCTGCACATTAATTGTCACCTTCTCAACTTTAAAGATCAGGACATGAATCACTTGCATGGACCAAAGGACCAATCCTGTACAACAACACAACCATCAGCTTCTTTCCAGATTATTCATAGGAGGTACAGTAGCAGTGCCACAGTTTCAAAGATGTCGAGCTTCGCCTTAGAGAAGGTCACCTGAAATAGGCTGTTCTCTTTCCATCTAGGCTCCCTGTGCAACGCAACAGAGACTCTGTTCTTTCACTCACCAATGGAGGACATCAACTGGCTGACACAAAATACACCTGTCCCAGACTAATGCAGACTATCTGTTAAGCTTCACTGTTATCGACTATATTTGGCCCTTCTGCAAGACCTATTCTCTGGGCAGTTCTTCATTAATTAGGTTCCAGTTAGATAAAGGGACTTTCTCTTGCTATAGGGAACCTCATATGGTTACTTAAATTGTTTACTGGTTAGGGTACATGGCCTTTTCCTAGTTGAGGTTTTGGGATTAGGCAAAGTGGGTTAGGATGGTCCAGGTGGTTTGTGTTATGGCTGTGTTTTTTCCTATATCTTTTCCTCTCCTTCACCTCCCTTGTCCTCATTTTTTTTTACCTCTCTTCTGGTCAAGTATGGAAATCCTAATGTCCTGGTCTGTTACAGAGCTCTGAGTGCACAGGAGGAGAACCACTGAACTTAATGACTCACTATCAAGTTATAGTCTCTACTATAAAGTTTAAAGTTTAATAAACTTCCAAGATTTTACTATGGGCTGTATTCGGAAGGTTAAAGATGTGAAATTCTGGAGCAAACCAACTTCAGTGCATGGAAAAAATTAAAATTCCCATTGATTTAAATGGGGTATTTAACCCCTTGAAAAATAGAGGTTTCCAAAGCATTGAATAGCAATTCTCTCTAGCTTTCAAGGGTTTAAGAGTCCCATTTATAGGAACAGTAAACGTTTTACGAAAAACAAGGGTAATTCCACTTATAGGATTTTCATCTAAACATTTTGTTTTTACATTGATCTGCAATTTTATATTATGGTCACTAGATGGTGCAGTTCATAAGTCATTCAAGGTCTCCAAAAGACTCCATTATAAAACATGGTGCTTATTGGACACTAGATGGCCCAGTTTGATTTTAAAACAAGTTTGAGCTGTCATCATCCAGTAGTAGGAGGACCTTGGTTTGTTCAACAGGAGACGCACGGAAACATATATATTTTTTCATACAGAAAAAAAGCTTACTTCTTCAAGTTGATGTGAATTTTGAGAATATTATTTGTCCCCTATGGTTTCATTGGTTTATCTCAGAACTGCACCTCACATGCCATCTGCACCCTGGGCTGGTGATAGGAATAGTAATGCATACAAGGGAGAAAACATCCATGCTTTACTTCATCCATTGCCAGATAGATGCAAAGAAAGACACCTGCAGCCAGTAATTTGACTAGTGAATATGGAGATGAAGATTTGCTCATATTATCCCCACGGTGCACACCTCTGTCTCCCTTCCCTCCATGCCTCTGCTACACTAAAATGTGCCACACTCCACTGTCTCCCTTCTTCCCCGTACCCCTTCTGCAAGGTGTTGTGTCCACCTCCCTCTGTGTGTGTGTATATATATATATATATATATATATATATATATATATATATATATATATATAATGTTAACCTTTTGAGTGCCAGAGGGGTACACAACGCATTTCCCTCTGGCACTCAAAGGGTTAAGAGGCCACTACCTCACTTCTCCATGCGATTCAGTCTTGCGTCACCTCCCGCACGTGATGCAATCATGCTCAGTAGAGAATGCCTGAACGTGGGCAGTCTCTACTGTGCATGACTGCATCGTGACAAACATCCTAGCAAATTATTATATAGAGATATATTGTCATTGTTGATCAACTGCAGGATGAAGGCCTCCTCAGCAAGCCTCCAACAACTTCTGCCCTTTGCTTTTTGTTGCCACTATGGACCAACAATTTTGGTAATTTCATCTACCCACTATACCTAGTGCACACAATCTAGACTTTAAAAAAGTAGTAAACATTTTTTTTAACGAAAACATGTAAGTTAGAGAGTTTTTCCTGCTGAGTAAAACAAGGTCACTCCCACCACTGTCATTTATTCTATTCAAATGTTACATTTCAAATATTCAGGAAGTTAATTTAATTTACTTCCTGAACGTTCTGACAGCATGACTCAGAAGATTCTGTCACATTCTGTGGAGACTTCCCTCTTAAACAGAATGTAACAGAATAACTAATTGGAATCTGACCCCCTAGAGGGCACTGTTAAAGGGATAGTAATACTAAATATGTAAAAATATATTGTAGTGTTTATCCCCCTGAGTAAAAAAAGGGTACTCTCACTGCTGAAAGGTGTTTTATTCAAAAGTTATTACAGCTCAAAGCTGAATTTTTTAGGTGCAATATCACAGTGGCCTGAAATTGTATAGTGGCGCTGTTGTTACACCATACTATGCACAGTGGCGCTGTTGTTACACCATACTATGCACAGCTCTGGTCCATAGACCATAAATCTCAATAGGATGGTGTAGCAACAGCACCATTGTACAATTTCAGACCACTGATATTGCACCTAAAAAATTCAGCGTTGAGTAGTAATAACGTTTGAATGAAACACCTTTCAGCGGTGGGAGTACTTTTGTTTTACTCAGGGGGATAAACCCTACAACATATTTTTTTTTACATTTTAAGTATTACTATCCCTTTAAGGTACACAAAAAAAACAAGCATTTAAACTGTAAATATAAATCAGCAATGGGAGTACCCTTATTGCACTCAACAGAAAAAGCCCTACAATGTATATTTTTCATAACAAATATTTACTGCTCCTTTAAAGCAGTGTTCATAGTGTTCATCATTGGGCACACCAAAAGGACAGATTTCAAGATATTACTTTTTAATCTTAGGTGAGTAATCAGTGGCTCTACCATGATGACATGATCATAAAAAATGGTTCATATCCATCAAAAATTATATACTACTAGCTAGGGTGACTACATTTCCATTCTTCCATTCAGGGACACTGTCAAGTTGAGAGCAGCAGAAAATATGTGTCCTCAGCTCTATGGCAATTATACAGGAGGGGACATTATATATCACTGGACATCAGGGAGCAAGCTGCTTTTTTGTCTGGCACATCAGAGTTCTGAACACTGCTGTGACAGAAAGTGATGCCTGTTTTAGGCTACAAGTAAATGTACATCATGGTCAAAGCCTTAGACTGGCATTACACTACAACATTATTGCACAATAGCTCCTGTTTGATGTCAGGATCAAGGTTCAGGTCTGTCTCTAGTGTTTAGGTCTCTGAAAGCCATTTTCTTGTAGCCCAGCAGAGGCATCACTTTTTGTCACAGTGGGCAATGGGCAGTGCTGTGCTCTGGAGTCTTCATTCTGGAACTTTGTATTGTCCCTAAAGGGGGCTGCCAGGGACATGGGACACAAGTTTAAAATCAGGGACTGTCCTGGGCAATCAGGGACATGTGGTGACCTTACTACTAGCCAGCATTTTTTCCTAAAATCTTTCAAAATAATCGTGAAAACTGACAAAATGGTTTCTAAGAAAAAAAATGATTAACCCATAAAAAGAACACTTTTTGGAGATAAGAGGTCACTGAGTTCTGTTCTCTGAAATGTCTCTTACTTGTTTATCACAGTTATGCCATGCATTGCTCTTTTTCACTTGTATAAGCATACCTGGGGATCTCTGGATCTGACCCGGAGATGCTGTTTTTTTTAGTTAATTATCATGTCTCTGAGGAGAGAGGTTAAATTATTGTGTCTCTGAGGAGAGAGGCTGATTCTACGGTGGTAGTGAGTTTCCTGTAAAACTCTGTCCGTTTCGCCTCCCCACCATATTCCGTCCACTTCCTGCCTACTTTTCCTCCTTTCCACCCTGTTCTGCCCACTTCCCACCTACCCACTGCAGCAGTTACAAACCCCTGGTTGCGGCACATGAGCCTTCTTCAGCGGCTCAATAGTAGGGTGACCACATTTCCATTCTGTCATTCAGGAACACTGTGTAGAAGAGAGCAGCAGAGTACTTGTTCTTGGCTCTAGTGAAGCTATGCTGGAAGGGTAACTATATATCACTGGACATCAGTGCACAACCTGATCTTTCTCCAACACACCACCCTGGAGGGAGAACTGCCCACTGACTGCTGTCACAGAAAAGTGATGCCTGTTGGCTACAAGAAAATGTACATCACACCCAAAGCCTTAGACTAGCATTACACTACAACAAAATTGCACTACAGCTCCTGTTTGATGTCTGGATACAGGCTCAAATCTCTCTCTAATGTTTTGAGCTCTGTCTGGAAGCCATTTAGTTGTAGCCCAACAGAGGCATCACTTCCTGTCAGAGTAAACAATGGAGAGTTCTTCTAGCATTCAGAACTCTGGAGTCTTCATTCTGGGACATTGTATTGTCTCAGAAGGGGGCTGTCCGGGACAAGGGACACACAGTTAAAATCAGGGACATGTGGTCACCCTACTCAATAGGATGAAGTTTCCACACATGTATATAAGAAAAGTGGGGTTGTACTCAGCTGTCTATGTTTAAATTGGAAAAACGTTTATAATATGCATCCAACTGGGCACACCCATCTGAACAGCTTCTTCCCAGCAGTTACACCACCGATAGAGGACCAAATCTTAGAGATCAGACTGACAACACTTTCCCCCAAAGAACATCAGACGACACATGCTTGAGGTAAAAACAGGAGTTCCGTTATTTCTCTGTCGTCGTCTTCTTGCTGATAGATTTTATCTATCAGCGGTGATTTTTGGATACCGAGGCTTGAGCCTCATTACTCCATCTTCTCGGGTTGGGTTTGAAGTCTCAGGTTTGGATTCTTCTTGGTCTGTGTTGACTTGTCACAGTTAGGTTGGTTTCACAGGGTCTTCGCTGTGATGGGCCTCCTTTATTTGGACACACACAGGGTTTATATATATGTCTGTAAACACAGTCAATGGCAGATGAGATTCACAAAGCCACCAATCTTAAAAGGACTTAATTATGATAACACAAAATAGAATACAAAACACACAGTTCCCTATCAGGTCTGATAAGGTAATTAAGTTTACATCAGTGACTGACATAATACAATAGGTTTCACAAAGCAACACATTAAAACACATTACCCCAGGAAAAGTACGTTGCATACAAATAATAACACAGCACACAATGGGTGAGGCAATAGGACATTTGACTCCCAGTCTCCAGATATTGTCCCAGGTAGCCACTGTCCCTCCCCCAATACATAATAGAGTCTCAGGCCCCTTGGAATCCGTCCGACACCCTTCTCCATTTTGTAGTTTGGGCCATGCTTCTGTATGGCCAAATGGCCGCTCCCAGTCCGGGCCCACCCAAACCAAAAGGGCTCCTGGTTCACAAGTGACAGCGTTCCATCACAGGATCTAAGCCATAATCCTACAAATGTAGGCTAAGAGCACATGATATTTAAAAAGATACGACCCCTGTTCATTTTAAGGTAATAATATGCCATTATTTCCTAAGAGTATATTCACTTATAAGATGAATCAGGGATAAATGTACAAGTCCTGTAAGTAGTTATGGGGCCATGGGCATAGGAAACATGTAGAAGCAATTGTGAGCATACCAATTTCACCATAGGGGAGAATTAAAAATGGCCGGTTATTTAAGTGTGTTGTTGACTTCTCTAGCATTCAATGGATTCAATGGAAATATAGTGGATTTATAATAGTCCTCAATGGTACAGTTGATTTGCTTCAGAATGACACCTTTTTAGCTTATTGTATTGCACATAAAGTACACTGGATTTTTTTCTTTACCAAATTTAACCCTTTGAGTGTCAGAGTGGTATCCAACTCATTCACAAACTATTTGGATGGTCTGACACGTATTTTCTCATTTAATCACAAGAACTTGAGGGTTATGCACTAAGGTGTGATAAAGAGGTGATAGAGTGGAGATGAATTCTCCAGTGATATCACTTCTCCAATTCCTGTTTTATTCTGTGGAGTCTGTGAACTAAGGTCTCAAAGGTGGAGAAATCTTCGTGAACTGGCTCCATAGAATAACAAACTGGAAAACTGATATCACTGGAGAAGTCATCTTCCCTTATCATGCATAACCCCCTTATGTTTCAATTGCTTCATTGTCAACAGGTTTTCATTGTATTCCTTTGATTGATATTTTTGACAATGGCCCTTGTAAGATGAAACTGCCTTTTTTTAGCAGTAATTAATGTTTTATGAACGTGCTGACTGCAATTCCATAGGTGTTGATGTCTGTAGCAGTGTGTTCTGGAAGAATCTTTATTAGTGTGCATCATATTGTTAACATAACATAACATGACATCTCTTTCATGTTGTAGTCATTGATTTAAAGAAAAAAAAAACACAATTAACTCTGTGGGTTGAAAAGCCTTGTGGACCTTATTGGATTACATGAAATATAACACCTGCTAATACTAACTCCCACATACCTTAAAGGGCTAGAAATGTTTCATAGTAAAAGCAGCTCTAATTAATCTTCATAGTATTGGACTTTGGAGAGTGTTATTTCAATTCTGTCAGAGCTGTAGTACAAGAGTAATTCAGTGATAAAGTATCCCCCTCCCGCCCCTTTTACTGATGTAACACTGTTCAGCCAGATCAGAAGGGAGGTGCCCAGGTAGATTGCAGAGAGGGACAATCTTCAATTAAGATAAGGGAAAAACCTGAAAAACTTGTCAAGGGGGGCAGGGCCTTCATTGTTCTCATAGGAAGAAGATCGTCCCCTGCTGTTATCTGTCTGGTCTTCCAACCAGATTCCATATCTGAGAAGAGATGGCTTACACTAGGTAAAAGGGGCGGGAATGGAAACTTTGCTTGTGAATATCTCTCAAACCATAAAGGGTTGAGAAATAAGACTTATATCGTTCTTCATGTTTTTTTAATGCCTACAAAATAAAATAAAGATAAAACGAAGTATTACTATCCCTTTAATATAGGCAGAACATTTTAATGGCCCCTGTGAATGTCACCCTTGTGCCTTTTCTTTAACCCTTCGAGTGCCGGAGGGGTGCGCAACCCATTAACAAATAATGGGGGTTATGCACTACGGCGTGATAAAGAGGTGATGAAGTGGAGATGACTTCTCCAAGTCCTACGTTATTCTAGCTAGCCTATGTATTAACCCTTTCCAGTGTGAGAAACCATTACTGAATAGGTTTGTGCATGATTTGTGGGCGTGGTCAGAATTAACGAATCTGTCTGAGTGAAATAGTGAATGCGCCTAATGAAGGAAGTGCTTTTGCAAGCGATTTAATACGTCTGTGTAGTTTTGTCATAAACCCTTATTTTTCATGCACAGTTCAAGAAGCGTTCAGTATATGGCTTCCTGCATTATAACATGTGCAATATCTGTCTGTGCAGGAAAAATGCCTTCAGCGCGTGTGCACGTTTCTTGCATTCCGCCTTAGTGCATTGGCTCCATAGAATAACATAGGAATTGGAGAAGTGATATCACTGTAGAAGTTATCTCCGCTTTATCACCTCTTTATCACGTCTTAGTGCATAACTCCAACATCTTTAATCAGTTGTGGATGTCATGGCCATGGAGGCAGATGATTTTTTCAAAGTAGGCAGAGTAGACAACAGGGGAGGGCTGGCCTGGGGGGCAGGGAGCCAATTGCCCCCTGGGCCAGTCATATGTCTGGGCTGGTGGGCCACTGCTCCTCACTAAATCTCCCAATTGCTGCTGTAAATGGAGCTACACTAGTGATAACATAGAGCTTACAATTGAAATGGAGCTACATAAATTATATCACAGAGGAACAATCCAAATGGAGCTACACTAGTAGCATAATTCCCTTGTAAGTTCTATAGTATCACTAGCATCACTTAAATTGTAAGCTTTGTAGGAGCGCACTAGTGTAGCCTCATTTCAGCTGTAAGCTATGTGGTATCACTTGCCTTACTTCACAACATTAATGCCAATTTTAAAATTAACAAAAGGGGGTGGGCTGGGACAGTGGGCTTGAGCGATATAGAAATGGCCCACTTGACAGAATTTGCCCCCTGGGCCACAAGTTGCCAGCCCTCCCCTGGTAGACAAACCTACTTAAACCTGTAAAGGCCAGGAGGAGTGTGCAACACATTGCAAAGGAGTGTGTTGCACACCCCTCTGATCTTTAACCCTTTAAGGACCGCATGCCGTGTTATGACCATCATGTGGTTTTCCCTTAAAGACTGGTCACGGTCATAGTCACGTACATTTTATTACAGTGCTCCTCTGGGAGTGCTGTAAGTAACAACGGGGACTGAAATTGACCACTAAAAGATTGGAGCGGTCTCTCTCAGTCCCCAATCCAGCACACCAGTACACATCACAGGTCACGTATACCGGCATGTCAGAAAAACCAAAGTGGTCCTTAAAGGGATAGTAATACTTCATTTTAACTTTATTTTATTTTGTAGGCATTAAAAAAACATGAAGAATGATATAAGTCTTATCTCTGAAACCTTTATGGTTTAAGAGATATTCACAAACAAAGTATCCCCCCCCCTGTTCAGCCAGATCAGAAGGGAGGTGCCCAGGTAGACTGAAGAGAGGGACAATCTTCAATTAAGATAAGAGAAAAAGCTGAAAAACTTGTCAAGGGGGGAAGGGCTTTCATTGTTTTCATACAAAGAAAATTGTCCCCTTCTGTTATCTGTACTGTCATACAACCAGACTCACATCTGAGAAGAGATGGCTTACACTAGGTAAAAGGGGCGGGGAGGGGAACTTTGCTTGTGAATATCTCATAAACCATAAAGGTTTGAGAGATAAGACTTGTATCATTCTTCATGTTTTTTTAATGCCTACAAAATAAAATAAAGTTAAAACGAAGTATTACTATCCCTTTAAGGCAAGGTTTCTTCCCAGGACCCTGGTCGTTAAGGGGTTAAATGGTTAAGATTAACATGTGCATTGAACAGAGTTTGTGTTCTGCTCACAATTGCCGTGTCCACCTCTATGAGCATGACATTAAGAACTGACTGAAGAGATCAAAGGCAAACATTCAAAATTCATAGGGGCCATTAGAATTTCCTGGCCTCAGTAAACATTAATTTATTTAGCCTTGTTTTGCTTTCCAGTTTCAAAAGGAAATATATAAAGACTGAAGCATTATATCCTATGAATATTGTGTTTGCTGTTTTACAGCTGTGTAAATAAGACTACATTTACTGTGTGGACAAATTAAATATTTTTATCACCGTACAAGGTAAGGGCTTGTGTCAGTATAGGTTCAGAACTAATCCATACCTCCCAATATTTCAAATGGTCAAAGAGGGCCACTTTTGTTGCAGGTGGTGCTGCTGGGGGTGTGGCTGGTGGGTAGGGTGACCACATGTCCCAGATTATCTGGAACAGTCCCGGATTTTAAATGTTTGTCCCTTTTCCCAGGCAGCCCACTTCTGGGACTGTACAATGTCCCGGAATAAAGATTCCTGAACTCAGAGGTCTAAACACTATAAGAAGAACAGCCTGTAGACTAGTGTCACAAAGTAACGTCTCTGCTGGGCTACAGAAAAATGGCTTCCAGACAGAGCTCTAAACACTAGAGAGAGAACTGAGCCTTGATACTGACATCAAGCAAGACCTGTGCAATTTTGAAGTGTTATGCAATTCTATGGATTTGGGCTTGATGTACATTTTTTTGTAGCCCACCACATGCACCACTTTTTATCACAGCAGTCAATGTGCAATTATCCCTACAGTGAGTAGAACTTTGTGGTGCTCTCTTCTCTCTGCAGTGTCCCTAAATAGCAGGATTGAAATATGGTCACCATACTGGTGGGCACTGAATTATCAAGAATGTTTAGGCTATGTAACGAGTTACTGACACCGCTTTGTGTAATTGAATAAACGATTTAGAGCAAGACCAAAGTTAGGGACTCAATGCCTAGGTTTGCTAGGAGCTATTTTTATGCAAAAATGGGGAGTCCTTTAACTTGTATTACAAGCCAGCACATCATTGTATACCAAATACATCTACTTATACACTTGTATACTTATACAATGGGCGCAAATTTAGTGACCATTTCTCATTTTTAACTGTCGGTAGTTTGTGACTTAAAGTTACCATCGTCACGGTTTGTTTTTTTACCGATGTATCGAGTCCTAGCTCTATAGAATAACACAGGAATTTGAGAAGTGATACCACTAGAAAAGTCATCTCCATTTTGTCACCTTCCTATCTGTCAGACTGGTTTGAAAGTCACTGGAGCCCAGGAGCAGGGATGTGCACACCCATATAAGTGCGCCACTAACCAAGAGTGAACAGACCTGCTGGAGAGCAGGCCGCAACACAGGGGCTACATGAAGAGAAGGAGTCCACAGGAGAAGTTGGAGGATTGAAGGCAGCAAACAAAATAATTAAACTGGAATAGAGAGACCACAGGACTAGGAAGTCTACCAACACAGAGGTCAGAAGTGTAGCAGAGAATCAGGGATGCCAAAGGTCAGAGTGGTCAGTAGCGAAGCAGAGGTCTAGGATGCCAGAGTGGTCAGTAGCGAAGCAGAGGTCTTGGATGCCAGAGGTCAGAGTGGTCAGTAATATAGCAGAGGTCTTGGGTGCCAGAGGCCAGAGTTGGTCAGTAGTACAGCAGAGGTCTTGGATGCCAGAGGTCAGAGTGTTCAGTAGTATAGCAGAGGTCTTGGATGCCAGAGGTCAACAAAGCAGGATACAGGAGCTCAAACAACGAAGTCAGGTAATACACATGGACCAGAATAACTGAGCCCTGAGACAGGGGCATTTAGGGGTTAAATAAATACCTCTTGGTGTCGTTTGTGAGCAAGAACCGCCCACACTTACCTTGATTCCTGGGAGCATCAAGAACGCTGAGCAACCGCCTTCCCCACTTCCTGGTCGGCTGCCGATGATGTGGCTTGATGAGGCGCTCGCCAACTCATCACGTGATCAGCGCGTATCTCCGTTGCGAGGGGACGCTCCACCAGGCAGCAGTGTCACACTTTCCTTCTCTCTACCACTCTTTATCACTCTTTCATGCTTCAGTGCTCCTTCTTTTGTGCTCTCTCAAGCCCTTCCCCTGTCCCTCTAAACATTTGTCCCTCCATGTTTCATCCATATTGATTCAAATGTATCCAGAATTTTCTTCTGGTTTTCTAAATCAATCCGAAAAAATAAATTGTGGCTGTTTCTCTACTCCTTCCTACTCACAACTATGAAAAATGCAGTATTAGCTATTGACACACACACACTGCAATAGGAGGAATAATCCACACACACTCTAGTGGCAGTTAATGATGTTGCCACATTGAGCTTCACACCTGGTAAATCTTCTGTGAAGACCCCGGCATTTGCAGTTGTGTATTGTGTCTCCATGGACTAAACCTCTTTCAATCGCTTGGAGAGTTCCCATATGCGTCTGCCAACCTTTTGGCCAATCCAACCTACTTTCCATTGCTGCACACATTTCTAGCAACTCCACGGCCGTGCCCCTACACAGCATGATTCATCTGAACCCAGAATGTTCTGAACTTCATGATAGTGAATCCCCAGTATCTCAGGTATGCTTACATGGTGTAACTGGCCTGTGGTCGTTACTGTTGGAACTTTTTCGTTACCAGTTGGACTTTTGCATAAAAGACTGATTTTCACAGTTAAATCCACCCGGCCGCCTTACACCATGTTTGCTGGGTAGCTGAATATCGGCCACCACCATTTTAAAAGGTAGGTGATGCAGGGATTGGCCGCATCCAGTCCCATGTTGAAATAATGCAATGTGTATTCGGCTGGTAGGCTGTTTCCTTATAGGTCGCTGCTTGTTGAACAATGCCATGCTGAGCATGACATTGCTTTGACAAGTATGAGGCTCTGTGATTGGTTGGCAGCTGTCCCCATTGGTTGGGGAGCTGGTGTGACAAGATTGAATTAGTCTGTCGGGCCTGGGTATTGCAATTAAAGTATGAGTACAATGCAGCCTGGCCCGGATTGGTTGCTACTTGTATTGTCACTTGTTGCTCCGATTCCCATTGGCTGGATATCAGAGTGGCAAGATTAAATTATGTTCTTTGTTCCTTTGTGTTTCTGTGCTATAAAAATGTCCCCAAATAAAGTGTGTTCGTTTTAGAACTGAAACTACATGTTGTCCTTTATTTCTGAAAAGGTTTAAAGGCCAGGAACTCCATCTTGCAAGACCGGCATGGCTACCCAACTTTAGCCGATTCAAGGAGGTACACAAACCAGGCACACTTTGTAGGCAGTTCCACTGAAGTATTTATTTTTAGATTGCGGTATTTCAGCTCTGCTGAAGAGCTGCTGTCGAGTCACCCGACTCAAAACTCCTTCTGTCAGCTTTACAGCTGACATCAGTGAAAGGGAAGTTTTAAAACCTTATATCTCTCAAACTATAAAGGTTTGAGAGATGGGACTTTCATCAGTTTATTTTTGTAATATCTACAATATTAGATTTTATTAAAAAAAATACACTACTAACCCTTTTAAGGGAAAATATACCTTTATAACATTTTTTTCTCAGCACTCAGATCACACATTTAATGTGCAGGGAGGTTAATTGAATGGACATAGCCGCTCACTGTTTTCAGCCTCTAAACTAATTTACATGTTCCTGGATTAACAGTAAAACAGTTGTTGTGAAACATAGGCAAAAATGATGCTATATATATAGTACATTAGCTCCTAAAATACCCCTCCTTATTTTCATTTTGCATTAAGTCTGTTTAGTAGATCCCTTTCCGTATCATGTGAGATCTTGTGTGATAAAGCTTTTAACGCTTTGAATGCGAGAGTAGAGTCCATTGCTTTGCAATAAGATGAACACTCTTCTGGCACTCAAAGGGTTATCCCTCTAAGGACCAGAGGGGTCTGCAACACGTTAGGGAAGCATCCAATGAAATACACTGGATATGTCTATAGCATCCAAGGTGTTAATATGCCTAGAAGTACTGAACCATTTACTATAAGAGCTGTGACACTAGTCTCCCAGGGATTGAGTGTTATTGAATTGACCAGTGGGCAGGAAGCACTTGGCCAGACAGAAGGATAAAATGCTGCAATTATCAGATGACTCACAGCGTAATCACATTAAAGGCAATCACAGTAAATGAAAGGGAGACCACCCTTTTTCAAAGCTGAAAGTGACCAACAGCACAGACCCACAAATGCATGCAACTACCATCAGATTACTTCAGTCTCTTACCATAAGCTGTCAAGTGATAGACAAAATAGGGCAGATACATACCTCCCAAGTGTCCCTCTTTAGGAGGGACAGTCCATTTTTGAGATCCAAATCCCTCTGTCCCTCTTTTCTACCCTTTTGTCCCTCTTTTCTGGAGATTAGAATGTGTAGTGTGTATCACATTGCTCCACAGCAATAACACTCACATAAATGTGTAGTTAATCATTATATGTGTTTCTAAATTAATTTTGGTAAAGAAAATACTTTAGTCTTGCTGTATATAATTTATTCAGTTACACAAATAGGTGTCAATGTCAAGCTTTGTAGGCTTGATCCGTGGACAGGTTCAGGAACAAGTATAACCTCAACAGCCCCACACTGCCACTAGGTGACAGAGGGCACCGTGATACTAGGTCATGGACATACAAATTCAGAGAGACAACAGTGTACCCGGAAGACATTTCCTGGGATACAAAAAACTACAGGAAGAGAACAGAGCGCCATTAGTAGTCACCTACAACCCCCAGCTTGAAGTTCTGCACAAAATCTCAGTAGAGATCCAAACAATACTACAGTGATGACAGATTAAATATATTACAAAAAACCTCCGCTCCTATAAACATCCCCCCAACCTGAAACTGCTGTTGGTAAAGAGCTCCCTTAATAATGCAACAGAAAATGCTACTTCTCCATGTCTAGAAAAGAGATGCGGAACCTTTGCACACATACTTACCACAGATAAGGTACCTATACCACATTCCCACGAACACCACTACATCAAGGGCAAATTCTCCTGCAGATCATCTAATGTTGCCTACCTCATCATGTGTGTGAAAAGTCCTAACACAGGATTAAATGTAGCTGAGACAGGACAAACTAAGAAAACAAATTAGTTTTCATAGGTCCAGTCTGAACAAGAAAAGAGACACCCTAGTGGGTGAACATTTTTGCAAACTGGTCACAGAATCAAAGGACTCAGGGTGACTGTACTGATGGGAGACTTTCAAACACAGAGAGAGAGAAAGATCTGGGAGTATAAATTGATGACCAAGTTTAACACTCTGAATGGTGACAAGGAATGTATGTCATATTATTCCACACAAACATATTTTGGACCTATGAGTGTCAGAGGGGTATGCAATGCACTGCAAAGTGTTGCTTTGTGCACCCCCCTCTGGCACTCGGAGGGTTAACCCATACATGCAATATACTTAGACATCTTTGGCTGCAAGTCGCATACTCTTTACACACATCAAAAAGGAAATAAGTATTGTACCACTTGGCCAGCTACAAAGCAATGCCTCTACTAGAGTCTAAAGAATAATATATGCAGATACTGGTGATAAGAGTTTCACCTCCAGAAGAATTCAAATTAACCAGTAACATGCATGAATGTACTGTCTATGCCATGTAGGTTGTATTCAGCCTTCATTCTTAAAGGGATGGTAATGTTTCATAATAAAAGCAGCTCCATTTAATCTTCATAGTATTAGAGTCAGAGAGAGTATTATTTCAATACTATCAGAGTATTAGTTCAAGAGTAATTGAATGATAAAGTATCCCTGTCCCACCCCTTTTACCTAGTGAAACCACCTTCCCTCTGATGTGGAATCTGGTCCTGGGACCAGACAGCTCACAGCAAGGGACAATCTTCTTACTGTGAGTATAAGGAAAACCCTGCCCCTCTTGACAGGTTCTTCCCTCTGTAATCCACCTGGACACCACCTTTCTGCTCTGAGCTGAGCAGTGTTACATCAGTAAAGGGGTGGGAGGGGGATACTTTATCATTCAATTACCCTTGAACTATAACTCTGACAGTATTGAAATCACACTCTCCATGGCCCAATTACTATGAAGATTAATTGGAGCTGCTTTTATTTTGAAACATTACTATCCCTTTAACATGCCTGGCAAAGAAACCTAAGTTGTCTTGAAAGCTTGCATTCTAAAGCTACTCAGCCAATAAAGGTATCACTTTTACTCTACCAATCTATTACTTTTCTACTGCTAACATGGTACCACTTTTTACCTACAATACATTGTACACTCATCTGGTGCTCATGCAGTTAATAGGAGATCTCTGACTGTGTTAAAAATGTAATTGTATTGTGTTGTGGTACTATACCTCATTTTTACCACTGTTAATATGAGCATTCATCGGGGGGAGAGTCACTAAGGTGTGATTAAAAGGTGATAAAAGAGGTGATAAAGTGGAGATAACTTCTCCAGTGATATCACTTCTCCAGTTCCTTTGTTATACTATGGAGACTATGCACTAAGATTGTTCTAGTTTGAAAGATCTTACTAACATAGGGACTGGATAACTGATATCCATACCTGTGAACTTTTGAGACAGGGCTACCCGGAGGGTAACCCTGTCAGTGCCGACCTGTGAAGAAAATGACGCGATTCGCGTCATAAAAGGGGTGGGGCTTAGTCGCGGAGGGGGGGCCGGACAAAAAAAAAACCTGCAAAATGTATCTAAGAGGGCGGGGACTGGGAGGAACCGGGCGGGATGGAGCACAAGTGGGCAGAGTTTCTATTTAAACTCTGCCCACCCGGTGATCCACACATTGCCCCGGAGACCCGGTAATTCAGTCTAAAATCCGGAGTCTCCGGGGCAAAACTGGAGAGTTCCCAGGTATGCTGATACCACTAGAGAAGTCATTTCCACCTTATCACCTCTATCATGCATTAGTGAATAACCCCCATCATCTTATTTTAACAATTTACGACCAGGGGAGTGAGTAATGCATTGCTGAAGCATACTATTATTAACTAGCTTTTAAAACATTAATGCTTTCTAAGATAAAGGAATGAAGAAGGAGTTAAGAATTACATCTGTTATGTCAACCCATTTTCAGTATCTTACTGCCAATTACTTTTAAAGAAGGGCAATAAAAAAAGTGGGGTAACTATGGGTCAAACCAGTTGTTCTAAAGGGGGAATCTAACATTCCCCAGTGATTTAAATGGCAAACTAGCTACTCTATAGGGCAAATAAAACATTGATTAGAATGCAAAGGGTTACCCCCCCCCTTTTAAACCAGAGAGGTCACCAAAAATGCACTGGAGACCTCTCTAGCATTCAAGTGGTTAAAAGCTCAATTTAGATCAATGAGAACTTGGGAAATTTGTATTTCTCCCCTACTGTGCATGGTTTGACCCCTTAAGGACCAGAGAGGTGTGCAAACCCCTCTGGTCCTTAACCCCTTAGGGACCCTTGACGTACCAGGACCGTCAAGGGTAAACTTGCTTGAAAGACCCTTGACGGTCCTGGTACGTCACGTACTTTTTACTTACAGCGCTCTACCGGGAGCGCTGTAAGTAAAAATAGGGCATGAAATAGACCGCTCCAAGATCGGAGCAATCTGTTTCAAGCCCCATAGTGACGCGCCGGTACACGTGACAGGTCACGTGTACCGGCGCCTCAAAGTGCCCCTATGCGGACGTTATGGGACGGAAATGTCCCATAACGTCCGGTCCTTAAGGGGTTAAGGGTTAAACTGGTAAACAGGAACTCACTCAGACACATCTATCCAGAAGCACAACACTGTGTTAAAGGGATAGTAATGTTTCACAACAAAAGCAATTCCAATTAATCTTCATAGTATTTGTGCCATGGAGAGTGTTCTCTCAATACTGTCCAAGTTGTAGTTCAAGAGTAAGTGAATGATAAAGTATCTCCTTTCTGTCCCTTTTATTGATGTAATACTGCTCACCTCAGAGCAGCAAGACTGTCTGAATGGATTGCAGAGAGCATAAGGAAAAACCTGAAAAATGTGTCAAGGAGTTGGGGGGACAGGGATTTCCTTATGCTCACAGTAAGAAGATTGTCCCATGCTGTGAGCTGTCTGGTCCCAGGATCCAATTCCACATCAGAGGGGAGGTGGCTTACACTAGGTAAAAGGGGAGGGAGGGGGAAACTTTATAATTCAATTGCTCTTAAACTACAACTCTGACAGTACTGAAATAACACTCTATGGCCCAAATACTATGAAGAACCATTACTATCCCTTTAAACCGCCAACTTCAAGTTCATTTTGCACACTTCAGCTTTGATAAAACAAACCCCTTTTTGAATTTTAAGAGGTGAATTTTAATAAAATTCACCTCTTAACTGTAGCACTGCCGTAATACGGAAACATTATCTCATATGTCAAAAACTGCACTTTCTCCTCTTTCTGCTTGTATCTGTATGTCACCCATCCTATACTTAGATTGTAAGCTCTACAGTCAGGGACCTTTTATCCTAAGTAGTGATGAGCGAGCACCCCAATGCTCGGGTGTTCGGGTGCTCTGACCGAGCACCCCCTGAGGCTCGAGTGCTCGGCCGAGCACCCGAGCCCCATTGAAGTCAATGGGAGGACTCGAGCATTACACCAGGCACCCCCTGCTCTGATGAGGGGAGGGTGCCTGGTCCATAGGAAAAGGGCAGAAAATGATGGAAACACAACAGAAATGGTTCAGGGACAGCATAGGGAGGATGTCTGGATGCATCTTGGACTCCAACATCGCTGCTGGGAACGATCTTTCGCCCGTAGTACGCCATTTTTACAGACTGACCGTAAAACACACACAAAGGAAAATAAAAACGACTTTAGGCGAAAAATTGTTACCAAACAGTATTTGCTGTATATTTACTTGTATATCATCTGCAAATTCTCCCAAAAATTTCCTCGATTTTTCTGAACTGAGGCCATGATTAAGAGGGAAACGTACGCAGAGGCAAATTCTCCCAAAAATTTCCTTGATTTTTCTGAACTGAGGCCATGATTAAGAGGGAAACGTGCGCAGAGGCAAATTCTCCCAAAAATTTCCTTGATTTTTCTGAACTGAGGCCATGATTAAGAGGGAAACGTGCGCAGAGGCAAATTCTCCCAAAAATTTCCTCGATTTTTCTGAACTGGGGCCATGATTAAGAGGGAAACGTGCGCTGAGCCGACCATCTAAAACATTATGGGTGAGGGTCTGCTGCGGAGCTGACCATCCTAAACATTATATGCGAAGGCCCGCTAGTGAGCTGACGCTATAAAACATTATATGAGAGGGCCCGCTAGAGAGCTGACCCAATAAAACATTATATGAGAAGGCCCGCTGGTGAGCTGACCTATACAAAAATTGTCAAACAGCGCCCGCTGGTGAGCTGGCCCTATATAAAAATTATATCACAGGGCCCGCTGGTGAGCTGGCCCTATATAAAAATTATATCACAGGGCATATGGAAGAGGAGGAGGAGGATGAGAAGATTAAGAGTCAACCATATACCCGTTTTTTGGGTGGAAGGGGTGAATGGGAATACAGAGTACTCCCATCATTGTAAATAACATATATAAAGTGAGTTTATGTTCCCCCAGGGCTTTCC
The DNA here is from genome assembly GCA_037306005.1 of Rhinophrynus dorsalis. Taxonomy (NCBI): domain Eukaryota; kingdom Metazoa; phylum Chordata; class Amphibia; order Anura; family Rhinophrynidae; genus Rhinophrynus; species Rhinophrynus dorsalis. Next base: position 363,877,742 of record CM074723.1, on the reverse strand, counting down.
TCCAGTGGAGTGGAGAAGTCAGGGGAAATCCAGGCCTTGTTCATTTTTATAAGTGTCAACCTATCAGCATTGTCGGTGGAAAGGCGGATACGCTTATCTGTTATGATGCCACCAGCAGCACTAAATACCCGCTCAGACAGAACGCTGGCGGCAGGGCAGGCCAGCACCTCCAAGGCGTAGAGTGCCAGTTCATACCACGTGTCCAGCTTGGACACCCAGTAGTTGTAAGGCACAGAGGGATCATTGAGGACGCTGACACGGTCTGCTACGTACTCCTTCACCATCTTCCAAAACTTTTCCCTCCTTGTGACACTAGGCTGCGCATCAGGGTGAGGGTGCTGGCGGGGTGTCATGAAGGTGTCCCACGCCTTGGAGAGTGTTGCCCTGCCTTTGTCGGAACTGCTGTGTGCTCCCCTTTTCTCCCCTTCTCTGTTGGCCAAGGTAGCACGTACTCTGCCGCCAGCGTTGTCAGATGGAAAATTTTGGAGCAATTTTTCAACAAGAACCTTCTGGTATTGCACCATTTTGCTTGTCCTCTCCACCGGAGGAATGAGAGATGAGAAATTCTCTTTGTAGCGGGGGTCCAGAAGGGTGAACACCCAGTAATCCGTGTTGTCTAAAATGCGTATAACGCGTGGGTCACGGGAAAGGCAGCCTAACATAAAGTCAGCCATGTGTGCCAGAGTACCAACAGTCAAGATTTCGCTGTCCTCACCAGGAGGATGACTCTCAATCTCCTCATCCTCTTCCTCCTCTTCTGCCCACCCACGCTGAAGAGATGGAACTAAAGTTCCATGGCTACCCTCTGTAGCGGAGGCAACCGTGTCTTCCTCCTCCTCCTCCTCCTCCTCCTACAATAGTCGCTGAGAAGACGAAGTGAGGGTGCTCTGGCTATCACCTTGTGTAAGCTCTTCCTCCCGCATTTCCACCTCTTCCACATGCAAAGCGTCAGTTTTAATTGTGAGCAGCGAGCGTTTCAGTAGACACAGAAGTGGGATGGTTACACTGATAATAGCGTTATCGCCGCTCACCATCTGTGTCAATTCCTCAAAATTGCGTAAAACCTCACAGAGGTCTGACATCCATTCCCACTCCTCACTTCTGATTACAGGAAGTTGAACGGAGAGGCGACGACCGTGTAACAGCTGGTACTCCACTACTGCCCTCTGCTGCTCACAAAGCCGGGCCAACATGTGGAAGGTGGAGTTCCAGCGCGTGCTCACGTCACACAGCAGCCGGTGAGCTGGCAATTGTAAGCGCTGCTGCAGCTTCAACAGGCCGGCTGAAGCTGTAGATGACTTACGGAAATGTGCACACACGCGGCGCACCTTGGTCAAGAGATCATGCACATTGGGGTAGGTTTTTAGAAATCGCTGAACCACTAAATTAAATACATGCGCTAGGCATGGTACGTGTGTGAGCTTGCCGAGCTCCAAAGCCGTCACCAAGTTACGCCCATTATCACACACAACCATGCTTGGTTGCAGGTTGAGTGGCGAGAGCCACTGCTCGGTCTGGTGACTAATCCCCTGCAACAGCTCTGAGGCCGTGTGCTGTTTGTCCCCAAGGAAGATCAGCTTCAGCACGGCCTGTTGACGCTTCCCCACTGCAGTGCTACACTGCTTCCAGCTACCGGCTGATGGGGGAGTGGCGCTGCGTGTAGAGAATTCGGAGGTGGAAACGGAGGAGGAGGAGCCAATAACGTAGGTGCTGGCGGAAACCCTGATGGAGGTAGGGCCCGCAATCCTCGGCGTGGGTAGCACCCGTGCCATCCCAGGGTCCGAGTCGCTCCCAGCCTCCACGACATTCACCCAGTGTGCCGTCAGGGAAATGTAGCGTCCCTGGCCACAAGCACTTGTCCATGTGTCAGTCGTTAAGTGGACCTTCCCAGTAACTGCGTTGGTCAGGGCACGGGTGATGTTACGGGATACATGGTGGTGTAATGCGGGGATGGCACACCGGGAAAAGTAGTGGCGGCTGGGGACCGCGTACCGAGGGACAGCTGCTGCCATCAGGCTGCGGAAGGACTCAGTCTCCACAAGCCTAAATGGCAGCATTTCGATGGCCAGTAATTTGGAAAGGTGTGAGGTTAGTGCTATGGCCTGTGGGTGGGTGGCTGGGTATTTTCGCTTGCGCTCAAATGCTTGGGGTAACGACATTTGGACGCTGCGCTGGGACAGGGAAGTGGATGTGGTCGCTGATGGTGCTTCAGATGGTACAGGTGCAGGGCGGGAGGTATGCGGGCCTGCGCCTTCAACAGGCGATTGGCCGGCACCGAAAACAGGGGAAGAGGAGGCAGTGGTGTGGCCTGCAGACACAGATGGGCGATCCAGGCGTTCCTCCCACTTATTACGGTGCTTGGATGCCATGTGTCGGATCATGCTGGTGGTGGTGAGGTTTCTAGTGTTCATGCCTCGGCTCATTCTGGTGTGGCACAGGTTGCAAACTACAATTCTTTTGTCGTCCACACTTTCCTTAAAAAAACGCCATACCGCGGAACACCTACCCCTTGGCAAGGTAGATTTACGCAAGGGGGTGCTCCGTGGAACATTTGCGGGCCGGTTTGGTGCGGTCCGCCTTCTTTCTGTAGCCACACCACTGCCTCTTCCAGCCTGTTGCGGTGCTGCAGATGGCTCACCCTCAGGACTGCTGTCATCGCTCGGCTCTACACCTTCCCAGGTGGGGTCAGTCACCTCATCGTCCACCAAGTCCTCCTCCACTTCCTCACTCTGATCATCCTCCTCATGTCTTGATCCCACCACATACTCAGTCATTGACAACTGTATATCATCCTCCTCAACAAGGTCTTGAGACAGTAATAGTGGTTGATTTAATGGCAACTGTGTCTCATCATCATCATCATCCACTACTTCCTTTGACCTTAAATGCCGTTCACATCTGTCATCTTCTTGTGATTGGGTACCCTCTAGAGGTTGTGAATCAGGGCATAAGATGTCATGTTCCTCTGCAAGCGTGCTTGGAGAGAGGGTCAAATGAAGGATTGGTGATGAGACGAGCTCCTCACTATATCCCAGTGTGGGATCACTTCTTTGACCAGACCGTCTATGGTGGGAGGAAGGATGATCAGAGTGAGGATTATGTTGACCAGACTCTTGGCTACTGAGAGTGGACTTGGTGGAAGACAGGGTGGTGCTTAACCGACTGGAAGCAGTATCAGCTGACATCCAACCGACCACCTGTTCGCAGTGGTCGGACCTCGAGAGTGATGTCCTGCGACGCCCTATAAAATGAGACATGAAGCTAGGTATGGTGGATGTCTTTCTTTCTTGTGCTCTGGCACCAGGCACAGTTTAACCGCGTCCTGACCCGCGCCCTGAACTATCAGGATCACGTCCACTTCCCCTTCCCTTTTTACCCGCCTTCTTCATATTACACGGAATATGTGCTGCAAATCTGCAACTGTGCAGAGTACACAGAATGTGCTGCTAAACTGCGGTGACGCACACTGAATGGAATATGTGACTTTGATATTTTAGTTTGAAGACTTAACAGTATTTCTTCCTATTCTGCAACTGTGCACAGTACACAGAATGTGCTGCTAAACTGCGGTGACGCACACTGAATGGAATATGTGACTTTGATATTTTAGTTTGAAGACTTAACAGTATTTCTTCCTATTCTGCAACTGTGCACAGTACACAGAATATGCTGCTAAACTGCGGCGAAGCACACTGAATGGAATATGTGACTTTGATATTTTAGTTTGAAGACTTAACAGTATTTCTTCCTATTCTGCAACTGTGCACAGTACACAGAATGTGCTGCTAAACTGCGGTGACGCACACTGAATGGAATATGTGACTTTGATATTTTAGTTTGAAGACTTAACAGTATTTCTTCCTATTCTGCAACTGTGCACAGTACACAGAATGTGCTGCTAAACTGCGGTGACGCACACTGAATGGAATATGTGACTTTGATATTTTAGTTTGAAGACTTAACAGTATTTCTTCCTATTCTGCAACTGTGCACAGTACACAGAATATGCTGCTAAACTGCGGCGAAGCACACTGAATCGAATATGTGACTTTGATATTTTAGTTTGAAGACTTAACAGTATTTCTTCCTATTCTGCAACTGTGCAGAGTACACAGAATGTGATGCTAAACTGCGGTGACGCACACTGAATGGAATATGTGACTTTGATATTTTAGTTTGAAGACTTAACAGTATTTCTTCCTATTCTGCAACTGTGCAGAGTACACAGAATGTGCTGCTAAACTGCGGCGACGCACACTGAATGGAATATGTGACTTTGATATTTTAGTTTGAAGACTTAACAGTATTTCTTCCTATTCTGCAACTGTGCACAGTACACAGAATGTGCTGCTAAACTGCGGTGACGCACACTGAATGGAATATGTGACTTTGATATTTTAGTTTGAAGACTTAACAGTATTTCTTCCTATTCTGCAACTGTGCAGAGTACACAGAATGTGCTGCTAAACTGCGGTGACGCACACTGAATGGAATATGTGACTTTGATATTTTAGTTTGAAGACTTAACAGTATTTCTTCCTATTCTGCAACTGTGCACAGTACACAGAATATGCTGCTAAACTGCGGCGAAGCACACTGAATGGAATATGTGACTTTGATATTTTAGTTTGAAGACTTAACAGTATTTCTTCCTATTCTGCAACTGTGCAGAGTACACAGAATGTGCTGCTAAACTGCGGTGACGCACACTGAATGGAATATGTGACTTTGATATTTTAGTTTGAAGACTTAACAGTATTTCTTCCTATTCTGCAACTGTGCACAGTACACAGAATGTGCTGCTAAACTGCGGTGACGCACACTGAATGGAATATGTGACTTTGATATTTTAGTTTGAAGACTTAACAGTATTTCTTCCTATTCTGCAACTGTGCACAGTACACAGAATGTGCTGCTAAACTGCGGTGACGCACACTGAATGGAATATGTGACTTTGATATTTTAGTTTGAAGACTTAACAGTATTTCTTCCTATTCTGCAACTGTGCAGAGTACACAGAATGTGCTGCTAAACTGTGGCGACGCACACTGAATGGAATATGTGACTTTGATATTTTAGTTTGAAGACTTAACAGTATTTCTTCCTATTCTGCAACTGTGCAGAGTACACAGAATGTGCTGCTAAACTGCGGTGACGCACACTGAATGGAATATGTGACTTTGATATTTTAGTTTGAAGACTTAACAGTATTTCTTCCTATTCTGCAACTGTGCAGAGTACACAGAATGTGCTGCTAAACTGCGGTGACGCACACTGAATGGAATATGTGACTTTGATATTTTAGTTTGAAGACTTAACAGTATTTCTTCCTATTCTGCAACTGTGCACAGTACACAGAATATGCTGCTAAACTGCGGCGAAGCACACTGAATGGAATATGTGACTTTGATATTTTAGTTTGAAGACTTAACAGTATTTCTTCCTATTCTGCAACTGTGCAGAGTACACAGAATGTGCTGCTAAACTGCGGTGACGCACACTGAATGGAATATGTGACTTTGATATTTTAGTTTGAAGACTTAACAGTATTTCTTCCTATTCTGCAACTGTGCACAGTACACAGAATATGCTGCTAAACTGCGGCGAAGCACACTGAATGGAATATGTGACTTTGATATTTTAGTTTGAAGACTTAACAGTATTTCTTCCTATTCTGCAACTGTGCAGAGTACACAGAATGTGCTGCTAAACTGCGGTGACGCACACTGAATGGAATATGTGACTTTGATATTTTAGTTTGAAGACTTAACAGTATTTCTTCCTATTCTGCAACTGTGCACAGTACACAGAATGTGCTGCTAAACTGCGGTGACGCACACTGAATGGAATATGTGACTTTGATATTTTAGTTTGAAGACTTAACAGTATTTCTTCCTATTCTGCAACTCTGCACAGTACACAGAATGTGCTGCTAAACTGCGGTGACGCACACTGAATGGAATATGTGACTTTGATATTTTAGTTTGAAGACTTAACAGTATTTCTTCCTATTCTGCAACTGTGCACAGTACACAGAATGTGCTGCTAAACTGCGGCGACGCACACTGAATGGAATATGTGACTTTGATATTTTACAGTTTGAAGACTTAACAGAATGTGCTCTAATCTGCAACTTTGCACACTAAACAGAATGTGCTCTAATCTGCAACTTTGCACACTAAACAGAATGTGCTCTAATCTGCAACTTTGCACACTAAACAGAATGTGCTCTAATCTGCAACTTTGCACACTAAACAGAATGTGCTCTAATCTGCAACTTTGCACACTAAACAGAATATATGAATTTTTTTTTTTGTTTGTTTTTTTCCCCCCACACAAAATAAACTGCTGCCCCCACACACAGTAGTCCTAAAAAGGACTTTTGGGTCTTTTTTTAACAAATTTGCTTGTCTTCTCCCTACACTGACTTTCCCTTCCTATCCTCATCTCTCCCTGGCTAAGACTGAGCCGAACTCGCTGGTCAGGTGCTATACAGCACCCGACCACGGGTTCTGGCCAGCCAATCAGTGTAATGCCATCAGCCAACATGGCTGCTGGCATTACACTGATGTCAGAGCCTTCCCGCACGTTTATTGGCTGCGCAGCAGCCGCGAAACGTGCGGGGAGGAGACCCGAACATGGCGGGCGAGCACATGCGGTACTCGTACGAGTACCGCCATGTGCCGAGCAGAGCGATGCTCGAGCCGATCCGAGCATCGGCCGAGCATGCTCGCTCAACACTAATCCTAAGGAATACTCGCCTGTGTTCCCATTATGATTATCTATATAAGCACTTAATCACCGCACTTATTGTACCCCTTCTATACTACATGTGAACAGTAAAGTGCCAAGTACACAGGTTGGTGCTCTATAAATAAAAATATACAATACAATACAATACAATACAACACTTTGCTTTGCAATGCTTTGAATACCCATCAGGCACTCATATGGTTAATTTTGCTTATTACAGATATTGGGAGAGAAGTGTATTACTTCCATATCTGGTACTAGAAGCTGTAAAAACTTACAGGCTACTTAGCATCCTACCCAAAGCCTTTTTGAGATCTGAAGCTGTCAGTTGCAGCTTCATTCTTATTGGCTGTGTCGTTGAGTGTCACATCACAGCAGCCAAAGGGAATCATCAACTGAATCACACAGCACCACTCCTGGGGTGGAGAACCCCAGAGGAACCTGTACGCTATGGGCTACAAGTTTATAATGCCATGCTCTGAGATGGGTGAAAGTAGCATTTTTTTAAATATACTTTTTATGTTAGTTGCCCTTGTTATACAAAGTGCCAAAATAGACAGCTTCATATCCATGAAAATTCACAATGGCCACAATGTTGTGATTTCTTTAACCCACTGAGTGCCAGATGTATCCAACACATTGCGTTGCAATGCGTTGAATACCTCACTGGCACTCAAATGGTTAAAATTGTGAATGCTATACATGTTTCTAATGCATTGATTCAAATTGCTAACCTTTTCTTATTTTTAAGAATTTTTTTAATGTGCAGTAAAAATGTCTAACATGCCATTTCCATTTATAATAAATACAATATTTGTAGTCACTATGTTTTTATCTTAAAAAATAACCTTATTTTGAACACAACTCCTCCCGACAATCTTTTGATGTCACACTAACAGATGCAGATTGTACAGATTGATATATTATCCAGATTAATAAAATAAAACCTCTAGCAGGCAAGCTGTAGAGATTTTTTTCATCCCTGACAAATGCTGTATGTGCCCACTCAAATATTTCACCTGCATAATAGAGCTATTGTGGTCACCAGATGGAAGTTGTTTGAACTATACCTAGGATCACACGCTGTGCTTGTTTCCTTGTCAGAACTGAATACATGGGGGATGCTGCTTAAAATAAACAATAAACATTACTGAAAACACCTGGATATTCATATTAATGGTTTGAAGTGAAAACAATGTGGGTGCATTTCTTATCTCTTGTTTCCAGTTCATCAGTACACTATTCTGAAAAGATAATGGTGTTTTAATTCATACAAATGTTCTGGAAAAATAAGAAATAATCTGAGCCATCAATCTATCTATATCTATCTATATCAGAGACGGAGTGTTTCATTTAAGGTGGGGAGACCAAGTTAGACCTCGATGGCTGTCTATACAGGCCAGGATTTAAAAATATCCTGGAGTTAGTCAAAATGAATGAGCCGCTAATCAGTTTACCTGTGTTTAGCAATATATTTGGTAAGGGTGAAAAAAAGACATGCATCCATAAAGTTCAGCCCATGCTATATACCATCTGTTGATCCAGAGGAAGACTACAAAAACAAAAGAATGTGACGAATGCACAACGAGAAAGAACAAAATGAGGAAGTTTCCATATTCATATATTTCTCTTGTGCAGAGAGGATTTGCCTGACATTTCGGAGCTGGACTGTCTGTGGGCGTGACCGGACCGATATGAATATGGACATTTCCTCTCTGCAATGGCACATGGGAGCGAAATACGTGACTTGAGTAGCACCTGAGAGGCCACACATGCCTTGAGCAAATCATTTCATTTTGTTCTTTCTTGGTGTGTGTTCGTCACATTCTTTTGCTTTTGTAGTCTCCCTAAGTGGAAGGGCATCCCAGTCATGGGCCCTTGCTTCCATGTGCCTAGAAAGAATCAGCTGCACCCCACTGATGAGGTCCACATAGACCGAAACGTACGTCTGGTGTTGTGCTGTTTCTTTTGTGTAGAGGATTTGCCTAACATTTCGGAGCTGGACTGTCTGTTGGCGGTACTGGACTGATATGAATATGGAAATTTCATCTCTGTAATGGCACATGGGAGTGAAAAACATGACTTGAGCAGCACCTGAGAGGCCACACATGCCTTGAGCAAATCACTTTATTTTGTTCTTTCTAGGTGTGCGTTCGTCACATTCTTTTGTTTTTGTTGATCCAGAGGAAGGCAAAATAAAACCCATTGAAGCTATTTCCAATTAAACCCTAAATGGTTAAACAAAATTCCTTCCTGACTCCATATGGCAGTCAGATATTTCCCTGAATCAACACCCTATCTGCTTTGAAACCAACTGTCATAATTCTCATTATTGTTCTGAGCTAGAAAGGTATCCAGTGCTTTTTTTCTCAAAAGCAACTACAGTATCTGCAAGCAAAGCATACTGATGCAAAGACTTCTATAGCTTTACTGCTATAACTGTAAAAAAAAAAGCGATACCTTTGTTTTAGTCAAAAAGTGCCTTTCATCTAGACTTTATGGATGACCTCTTGTTTTTGTTAAGCTTTTTGAGTAAATAGTTCTTTAAAGAAGTAGACTATACATATAAATAGTAATCATATCAACCCTTAGAGGTCCCTTCTCTAATGTAAACAAACCCAGTTTGGCTGGTCTCACTTTATATATAATAGATCCTCCAATCCTTTATCAGTTTTGTTGCTCACCTTAGCACTTTTGCTGATAAAGTATTTATAAAGTTGAACTTTCATCCCAAATAAAATAAACGGCAATCAATTCATCTCTCCAAATTATGTATAAACCTTTTTTAATATATTATACATTTATATTTAATATATATATACATTATTAGAAGGAAACAACATTTACATCATGATTTCACCATGTAGGTCAGTGCGGTACAAGCTGTACCGCACAGCTTTCCCTTACCCCCTTTTTCTTCAAATCCCACCCACAACCTTCCCACCCATTGGTATGACCTGCACAGAAAGGGCAGACTTTTCCTCTCCTATTTACAGCTCCTTGGTGGAATAGCGCTGCCAATCAAGATTCACGTCATTAAGATGGCTACACTCTCCCTTTTCCTGCTGGAGTATTTTATACATGGGGTGCAAGGAGATATGCAATACTACATTATTTTTATTGATAAAAGGGTGAAAGAAAGTGATAGAGCAGGTCCAGGTAATTTGAGAAAGTTACACTTTAAGAACTGGTGCCCAGAGCTGTATTCCAGATGAGGCGTTATCAAGAATTTATGTAGAGGAAGTATCCCATCCCATGCATCTATACCCCTTTTTATGTAGCATAGTACACTATTGGCTTTTGAACTGCTGTGAAGTCTATTGTCTATCAGTACTCCTAATTCTCTCTAACAAGATTCCCCAAGTAGTTTCCCATTTAGTATATATGTAGCATGTTTGTTTCTACTGCCATAACCTTACATTTATCAATATTAAACCTCCCCTGCCACTTTTCCTCCCATTCACTTAGTTTATCGAAATCTTTCTGCAGAGAAAAAACATCCTGCTCTGTATGTATTTCCTTGCCTAGCTTGGTGTCATAACCAAAGATTGAGACATTACTTTCAATACCCACATCTTGATCATTAATAAACAAGTTAAAAAGCACTGAGCCCCGGACTGAACCCTGGAGCACCCCACTTGCAAATTTAGACCAACTTGAAAAAACGTTCTATTCATCCAGTTCTCTATACATGCACACATCTTACCTCACAAACCAAAGTTGTTTTAGTTTATGCAGTAACCTGTTGTGAGGCACAATATCAACAGCTTTTGCAAACTCCTAGTATACTACATCAACAGCAGTACCATTGTGTAAATTACCATTTCCCTTTCATAAAATGCAAGTAAATTAGTTTCACCTGATCTATTCTTCATAAACTCATGCTGGCTCCTACTAATAATGTTGTTTGCAAGAACATAGTTCCAAGCACATCTAATCTTACCCACTACAGAAGTCAAGCTCACAGATTTGTAATTTCCTGTTTTAGATCTTGCCTCCTTTTTTGAATAATGGTACTATATCTGCTTTCCTCCAATCACAGGGCACTATGCTTAACAGTGAATCAATGAATATTAAGTATAAGTGTCTTGCTATTACTGAACTAAGTTCATTACAACCGCTACAAAAAGATCAATATTTTTGAACACTGCAGTGGTTCATCATATTATTAGTAGAGGGAACCCTCATTATTTAAGAACTATCATCCTTAGTTTTATTCCTTGTCTTATGTACACTTCTTATTATCTATGTATTATTTAATAAATGTATTTCAATATATATAGGCACTCTATTAGTATATTTATATATTGTTGTTAGGGTTGTATTGTTTCTATAGGACTGGCACACTCTTCAGTCCATCTAGGCTAGTAGCTTAGCCTGGTTTACCACTTGTGCTATTTTTTTTTAATTCTTTTTATCTATTATACACATTGGAAAGGTTTTTTGAACAATATTCCATTTTTATACATTTCTAGATTGTTGTGTGGACCTGGAAGACTGTTTAAGACCATCTGAAGGCCTCTCCCCAAGCAGGTTGGGCCTGTGATCCTGGACACTAATGTACCAGTACTAATATACCAGTTAGTACCTGGAACATAACAAGCAGAGCCTTAAGTCTGAACACCATTTATTAATATATTATATCACATTATTGACCCATTTAAACATTAATTTCAGCACACTCTATATGTTTTTGTATTTAAAAATACTGCATTGTTTGTGTTGGAAATTGATGTCCTAGCTCAAGGTCGAGCAATGTGAGGCCCACTAGCTGCAGTTGTAAAACTGCAACTTCAGTCATTGGTCACAGCCATTGAGGATAATGGGAATTGTACTATGGCAACAGGTAGAGGTCCTTATGTTCCCACCCAAAACCTAGCTAGTCATGCTATTATTAATATTATCATCATTAATTTATAAAGTTCCAACATATTCTGCAGCACTGTAGAATTACAGAACTCATTACAATGAAATGTCCTACTTAAACAAGCCAATAAAAATGGTGGAGATGGCCCTGCTTGCATGAGCTTAGAATCTTTCTAGAGGATGCCATGAAATAATAATGCATGTGGCATTACTGACAGAGGTTTAAAAGAATACTACTTAGCAAATGGAAATGCAATGTATTTTCTATGTCTTAATGAAATAATGACTTCTTTTTCCAACTTTGTAGCTCTTGCTAATTTGATTTAGAGCATAATGGAAAATTCAATTTATATGACCCATACAAAATCACATTTTGTGGAGTACAAATATTTTATTTATATGATGGCAAATGAACATTACCCAACTATAAGGTTAATTTATAATAAAAATGAATGTAATGGAAATCCAGTATAACTAGTAAAACATTAGCTTGATATCAGCATTAAAATGTCACATTTGTGACTTTGAGTAGAGAAATTATGAAATCACTGATCAATTCTATGCTTATGACCACATGCTTAAAGGGATAATAATGTTTCATAATAAAAGCAGCTCCAATTAATCTTCACAGTATTTGGGCCATGGAGAGTGTTATTTCAATACAGTCAGAGTTGTAGTTCAAGAGTAATTGAATGATAATGTATCCCCCTGCCGCCCCTTTTACTGATGTAACACTGCTCCTCAGATGTGGAATCTGTTCTTAAGACCAGACAGCTTACTGCAAGGGACAATCTTCTATTAGAACAATGAAAACCCTGCCCCACTTGACAGGTTTTTCAGGTTTTTCCCTTATGCTAATTGAAGATTGTCCCATTCTGCAAGCCATCTGGACACCACCTTTCTGTTCTGAGGTGAGCAGTGTTACATCAGTAAAAGGGTCTGGAGGGGGATATTTTATCATTCAGTTACTCTTGAACTACAACTCTAACAGTATTGAAATAACACTCTTCATGGTCCAAATACTATGAAGATTAATTGGAGCTGCTTTTATTTTGAAACATTACTATCCCTTTAAGACCATAAAAAGAATTTGTGTCAATAAATAACTTGGCTTTATTAGATGTAATATGGTGTATCATACCTTTTTCACTGTTTCTGTTATATAAAGGTTTACTCATTTATGATAGAAAGAGGGTCATAAAAAATGTCAATCCAGGCACAAAGGCATTTTTAATGATACGCCCATGTTATGTTGGAGTACAGGGTTTGAGACGTGAGAAATTGTGTCTCTCCTCATACCTTCTAGAATCAAGTCAAGGCTCATAGAAGACACCAATGTCACTGATTGCCATAGTTAGACTTACATGTAAAGCACACCAGCAAAGCAAATTGTAAGCGCTCACTCGTAGTGTATACAATCACTCAAGCATATGCTTGCACATATCTGTAATCAATAGAGACTACATCAAATAGCTTGTGAGCCAGGGAGTTAACCCTATAAAGGCAATGCACTGCACATCCCTCTGTTCTTTAAAGGGTAAACAACAAACTAGTAGTTAACAACAAGGAACTTGACAACAGAGATGGCACATCATAATGTGCACATGCAATAAATGATGAGGAAACAGTTAAATTAGATTCATATCTACATAACTGTACAGAAACACACACACACACGTGCACTCATATACCTATACTATTACCTTCCTATAGACAAACAAACACACCAGTACTTTCATACACTAGTGCGCTGATACACAAACACACCGGTGCATAAATGCATACACATAAAGGGGTATATAGACTGGTAAGTGAACAGGTTACCATAAACCAAAGCTTGCGTATTTCTGGGTTTGTGTTATGGTCTTGTATTGACATAGTAATAACTTCAATAAATTCAATAAATAGTGTGGAATGCTAGTATATAGACTGCTTACATTGCAAGTGGCCCATAGATAATCCTGTTCCCATTTAATTTCCTGTAATATATTTTAATAGATGTATTGTGTCTTTCAGATGAGTTGTGATTATGAACTATGGGTTGAAAAATGAATCTATATATTCCAATTGATTGGAAACAGGAAATAACAGGGCAGCCAGGGGGTTCTTGAGTGATTTATGATTTCTGGGGCAATGGTAAATTGATCTTGAAAAAAATGGCAGATTAGATGCCACAATACTCGTTAAACATAGCTTATATATATTTAATTTGTACATTTTCTGAGGAATTATTTTTTAGTTAGCTCCTGTTTTATTTCACTGTTTTGGATACAAGGGACGTTTTGTTGCCGGAGCAGGGAAGGCTGAGACTTTTATCCTGACAGTCTCAAATCACCGGTATGATTCACTATGTGAGAATGATATACTAAAATATATTATTGTGAATGGTGTTGATACTCTAATGAGAATTGGTTTGTGTAGCCATTTTTCCCTAATTCTGATTGATAGTTTCTGTAATCCGACAGGACGCTAAATTTATATGATGTGGATATATTGTAGCTGGTAGGAAGTGATTGTCTATTATAATGTGGAGTGGTATTTTTATATTGTTGTTGATTGGGTGATTTGGTGTCCTTGAACAGTTAGTTCATTTAGTTAGATTTCTATTTTGTATTTTCGTATTTTCCCTTCCACTATTTCTATCTCTCTTGTGGGTTTTTTCTAGTTTGTCTACGTAATATGTAAAGAGATCAGTTGCAAAGAACCATTTTCCAGGATGGGCTCTCATTCAGTCAAAATTGTAATTTTATTTGCTGTAATTTTGGAGATACTGCGCTCAAAAATACAAGTTTGAGCTGTAATAATATTTGAATAAAACATCTCTCAACAGTGGGACTATACTTGTTTGACTCAGCAGGATACACCCTGCAGTATATATTTTTTCCATATCACATGATCCTATCCCTTTAATAAAGGGGCTCTGCACCACAACTAAAGTGTAACTGTTACATATATAAAATATAACGTAAACATACGTAATAAAAAGGGACTTTTTCAGAGCATTATTAAAGTACTTAATTATTTTTACTTCCCAAACGTTGCTTCATTTGGCAGTATGCCACTGAGAAAGTCTGTGTAACTAAATCTCCGTAAATAAACTGTTCATTTTCTCGTGTCTACAGGCAGAGAAGCATCAGGGTAACAGCCATTCAGGGCTCAATTCAATCGGCCCAGTCAGCCAAATAAACAGCCAATGGTATTTTTTCAAGCACAGAAAGTTACCTGTGATATGAAAAAATATTGGATAAAGAAAACCCACCTTGGGAGATAAATTTGTGTGCTTTTTTAGTCCATTGTAAAAAAAACCCCAAAAGAACGTTGAAATATGCCATTCAATCCATAAGTTAGGCAGTAAGATCCGTTAAGGGACTCACTTTATTGTGTGAAAATCTGCACCCAGTGTTTGTGGGGGCAGAGTCCCTTAACCGATCTCCAAAGTGACTCCAGTGGATGTATTGAAAAATTGTGTTGAGTGTTAGTAGAATTAACCCTATGAATGCCAGTGGGGTGAGCTTACCCAACTGGCACTCACAGGGTTAATCCGACTAAGTTTAAAAAAAAAAAAAAAAAACAGGCTTGAAAACAAACACTTACCATTAATCCTCATGTTTAGTTGAGTCTTTAGCACCCTGGTCAACTACTGTCCATCTTCTTCTATCTTCTGTTCTCTCTAAACTTCTTCTTATCTTTGTCTTTTTTCCTGTAAAATAAAATTAATGTCAATGCAGGTAATGTTTACAAAAATGCCCTCAAGATATGCCAGAGTTAACACTTTGAGTGCTGGAGGGGTATTCCTCAGGGTACCCCTGAGCTGTATTGCAAATGATCTATTACTATCCCTTTAACATCCAAAATGGTGTCAAAATGTTGTCAAAATGATTGAAATGTCTGGTTGGTACAAAATGTAGCCCCTTCTTTAAAGGAGCAGTAAACTTTTTTTATGTAAACACATATTTTATAGAACTTTTCCTGCTGAATAAAACAAGGTCACTCCCACTGCTGTCAGATGTTTTATTCAAAATTTTTAGCAGTACAAATAATCATGAAGTGAATTTACTGTGTTTACTTCCTGATAGTTCTAACTGGCAGGAAGTGACAGTCAGTTTCTATCACATTCTATGGAGAACTGTATGTCTCTGACTTTCCTCTCCATTGGAATCTAACAGAAAAAATAATTATAATTTGACCACTAGAGGGCACTGCTAATGTAAAAAAACATGGGTTTAAACTGAAATAACTCTGGAAATATAAATATCTCGGAAGTGGCAGTACCCTTATTATACTCAATAGGAAAATCCCTACAATATATATTTTTTCATAAAAAAAGTTTACTGCTCTTTTAAATATGAATGTTGTCACAAATTCAGAATCAGGATGTGTGAATGATATAATATGACATGTAATTGTTAAATGAACAAAATATATTTACTTGACTTTAAAGAAAACAAATTGCAGGAAGAATGCATTTTTTAACTCTTTAGGGGCTAGAAAGTCTCAAATGCACTGTAACAAGACCTTTCTAAGGGGTTAAATAATGTAAATTAGGTAAACATCTAACAGCTGTAGATTTTTGGTCCCACTGAAGCCATATTCTGCTGCAAAATACTTGGCCACTTCCTCTCCCACATCGATTAAGTCAACCAAATTATTACCAGTGTAGACGGACCTTTTAGCAGAGGCCAAAATACCCACACTAGGCAAAATGAGCCCAGCAAGATCCACTCTGATAAGAATTAATCTTTCATCTTTTTGACATACTAAAAATAAAATGAAAAGGTTTAAAGGAAAGAAATGAAATGCAGAAAGGGGAGAGATGAAATGAAGATGTGAAGGAATAATCTTTGACTGGTTGAAGATGGTGGGAGTTGAAGTTCCGTCCCAACAGCTGGAGTGCTTTACGTTTGCTTGTCTTCTTAAGGAAATTATGTGTTTTCAGTCTCTACACAGAAGATTGATTTAAATAAACATGATTTAAAATAAAAGTTTTTTCCTTAAGAGCATGTGAAGTAGAAGCAACTCTTTGAATGCCATATTGATATCAAAAGTAAACAGAAAATATGTGCAATAAATCCTGAACTTTACAAATAAATAACCTGCGACTTGCTATAGATAATAATCAGTGAAGTTCAGATACATGTTTGTGAGCAAAACCATGATAAGGTTGCCTTCCTCACCACGGTGCATCAGTCATATACCTCAAAACTAATGTGAATATGTATATAGCATAATGCAATTAAAATACATTGATACCAACTTGCTCTTCTTTATTGATAGCTCATTGTACACAGGTACTAGTTACAATTAGGGAAGACAAAAATACCTATATATAGACAAAGACATTCAGAGGCTCATATGTCTAATTAGAACAGGGACCATAGATTAAAAGTCGAAGTGTTGCCAAGTGCCATCAGCCAAGATCAACGCATTTCACTTTTAGAACACTTACTTATGATCGAAGCATTCTAAACTTGAAACTCGTAGACCTCCCTTACTTCCCTCATAATGTTTTTTTTCCTCACAGTTGAGGTATATGGCATCTATGCTTTTTAATTTGCATTATACTAAATACATGTTTACAGATTTGAGGCAGATAGGGACTTGCCTAATCTAAGGCACCAGAATCAGGCAGGCAAGCTTATCATCATTTTGGCCACAAAATGTTACTAAACGTCGCTGTTTATTATGCATAGTAAGTCATGGGTTATTTATTGGTAAAGGTCAGGATTTGATGTGCAAAGTTTTTGTACATGTAGCCAAGACAGAATTCTTGCTGCTAGCCTGATTACACATATGTAACAATTTGCATACTGTTGTTGAACAAGCTTAAGCTCACCAAGAATGTGTATATTTTTATATTATTGTCAAGAGTGGTGTCCCCAAATACTCAAAGGGTTATTAGACAATTCTCAGATACATGTTAGAGTGCTTCACCATGACATATCTGGTCCTTAAAGGGTTAAGAGAATGTAAACACAGATAACCAACTATCAAACTGCTAACACATAGCATATATTTTGTTCTCTTTTAAGTGTGAGCAAAGGCTCCTGCTCTTCGAATGCTAGTCATACCTAGGAACTCTTGGTTTTTACCCATATCTGAAAGCCTCAGGGTGAAGGGGCAAATTCTCAGGATGAGAAAGTCCAGTATTTTCTACTATACGAATTGTACTAATTAACTGCTTCTCTATTCTCTTTGAATTTACCATTCCTGCAGACTTCTTCTTTAGCTGTCCCATAATGCTTTGCAGTAGGACAGTTGTAATGGCATGAGTGTGAGAGTAACTTAATAACATAGTGACATAGTAAATTAGGTTGAAAAAAGACATAAGTCCATCAAATTTTGCCTCATAACCCAGAGACATGAGAATGATATAGCTTTCCTGTTGCCAAATAAGTTAGTCTTTATCAGACCTTCCTGTTTTTCCTACTAATACATATATAACCCTGTATGTTCCCTTTTGAAAGAAATGTGTCTAATTTTCTCTTAAAGAATATTTAATATGTAAACAAATATATATATTGTAGTGTTTATCCACTCTCACTAGTGAAAGTTTTTTTATTCAAAAGTTATTACAGCTCAAAGTTGATTTTTTTTTTTAGGTGCAATATCACAGTGGCCTGAAATTGTACGGTGGTGCTGTTGTTACACCATCCTATGGACAGCTCTGGTCCGTAGACCATACATTTCCATAGGATGGTGTAGCAATGCACCACTGTACAATTTCAGGCCACTGTGATATTTCACCTAAAAAATTCAACTTTGAGCTGTAATAACTTTTCAATAAAATACCTTTCAGCAGTGGGATTTCCATTGTTTTTCTCAGGGGGATAAACATTTTTTTTTTTTTTTTTTTTTTACATTTTAAGTATTACTATTCCTTTAAATGTATCACTTGTATCTGCCATAACCACATCCTTGGGCAAGTAATTAAATTTTTTAACAGACATTACTGGGGAAAAAAAAAAAACACCTCTGCTGAAGTCAAAACCTCCTTTCCTCTAATCTCAAGGAGTGTCCCCTGGTTATTTGATCAGGCCTTGGAATGCATAGCTCGCCAGAGATCCTTGTATTGACCTCTCATATTCTTGTACATTGTGATAAGATCTCCTCTTAATAGTCTTCTCTAGAAAAAATAAACCAAGTCTGTCTAGTCTTTCCTCATAGGTCAAGTCCTCCATTGCCCTAATTAATTTTGTTTCTCTTCGCTGCACTCTCTCCAATTCTACAATATCCTTCTTTAGAACTGGTGACTAAAACTGCACTGCATATTCCAGGTGAGGTCTTACCAATGATTTGTACAATGACAAAATGATTTTATCCACTATTGCTTCAATACCACTTTTTATGCAAGACAGGACTCTGTTTATTTTTGCTACTGCTATCTGACTGGTTGCTGTTTCCAAGTTTGTAGTTTACAAGGATTCCAGGGCCTAGATGCACTAAAGGTCGATGTGGTGTCAGTATGATCGAGTCGATGTGTTCGAATCACTCCGACAATTCCATCTGCACACACATCGACATATTCACAAAAATTATCGGATGGAAGGGGAGGGTTGGAGTAGGTCCCTATTAGCCTAGAGGATTTTTGAAGTGCTGTCAGTGTGGAAGGGATCTCCTCCCCTCACACATCACCACTATGACAATTCTGAACAGCATTCTCTGTGCTTCCCTGCCTATCCAGTAGGGGAACACAGAGATGGCTTTCAGCACCTTGGACATTACTGAATGAAATAGGGATGTGCATTGCTCACCCCTCTGGCACTCAAAGGGTTAAACATCTAATGATGTCCCCCCTATGTAAAGCTGCCTCTAGCCCACTGTGTTGTCTTCCTTCACTGCCATGCAGAGCTAGCATGCCGTGCTCAGTACTGATTTTAAGGCTGTAGCATCACAGCTGGCATAATTAGCACAGATGGGACAAGAACAGCCCACAGATCTCTCCTCCATGCATCATTACCATGGCTGGTGTCCTATGCACTGTACCGGAACCCCTCAATCTGATACAAGCATTACACGTGAGGAAACATGCAGTGTGGATGTGCAGAATTTAACCACATGACCATTCCAGTCTGTGCCAGGAATCTCTTGCACAATCAATGAAATATTGATAAAAGTGCAAAAATCCCAGCTGCTCAGTTAGATCGCTTAATAATTAAATAGCCATTCCTTCAGCTTTTCTAAAAATAAAAAATAATCAAGATAAGCAAAAAAGTCAAAGAATAAAACAGAGTAATAAATAAATAAGCGCTACATGCCTTGTGGCCGTGGTGTCTAGATGTGCATTCCACAGGACATGCTTCCTACAGGTTTATCATAGCCTCTAGTTGCACTCAGCACACGTGTTTTCCTATTGTACAATGCATTATGAGTCAGGACCCAGACAAATTAAGGGACTGTCCCTCCAGGCATTCCGGGACATGTCTGGTCACCCTAGCGGCTCTGCACCCCCATCATATGTGCTCCCTAGACCGTTGCCTACCTCGCCTATAGGTGGCGTCGGCCCTGCTTGGAGGGTAGAGAGGCATTGGAGGAAGGAGGTGGCAAGCTTGTATTTGCCGGCCTCTTGCTCCGACACCTCCCTCCCCCCTTTGAGATAATCAATATTGTCCCCTGCATGGAGTCCCACACTGAACAACTTCATCCATTGTCACTCATACGCCTCTGCAAGCTGGGAGAGGGAGGTATCGGAGCAAGAGGTCGGCAAATACAAGCTTGGCTCCGCTTCCTCAGATGCCTCTCTCCCCTCCAAGCAGGGCCGTTGCCACCTATAGGTGAGGTAGGCGCCAGCCTGATGGTGGCGCAGAGCTGCTAGGGTGACCAGACGTCCTGGAATGCCTGACGGGACTGCGTGGCAGTGAGGGAAGACAACGCAGGGGGTTAGAGGCAGCTTTACATGGGGGGGACATCATGAGATGTTTAACCCTTTGAATGCCAGAGGGGTGAGTAATGCACATCCCTATAGCATTCAATGCTGTCCATTGTGCTGAAAACCTTCTCTGTGTTCCCCTACTGGCTGGGTAGGGAAGCAAAGAATGCTGTTCAGACTGTTGTAGCTCTCCCTGCTGTTACTCCATAGGAGAGTACAGGGGAGATCCCAGCTATGACAGCCCGAGTTAGGTGAAGTAGAGACAGTGAACTCCAACAGCAGAGGCTGCTTTCGGAGTTTCCTGAATGAGTCGAAGTGTCACATTATAATGTCTACACACCCACTTGCATATGAATGTATCTGATTATGCTTCATTTCCATATGGAAATGAGCAATTGTCGATTCGAAGACTACGAATTCGTAGACATGGTGAAGGCATGTCGGATTGATGTCGATGTGGGCCTTTTTTTTCGTCAGAGTTCTGGTGAAGTGATGTCGTAGACACTTTGTGAATACTGAGGATGTGCCTACAACACTGCTCCGACAGAACACTGATATTCGTAGCCCTCTTCGACCTTTAGTACATCCAGGCCCTTGTCTTTCTCTAGAATGAGTCCCCTAAAATGATTCCATTAAGTTCATAAGTAGCCTTATTTACTCCCAAATGCATGATTTTACACTTTCCCACATTAAACTTCATATTCCATTTGTTTGCCCAATCTGCCATTTTATGTAAATCTCTCTGTAGAGAACTAATATCCTGTTCTGAATTAATTAACCTGAATAATTTAGTGTTATCTGCAAATATTGATATTTCACTTTCTAGATCTATTGCCAGGTAGTTTATAAACATGTTAAAAAGCAGTGGCCCAAGTACTGAACCCTGAGGTACTCCACTCTCAGCTTTAACTGTATTGGAGAATTGTCCATTTACAAACACACACTTAAGTAATTATGGAGTATTGAGATGGCAACATCTCCACTTTCAAATGACTAAATGGTCCGTTTAAATCCATGGAAATCTGAAGACTTTATTTGTCCACTATAATGTGACGGGTTTTCCTCAGAATTGCTTCAGTATATCAGTCTAACAGTCTCTCCATTATGGCGAGTGAAGCATTTCGACAACACAAAGCAACATAAGGTCTACCAGCTGCTGCCAGGCTACGATTCTGGTGGTGTAAAGTTATGTTGTTACAGGATCATGGTATGGGAAGGACATAATTAAATGGGTAGGACAATGTGTTATAGGTGGGGCATAATCGGGTGGGCAGAGATTGAGAGTGGACTATATGTTTGGGTGGAGCAACTGGAGGTCCCATCAAAGGGGCTTGCAGGGGGCCCCCATCATTTTGGGATATGCCCTGCTTGTAATAGTATAATTCTGCTCTAAAATAGGTACTGGAACTATTTTTGTGGTGTCCCTACCTGTGGTCTATTTACTATGCTGCCTGCCATGAAAATTCCAACTTGGAAGTGTATGGGTGGTATGTCCCTTTGCACCTTATTTAGCTCTATATGCTAAAAGATGCAGGAGGAAAATGGCATAGTATTACACAAATTTCATCTGCATGCTAAAGGGGTGGTATTAGGGGCATGCTTACATAAAAGTGTTAATGATGGTGATGTGTGTGCATTGGCATTCACTAAAGTGATCATATCATCTAGTACATGGATAGGCAATATACAGCATATGGGCTGGATCTGGTCTGTGCTGATTTATTATGGTCCTTGGGTACACAAGCAGCAGTTTTGCTATAGTGTGAAAAAAAAAATCACTTCTAACTTTTACTGCAGAGGTTAGAATAATACATTTTACAACAAATCATATATTTTGCACAGTGTATCATTCTAAGAGAGGGCCAAAATTGAAATACGGTCTGTGCAGCTGTTATCAGAAGTAAACAAAAAAACAAACATACATAGCCTTTTATAGTTTTCACTCACATCCCAGTTAGGAAGTAGGAATACTAACAGGACAGGGTGTTAGACAAGGGTTATGTTGTGTGTGTATGAATGTATACATATAATAGTAGAGAGACAATTAGCACCTAGAGTGCGATGGCTTTACAACATATGGGACTGGCCAGCTGTTCATACTGTGCCAAACCTATATGTTGTATGGCCGAAATGAGGCCACTGCATAAGCTGGTATAACAGGCATGCAGAGGCTGGATTAGAAAATGACCTTTGGGGGGTATCAAACCCCTTCCTGATTGATGTCCCTCCATTTATTGATCTCTCCAGCCAATTTCACTGACCAAGGGGAGCAGCATGGCTCCCCTGCATCCTACCTAAACTTCCGGGCAGGAGTGGGAGGGATCAGGGAAAACCTTTGACGTCATATCCCTGGTGAAAAGGAAGCTTTCACCTATTCCACCCACTCCTACCTGGGACCGTGGGTAGGTATCATGGTGCCTGTGCTTTCCTGTCACTCTCTGTGCTGGGGCTCGTCCATTGGAGGAGGCTGATTGGCCCTCCCAGGGTGTTCCTTTATATTGGGCTTTATGGCACCTGTCAGGTGCCCTTTCGTGGTGTTCCTGTACCTGCGCTATTGTTGCTGTGATCCTGTATTCCTGTGTACCGACTCGGCTCGTCTGACTACTCTACATTCCTGCTCCGTGATTGACCCAGTTCTGGCTGACTTCCTGCTCCGTGATTGACCCGGTTCTGGCTGACTTCCTGCTCCGTGATTGACCCGGTTCTGGCTGACTTCCTGCTCCGTGATTGACCCGGCTCTGGCTGACGCTCCTGCTCCATGATTGACCTGGTTCTGGCTGACTTCCTGCTCCGTGATTGACCCAGCTCTGGCTGACGTTCCTGCTCCGTGATCCTTCCAGTTCTGCATTCCGCTTCAGCCTGGCGACATTCTGAGCCTGCTCGCAGCTAGCACCAACTGATCACACTTTCGTTACTCTGTGGCCTCCGTTTCTGAGCCTGTTGGTTACCTCCGTTTACTGAGCCTGTGAGAGATTACTACTGAGCTGTGGCCGTTGTGTCTGTGCCTGTCTTAACACGTGCTGTGCTGGTTGCCTCCGTTATACTGAGCCATTGCATACGCCTGCCAAGCTTGTTGCTGATCCGGCTTGTCTGCGAATCTCCTACGTGTCCTGACCCGGCCTGGCCGACTACTTGCTCCTGGACTTGTTCCGGATTCTGCAGCTCCAGTCTACAGCTCCTGTTGTCGCCTCGGCGACATTCTGATCACTGCAATGTGTGATCTGAGCCTCCTGTGTTTCCTGGGTTAACCATTGCTGAGCCGTGTTTCCTGAGATGAGCCTTCCATATTCATTGTATTGTGAGTATAGCTGAGTCTATTGACACTTGCCATGTCGTGTCGCTACTGTGAGCCTTGATCCCTTGTGTTGCTTCCCTCTACCTCACTGCCACTTTAACCATTGCTAAGTCTTAGCCAGATACTTTGCTTCTGCGAGCCGGCCACGTTGTGGGCCTCGATAGTCGGCGGCTCTTTACACCTGCAGAGCAGTGGTTCCCGTTACGCCCGTGGGCTATTGGCAAGCAGTGCAGCAACCGATGGTCTCCGTTATGCCCGTGGGGCTATTGGCTCAAGCGATTCCACTACTGTTGGTCTCCGGTATATGCCCGTGGGGGCTATTGACTCAAGCTATCACGGTACTGTTGGTCTCCGTTATGCCTGTGGGGGCTATTAACCCAAGCTATCACGATACTGTTGGTTCCCATTACACCCGTGGGGGCTATTGGCTCAAGCTATCATGGTACTGTTGGTCTCTGTTACGCCCGTGGGGGCTATTAAGTCAATCTATCATGATACTGTTGGTTCCCGTTACGCCCGTGGGGGCTATTGGCTCAAGCTATCACGATACTGTTGGTCTCCGTTATGCCCGTGGGGGCTATTTGCTCAAGCAATTCCAATACTGTTGGTCTCCGTTACGCCCGTGGGGGCTATTGGCTCAAAAGATCCCAATACTGTTGGTCTCCGTTTACGCCCGTAGGGGCTACCAAACAATTACACTGCAGCTTCAGTCTCAAGTTGCAGCTCTTATCTACAGTGTTATACATTGAATAGACTTAAGGTGTTGTATGACCTAGCACCTACTGCAGTCTTGTTCACCAAGGGCGTGAGACTGATTACCCTTGTAATTAACCATTTGTCTTCAGTTACCGTTTTGCCTGCTCCATATCTGTACTAAGAGATATATTCCCTGTTCTGTAACCTGGCATTGCAGTCCATATTCTGCTATTCTCAGTACTGCCCCTAGGGGGCAAGCTTATTATTGTTTTTTTTGCTCTAATAAAATTGTATTTTATCCTAACCCTCTGTCTGAGTGTCTGAAAACCGTTACATTGCCTCCGCTACTTAGCCTCTTTTACACCCGTTGATCTATTGTCTGCATACCGAGCCTAGCTTTACATTGCAGAGTTGTATACCTGTTTGGTGCCGTTCTCCAGTGTGTTGCGCCGTGTGGTGCAAAGGGCATTCCAATACTCTGGCAGTGTAAGCTCAGTGTCAGCACCGGAAGGGTGCTTTGGCTCAGGTCCTTCTCGCTCACTGTGTGGTTCCATCCATCTGCACTTGGTTGTGCGTTGGCTCTAGTAGTCAGCTTGGGCAGTACTTCCTCTGTTACAGCACCTAAGGGGTGCTAGGCTCAGGTCCCATTGGCACTCTCAGTGTCCACTTCTACCGCACCAGGTGTGCTTCCTATTCTGGCTCCATTGGCTCAGGCAGTATCTCTCCTTGTTGCTTACCCCTGTAGGGGCATTGGCTCTTGCTACAGTTGGTTACTCTATACTCCTGGGCATTTCCAGACCGAGATCTGGTCGTGATTCAGTTTGGTTGCTCTGCTTGAGCTAGCTGCTACACTACTACTACTGGGACTGTTGTATAACGGGCGTTGGCTAATCACCATCACAGAGACTGACTACCAGCTTGAGTGTTAACCCTTTATTGTGTTTATGCTATATTTTACTTGCTCTGGCTATATCGAGCCTGTATATCACTCAGTACTGTATTACCGATTCTGGCCCTCATACGCTGTTCCTTATTTCATTTTAATAAAACTGTGTTTTATCTCTAACCCTGTCTGAGTGTCAGAAAACCGTAACAGTAGGATTGAAGCAAGGGAGCAACACAGTTCCCCTGCATTGCTTCTACTGATCTGCCAGCCAAATCAGCAGGGAGATCAGTAGCTGGGGGAACATCAGGAGGGCCTATGATGCCCCTCATTGAGGTCTGAATTCAATAGTTTGAGTGCCAGAGGTATCCAGTGCATAAAATAATTATATATATATAAAAAAAAATCATAATAAAAAATAAAATAAATACATATAATTAGTGCAAAAGGGGTGTCCAACTTATTGCTTTGTAATGCACTGGGCACCCATTTGGAATGAGCACATACACCCACCTCCCAGCCTGGTCCCACTACAGACCCCAGATACACTGTCAGAACCCCAAAGCCTGGTTCTACTGCCCACTATATATCATAGATCCCACATACAGTCTGACCTCCCCCTCCTCCGCCTGCCCACTATTAGTCCCCAATCCCTGCATTAACACTTTTACCCCTGCAGCCTTGTTCCACTGGTAGTCATGGAATTGCACATATACTGAATTCCCTCCCAATAGCCATGCTCCTGGCATCCATACCAATGGGGTACCATTTTTCTCACACTAGCACTAAATACTGGATAGACTAGGAAATTCCATAATGTGGAAATATTTTACTGTGTTTGAAGTGACTGAAGTGTAAAAAGGTATGCTGTCTGGAAACAGTTGTACACCCTAGCCTAGCAGTTGAAAGGGCCCCTCATTGATGCGGGTGAATGTCTGCTTTCCAAAATGGTATACCTTACTGACCTAATCTTCATATCGGTAATGGTTATGATAATTTTACTGCAAAACTGGCAGTCATGATTTTGTGCGTGCTTCTGGCACTCCCATTGGTATGTGAGCCTATACTAACAGAGTACCATTTTTTCTTGGGCTGATAGAAAGTACAGAATAAAGCAGGAAATTCCATAGTTTTCAAATATTTAAGTATCTTTTGAAGTGGGTAGAAGTCAGAGATGCTCAACTAGGCTCATGAGCTTGCAAGGGTATGCAAAAGCTTACTGGGACTGGGTCCTCGCACCCAGGGTGAAATCTTTTAGCTCAAAAATGCCATACACAGAGAAGAAATATTCTGAAGCATATCATACAGGTCCTGGCAAAATGTCGGTGAAGTGCAGCTGATCCCTCTAGGCACTTGTGAGCAAGGGGTCCACATCTGGATTCCCTCATTAACCTTAGGGTGACTAACTCTAACAGCAATTTGCATATACATAGAAGAAATCAGAGATGCTCAATGAGGGTCATGAGCTTGCGAGGGTATACAAAAGCTCACTGGTACTGCTTCCTCTCGCCCGGGATGCAGTCTCTTTTAGCTCATAAATGTCATTCACAGAGAAGAAATATTCTTAAGCATATCATACAGGTCCTGCTAAAATGACAGTCCAGCCACGAAATGCAAGACGAGGCCCAACAAGGCCAAAACATACGTCTGGGGTTAGCGGCTTCCCTTGTTCAGAGAAGAATTGTCTGGCATTTTGTGGCTGGACTAATTTTGGCAGGACCTTTATGATAGGTTTCAGAATATTTCTTCTCTGTGTATGGAATTTGTGAGCTAAAAGACTGCACCCTGGACGCGAGGACAGAGTCCCAGTGAGCTTTTGCATACCCTTGCAAGCTCATGAGCCTAGTTGAGCATCTCTGACTTCTACCTATATGCAAATTGCTCTTTTGAAGTGGGGAAAGCGTAAAAATTTTTTTTACCCTATTGTGCCACATTATGGAAATAATTACGCACACCAGCCTAGGGTGGCAAGGCAAACCACCCTTTCATTTGATATGGGAGAATGTCTACTTTCCAAACTGGTACGACTTGCAAACTGTTTGTTCATATCTTTAATAGCTAGGACAATTTTAGTGCAGACAGCCTATTAAATTAAACAGGTAGGTATCATTTTGTGCTTCTGGCACCCACTGTGGTATGTCAAGTCATACCTATGGGGTATCATTTTTCTTCAAGGAGTAATAGCTAATGAATACAGTAAAAAATTCCATAGTTTTCAAAGATTTTATTACATCTGCAGGGTTGAAAAAATTACCCAAGCCTCTGGCACTGAAGGTGTTAAACATAGCACTCCAAAATATCAAATGAGGTCTGATGTAAAGTGCATATACATACAAAATACTAATAACTACAAATAAATATGAGAAACAATAAAAGAAAAAAAACATTATCTAGGAGAATAATATAAAGAGGTAACTATAAATAATAATTAATGGGACGTCTCCATATGTGAATTTTAGGAAATACCTTAAGAGAATCATATGAATGTAACAGAAATAAAAAAAATGGAACAATTATATATATATATATATATATATATATATATATATATATATATTTTTTTTTTTTTTTTTTTTTTTTTTTTTTTTTTTTTTTTTTTTCAAGCAATGTGCATACATAGAATCATTAAAAAGTGTATGTACAAAACGTTCTTGGAATGAGAAAAGATGAAGGTAAAATGAGTCAATTTCAATAAAATGGACTGACTGATGTAATGAAATGATGAACATGATGAATGTCTTAGACAGAAGGCATTGGTAATTTTTTGCTGCAGTAAGATTAGAAAAAGGCATTGCCCACTAAAGAAGAGGCAAATCTGGAAATGTACAAAATTACTACAGCTCAAAAAAAAAGAGAAAGAAAAAGCCTCTCAGTGGAGTAGATTTATTATTCACAAATGAAACACACAAAACTATTTAAGTGATAGTAATGTTTCACAAAAAAAGCCTCTCAGATTCATCTTCATAGTATTTGGGCCATGGACAGTGTTATTTCAATACTGTCAGAGTTATAGTTCAAGAGTAATTGAATGATAAAGTATACCCCTCCCGCCCCTTTTACCTAGTGTAAGCCGCCTCAGATGTGAAATCTGGTCTTTTGACCGGACAGGCTGCAGCAAGGGACAATCTTCTTATTGTGAGAAGGAAAACCCTGCCCCCCTTGACAGGTTTTTCCTTATGTTCAATGAAGATTGAACCTCACTGCGATCTATCTGGACAGTCTTGCTGCTCTGAGGTGAGCAGTGTTACATCAGTAAATGGGGTAAGAAGGGGATATTTTATCATTCAATTACTCTAGAACTACAACTCAGACAGTATTGAAATAATGTTCTCCACGGCCCAAATACTATAAAGATTAATCTGACCTGCTTTTTTTGTGAAACATTACTATCCCTTTAAGAAATGCACTCACATTTGCCCTTCATTGGCTTTATGCATAACACAGGTCCCTTTCCAGTTAGCCAATGTTCTGCTTCCATGATGTGCCTGTAGGAAAGTTGATAGCTTCTTCCCTTCGATGATGCTGAGATGTACTGAATAAACCACTACCACAAAAAATCCTTTTAATGTGTTATGTGAAGATATGAATAGGAATAATATTCTTTGGTTGGTATATGGCAGTTGTTGCAGAAAAGTGATAAGATTCTAAAAGCGGCTGAAGTTGCCGCTCATGGCAAAAGGGAGGTTATTTGGTCAAGATTAAGTAAACTGGAAACTCTCAGATGGAGTGGAAGGGACCTGGACCTAAAGTAAGAGTATTTGATATGTCAGTGCCTATTCATGGGAAGAATTCTCCTCTTCCTCAGGGCAAAAACAATAAAAGTGTCAGTGGTGTGCATGTGTCCCTTTTATACGTGTATGAAACATGCACTCTCACTAACTTCACTGCCACAGAAACGTTAACATAAGAATGTACAAAACAAAATAACAATGTTTTAAAATGTGTTACAACAAAATAAAAATACCTGTATAAAAAGCAGGAATATGATAAACAAAAACAGGCTATTTGACAGAACACATTTTTAGAGGTTCTATGAGTCGTATATAATAAAAGTTAAAATTAGACGTGTACAGTTTTATTTATGTCTTCCTAGAACAGTTTAGTATCTTAGGATAATTGTGAAAGCAGTATGAAATGTAATAAGCAATATACTGTTTGGCTTACCATGTTCTGAATGAACATATCAGACGAAAAAAAAAAAAAAAGGCATTTTAAAACAGAAGTTCAACATTTGTAAAATTTTGTAAGAGGCAATAAGGTGAAGGATGGAAATGGAGATAGAAGAAATATAAGAGGGAGAACACAAGGAAAGATGAAAGGGCTGTATTGTAGTCTGAGTCATTGTAGGCACTGACATGTTGAGATATATTAAGAGTACTGAGAAACATGAAGGATGTGAATGCGGAAAGAATAAAAGTGGATTTTGTAGATAGATAAAAGGCAAGAGAAAAGAGTAGACATATCTGAGTGTGGTTTACTAGGTACCATCATAAACCCCTTTAAATGACCAAAATAGAGACTAATGAATTATGGGGTGATTGATTTTCAATTAAAAAAATGAGACTATGTATAATAAACATGTATCATGAAGAATGGACTGGGAGACAAAAAACAGATAAGAGGCACTCCTTGTGTTGAACCAGAGTGTTGAAATAACATCCACCAATAAACCACAGTGAGTTATACTCACAAAAGTAGTTGCTGTTTAACTGCTTATGTAGCAGACAGCCAATACACTTCTGGGGGACAATTAATGGCCACTCCCAAACATGCCTTGCTTCAATCAAACTTCCAACTGGGCCACACGTATAAATTCTGTTCTCCCAAAACAGTATGCCATGCACAGAAAACAAAGAAAAAAGGCACCCAATAGTGAAATCCAGTACATACACCATAATAATGTCATTTTATAATGGGTACTCCCATATATCGTGGTCATCAGAATGACAAAATGACAAATGCACATTAGGAGAGATAAACCCAGTCTCTGCTCTGGGGGCTCCAAGAAAACGAATAAAAACAGCATCTATGAAGGTGGCTCCACCTGCCTTCTCTAGCTGAAAAACATGCTGCTTCCTCTCATTCTGTGAGAGCCACCTTTTGGATGCTGTTTATATTCTAGTTTTCCTGGAGCCCCCAGAGCGGAGACTGTTTATCTCTCTGAATGTGTATTTGTCACCTGGAATTCCGCTGACCACGATATACGTGAGTACCCTTTATAAAATTACATTTTTACTATATATGTACTGGACTTCACTATTGGGCACCTTTTTTCCTTGTTTTTTGTACATATGTATTATATATGTCACATCTCCACACACATACACACAAGAATATACACAGAAATACACATATTGTGACACAGAGTCACACAAACACACTCAGTGAAACTAATGTACCAAGAAAAACTGATGCAATTCTGGAGAAAGGCACCACCATCATAGGGAAGAGATATAAATTACCTCAAACTGATTTAAAAGGGGATTATTACCCCTTGAATGTTAAGGAGGTGTACAAAATATTGCAATGCTTTGGGTTCTTGTCTAGCATTAGAGGTGTTAGAAGTCCTCTTAAAAACAACCTTATTTTATCTTTGTTCCTTAAAGGGATAGTAATACTTCGTTTTAACTTTATTTTATTCTGTAGGCATTAAAAAAACATGAAGAATGATATAAGTCTTATCTCTCAAACCTTTATGGTTTATGAGATATTCACAAGCAAAATTCCCCTCCCCGCCCCTTTTACCTAGTGTAAGCCATCTCTTCTCAGATGTGGATCAGGTTGTATGACAGTACAGATAACAGAAGGGGACAATTTTCTTTGTATGAAAACAATGAAAGCCCTTCCCCCCTTGACAAGTTTTTCAGCTTTTTCCATTATCTTAATTGAAGATTGTCCCTCTCTGCAGTCTACCTGGGCATCTCCCTTCTGATCTGGTTGAACAGAGGGGGGATACTTTGTTTGTGAATATCTCTTAAACCATAAAGGTTTGAGAGATAAGACTTATATCATTCTTCATGTTTTTTTAATGCCTACAAAATAAAATAAAGTTAAAACGAAGTATTACTATCCCTTTAATGTGCAGTTGTGTTATCCCTGAATTATACCCCTTTTTGTTAGTACCTCAGCCCCACTAACACAGAAACACGTACACTCTGTCATACAGTCTCACATAACCCAGTCACATGTATTTACATACACTGTTACATATGTATGTTCTAACAACCCAAGCTTGTTCCACTATCAACTGGTAGCCACTGACAGACATACTGTGACACTCCAGCCCTGTCCCACTGTCCACTGTTAGTCACAGAATCATACATAGGCTGTCTGACACCCCAGCTGTATTCAACTGTCCAGTGTTTGTCCAGAACCTTACATAAACTGTCTGACACCCAAGTCTTGTTGCATTGTCCACCGTTAGCAACAGAACCATACATATAATGTATGACACCCCAGCCTTATTCCACTATCCACTGGTAACCAAGAAACATATATTTGAGAAATTAACATTTATGCTTTGGTGGCACTTCATGCTAACTCCATGAAGAGCATGCTTATTAGTTGTGTTTGACTCTCACTGTGCTATTAAAAATGCCCCAGTGAGTGGGCTCTGCCTAAATGCATTTATACCACAATAGAATGAATGTACATTTCAGCCATCCCATCTGCACTGGCAGTATCTTCCAGCACCACTGACTGCACTCCAGGATATGCACCGGTAGGTATAATTGTTTTAGTGGATACTGGTGAGCTTACACCACCATCATTAGGATGGTTCCAGCAAGCAACTTACTCTTGCCCCATACCATGCACAGGAAAACATAAAATCACTCCTGTGACGGGTCCCCTGTGCCCCGACTGGGCACACCCGTCCGAAAAACTTCTTCCCAGCAGCCAAATCACAGAAGTCAGCCCGATCTCGAAGATTTGGTCCGCTAGCACTTCCCCCCCCCCAAGATCATCAGACGACATGATGCTGAGACGACATGATGCTGGAGGTAAAAACAGGATCTCCTCTATTTGGACACACACAGGGTTTATATATGTGTCTGTGAACACAGTCAACCAATAGCAGTGGATTCACAAATCCCCCAGTCTTACTGAGACTTACAGTAAAACACAATATAATACAAACACACAGTCCTCTATCAGATCTGCTAAGGTAATTACATTTACATCAGTGACTGACATAATACAATCTGTTTAACAAAGCAACAATGAAAGCACATAACCACAGGAAACCTACTTTGCATATAAACAATAACACAGTACACAATGGTTCAGGCAATAGGTAGCCACTGGCCCACCCCCAATACGTAACAGAGTCTCAGGCCTGGTGCCACCTTGGAGTTCAGCCGACACCCTTCTCCATTTTGTGGTTCGGCCCTTGCTTCTGTATGGCCAAAAGGCTGCTCCCAGTCTGGGCCCCCCAAACCAAAACTGGTACCTTATAAACATCAGGTGTTAATGGACACCGAACTTGCACACCAGACAACTGAACAAAAATCAAGAACCAACAGGGTTCAGAACTCTGAAGAAATAAGGAGTAGAAGGATTGTTAAACAGGCACCATGGCATGAAGGACCTTCCAGCCACAGCTGGTCTCAGCAGAAGCCAGGACATTAACACTGTAGTATTTGGTGAAGGTTTGTAAAAAGGACCATGTAGCTACCTTACACAGCTGCTCAGCAGTGTGTGGTTCTTGTAGGCCCAAGAGATGCCCACTAATCTCTAGGAGTTCTCCATGAATCACAAAGAAAATGGTTTCTTTCAGAGCACACATGCTTGTCGGATGTTCACCTTGATCCAGGAAAAACTGATAAACTTGGACCACAGCCTGTCCAGCATAGGAGCCCTCAGGGATGACAAAAAGTGAGCCAGATTTCCTATAAGGCTGTGTACGATAAACATAGTACTTTATACAGCATACCACATCCAAAAGATGAAGCTCCTGTTTGCTAGAAGAATCAGGTCAGAAAGAAGGAAGAACAATTTCCTGGTTAATGTTGAAATCGAAAACGACCTTGGACAGAAAGCTTCTGGGACTAAGAAGGACAACCTTGTCTTGTTGAAATATCAGGAAAGGGAGTTTACAGGAAAAAGCCTGTAGTTCAGCCAGAAGGAAGGCCATCTTCTGTTTCAGATGATGCATGGTGGCTTCTGAAGAATTCCTAACACCAAATTCAAACCCCACTGAGCAGGGGGATACCTAAATGCAAGGTAAGCATGGGCCACCCCTTGACAAAGCTCTTGACATCAAGGAGAAAGCCTCTGAGAAAAGAAAGAATGAGAAGGAAAAGGAACCCCTAGTGCAGGTAAAACTTCAATATCATTCTATCACCAAAAGAACCTTGTGGATGGATACTCACACAGACTAATGGCTGAAAACTCACTGATGGGAGTAACAGCAAAACCCACTTTCTGGGATTACAGAATGCCCCAGCTATAGTAACACTGGTTTAAAAGTATGATGCTCCTCAAAGACTCATTCTCCCCAAGGGGAAAAGACTTATATCCTGACCCTTTTGTTATGGTTAACCCACTGGAGGATCCCGAGCAGAGACGGGTTTATATTTTCTGCCTACGCTGTTGTCAGGTTGTGAGTAGAAATTTTGGATTTACACATTTGTTCATTTAAATTACTGTATTACACTATATGGACACCCTCTCTTTTCTTTTTCAGATAATCACAAGGAAGAAAGAGCTAAACTCTGAACTTTGATAGACTCCGGCTGAGACCCTTGAGGTTGAAGGACAGTGGAAGAGTGTCATGATTCATACACAACTTATGATATAAGGACCAAATCTTCTGATAGGCCTTGAACAAAACTGGCTTCCTAACTTGCAGTATATGCCAAATAAAGTTCCATGGTATGGATATCACATCCATCACAAATGCTAGAGAGCATGGAACAGAACTTTTTGGTTCTTGCAGGAGGCCATGAGACTAATGATGGTAACTCCTAGTGGCAGACAATCATGTAGAACACACTCTGGCGGAGTTCCCAATTCCCAGGATCCAGACTTTGAAGATTTAGAAAGTCGGAAACCATGTTTTCCATGCCTGGGATGTGAACTTGGGCCCACTGATGGAGCTCCCAAACCTCTGTCTAAGCAGACTCACTTCTGGTTCCTCCTTGTCGATGTGCGCAACTGCTATAACGTTGTCCTATTGAACCCTCACCGAAGTCAGTAAACGGGACCATTAATGAAAAGCTAGGCGAATAGTCCATATCGCCGGAATGCTGATTGGAAGAAGACTCTCCTCCCCGGTCCTGAGACCATGTGTCATCAGGGAGCCCAGAACCTCCCCCCAGCCCATCATGCTGGCGTCCGTTGTGATCATTACCCATTCTGGGGTGGCAAATGTGCTTTCCAATGTTAGATTGGACCGTTGAAGTCACCAGTGAAGATTGTCCTTTGTCCATTAAGACAGACATGGGATGAAACAGAGGAGAGTACTGCCTTTAACAGCCCAGAGGATGACCAGTTGCAACTCCCTCTGAAGGAGCCTTGAATAAAAGGTCATCTAGGTAAAGAGTCAAGTTCCTTGAGCAAGTATGTGAGCTGCCAAAGCAGCCATGGCCTTCATAAAGATCCTTGGAACAGATGGTAGACCAATTGGAAGGGTAGTAAGCTGGTAATGATTGCCCGTGAAGGCATAGTGTAGGAAGAGCCGATGACCTGGCTGAATCAGAACATGAAGGTAACTGTCTTGGAGGTCCAGTGAGGCAAAGAAATCCTAAGGACAAATGGCCATGATGAGAGAGAGCTCCAAGACTCTGTTTTTAATGGTTGGGGCACTTGAAGTCCAGTCTAGTCCTTCTTGGAAATTACAAAAAGATTGGACTGGAATCTGGTGAAGCATTCCTTTGCTGGAATAGGAACCAGCACCTGTGTTTTTTGCAGCAGAGAGAATACTGCATCTATGAACAGATGTCCCCGAACCAGAGGTACCCTGGACAGTAAGAAAAAGTGAGGTATAAAGGAAGTGAAGTCTATGCGGTACATATCCGAAATGACAAGCAAAACTCAATGGTCCATAACTGAAGTCTCCCATGCTTCTTGAAAAAGATGGAGGTGATACCAATGAGCAGAGACAGGCCAGGACCCCATGAGTATGTTAGCCTTAGACTTCTGAGCAGACTTCTTGTTCTACCAAGCCTGTATGGGCTTTGGAATAGGGTAGACTTGAAAAGCCTGAGGGGCGGTTGAACCCTAGTTGCCCCAAACTGGCAGAGGTAATGGAACCATGTGTCTTTACTGGGAAAAAGGCATGCTTTGGAGGAGTTTGAGTCAAGAGTACTTTTGTTTCCAGTAGAGTTACTGATGACCTTGTTAGGTACAAAAAGCTGCTTCCCTACAAAAGGAAGGGAACACCAAGGACTTGTTGGACGACTGGTCAGCCGACCTGATCTTAACTGTCTGGAAATGTTTCACAAAAACAGCAGCTCCAATTAATCTTCATAGTATTTGGGCCAAGGAAAGTGTTATTTCAATAGTGTTAGAGTTGTATTTCAAAAGTAATTGAATGATAAAGTATCCCCCTCCCGCCCCTTTTACCTAGTGTAAGCCTCCTCCCCTCAGATGTGGAATCTGGTCCTGGAACTAGAACTAGACAGATCACAGCAAGGGACAATCTTCTTACTGTGAGCATAAGGAAAACCCTGCCCCCCTTGACAGGTTTTTCCCTTATGCTAATAGAAGATTGTCCCTCTCTGCAAGCCATCCAGACAGTCTTGCTGCTCTGAGGTGAGCAGTGTTACATCAGTAAAAGGGGCTGGAGGTGGATACTTTATCATTCAATTTCTCTTGAACTACAACTCTGACAGTACTGAAATAACACTCCCATTACCCAAATACTATGAAGATTAATTGAATTTATTGTGAAAAATTACTATCCCTTAAAGCCAAAAAGTTCAATGCAAAGTTATGGGAAAGGCTGACGATTTTCTAGAAACTCTAGCTGCATCAAAGGTCATTTCTGTAAGGTATACACTGGCTTCTAAGGTTTTGGAAAGCATAACCATCAATTCATCTGTTTACATCCAGCAAACATCACCACAGATAGCATCTGAGAGGTATTCCCCCCAGATAGACAATTCTAGTGACCCACTCAGTAGCAAAGATGGGTCACAAAGCAGCCCCATTGGCAAACCTCACCGTTAGTATGGAATCTAAGCCCTTGTCCACTTGATTCTTAAGATACACAGCATCTGCCAGAGGCAGAGCAGTGTTCTTAGTAAGGTGAGGTACTGGGGGATCAATAGCAGGAGAAGAAGCTCACTGTGACAAGGCCTCAGCCGAAAAAGGATAGAAGTTGGAAATGTGATTGTTAAGGAGTCTGTCAGGCATCTTCCACTCTTACAGGGAAATGGATACCTCCCTTTTAGGTCATTGAAAGATGTCTGGTGGGGAAGATCCAGAATCAGAGGCCTTAGAGACTTGAAGCATCTCCAATACTGTTCTGATGAGCCCCTCAGCTGAGGGGCAAGGATCCTCCTCACAGACATCTCCAAAAGGCAAGGAGGAATCCAGATCCTCTGAATCAGTATTTTCTACCCTGCAAAGCAATCTCTAACAACCTGAGAGTGGCCCCAAAGACAGAATCAATGTGTCTGATGGGGAGAAAAAGGCAAAAATAGAGAACCTTTTGGATAAAGGAAGGGATAGAAGCAACTAAGTAAATCAGAATCTTAACCCAAACTGGTTCTATACTGTACCAGGAGGAGTAGTATGGGCCACAGCACAAGCGGGTCATAGGGTACATGAATACTCCTGTGGAAGCCCAATCTGGCATGAGGAGCAATGCAGTAAAGAGGACACCAGAATCTTTTGGGGTTGGATTTCCCCATATGTGATATGTTCAGAGAAAGCCCCCAAACAAGACCAAAACTGTCCAAAGTAGCTCGAAAGTATGAGAAAGTAAAATACCCAAAAAGTAAGTAAGGGGTTGACTATTAGGAAAAGAGAAGATCCCAGGTTCTGCATAGCATGTACAATGGGGAATAAAGAGGACTGCCACCTCTGTCCAATCCAGGAAGCCCAGGAAATGGGGGATTCTGAGTATTGTCATTTCTCAATGTACTTGCTACAGCATTCATTTGCTCCCCTGCTAATAAAATTAGCAATTGTTGCATTCTGAAAAAAGTTTTCAGGATGATCAGGAGATGATTGCTTTGCAATGTGTTTCATACCCCTCTGGCACTCAAAGGTTAAAGCCATTAAGGACCAAATGAGTGTGAAATGCATGGCAAAGTAAATTGCTGCACAGCCCTCTAGTCCTTACAGCATCTCTGGGCAAGCTGAGGCCCTCTATCTGTTTAGTACTAAAGGTATCATCCTCTCTTCAGCCAGGCTACCCCTGCCTTAACCTTTTGTGTGCCAGAGAGGTTCCAATATGTCAAAGGGTTACATTGGAATGGTAAAGAACTGTTAGGGTTAATGCCGAAGAGCAGATTTGTAATGCCAGTGATGATAATCTCCGTTCTTCTAAAGAATATTAGAAATGATAATATAGAATCTGTGGTAATACAATATTTTCAGTACTGTATTATAAAGCACAATTTTCTCAATACACCCACTCCACTAAAAGCATCTTAACCCTCTGAGCACCAGGGAGGCATGCTACTCATTCCTTTGTTTTGTAACTGCACATATCTGCGGTGCAAAAATGGTTTAAAGTCTTCTTAACAGTGCAGTGCAATATGCGACTATCCAGCTAAGGATGATGGAAGCTGCAGTCCAACAACACTTGGAGAGCCACAAATAATAGGGAAACTCCAGGCTAATTCCTCTGTGTAAAAAGTGATAGTAATGTTTCACAAAAACAGCAGCTCCAATTAATCTTCATAGTATTTGAGCCATAGAGTGTGTTATTTCAGTACTGTCAGAGTTGTAGTTCAAGAGTAATTGAATGATAAAGTATCCCCCTCCTACCCCTTTTACTTAGTGTAAGTCATCGCCCCTCAGATGTGGAATCTGTTCTACAGACCAGACAGCTCACATCAAGAGACAATCTTCTAACAAAGAAAGCCCTCCCCTCCACCCATTGACAGGTTTCTCAGGTTTTTCCCTTATGTTCATTGAAGATGTTAGAGCATGGTGGCTCAGTGGTTAGCACTGTTGCCTTGCAGCACTGGGGTCCTGGGTTCAAATGCCACCAAGGGCAACATCTGCAATGAGTTTGTATGTTCTCACTGTGTTTGCGTGGGTTTCCTCCCACACTCCAAAAAACATACTGATAGGTGAATTTAGATTGTGAGCCCCAATGGGGACAGGAACCAATATGAGTGTAAAGCGCTGCATAAACTGTGTGCGCTATATAAAAATAAAGAATTATTACTAATTAATGTTTGTATTTTTTTTTTACCCAAAGGGGTGGAGGCTGGAACCATCAGTGGCAAAAATGCAGTCCAGCTGCCATGAAATAGAAATGGAGAAGCAGCTGTAGGCTATGGCCCAGGGGTCACGTTAACAAGACATAGTGGCACTGTGTAGGAGGAAGCAGCTCTGTGTGTGTGTGTAAGACACAGAAGGAATAGTAACTCTTGACATCTGGATTCAATTGAGGTTAGCAGGTAAGAGATGCTTCTGGAAGGAATCAACAAAACTGTGTACACAAAAACTTGAAGTTGCAAGTGAGAGGCACCAGACAAGAAATACCAAGAAGCGAACAGACCCAGAGGAGTAGCACTGAAGGCTAAGACAGCTGAAAGATTCCATAAGACTGCACTCAACTCTGAGGTAAGATTCTTTGTGAATTAGCTGCATGGTATATGTCAGAACCAATGTATTGAGAAAGAAGGGTTCTCGATAGAAATCACAATAAGCTGCTTTCTCTCTCTCGCTCCCCAATTACAAAGGTATTGTTTTGTATCTTGCATCACTCAGCCTCGGGAAAATTGCTGGCTGCTTCTCACTCACTCTGACAGTTTTTTTGGGGGGGTTAACTCTCCCATCTTCTCACTTACACCCAGAAAACAACTTACAGCTCACTTTACTGATTTTTTATTTTTTACATTTTTATTAAGTCCCCACAAATCACAGTATGTTACTCTCAAACACAGAAAACCTGTGGGATGATGACAACTGATTACACTAACACCGTGGGAATACTCAGGGAAATTTAGTTCTACCATTGACTTCAATGTAATACATTAGTGAAAAAAAAAATCAGAAAAATAGCACTTTTGATGAAAAATGTTCTATTCAATGGAAAGTGCCATTTTTTACATGTTTCGCGTTTGAGGGGGTAAGTTTCAACCATCTCTACCAGGCAGAGGTAGGGCTATAAAATAGATTCTAGTGCCTGGTTTAGCACTTAATCATATTTGAAGACTGAACCCAGTATATGGTAATGTTTGCCCATCACATAAACCAGTACAAAGTGCCACACTATGCCACTGGCAAATAAAATTAAAGGGAATAGTAATACTTAAAATGTAAAAAAATATATATTGTAATGTTTATCCCCCTGAGTAAAACAAGGGTACTCCCACTGCTAAGAGGTTGTTTTATTCAAACGTTATGGCAGCTTAAACTTGATTTTTTTTAAGTGCAGTATCACAGTGGCCTGAAATTGTACAGTGGCGCTGTTGCTACACCATCTTACGGAGATTTATGGTCAATTGACCAGAGCTGCCCATAAGATGGTGTAGCAACAGCACCACTGTACAATGTCAGGCCACTGTGACACTGCATCTAAAATATTCAAGTTTAAGCTGCAGTAACTTTTGAATAAAACAACCTTTCAGCAATGGGAGTACCCTTGTTTTACTCAGGGGATAAACCGTAAAACTTTTTTTTTTTACATTTTAAGTATTACTATCCCTTTCAATTCTCAAAAAACTATATTACAAACAAATTGTTGTTATTAACTCATACAGGCAGTTTTTAATTATCTATCTCAGGATGACAGGTCCACTTTAAATCAATATTCCTCATCACAGTTATTTGTTAACCTTTTCCTACAAGCCTACATTAGTCAAAACCATGGGGCTTTATGCCCAATGAAAAATTAGTAAATATTTATTAACCCTTTGAGAAACAGAACACTGCACAGGTTCACACTACTGTGGTCATCACAGTGTTAACATCTGGACACAGAAATCAGAGCTAATTGTCAGCCAAGTCATGCCAGGTTGATGACCTGGTACCTTTTTACCTATTATGAGTAATATACCTTTACTTCCCACCAACACTGCAATATAACATTACAGAATGAGGTGACCTGGAAAACTACCCATGATAAATATTCCATATTAAAATTACAAGTACAAAAATAAGTGCATGAAGACAAACTAGAAAAAAATATTTTAATGAAAAACTTTTGTCCCATAGAAGCGAGTGAATTCAGTAGTAAATGACATGTAATGTATATCTATACTCACATATTTCGAGATAGTATATATATATGCTATGAATGTGTGCCCTGTAATGGGCATATATAATAATCATGATTAAATCTAAGTAAAACAAGTGAGAATTTAGTCCCACAGAGTGGTCAATCCATGTGTAAGCTTACCACCACACCAAGGTATCGCACTTGTAAGTCCTACTCTAATACACCTGAAAAATCTATCTAGATTAAAAACCCATGAGGAAAGATATTATATTGAAACGCATTGGAGGGGACCCTTTAAATGGTATTTTGATGTTTCTGTTATTATTTGTGGGTCCCAATGTAGTGCAATTAAAAACAGCAGACATACAATAAAATAAAAAAGGTGTATATGAAGGACTTACCTGCTGCAGGACCCATATGGGCCTGCATTAATAAAGTGATTACATAGAAAACTATATTCTTCCTCACAAGTCATGTGAATAATGGTTCAAACAGACAGGGGGCATACACAGTGGAACAGTCCAAAAAGCCTTGTTCTTAAAGGCCAAGTGGGAAAGAAAAGCCACTACTTTTATGATGAAAAAACTGTAACAAAAGCACTTTTTTAGCTTTTACATGAAAAACCTTTCACACATCTACAAATGCTAAAAAAACCCTGCTAAATAGATTATAATATTTGTCTTGAGTTTAGAAATACCCAACGTTTACATGTTTTTCTAATGTTTTTGCCAAGTTATATGGCAATAACTAAAAGTAGCAAAAATTGAGGTGTTTTAAAACTTTTAACCAGTAGTGTACATGTTGTGTTAGCCATTTTATTTAGAAAACTAGTTGTTTATATAAATTTAGATGTATAGATTACGCAATTTAAAGCGTGCCATGCGGAAACACACATTCCTGCAGTCATTCACTAACAAAAATCAGCAATGCAGTGCCCACCACCCAGCACTAAAAGGGTTAAGTATCTGTGAGTAATGGAGATGATGAGCAGCTTAAATGGGAAGTTCTTGCACAACATGCAGTAATTATCATAATTTAGAAATCTAAATATCTCTAAACCTTGTTTTTTCTTTTTTAAATAATAAGCTCTTTCATAATCAACAAAATCGTTTGTTAGTGACAGGGCTCTTATGAACGCAATGGTAAATTTGATGTCCCCTATGGTACAGTTGACATGACCTAGAATTGGTCCACTTTTCTTTTATACATAAGGCCCTGTAACAGTATGTGTTACTATACTATGGCCAGAAAATCCCAATAGCCCCATGAATAGTCTTTGTGCCTTGGTTCAAGACATAATTTTTTCAGTCTTGGCTATTATGTCCATAGCGGTGGACATGGCGGTTGCTAGCAGGACCAGAGGACCTCAGACTCTGCTCACTGCACATGATCATCTTAACCTTTTAAGAGGAGTTGCACTTTAGTGCTTAAAACTTTGAGTACCAGAGGTGTATGCACAGGCGTGCGCAGCCAATTGCATTAGGGTGTGCACCCAAAAGCATAAACACACAGATGCACGCACGCACGTGTGTGTGTGTATATATATATATATATATATATGTTTGTCTGTGTGTGCTAAATAAATGATTAGGTGTAAGTTATCTTTCACACGCACACACATTAAACATTAACACACTCACTCATAGCCGAGTCAGTGTCAGTGCCCGCACCTCCTCACCCGCTGTTAGCTCCCTGACACCTTCCCCCAACGTAGCGAGTGCTGAAAGGAAGTGACATCACTTCCTCTCAGCACCGCAACGAAGGAGGGAAGGCTCATGCAGGCTTTTGCAGCATTTCAGCCTGAGTGCTTGTCCCGCCCCCCTTGGTCTCCCAGTCAAGTCAGCAGCAGATAGCCTTGGCAAGCAGCTAAGGTATAAAGCCAGTGCCACAGCCACATTATAATGCGGAAAAGGCCATTTAACTTCTGAAAAGCTGGTGCGCATGGTGCCGATTAGGGTGTGCCTAGGCACACCCTGTGCGCACACCTATGGGTGTATGCAACACATTTGTATAAGCCTCTGACACTCAAAGTGTTGAAGGTAGATGTACTCTGCTTGTTTTAGTTTGAACAGCTATAATGTCCTCTTCCATGAACATGACATCCAGGACTAATTGAACATGTTATCACAGTTTAACAAGGCAAAATTCATAGCGGCCATTTGGATTTTCTGGACAAAGTACATTTATTATTAAGATGTGTTCTATCTTAGATTTCAGTGGCTCCCTGTATATAATTGAATCTACCCTTATGTTATCCAAGTGCTGATGTACTACAGTTACAATCATCCACAGTTAGAAAAATGAAGAGCTGGCGTTAGACTAACAAGATGTGGAGCCGACCCCAGATTTGCAGTCTAAGCTTCTATGAGATCTACACGCGTTCAGCACATTGTATCCACATTGCATGTTTCATTATTCCTCTAAATCCAGGGTATTTGTATTCTTCATTCTGTCGCTAAGCACCTCACACCTGACCGCAAACCCCCTGACGTGCCGGAAACAGAGGCGTTTACTACCTCCTGAGCTCAGAGTGCCTGTCAGTCAGCAGTGAGACTGACCACGCCCACTGGCGGAACCTCCCAGGCTTTGGTTCCACACCGTAGCCTACAGGAGGAGTCTGTCATAGACCTGGGAGTACAGGGGAAGTTGGCTGTCCGGTAGCTCCTGGGTCTGGACGTCTGGTAAAAGTACAGGCGCCGGCTTCCCTGTTCAAGCTCTGACTACGGGTGTTGTGTGAAGCCTAAGTGATGGAAAGCCTCAGTTGCCTGTATCCCCTTTAACACCACCGGACACTGAAGGAGATGCAAAAGACGATTACATGACGGGTGATTGCAAACATAGCCAGGTACGAACTAAGGCGAGAAAGAGGTGTTTAACCCGTTGAGGGTAATCAAGCAAGATTGGTATATCTTTGCTCTTTAAGTCTATGAGAACCATAGGTTGTTTGCAACGCATAGGTGCCCCTTTCTTTAACCCTTTGAGTGCTAGAGGATGCGTGCGACGCATTGCATTTCCCATCTGACACTTAATGGTTAAAGAATAGGGGAACTTAGTTCTTATTAGTTGATGTTTTGCAGAATTGGCGATTTCTTGCAGTTGTGTGCATGGTCCGGGACATTATTATTTCACGTGCAAGAAAAACAGGCATAATCGATTGGTAAAAGCGACTGAGTAAAGATTATCTGTTATTATGCGTCCAATCATCATCATTCCAAAT
This sequence comes from Rhinophrynus dorsalis, assembly GCA_037306005.1. NCBI lineage: Eukaryota > Metazoa > Chordata > Amphibia > Anura > Rhinophrynidae > Rhinophrynus > Rhinophrynus dorsalis. Next base: position 363,833,817 of record CM074723.1, on the reverse strand, counting down.
GACTATGGTGACTTTTCACTTACTGCAAGGATGCCGGGCACATATAAGTTACCTAGGTATATGCCGCTTCGTCTGCCTTGGCTCTCCATAATCCGGAAATGAACTTTCTATTGCTCTTATCTCTGACAATTCTAGGGTTAACCTCTTATTGCCCAGGGACTGGCACTCAAGAAGTGATTAGGTGAATGGTAACCTATTCCTGGCATCTTGCTGCCCATCCTGAGCTGTCATTCTTTCTTATTTTTTTTCCTTGCGCAATATCGCCTTCCAGCAAAATACACATCTATACTCTAGGAATTTGATGTGACCGTTTCCTTTGGATTTGCTAAGAGAGAAACTCCAAAGAAACTATAATTCATTTCAGTATTAGAGTTGGAATCAATTTGGTGTATGTATGTGTGTGTGTGTGTGTGTGTGTGTATGTGTATATGTATATATGTGTGTGTTTAACCCTTTGAGTGATAGAAGTGTACAATGCAATGCATCCCGTACTGCTCTGGCACTCAAAGGGATATATATATATAATCTCCTCTTCTGATACTGCAATATTCGTATATATTTTCATTTGACCTAGAGGCAGCCATTTAATTTTCTCTTTCTCAGATCACTGATGTAGATGGGAGAGGTCATCACAGGGATGCTATTTCAGCTGAGTAATAAATCACTTAGGGGATATTTTTTCCAACTTGTTAACCTATTCTTTATTCGTTCACATGAGCAACTATGTTGCAGTGATAGTAACACCAATTTAAAAATATGAATTATTTAGTGTCATAGGGGAAGTTCGCTTTGGGTGCCTCTCACTGCACATGCCCCAGACCAACAGCGTGTTGCAACTTTTCACAGAGAGTTCAATTCCATTGGAATATCGCAGGCTTCCATGCTATATTATAGCTGTTATTTACATTTAGAAAATGGGATTCTGGGTGAAAAAAACCCTTGCTTCACTATTTCAGGACAAAAGCATTTTCATTTGATTCCATGCAACAAAACCCCTGCCACAAAAATTACGCCTCTGTAAATAATGACCTAAGGTGAAGTTATGTTTTAAAAAGCCAGTTCCCTATAAACTGCAATAATGTATTTCCCATTAAAAAAACTATTAACCCCTCATTATTTTAATGAGAGCCCCCTTCCCTGATATTTGATGGAATGGCATGTAAATTGTTGGATAATCATGCAGTCCATTTCTGAATCATCTTCTTTGAACTTGCCTAATAATCATTACCACAGTTTTGATTTTCAGTTCCCTCACTGAGTCTGTTTTAGTGACTTTTTAAGAAACTCAGAATATTGCAACCACAGAAGTCAAAATAATACTGAAAGGGAAGGATAGACAGGTTATTTAAATCAAAAAATATTTTGGTGATCACGTTCCCGCTAACCCTTTGTCTTTTCTAGTATCCAAGGGTTTAACTTTAGCAACAAAAGATCTAGAAATCTAGTCCAGAAGGACAGGATTTGTTCATGTGAGTACTGGCTGTGTATTGTGCACCCCATTGGTAGTCAGAGGGTTAAATTATAGCATCAGCACCTAAAATTAAGTTAACACTTTGAGTGCCAGAAAGGTGTACCCTTCTGGCATGCTATGGGTTAATTATCTTGTACTTTGTGCAACATCTGTATAAATTCTGTTTTTTGAGGCCTAATATCTAACCGTCTGTGCTCTGAGGGAGTGTGCACTTCTGTCTCTTCCAGGGCTCCTATTCAATATACAGAATTATCTGTGAATGGGCTGGAATGAGATCTCATTTTTGAATACAGGAGCATCATTTAAAGGGATAGTAATACTTAAAATGTAAAAAAAAATATGTTGTAGGGTTTATTCCCCTGAGTAAAACAAGGGAACTCCCACTGCTGAAAGGTGTTTCATTCAAAAGTTATTAATTTTCAAAGTTGAATTTTTTAGGTGCAATATCACAGTGGCCTGAAATTGTACAGTGGCGCTGTTGCTACACGATCCTATGGACAGCTCTGGTCAATTGACCATAAATCTCCATAGGATGGTGTAGCAACAGCACCACTGTACAATTTCAGGCCACAGTGATATTGCACCTAAAAATTAAACTTTTAAAATTAATAACTTTTGAATGAAACACCTTTCAGCAGTGGGAGTACTCTTGTTTTACTCAGGGGGATAAACCCTACAACATATTTTTTTTTACATTTTAAGTATTACTATCCCTTTAACCAATGTTAGCTTTTATCTCTCAGGTTATATGCTATGCTATGCTATGCTTTATATATACATACACACACACACTAGCTGTAATGTGATAATGTTGTTTTAACCTATTTCATGTTTTGTTGTTGGTGTTCCATTAAGACATGTTAACCTTTCAAACCCACTGCTCTAAAGCAAGTCATTGCTAAAAGGCAAGTACCCTCTCTCCTTGCTTCCTGAAAAAATTCTTTGCTGGCTGCCATTCACTATCTTTTATATTATTTCCTAGATCAGCACAAGGCAGAGCAATTTGCAGTGACCAAGGGTAGAATTTGAACCCTGTGAGATGAAAGGTGGGCATGTGAGGCACTGTTGTCCACCCAGGGCTGTAAAATAGGACAGAGCGTGTTCTGTACTATATAGATAATTACTGTTTTATGAGTTAAAATGATAGAACAAAAGCAATGTATTGTCAATCTTCAAATGGGTTAAATAGGTCTTGTACTGCCAGTCAGATTTGTGGTGTTACAAGTCACTAAAACAGTGATGGGCAACATTTTGGCTCTGGGGCTGCAAGCAGACCACAAAGATTTCAGCAGCCCCTAATAATTTCCTTCACGTGCTTTACACACAGTGGCCCAGGTGCAAGCCATCTTCATCATAGGGGACAAATAAAAAATTGTTACACACAAAAAAGGTTTTTTTTTAACCCCTTGAATGCTAGAGAGGACTCCAATGCATTGTGAAGCAATACATTGTAGACCTTTCAAACATTCAAGGGGTTAACAAGCACTCTTCAAGTGCATGGGAATTTAGGAATTTTTATTTGTCCCCTGTGTAGCAGATGGTTTACTCCCAGAATAATTTCAGTTTGCTTGTATAAATTTGAGCCCTGTTCACAGAAGAAGAGCAAGTCAGCTGAACCACTGATTTAATTAAACGTGACTTTTAACCTCTTGAATGCCAAAGATGTCACCAATGCATTTCTTTTCAATAAAAAAAAAAAAAATATATATATATATATATATATATATATAGAATATTTGTATGTAAATTTGGGAAATTTATTTTTTTTCCCCTGTGGCTCCATTGGGTTTTTCTCCAGACTAGCACCTCTTTTTGCTTTTGCATAAGGCCTAGTATGTTTCACTTCCAAAACAACACATCCCCTTTATTTGACCTCGGAATATAGTTCTACTGCAACGTCTTGGAGGAAGCAATGAGTTCTAGATTGCTCTAGTAGCCAAGCTCTGCTTCTATTTTGAATTTACAAGCATCATTTTGGACTTAAGGACCACATGTGTGACCCCTGGGGTGAAACTGGTGGCCTGTCGCAGCCATGAAGAGTGACTCCTGATAGATTTGTACATCTTAGAGGAATGTAAACGGTTTAAAGGAGCATTAACACCTTCTAATAATAACTCCTTTCTTAAATTAATCTGGGCAGAAAAAGTTCAGAGTGAATTGATTCTCCAATATGAATCTTTAACCCCTTAATGACCACCATGCGTGGCTGGCAGTTGAGGATCAAGGGACATTTTTTTTTTTTTTTTTGTATTTCTGATTCAGGGCTCCCCGAGCGGCATGCCCTGAATTCCATGATGTACAGGACCGTCACTGGTCCTTAAGTGCCGGACAACCATGACGGTCCTGGTACGGCAGTGGATGTTAAGGGGTTAATCAGGGCTAGATATGCTACCGATGGAGGCAGTCATTAGTTTTGCAGGGCTTATAGATTCCAGACCACTCCCACTGAAGTCTTGTTAGAATGCTTTTGGTATCCTTGAGCCCTGCAAAATGAATCATGGCTGCCTCCACTGATATGATATGCAGTACTAATGAAAGATTAATTTTGGTGAACCATTCCACTCAGTACTAGTTCATAGTGGCCATTAGGGTTTACTGCTCAGAATAAGGTTAGTGGGGGTTTATTATTGGGAAGTGTTGTTAATGCACATTTAAAGCAGAAGTGAGCACCCTGCAGCTGTCCAGGTGTTTTGGATTACATTGCCTTATTGCTCTGCCCGTCAGAGGCTGGCAGAGGATAATGGAAGTTGTAGTCCAACAATAACCGGAAGTCCACAGGATGCCCATCCCTCGGATTAACTATTTGTTATGTTTATATCTCCACAGGTATACAGTGTTTTTTTTTTTTTTTTTTTTTTTTTTTTACATAGTTCACATTTGTACAATACAAGGAACACATATAAATAAACACATTACTGAGAAATAACTTCTAGTGCGGTAACAGGCAAACTTCAGTGGACTTTACTGCTCTTATGAGCTTACAGACTGCTGTCTCTGATTTGGCTTATAACTAATACTAAAAAAGTTTTGTTTTGAGAATTATTAGTTAAAGGGATAGTAATACTTAAAATGTAAAAAAAAATATGTTGTAGAGTTTATCCCCCTGAGTAAAACAAGGGCACTCCCACTGCTGAAAGGTGTTTCATTCAAAAGTTGTTAATTTTAAAAGTTGAATTTTTTAGGTGCAATATCACAGTGTCCTGAAATTGTACAGTGGCGCTGTTGCTACACGAGCCTATGGACAGCTCTGGTCAGTTGACCATAAATCTCCATAGGATGGTCTAGCAACAGCGCCACTGTGCAATTTCAGGCCACTGTGATATTGCACCTAAAAAATTCAACTTTGAAAATTAATAACTTTTGAATGAAACACCTTTCAGCAGTGGGAGTACCCTTGTTTTACTCAGGGGGATAAACTCTACAACATTTTTTTTTTTTTACATTTTAAGTATTACTATCCCTTTAAGAATGGAATGGGAAACTTAGAGTGTTAGGTACATAACATATTTTGTACTTGACTCGCACATTACACCCAGAACCACATCCTGCAACACTTGCTCATCTGAAGTGAACAACACTGTGGCTTACATTTATATGCAAGACGAAAGGTGCCTTTTAACAAACATTGGTCCATCTTTATAAAAGCAAACAAGCCATTTTGGATTAATCCAACTGCACCATAGAGTATGAATAAAAATTCATAAAGTGGAACTATCATCAAACTTAAATTGCCCCCCATAGCCTTATTACCATAGTGATATGCGTATACATACTTTTAATTTGCTGACTACGTCCTACATTAGTGAAAAATAGAACTTGTTTGGCAGGCAGCAGCGGGCAACAACACAGATATCTTGCAGAGAAGGCATCTCTGAGTCTGCTTTGTCTGTCCCCTTCACCCCCACGACTGGTGAGTTGAATTCCTTGGTACCTTAAGGCACCGGAAGGGACTGACTGCGCAGGTGCAGTGAGCGCCTACAGCAAGATCCCTGCTGCTGCTGTCTGCCTAAAAAGTTCTATTTCTCACTAATGCCGGATTTATGCAGCAAAATAAAAGTACGTATATGCATATTACTGTGGTGGTAAGGATTTGGGGCTCAATTTAAGATTGATAGTTTTAAATTCACATGCACTTGACTAGTGCTTTTTAACCATTTGAATTCTTAGCAATGCATTGGGGACCTCTCTAGCGTTCAATGGGGGGCTTATGCACTAAGGTGTGATAAAGAGGAGATTACTTCTCTAGAGATATCACTTCTCCAGACCCTATGTTATTATATGGAGCCAGTGCAATATGGTCTCCAAAGCTGGAGAAATCTTCTTGCCTAGACTCCCTATAATAACATAGGAACTGGAGAAGTGATATCACTTGATAAGTCGTCCTAGCTTTATCACACCTCAGTGTATCTCCCCCAGGTTGTTTAACCCCTTAAGGACCATTGCCGTGCCAGGACTGTCACGGTGGTCCGGCACTTAAGGACCCATGACGGTCCTGGCACTGCATGGAGTTCAGGGCACGCCGCTCCGGAAGCCATAGTAAAAAAAAAAAAAAAAAATGCCCCGTGGTCCGCAAGTGCCGGCCGCAAGGGATCGCGCTGGTCCTTAAGGGGTTAAAAGCCCAATTTAATTTAACAAGAATTATTATTTATCCCCTATAGTGCAGCTGGTTTACTCCAGAATAACTCCAATTTGCTTTTATAAATATGGGCCATTGATGCAAAAATCTGAGCAACTGTTAAGTGAAAGAGCAGGTTGTGATAGTTACAGATAAATGAAACACTTTCCATGTTTTGATAAACAGGCCATTGTGGTATCACTTATTTTAACAGGATAGGGGTGAAGCTTTTTTAATTTGTTCTCTGATGTAGTGAGGAAAAGTGCCGCAATTCTGGCTCAAAACAACTGTTCCATAGAGGACAAGTAAAAATTCCTACTAATTTAGATAGGGCTTTTAACCCCTTGAATACTGGTGAAGGAGACCTTGACAGCATTCAAGGGTTTAAAAGCCCCATACTTTATGGTGCAGTTAACCCTTTGAGTACAAGAGGGTACACAATGCATTGCTTAGCCCTCTGGCACTCAAGGGGTTAATTTGCTTTAGAATCGCACTACTTTTCTCAGTATATCAGCCCCCTGTTTTTCTGAGAATGCAGTAACTGTCCGGTCGCCTGGAGGAGATGCATTAAAGTGGATGTGTCACCTATAGACAACATCCCATAAATAGATGACACATCCAATAGCATAAAAACTTTATTTATTTTTTATTTTAAGCTTCCGTTTCGTTTAAATTTAACTTAGAAAAGTCTGTGTTGCAGCCACTTCCGGGTGACTGCAGTTACAGAGCTCTGCCTCTGCTCTCCTCCCTTCTCAGATGACAGAGGCTTCTGTCTGTAAGCTGGAGCGATCTCATTGGCAGATATCGATATCTAGCCAATGAGAGCGCTCCAGCTTCCAGACAGAAGCCTCCATCATCAGAGGAAGGAAGGGAGCAGAGGCAGAGCTCTGTAACCGCAGAGAACCACAGTCACCCGGAAGTGGCTGCAGCACAGACTTTTGTAAGTTAAATTTAAACGAAATGGAAAAATAAATAAATAATGTTTTTATGCTATTGGATGTGTCACCTAACTCTTTAAGGGATATTGTGCATAGGTGACACATCCACTTGAAGGTGTGATAAAGAGGTGATAAAATGGAGATAATGTTTCCAGTAATATCACTTCTCTAATTCTCATGTTATTCTATGGCGCCTGTGCACGAAGATCTCTCACACTTGAAAATTCTTAGTTCATAGCCTCTATAGAATAACACAGAAATTGGAGAAGTTATTGCCACTTTATCTCCTTTTTTCACACCTTAATGCATCTCCCCCCTGATTTCTTTCCATATACTAATTACAGGTCCTTGCTGTGGTCGCTGGTATAATTCACATGGTTGCAGGGACTTTGTGAAAGAGAGCTACATGCCACAGTGAGTGGGGTGGGAACACCATGACATTAAACAAAAAAGTAAATGTATGTAGGCTTTAGAGATTGGTCATTGTGAGATCATCATAGTGATTTATTCTCTTGGGTCAATACCTGCACCACTATTGTAGCACATCAGTTTTACTGAAAAAAGAGCTTCATTGACAGGTGTCAATGTTACTGTGTATCTCACCTTCAGCAGGTCATAATATTCTGATGAAGGTGTGATACAGGCCAAAACATTGACTGTTACCAATAATGCAGTCAGTAAGACTGGTATGTTACAAAGCCCAAAGGGGAACTGTACTTAAGGACAGGGGTACCAACCCTGAACCTCATGAGCTACCAACAGTCCATGTTTTACGGATATCCCCAGCTGGACTCTGGGCTCAGTCTCTTTAATTGTTCTATCTGTTCTCATTCAGCGATATTCTGAAAGAAAGAGCTGTTGGAAGGGCTGTGTTTGCACTTCGGGTGACCCTAGGCAAGGCACTCTAGGTACCATTAGCTTCATTCATCCACTATTTAATGGTAGAGAAAATATCCTATATAACAAGTAAGGTCAAAAAAACAAAACAACTTTAACCCCTTGGTTGCTAGAGACATCTCTAATTCATTGTTTTGCAATGCATTGGAGATCTATCTAGCATACAAAGGGTTAAATAAGTCTGTGAAGGGGAATAAAACTGGTGCAGGGACGTTTTGAGATTGTTCTGGCTGTGCTCACAATTTAGAACGTCAGTATGACCAGCACAGCTGATGCACCCCTCAAAATTTGGATCTCTAAGGCGCAGATCATGTGGGTGTGGCCATGGGCAAAGTTAAGGGGCGGCTAGAGTGCCTTGCCTACGGGAGCCTGGAATGTAAATCTGGTCCCAAGTAAGTTTATTGCATAAATTAAGGGCCTTGTGTTGAAAGAAAAAGCAGATCAATTCTGGATAAAATCAAAAATTCCAATTGATTTTTTTAAATGGAGGCTTTTTTAACCCCTGGAATGCAATATGTGTTCAGTACATTGCAAAGCAATGTGTTGCAGACCTCCCTTGCATTGACGAGGTTAAAAGCCCCATTTAAAATTCATGAGAATTTAAGGAATTTTTATTTCTCCCTTATGGTGTTAGTTGTTTAGCCTCAGAATGACTGGTTGTATTTTTATTTTGAACATAAGCTATAATAGTCACTTATTTCTAGAGTGTAGTTAACTTAATATTCCATCTAGACTTGGTGGGGACTTACATCAGCCATAGTCATTGAACATCCACTATACCTTTTGTAAGCAAGTGTGTGTATTTTGTATAACCAAACTTCATTGAAGTGCAGACACTCCCTTCCTGGGAGTATTGCCAGTAGCAGGAAGTTACACAATACTGGGTCCATGAGGCAACTATCATTGGTTATGATCATAGTGTGAATTGCCCCAAGCAAAACTATGAGTTGGAATCCATTGCAGGTGATAAATGTTATCACTGGTTTTCACAGATGTCCATATAAGTCTGTGAGGAAATTTGGGTATTAAACCATTGATAATGATAAACTTTATCACCTGCAATATAATCTAGCCCTGTTTGAGTGATTTAGTTACATCAAATTGGATGATACAGCAGTCCCTGAGCAAATATCCCAAGTCTAGGAAATGCAGTCTTTTTGCCTTTTCAGCTGTTATAAACTACGTTACCCATCATCCCCAACCAGCCAACAGCTGGTTGGGGGTTATGGGAGTTGTAGTGCCTAACGGCTGGAGAGCCAAAGGCTGTTTACTCCTGTCCCAAGTCATATAAAGCAATATAAAAAAATAGGGATTACCCCTGCTACACATTCAGTTTTATGTATGGCTATCCTTTGATAACTTTAAGGAGCATCCCCCCACCAATACTGACAGCATGGGTAATTGCTTTGTGAGCACTAAGTGGATGGAAACTAGATTTAATATTAATGAATGTATGCACTGAGCATCGCTGGGTCACTGTTTTCTCAACCTGCCATGTCAGTTACTTGATGAACAAGCTCAGTTGCTTTCCTTGGTTTCAATGAGTCAGAACCAGGGAAGTATATACAGTAGTACAATGCTGGACCTCACCCCAGAGGATATCACATGGTGTTTTCTGTATCAGCCTTAGGTCTGGTATTCTTCCCGTAATATAGTCAGATCAGCAGTTTTAAAAAAAGCGCAAGTCTTGCTGAAGAGGTACTATTTAAACTGGCTTTAAAAAAAATAGCTTGCATTTTCAACATTTAGCCTCTTAAAGACCAGAGGGTTTGCAAAGAATTGCTTTGCAATGTGTTGCATAGTCCTCTTGTCCTTAAAGCGGAAGCATCACTTCAATTAAAGTGCCCCTCCCAATAATTATTCATATAGAGATATGTACTGCAATACTAGTATTACCCTGAATAAGTCAAGGGTTATTGTGAAATCCATCTTTTTCAGAGACTGACAGGCAGGCTTCTTGCTGTAGTGGCATCTGTGTGCCTGCACCGTCAGTCAGTGTACCCATCTGGCACTCAAAGGGTTAAGGTACAATGCAACTCCCACTCACCAATCCTGGAGGACACTGGGACAGAGAGCGGCAGTGTACAGGTGTCTCTAAGGCAAGATGTCTGCGCTGATGCCTGCCTGTGCTTCTCGGATCGAGTTGGATTTCACAAGAAAACTGTACATATTCAGGGTAATACTAGTATTGCTATGCATATCTCTATATGAGTAATTATTGGGGTGCACTTTAATAGGAGTAATAGTTTCACTTTAAGAGGTTAACACTTTGAACACTTATTGACAATATAATGTTGCTTGTTTCTGGCAGACAATCTAGAAACTAGTAGCATATAGCCACAACCTAGTGTAGTGTTGTGAATTCTGCTTACTTGTTGTTTACAAATGCAGAGCCATACTCAAATAAATAAATACGCATATTGCTTATGTAAACCAACTGCACCTTAAGGATGAAATGAAAATTCCTAATGATGTAAGTGGATCTTTTGACCATTTGTGTGCCAGTGGGGTGCGCAATTTGTTGCGTACCCCTCTGGCACTCAAAGGGTTAACCTAATGGATCATAGAGAGGAAGACCATTCTAATATGACAGGGGCTAAATGCCCCATTTTTTCAACCAGTGTACATTTTAGAAATGCTTATTTACCTTCTATAGTGCCATTGGTTTACTTCAGAATTTGCTCCTCTGAGCTCTGGAATTCCCTCCCCCGCCCCATCAGACTCTCTCCCAGCCTTCAGATCTTCAGACGATCCCTTAAAACTCACCTCTTCAGGGAAGCCTATCAACTGCCTCCATAAACATCACCAAGAACCACCCCTTGCCTGGACCACTGCACTCAACAGCACTGCTCTCTCCCACCCACTGACCGGCAGTTTATATGACAGGAGGCACTTACACCCAATAGCACTTACTCCTTCTGTGTCCAACTTCTCTTCCCCTAGACTGTAACCTCTCCCAAACAGGGCTCTCTGATGCTTATGTTCCCCACATTTGATTTGTACTATTTAATATCTCTGTATGTCTATTCCCTATTGTACAGCTCTGCAGAATAAGTTGGCGCTATAAAAATAAATAATAATAATAAATTAGCATATTGAATATGATTTATTGCATGGAGTGTGGTTATGTGAGGCTTCTGGGTATACAACCTGTGCATCCCCATGTGTTGTTGGTCTATAGTTCCCATCATCCTAGCTTGCCATTAGCTAGCTCTAGTAGTCCAACATCTTCTGAATTCTCATAGGTTGCCTGTCCCATCTTCCGGCAATACTGTTAATACTATCAGTTTAGGCCTTGTTCACACCGGTAATCTGAGCTCATTGTGGTGCAGCTCAGTTCAGATCTACAAGTTTACCTACCTGAAATGTCCCTGAATTGCACGGGTAATCCTGTTTGCTAAGGGAATGTGTTGTATTAGAGAGTGACCCACCTTGGCATCAACCATATATCATTGGTTGAAACCTATGTGTGTCAGCCACTTCACTTGACATGATGAACACTGTAGTGTCTGGTTAGCCAGTGTAAACAGATCTGCACCACAGCCCACATGTAGCTGTGCACATCAGTTTATCTGAACTTTTACATTCGAAAAATGGATGCAGGAAGGCTGCAGCAATGTGCTGCAATTTTGCTCCAATGTGAACAGTCACATTGTGGGAAAGGTGTTCCGTTCACTGTTTAGTGTAGCATTACAAAAACTCCACTAGAGTCACCAGTTCGAGTGGCACACAAGTTCTCCATTACAAAGCAATGCATCATGTAACTCGACCTTTCTCTGTGCATGTGGACCACTTCATTTTTTTACATTTTCTATAGGATATGCTGATTCTTTTAAACAATTTTGAGGACCCTTATCCTAAAAGACAACATACATGCGTACTTCAGGTTAACTGCTTAACCATCACAGTCAATTTGGTTTTGTAGCAATAAACTGCTGTCTCCTTAAAGGAGCAGTAAACTTTTTTTTATGGAAAAAAGAAAATGTGCTTTCCTGAAGATGAAACCAAGTGTACTCTCACTCCTGGGAGGGTTCTCGTTCAAAAGTTATTACAGTTCAAACTTTTTTTTTACCGATTTGTTCACAGGAGCTACATCTAGTGTCCTTAACAAATTTTTATCTTTTCTTTGACAAACTCTCCCATAGAGTGTTTTAAATAGATTACAGCTCTCCATTGTACTGCAGAGGAAGTTTGGACACATTAGGGAACACTAACACCTCCTGATATTAAACAATCACCTTAATCCTATGGCCACTAAGAATAAATACTGGTGGATTAGTTCTATTAAATGGATCTTTAATTGATACTGAAGATCATATCCATGGAGGAAGATATGAGTCCTTTTGCAGGGCTGTTGGACTCCATTCCACCCATCTAAGTTATAAACATTAATGATAAGATACCAGGGCAACAGTCTCTGTCATTTAATGAAGTTTTAGCCCTGTTGTAGCACAAAACATGCATTTATTCAATCTTTGCCTCCTGCACAAGTCAATGTTTATGTGTGTTTATAAATGTGTGTGTGTATGTATGTAATATATGACATCATAGGATGGTTGAGAGACCGTTGCCTTGTTTCCTTGCATTTAAGAGATGACGCATTTGTTGTCTGCGTTTGATACCATTGTATATATGCCCTTTATCTTCACCCTTTGGATGTCTCCTGTATATACACTAAGTACCCAGGACTCCACTGGTAAGTGTTCTCTGTAGACCACCGCCAAGTTCTTCCTTCATTATTTGTGTGTGGTCACTAGTGTTTGTGGGTCTCTTGGTCCTATTTTGCCATCCTCTCCCCTTTTTTTGCACATGAATACTTCTAAGCGTCCTACAACAAATAATCATGTCTTCCCCATGGATATGAAATCCAGTTCTAATTAAGGCTTTATTTTGAAGAGCCAATCCACACACAATTGGATATAGTCACCTTTAACCCCTTAAGGACCAGCGGTCCTGCTTGGGGTGTGCGGTCCTTTAAGGACCAGATAGGAAACTTTGACATGCCGTCCCATGTGACTGATCACGTGGGGCGGCACGCAGAACGGGGGACTGAAAGAGATCGCTCTGGTCTTGGAGCGATTAACTTCAGTCCCCGGTATTATGTAAAAGTAAGTGACATGCCAGGACCGTCACTGGTCCTTAAGTGCCGGACCAGCGTGACGGTCCTGCCACGTCAGTGGTCCTTAAGGGGTTAATATTTTATGCCCAGATTAAGGAAAATAAAATATTATTATTAGGAGTTTGTTTTCCTTTAAGCCACCTAAAAATGTAAGTGAAAACATTTATTCACCAATATATATTCAAGACATAATTCACATTGGTGACTGTTGAAACAACATTGTTGAGAGATGTTGCAGTAACAAAAAGTATGTTGTACTTGGGCTGTGGCCTGTAAAGCGATAGTGCAGGCTGCCTGTGGGAGATTGTGCAATGACCAATAATCTTCGTATGGCAGCATGGAACATGAACAAATCATGTGTGCTATAATCAACCCATTAAATTAGTTTACTTTCAGTAACATTGTTTAATGTTGTCTGGTGTCGAATAATCAGCTGGCTAACATCGCCAATGTAACGTGTTTGCCTGTGAATGTTACAAGCTCTTTTATATAAGAAAAACTTTTCATTTATATATAGCAATCCTTTTATCTTTTTGTTAGGTTTTCATTTGATGACTTTTGTGTCCTTTCTCCATTATACATCCACTCTCGCACTGCTAGGGAGCCTTTTATCAGTTCCTGCAAAGTCACTTCTTTATGATCAGTGGTCAGCCCTCTGATGTTGAATGTACACAGAAGCAGTGGAGAAAGGGGGGAGGGATACAGTTTCCACCTGACGTTGGCACATACATCGTGAATGACCTGTCCAGCAAAGCTAATCAAGATGCATGTTTTGATGACCATTGTGAGTGATCAATGCCTCCCCCAAGCCACCCTAGAGTGTGCTAATGAAAAGTGTTTCCTTTCATTCTTCGGATGCTTGTGAGGTCACTAGCACATTGCTAAGTCTTGCAGTGGTCACCTCTGTAGCATTCAAGGGGTTAAAGTGATAGAAAAATAAAACCTCCCCCTCTTCAGTAACCAGTATTGAAGACTCTCAAAAGACTCAGGGGGAGTCTATCCAATTAAAGTAAGTACTTGAGCTGTGTATTTAGTTACATTAACTGTTTGAATGCCACAGGGGAGAGCAATGCATTGCACACCACTCTGTCACTAATATTTTAGCAAACGTGTCTTATAACTTGCATAGTTATGCATTTTTCACCCCACCAATTGCTTTGGAGTGAAAAGTGGGCATTTTATATGAATCTATGTTGGCCTTTTCAAAGAGATACTTAATATGTTACAGACACACAACGCACACAGTGCTTTGCTGCTTTTTTCATGTGGTGTTTGTCTACAAGTGTAAAAGCCCATGTACATGGGCCAAAGTGTGTTACCTCCCAGCATTCTGTGCATTCTGGCAATGTCTACTGTGCATGACTGCATCGGGCGAATATATATCTGGCCTGTGTTTGGGCAGTCTCTACTGCGCATGACTGCATCGGCCTGCATTCAGGCAGCCTCTACTGCACATGGCTGCATCGGCCTGCGTTCAGGCAGCCTCTACTACACATGGCTGCATCGGCCTGCATTCAGGCAGCCTCTACTTCACATGGCTGCATGGGCCTGCGTTCAGGTAGTCTCGGTTATGCATGACTTCATCGGAGAAACATACATCTGGCCTTTTATATTATAGATATATATAAGGATGGTAGTTGAAAGCACTGATTTGTCATATTGGGCTAGAGGACAGCAGGCTGACACCACTTGTCAATAGATTTTAGTGGATCAAAATAACACAGTGGTTCTCAAACAGGGTGCCGGGGCACTATTGTGTGCCATGGACACTAGCTTGGGGTGCCCCTGTTTTCCTATGAATATTTTGTTAAAAATATGACTCTTGAGTTTCAAATGAACAATTATGGACCGTATTATTCACAATATGCTAAGTTTTGTCTTTCTGATTATGAGCCATGCAATAACTAGATATTTTATATCTGAGCCTCCGTTAATTTCACTTGCCAACCTTTAAAAATCAGGTGTGCTCTAAGAATGCCAGGCTGCATGTTGAGGGTGCCTTGGGCCAAAAAAGACAGAGGACCACTTGCATAATAGAACTATTATTAGCCTACTAATAAGCATCCACAATTAAACCCAATACATCAGAGTAGATGGGGGTGAGGCAACGCCACATGATTCGAACAGTGCATGTTTTCAGGCTATCCCTTCTGGATTACAGGTGAATCCGTCAATCATCATTTTAACTAGCTGCGTTTCCATTAGTTCTGCCCTTGCATATGCTCTGGCTGTATGAAGAGAATGATGTGGGGCTGGATATAGAAGTGATAAAAGTGAGATAGCTCAGTGGTAAAGTCCCTAACTATGGAGCCTATTCAAACCGCAAGGTTGCAGGTTCGAATCCCAGCAGTGTCAACTCAGCCTTTCATCCTTCTGAGGTCGATAAATGAGTACCATTGATTCGGTAATAATAACATCAATTATTTCAGCTGCCAATTCGGTTAATTCAGAGAGCGTGCTCTGAAAGAACTTTTGAGTCCCACTGGGAGAAAAGCGCTATATGAATACTAGTTATTATTATTATTATTATTATTATTATTATTATAATAAAAGTCTCTGACCTCATTACTTACTGGTGCTGGGATGATGGCAGGAATAGTGTGGTCTGTTGTGTTCAATACTATACTTTCAGTTTTGCTGCTATGCTGTAGCCAGGCAATGGGCTCCCTGACGCTCTGAGCACTGCTGTGTTGGACCATTAGAAGTTCTGCCTCTGGCAGGCAGCATACAAGTAACAGCTCCCACTAGTTGCAGAGGAGGAAGGCCCACTGGGGATGGCAAGTGTGTGTGTGGGGGGGAGGTGTCTCTATTTGGCTTCCCTGCAGACACTCATGGTTTCTTCTGTATGCTGGTGAGGTCTTTCCTGACCCAACCTGTACTCTTTTATACATGTGTTGTTTGACTTGCTATGTAATGAACTACTGATCCATGTGTGTCTCTTTTTCAAAGGAGAATTGTTCTCTGGATCATGGCACTTTAAGCATGAGACCTGGGTTTAAAGGGATAGTAATGTTGTAAAACTAAATGCCCCGTTGAGTATTCATAGTTTTTAGTCGATGCACAGTGTTATTAGAATACTGTCCTCTTTGTGGTTCAAGAGTAAATAAGTTATAAAAAGTCCCCCTCCTGTCCCTTTCACTTACTGAACTCTTCTCAAGCTAGCCCGAATGCAGCCTGGGACAATCTTCAGTGAGCATAAGGAAAAACCTGCCCTTCGTCGTCAAGCAGGCAGGATTTTCCTTTATGCTCATAGTAATAAGATTGTCCCTCACTGCACGCTGTCCAGTCTGATGACCAGATTCCACATCTGAGGGGAGGAAGCTTACAAGAGGTAAAAGGAGTGGGAGGGGGATACTTTTACTTTTGAACTACAAAGCGGACAGTATTCTAATAATGTTGCGCATGGACTAAAAACGAAGGAGAATGCTTGACGGGGCACTTATTTTGCAACATTACTATCCTTTTAAATGGGGTTTTTAAAAGGGATAGTAATACTTAATATGTAAAAAATAAATATATATAGTGTGTGTGTTGTAGGGTTTATCCCCCTGACAAGGGTACTCCCACTGCTGAGAGGTGTTTTATTCAAACGTTATTACAGCTCAAACTTGAAATTTGTAGGCAAAGTATTTCAGTGTCCTGAAATTGTACAGTGGAGCTGTTGGTAAACCATCCTATGGATACTTCTGGTTAGTTGACCATAAATCTCAATAGGATGGTGTAGCAGCACTGGCACTGCACCTAAAAGAAATTTGAAGGTTTAAAAGTGTTGTAACATTTTACATGTCCTAAGGTGTCCTCAAACCCTAGAGAAGATGGGTAGCTTTCCCAGATAAGTCGCCGTTGCACAAACACACGTGTGGGTTTTAATATATTTCATAGCTCTCTTTGCGAGGTGTGTTAATATTGCTCTGCAATGCTTTGGAGCCCATCAAGAGTTAAAACCCTCCATATAATTCTTTTTCTCCCCTGATTGGTTCCCTTTGTTGGCCAGAATGTCTCCAGTTTTCTTTCATACAAGGGCCCGTAGTGTTTATCTTATATTCTAGAGAATGCATAAGATTGTTAACCCTTCAAGTGCTCTGCAATGCGTTGCATGCCCCTTCTGGCACACTAAGGGTGAAATCTGGTGTTTTCTGGATCTAGAGGCCCTTTTAAACATGTGATTGTCACCAAAGGTTACTGCTGGTGCCAGGAGCAGCAGAAAGGGGTGTGACACCATGGTTTTAGCTTCACCAGCTTGTATGATCACTTGTAACTGGACTGCAACCACAACTCACTCTTTGCAAAGGGATGTTTCTGACTTATCCTGCCTTAATCAGAATTATAACTCTGTATTCGGCAGTTGGAAGGAGGGTCCAAGATTCCCATATAAAGCAACACAGACATGATAGCACTTAAGCAGTCCGAGAAGGGAGGGGAAGAAGGGATAACATAAGTGACGACACCATGAAGTGCAAACTGATGCCTTCTTCGCTGAGATCAGAGATTCACCCGACTTTACACACTATAGACAAACAATGGTATAACAAGACACAAACTAACAAATCAAAATATTTACTATTTAGCTATATCTCTCTGCACATTGAATGACAGTTTAAAAGAACAATTTCCCTGTGAATATAGCCTTTTTATTATATGCACATCTAGCCATTATCCCCACAAGTGCTTGAGTGCCTCAGTTGTTTGTTCATGGTGTGTAAACTCTGAATGGCTGATCTTCAGGAAGACATGTCACTTTATACAGCCTGGTGTCTCGTCTTATGTTATCCCCTCTCATTCTTATATCCTGAAGTGTTATGGAGTCTATATTCCACCAACTTTGACCCAGTGGGAGCCAGTTTTCCCTCTAATCCTGGGTCAGGCTATTGTTGGACTACAATTCCCATCAACTGAGCGTTGGTTGCCAGGGGATTATGAGAGATGTAGCTCAAAAAATAGGACTCGATTTACCTCTAAAGCACCCTTAGGCAAGGTGTCCTCAGCACCACCCATGACCTCCCACTCATTGTTACCTTGCACAGGAATAAGCTTAAAAAATCTCTTAAACCTTTGGCTATTAAATATGTCCCCCACACATTGCTTCTCCAGTGTTTGAGAACTCTCTAGCAGACAATGAGTTAAATAATAGCCAGCAAAGTGGTATGTGGACCAGTAAATAAATTGGCCATCATAAACCAGAAGTCTGTTGCATTGGCACTGGTATTGCTATGGCCACACCCATAAATCAGAGTATGGGCACGGCTACTACAGTTGATGCATCTCTTAAAACTTGGAGCTGTAGGTAGTTTCCTCCTCTGTCTAATAGGAAATCCAGGCCTTTAAAAAAGGCTGGAATGCTGTTTTATGCTGACCTATTATCTAAGCAATTGATAGGCAAGAAAATGCAGTGTCTGCAATGGTCTCAGTTTTTTTTATTGTAGAATGAGGTGTTTTTGTGAGACTTGCAGCGCACTGAGGCGGTTATACAATGCTGACATGAAATTCTTGTGATTTTTCGATGGCTGGCTAGTGTCAGTCTTCATGTTTGTTGACCTGATCTCTCTATTTTCTTGCAGTCGGTTTGACTTTTGCTCTCACTGGACGATGGTCTCTTCCAGTGTTGGTGCGATTTGGGACTGAGCAGTCAGGGAGTGTTGTTTTGTTTGAGGTCGATTTCACTTGTATTGCCACTGGGGTATTTCCATGTCCATTTTCTCTGGGCTTTTTTCCTGTGGAATGAATTTATGATGTACAAATGTTGTTGTTGTTCTCCAAATTCAACCAGTTTGTTGCCTGTCTTCTCTTTTTCAAGTTCCATGTTTGCTTTTCTCGTTTCACAGTGGATGCAGGGGCATAGGCAGTGTATGCGATGGTCTCGGTGACTCTCTTATTGTGGGTTGAGGTGTCTGTAGGGTCTTGTGGCGCACTGAAGTGATTAGACAGTGCAGATGGTGAGATAGCTCAATTTCTTAACGCACCAGCTGTAGAATCTGTTCAAATCTCTGGGTCGCAGGTTCTAGACTAACCAAGGTCAAGTCAGCCTTTCACCTGTCTAAGTTAGATAAAAGGTGCACATTGAGAGACCATCTCCATGTATCCTTCCTGGTAGAATACTTTCAGAGAAAACAAAAATTTACTCAAGTACCACAAATATGGCCCTCAGTCCACGTGATTTGTCATGGGCATCAATTTATGGTGGTACTTTTTTCTATGTATTACTAATGTTTTGACCAGAAATGTGAATGTTGAGTTTGAAATGTGTATTTATGGACGTGTTTATGCACATTATGCTAGTTTGTCATTCTAATTGTAAGACCTAAAGAATAAATATATAGTAACCCTTAAAGGGACGGTAAAAAAATAAGCTAAATGCCACAAATACTATCTCTCAAACCGCTATGGTTTGAGAGATATCCTCCATTAAAATTCACCTCTCCCTCCACTTCTCTTGACGTCAGTTGTAAGCTCACAGAGGGAGTTCCTGCTCTGGGGACCGACGAGGCTCTTTAGCAGAGCCACAATAGTGCGATTTTAAAAAAATACTTCTTTGGAACGGTCTACAAAGTGTGCCTGGTTTGCAAGCACACTTTTTAGAACGTTCCAAAGAAGTAGTTCTTTTTAAATTGTGCTATTGCGGCTCTGCTGAAGAGCCACCTAGTGTCGGATCTCCTTCTGTCAGCTTTACTGCTGACATCAGGAGAAGAGGAACTTTAACGGAGGATGTGTCTCAAACCATACAGGTTTGAGAGAGAAGTTTTGTGGCATTTAGCTTATTTTTTTAATCTCTACAAAACATTACTGTCCCGTTAAAGGACCAAATGAGTGTGCAACACATTGCTTCATAATTGTAGTCCCTTGACTGCTAGAGAGCTCTCCGGTTAATTTCATTGCAATGTGTTGCAGAGTCCTAGCATTCAGGGGTAAAGGGTTAATGTACTTGTCCTCTACATTATGCCCCTTACAAATGACCTGTAATATGGCAGTGGTGCCCTCAGAATATCAGACTGCAAAATAGAGGTGCATTGAGCCTCCAACAGTTGAGAACATTTGAGTGCTAATGTGTTGCCTACCACCCTGGCAATTAAAATACACAAGTCTGAAACCAGACCCTTGGGCTCCCTCCCTATTATAGACCCTCTGTTTTGGAAACCAAACACATCAGGTATATGTAAGCTGTGCGCACAACTCCCAAACTTAGTGACTGAGATCCACATACTTCCAGTTTGAGTTCCAGTTGAGGGGGTCCGTTTTCCAGCATCCCTCCCCTTGAGTGGCTGATAGAATCTATTTTGGGTTGCATAATGCAGCCCCAGGCTTTCTACTTAGTCTGTTGCCTTAGGAACAAACATAGTAAAATATGTTAATTGCCTTAAAAAAATGCATTATTGGTTAAAGTAAAGTCGTGAAGAGGCACACCTTGAACACAGGTAAAATCACATTACCTTGTTTAACCATAATCCCATACCAAATTACATTTTTAAGTGCTTGAGTATTGAAGGGATGTTCAAACCGTTTCAGAGCAATGAGTGACCTATGCTTTGCATACTGAACGCTATTAAGTGTTTATGGCAGGGGTGTCCAACTTCGAATTTCAAAGGCCACCAGAAGGACAGCATTTAACCTTTTGAGTGCTGACTGGGAGCTCAACGCATTGATCTGCAATGCGTTACACACCTGTCTGGCATCCAAAGGGTGAAGGATTTCCCTGATTAACCATATGTGATTCAATTAGTGGCACATTAATTTTGATTCCTAAATCCTGCTGTTGGTAGTCCTTGAGGACACACCTGGTTTAGGGTGTTCTCCTGTCTGTTATCTAAAGAAATGTCTAAGAGGTATGATTTTCCGGTGCACATGCCTTTTGCTTGGGAGCATGGTAGTGCTGTGTGCTGATATAATCAGGGAGAAGTAGGGTGTAGACCATTTAAAGGAGCAGTAAACTTTCTTTCTTTAATACGTTTATATAATATTGTAATTCCTTTCCTACTATGTAAAACAAGGGAGGTCTTCATTCGAAAGTTACTTCAGCTAAAAGTTATATTTTTTTAGATTAAATTGCTATTTTCTGTTGTGTTATTATCACCTACTACAGACGTTTCAACCTCTCCCCTAGAGTATATTACAGAAAGGTGCCTTTTAGACACTAATTGGCACTAATACTAAACTTTTTTTATCAAAAAGATTACACTTGAATTGAATTAAAATATAAATGAACAATCTCACAGCTTTATTTAATTAAAAAGTTTAATGTTCCTTTAAAAAAACTATCCTGCTAATAAGTATTTTTTAATTTGATTAACAGAAGGACTTTGGAATGTAGTAGCATTTCTCAACAAGCCCAGTCATCCTTTCAACTTAACTAATTGTTGGCTGCCCCACACTGGCTTCTGCCTAACATGATTGTTTATTCCTCTCTTTATTTCTATCCATTTATTGGCCCTGGGAACAATCTGCACAGTTTGGCAATTATGTTTCCTGTGTAAACATTGCCTTACCTTGGTACTAGTCATCCATCTCAAAGTCTGGTATATGTAAAGCTTTTTTAAATGGATAATAATGTTTCAGAATAAAACTAGCTCCGATTAATCTTTATAGTATTTGGGACATGGGGAATGTTATTTAAGTACTGTCAGAGTAGTAGTTCAAGAGTAATTGAATGATAAAGTATCCCCCTCCCCCCTTTTACTGATGTAACGCTGCTCACCTCAGAACAGAAAGGTGGTGTCCAGATGGCTTGCAGAGAGGGACAATCTTCAGTTAGCATAAGGGAAAACCACGATAATCCTGTCAAGGGGGGGCAGGGTTTTCATTGCTGTCACAGTAAGAAAATTGTCCCTTGCTGTGAGCTGTCTGGTCTTAAGACCAGATTCCACATCTGAGGGGAGGTGACTTACACTAGATAAAAGGGGTGGGAGGGGGATACTTTATCATTCAGTTACTCTTGAACTACAACTCTGACAGTATTGAAATAACACTCTACATTGCCCAAATACTATTGAAATTAATTGGAGCTGCTTTTATTTTGAAACATTACTGTCCCTACTATCTTTAGTGGTGACTCTTTGGTGACTCAATGTGTTCCTTCTCTGGCATGTTCCTGAAGAGCAATATGTGACATGAATTTTTACAAGAGTTGCTTAGTCAAAGTGTTTGTCTATGATGCTTGGTGTATTTACAGGTGTGTGTGTGTAAAATATATAGGTCAAGTTGCATAGCCCTATGTTGACCATTATTTAACCAACTGGATGCTGGAGAGGTCTGTAGTGCATTGCAAGACTGTGTTAGATGTCTCTCTACCATATATTGGTTTAAGAGCTTTGTGTTGTGTTATAGACTGGGGGGAAGATGCACTAACGGTCGATGCTGTAGCAGTATGATTTTGTCGACTTATTCAAAAGCACTTTGACTTTTCAATGCAGACATATATTGCTACATGCCCTAAAATTTAGGGACGCAAGGGGAGAGGAGGGGAAGGTAACCATTGGTGTACAAGGTTTTTGAACTGCTGTCTATGGGGAAGGTATGCCTTCCCTTGCACATCACCAGCAGTGTGACCATCCTGAAGTCGGATAGCTTTCTCTCTGCTGCTCCACTTGGTTAGTAGGGGAGTGGAGAGTATCCTTTAAGCACCACGAACAGCATCACTCCCTTAACCTTATGAGTGCCTTAGGGTTAAGGGAGAGATGCTGTTCATGGTGCTGAAAGGATCCTCTCCACTACCCTACTGAGAAAGTACGGAAGCAGAGAAAATGCTCTCAGACGTCAGGGCCGTCTACTGCTAGTGATGTGTGAGTGAGAGCATTCCACTTTGCCAGCAGTTGTTCGACAATCCTCCATGCTTATGACTGATTGAGGGCTGTTACTGCATAGGAAACTACAGGGAGATTCCAACTTCAACAGCCTCAGGCAGTCAAAGTTGAGACTGTGAACTCCAACAGCAGAAGCTACTATCAGAGTTTAGTGCATGTGGCACATTAATATATAGACACCCCCCTCATAAATAAGATAATGGCTCATTATTCTGCATTTCCATTTGGAAATTACTCATTATGCTGCATTTGTATATGGAAATAGGCCATTGTCGGTGTAATAAGTGAAAATTCGATGTTGATGTGGACAGATTTTTGTCAGATTGATGCATACTGTCAATGTGCCTTCGACACTGCTTCGACAGAACATCAACATTATGAGCCCTCTTTGACTTTAGTGCATCTCCCCTTGGTGTTTTTTAATCCTGCGTATTACAGTAGGGTCATGTGTGTAGGAGTTGGAGCCATAGGCAGCTCTGCTCACCTTGATTTCCTTCTCTAGGGGTGCCGGAGGTATAAATCCAACCTTGTCTGCAACGAATTGTGAAAAGGTATGAACTAAATATGCTCATTGTGAGATTAGATACCTCAGTTATAAACTTCCAATGCAAAAATAAAAAACATCATACCTATACAGATTCTGTACAGTGGTTTCATAGCTTAAGTCATGGGTGTCCAAGTTTGGTTTTCAAGGGCCACAACAGGCCAGGATTTAAGGACTTCCCTGGTTAAGCACAGGTGCGTTAATCAGAGACTCATTCATTTTGATTGGCCTGCCTGTTCTCAGACAGAGAAATCCTTACCCTGGACTGTTGGTAGCTCTTGAGGACCAAACATGGACACCCTTGGCTTAACTCCTGCTATTTAAACAAATTAACCCTTTGAGTGCCAGAGTGATATTTGGATGCTTGAAGGATCTTCATTGCGTTCCTTGTAATATATTAGATTCATCTCTAACATTCAAAGAATGAACCTCTTATTACTAAAGATATTGATTCCTTTTTAACCCATTGGCTGTCTGAGCTCTTCCATTGATAGGTGTGGATTCTAAGGGGTTAAGTGTTTTTTCTGTAAACACATGGACAGGAATAATGATGGAAAATTCACTCCTGTGTTACAAACTTTTGTATAATTGCACATCATCAGACCTGTTAATCTGGTTGTGTATGACAGAGTAAGTTTTATATGCATTTATTCCCCTTTCCATAGATATATATGTAAAGAATGTAAGCCTGCTAGCTATACAGGTTCCTGCTTTAACATGCATATACACATGCTGTGGTCTGAAGTAGCACTAATCCCATGTAAAATGCTTTCCAAGACTGTACAAGTTCTCCAAGTTAAGTTAAAAATACATTTATTCCTCACTTGGACCAGGTAGTCTATACCTACAGGGCTAAGTGACATATTCAAGAATCTAAAAAGGTGCAACTCTGGAACATACCAACTGCATCACAGGGGACAAATAAAAATTCCAACAACTCCCATTGAATTCCTCTTCTTACGGCTTCATTGGAGACCTGTAATATGGTGTATGAGAAGGGACAAACTTTCTGTCTTTTCAACCCTATATTCCCAATGTGGTTTCCCAGAGAGAGAATCCTTGCTCTGCTATGTAGCAGTAGCAACATGGGTGTTGAGAAAGCAGGAAGTTTGTCCTCTCTCAAACACTATATCACCACCAGTCACTGATCAAGCTGTAAGAAGAGGAAGGCTTCATTTGAACCTGTAGGGATAGGCACAGGGTAGGCCAAGCGGTTAGCTACTTAGTGGTAGTCAGGCACATATAGGAAGCTATGCACCAAGGTGTGATAAAGTATAGATGACATGCCCAGTGTGGAAAAACTCCAGTTCCTATGCTATTCTACTGAGCCTATGCACTATCTCCAACTGGTTTAGATTCTTGGCTCCAGTTTTCAGAGCACACCAACAGTTCAGGTTTGCGGGATATCCCGAATTAAGCACAGACAGCTATATCACAATAACTGAGCCACAGATTAATCAGGAATATCTTGAAAAGCTGACCTGTTGGTGTTCCCCGAGGACTAACATTGAGAAACACTGTCTTAATGCTTAGACGTTCTAGAATGACGCACAAGCAGAAGACGTGATCTCCTTTTTAGTCCCAACTTTATCACAAATTGGTGCATCTCACCTGTAATCTTCCTTTTTTAGGAAGTTTGGATTTAGGATTTACTGTTCCTTTAATCTGCTGAATGAATGAGAGGTCTCCTAATGTGTTAGAGACCTCTCTAGACTTCAAGGAGTTGTGACCATTTAATGAGCATTTTTGTTTGTCCTTTATTTACTCTAGTTCCTTATACATTAGCCTCTATGAGAGAGGCTGAGTTGAGTATTGTGGTTCTACTGCTTCCTGTGCCCCTGTCATTATGCCAGTAATTGTTCCATTTGTTTCAGGATACCAGAAAGGTTGGGGGGGGGGGGTTAAAATGTATTTTGTATAGCTGGTGAGATGGCTCAAGTTGGTTAATGCGCAAGCTGTAAAATCTGTTCAAACAGCAAGGTCACAGGTTCTAGTTTCCAGCAAGGTCAACTCAGCCTTTCATCCTTCTGAGGTCGATTTAAAATGAGTACCATTAAATTGGGTAATAATATCTATACCCCCAGGACATACTTGAAAACAAGAGACAATCTCAATGTATCCTTCCTAGTAAAATACTTTGATATTATTATTGTAGATTTACTACACTTCCAATCCATGAATACAAAAAAGTTTGGCTATAATATCCATTTACGGTAAGATTTGTGGTCTCTAATATAACTCTTGGAATCGATGCAGGGAAGAGAAATGAGGGGATCATTTAGTTGCAGAATATGTTTCATCTGTTTTAATTTAAAATAGTTTAGTGCTATAAATGTTGAGAAGAGGCTGGAATTGATCTGTCGGTTAACATGATATTACACTCGTGAGTCATTGTAACCTGACGCTTGTGACAAATCACATGGTCCCAATCATGGTACTTGGAACAAAGGCTTTGCAGGTGTGCTGTACCTTATTTTGACTTTAAATACTTCAGATAACCATTCACAAATTAAAAGGCTGCTCTCTCGGGTCAGCTGGTTTGTTTTGTCGCTTGCAATAAACTAGGCATAAGTCTGAAAGGCTGATATACTAACAAAAGGTGGAGCAGTTCTGGAGAACAGCTGATGGACATAAAAAAATTCCTTAAAATTCCCACACTGGTATATAACTCATATAATAGATAGGCCAAGGATGGGCAGTATGAGGCCCTCCAGCTGCTCACGGACTACAAGTCCCATCACCCCCCACCTGTAATTCTGCATCAGTGGGGGACAAATAAAAATTCCCAGTCATGACTTACATAAGAGGTCAGGGGTGGACAACATGAGGCCCTCCAGCTGCTTCCAGACTACAACTCCCATCATCCCTCTGTTGGCTGGCAGGGGTGATGAGGGCTGTAGTCTGGCAGCAGCTGGAGGGCCTCATATTGCCTACTTATTACTTAACCCCTTAAGGACTACATGACGTACTATGACCATCATGGACCTTATACCCTTAAGGACAGATGACGGTCATAGTACGTCACGTAGTTTTTACTTACAGCGCTCCACCGGGAGCGCTGTAATTAAAAATAGGGCCTAAAATTGACCACTCCAAGACTGGAGCAATCTCTTTCAGGCCACAAAGCAGCGCCCCCATATACGCAACAGGTCACATGTACTGGCGTGTCGGCAAGGATCAAAGCAGTCCTTATGGGACGGAAACTTCCCAGGACCGCTGGTCCTTAAAGGGTTAAACGGTTTTAAATCACCCTTCCAAATGGGCAACTTAAATTCAAGTTGACAGGTCCATATTTCCTTGTTTCTTTTAGGTGTTTTTGGCTTGTCCTGGAATTGCTCCTATTGCTTTGACATATAGTCTTAAGGATCATATTCAATAAGCTAGGGAGGTGTATTTATAGAGCAAACCAACTGTACTGCAGAGGAGAAGTGGAAATTCTTAATGATTTCAATGGATCTTTTAACCCCTAGAGCTCTGCAGTGCATTGAAAAACTTTGTGTTGCAGACATCTCCAGCATTCAAGGTGTTAAAAGTTCCATCTAAAACAGTGGAATATTTTATTGGTTTCTCATTGGTACATTTGATTTGCTTTAGAATTACTCCTCTTTAGCTTACTGAATATAGACCTACGAAAGCAAAAATCCGCCAAATTGAGGAACGTAATTCATTAAGAATTCGAATGAAAGATATATTTTTTTTTCTTTCTGATGCCATATATCACGTGTGACGGGCCAAGGGAATTTCCTCTTTAGCAGATCTCCACAGTATCTCTAAGGATTATTTGCCTCACTGGACTGATAGCAGAAGACTTTCCTTAAAGGGATAGTAATACTTAAAATGTAAAAAAAAATGTTGTAGGGTTTATCCCCCTGAGTAAAACAAGAGTACTCCCACTGCTGAAAGGTGTTTCATTCAAAAGTTATTAATTTTCAAAGTTTAATTTTTTAGGTGCAATATCACAGTGGCCTGAAATTGTACAGTGGACAGCTCTGCTCCCGGGACCATAAATCTCCATAGGATGGTGTAGCAACAGCGCCACTGTACAATTTCAGGCCACTGTGATATTGCACCTAAAAAATTCAACTTTGAAAACTAATATCTTTTGAATGAAACACCTTTCAGCAGTGGGAGTACTCTTGTTTTACTCAGGGGGATAAACCCTACAACATATTTTTTAAATATTTTAAGTATTACTATCCCTTTAAATATAAAATACTCTATGTAATTATAAAATGTCATTATTCTACTCTCAAGGCTTTATGCTGCCTGTGTACATAGCAAACAATCCGTTCCCAAGCACTCGCCTCTCATTGCCTTGGTTTTCTCTGTTCCTCCTTGTATGTTCTAAGACTGGTCACCAGTGCAAGCTTCCAAATGCTCCTTCCACCTTTAGACTACACAGCAGAGAGCTGCCCCAGCATGCTGGTGTCAAAAATATCAAACATAAGTACTGGTCATATCTTCCAATTGTACAGTGGAGAAAAAGACTAGTCTGTCCCCCCTCCTACACAGTTGGAAGTTATGACCAACACCATGTGAGTTTTATATTATAAACCAAAATCAAATGATTTCTGATGCTAGGATGCTGGTGCAGCTCTCTGCTTGATCAAATCTTTCTGCCTGGTTCCCACAAAGATTAAATTGTTTGTTTTACAGGTGGAGGCTATTGGGTTCCAAATGAAGTACAAAGAGGGGTGGAGAGACTTTCTAGATGGACACTATTGTGTACAATTAACATTGAGCTGTAATAACTGGTAACAAAGTAATTTGTGACTGTATAAATGGATCTAGTGCAATCAAGCAATATGTATATTGCCCCTGCTGCCTATACAGGCCTCTGATTAGTATGACTCCAAAGAAATCTCTCCACTAAGTTCTGCAACTTATTAGTATTTCAGGTCATCAGGAACCATGCAATACATGAAAAATACAATAGAGTAGGGGACAGAGCAAGAAAAATCCCTCTAAGTACAGTACGGTTAAAACATGTATTTAATAGCATTAAAAATTATAGTCAACGTAAAATGTGTACACAGGGAAATACAAGTAAAGAAGATCCAAAAAGAAATACACTTAGGCCATCTTGCCTGCACTGCATGTTTGAGATGGACCCACAGATTTTCAGTAATATTCAATTCTGGTCACTGTGAAGGCCATTCCCAAACATTAAGCATTCATTTCAAGTAATTCATGGTTGATTTTGAACAGGGCTGGTGCAAGGATTTTTGCCACCCTAGGCAAAACCTAATTTTGCCGCCCTTTGTGTCCCACCCCTTTATACCCGCTTACTTATACCCACCTCTCTTCTTGCCCCATCAGCTCCAACTTGCCCCCACCAGCTCCACTTTGCCCCCTATCAGCTCCAACTTGCCCCCCACTAGCTCCACTTTGCCCCCTATCAGCTCCAACTTGCCCCCCACTAGCTCCACTTTGCCCCCTATCAGCTGCAACTTGCCACCAGCTCCACTTTGCCCCCCACCAGTTCCACTTTGCCCTCTATCAGCTCCAACTTGCCCCCACCAGCTCCACTTTGCACCCCCTCAGCTCCAACTTGCCCCCCATCACACACCTGTAGCTGCTCGATATCCCACTCGGTCTTCTCTTCAGTAATGCAGGCACTGCGACACAGTCAGGTCTGTATAGCTGCTGCGCTCACTCGTCGCCTTTTTAGTAATGCAGAATGCGCTGGGAGTCAACATCTCCCAGCGCGTTCTGCATTACTAAAGAGGCGACGAGTGAGCGCAGCAGCTATACAGACCTGACTGTGTCGCAGTGCCTGGCGGAGGAGTCCTGCTAGCAAGAACGGCCGGCCCTGGGCACAGCTCTTCCCTGCTGCATGCCTGCGCCCCCAGTACATGTGCGCCCTAGGCCGGCGCCTACCTCGCCTATAGGTGGCGCCGGCCCTGATTTTGAAGTATGCTTTGGATAATTGTCTTGTGTGATATCCATGCTCTTCTCCGATTCAGTTGCTTCACTGACTGTGGGACATTAGCTTCAAGGACTTGTTGATTT
Source organism: Rhinophrynus dorsalis (assembly GCA_037306005.1). Taxonomy (NCBI): domain Eukaryota; kingdom Metazoa; phylum Chordata; class Amphibia; order Anura; family Rhinophrynidae; genus Rhinophrynus; species Rhinophrynus dorsalis. The sequence continues at coordinate 363,804,430 of CM074723.1, read as the reverse complement.
GTTTCAAATGAGAATGGCGGGAAGGTTTCCTTCTGATGTCTTCTCCATGGAGATTATGTTTGTGTAAGCAAAGCTACACAGCGAACTGGTGCACCACTACTCCAATCATAGTTAAACCCTCCTGCAGGCCCTTTGCAGTGATATGGGGGTTTTGCATTGCATTCCTGACCAATCTACAAGCAGTTCTAGTCAAGATTTTTCTTTGGTCTTCCAGATATTGTCGTGTCGTTAACAGTTTCCCTTATATTTCATTTCTTGATGACATTTCAGACAGTGAAGATTGCAAACAGAAAGCATTTAGATATCCTTTTTATAGCCATCCCCTGTTTTATAAGAGTCAGTTATCTTTATTTTCTGATCCTCTGTTGGCTGCTTAGAGGAGCCCATGGTTGAGTGTAAGCACAACACTCAGAGAGTGTCAGAGAATTTATTGAACTCTGCAATCGTCATCACCTAACTTGTATTAAGACCTAATGAGTCAATTTAGTTCTGAGACCTTACAAAAATAACCCTAAGGGATCAACTGGAAGGGTGCCCAAACTCATGCACATGCCACATTTTCTGATTTAATGTTTTTCAATCTGTTAAATTCAGCTAATAAATAATAATTGTGCATTATTTTTTGACCGGTTTGTTTGTTTGCTGAAGAGATTGTGTTAACTTGTATTCACGTGGAGAAGTAACAACACATGTAATTTGGCCACATTTTTGTATACAACCGTATAAACACTAAATACAGATCGCTGATGCTTATAGATATGCAGTGGGGAAAACAATTTCCAGAAGAAGGCATTGTTAGAGTGCCAGAGCACAGAGCGGTACAAGGAGAACAACCAGGCCACACAGTGGATACAGACATCACTCCAGATTCAAGGAAGACCAGACTCTGTAGACTCCTTGACAAATTAAATGCTGTTATGTTTCAAATAAGGGTACATTTGTACCATATATTGATTGTCTATTGAACTACTTGCTGTTGTAGAAGGGCTTTGCTGAACTTTTTGTCTGTGATTGTGCTATATCTCAAGTAAACCCCCTTTATTTAGCAAAGGTCATGTATGGTTGCTACATTTATTTGTTTTGTGGGAGGACTTGCTGACTGGCTACTTTTAATATGATCATGTATTTTGAGGGAGATCTCTAGTAAACTCCTGACACTACTAGTGGTCGTCTATGATGGCCACATTATTTATTTATAACACACTAATTTACTTGCATTTTATGAAAGAGTGAGTAGTAATTTGGACAGGGGAATTGCTGTTGATGTAGTGTACTTGGATTTTGCAAAAGCCTTTGACACAGTGCCTCACAACAGGTTACTGCATAAATTAAAAGGCTTCGGTTTGGGTGGTGGTATCTGTACATGGATTGAGAACTGGTTAAATGATAGATGGCAGAGAGTTGTTGTAAATGGAACTTTTTCAAATTGGTCTAGGGTTATAAGTGGGGTACCGCAGGGTTCAGTCCTGGGCCCAATGCTTTTTAATTTGTTTATTAATGATCTAGAAGTGGGAATTGAAAGTAGCATCTCAATCTTTGCTGATGACACTAAGCTATGTAAGGAAATACATACAGAGCTCGATGTTTTTTCCCTACAGAAGGATTTAGATAAACTAAGTGAATGGGCAGAAAAGTGGCAGATGTCATTTAATGTAGATAAATGTAAGGTTATGCATTTGGGTTGTAGAAACAAACTTGCTACATATACTCTAAATGGGAAACAACTTGGGAAATCCTCATTAGAGAAAGATTTAGGTGTACTGATAGACAATAGTCTTCACAGCAGTGTGCAGAGTCACTCAGCTGCTGCAAGAGCAAATAGAGTACTAGCCTGCATAAAAAGAGGTGTAGAAGCAAGGGATGCTAATATTATCCTACCTCTGTATAAATCCTTGGTTAGGCCTCATCTAGAATATGGAGTACAATTTTGGGCGCCTGTTCTAAAAAAAGACATTACTGAACTGGAAAAGGTGCAGAGACGTGCAACAAAACTGGTAAAGGGATTGGAGGATCTGAGTTACAAAGAGAGACTAGCCAAACTGGGTTTGTTTACATTAGAAAAGAGACGTCTAAGGGGTGATATGATTACCATTTACAAATACATTCAAGGCCAATACAAAGAACTATCCAATGAATTATTTATGCAAAGAGCTGAGCTAAGAACAAGAGGTCATCCATTAAGACTTGAGGAAAGGCGCTTTCGACTAAAACACAGGCAGGGATTCTTTACAGTAAGGGCGGTAAGGCTATGGAATTCTTTGCCTCGGGATGCTGTGCTTGCAGATAATGTAACTGCATTCAAAAAAGCAATGGATGCCTATCTAGCACAGAACAATATTGACAGTTATGACAGATGGCTTCAAAGCAAATAGGATATTGAGCCGGGGAACTATTTGACACACTCACACACACACCTACATTGGAAATTGCTCCAGAGGGCTTTTTTGTTGCCTTCCTCTGGATCAACAGGGGTGTTATTGGCATGGGCTGGACTTGATGGACGCATGTCTTTTTTCAGCCTCATCTACTATGTTACTATGTTACTATGTTACCTATTGGTCACCCCTGCTTTGTGGTTTTGAATACATTGTGCTCTCTACTATGTATCTATACCAACTATCCGCACTTTGTACATGTATGAAGGTACTCTTTGGTGTTTCCATCTGGATCCTCTATTTGTATGTCGTGTCTATATTTTACTTTGATGTTGCAATTTATGTTGTTGGTAAATATAACTTTTAACCATACAGCACATAGGGGATTATTCTTTAACTATTCCCTTACCCTCTTGTTAGTCTCATATATTGGTACTAGTGTAAAAGCCCATGTACAAGGGCCAAGGTCCGGGTGATGTTAACCTTTTGAATGCCAGAGGGGTACGCAGCACATTGCTTTGCATACCCATCTGGCACTCAAAGGGTTAAGAGGTCGGTCCTGCTCTGCTCCCTGCCGCCGATGCAACCTTGCACTGTATAGACTGACCGAAAGCACAGAATGCTCCCAGCATTCCTACACCTCCCAGCATTCTGTGTGTTCGGACAATCTCTACTGCACATGACGGCTACTGACAAACATCCTAGCGAATTATTATATAGATTATTTTGGTTTAATCAGCAGGAAATGTAATTTTTCTTCTAGTTTTAGTTGGCACAGAAACAAAGATTTTGACTACAGATAAGGACCAACTGGCCATTCCAGGCTGCCATTTTCCTACCTAATTAAAATGCATAATCTTATGCACTTCTCAGTATAGAAATATCTATCTTAGACATTTTTTTAATTCAATTAGAGTATTAGTCCCTACCACCTTTGCCAAGTTCTACTATAACTCTTTCCATAAAGTAGTACTTACACACATTAAATCTGAGTTTTATACTCTCTAAATTTAAATCCTGGCCTCTTGTTTTGGTATTCTTCCTTTTTTTTTTTTTTTTTTTTTTTTTTAATGTGCTTCCCTCTTGAACTATAGTAAATCCCTTAATATATTTAGATGTTTCTGTCCTGTCACCAGTCTCCCTTCTTTCTTCCAAGTAACATATATTCAGTTCTTTGTGTCTGTCATGGTAACCTGTGTCTTGAAGACCCTGCACCATTTTAGAGGCTGCTTCTCTAACTGTCTGCAATGTATTAATGTCCTTCTGGAGATGTGGTCTGCAAAACTGTATATATGAAGCCTTACTAGTGATCTATGGAGTGTCATTACCTGTCGTCCTGCTGCTAATGTCTTTTCCTATACAACCAAGAATCCAGTTAGGTTTTCACATTCCTTTACTGCTTTGCTTGCCTAAGTTCATCATCTGACACAGGGCCGGTGCAAGGATTTTTGTATACACAGGCGAAAGTGCATTTTGATGCCCCCCCCCGACCCGGACACAATCCACCTGCCCCCCCGACCTTGCCACAGTCCCCTGCCCCCGCCCACATATTCACCTCCACAACGCTCCCTTCATCTCCACAATGCCCCTTCCACAATGCTCCCTTCATCTCCACAATGCCCCTTCCACAATGCTCCCTTCATCTCCACATTGCACCTTCCACAATGCTCCCTTCATCTCAGCATTGCCCCTTCCATAACGCCCCTTCATCTCCACATTGCTCCTTCCATAACGCCCCTTCATCTCCACATTGCCCTTCCATAATGCCCCTTCATCTCCACATTGCCCCTTCACCTCCACATTTCCTCTTCCATAATGCCCCTTCATTTATGCCCTTTCATCTCCACATTGCCCCTTCCTTTATGCCCCTTCATCTCCACATTGCCCCTTCATCTCCACAATGCCCCCTGATCCCCTACCTTGAGTCCCTGGTGGTCTAGCCATAAGAGAGCTCTGTGCCTCCTTCGCCACAGAGCTGAAGCTCCCAGCGCTGTTCTCAGTAATACATCTCCCAGCGCTCTGTATTACTACAGAGCTTGGGTCCTCTGCGTTGTGAGTGTCACATAGACGCCGTGAGGGAGCGCTTGGTAGTGTAAATGCGCGCTTCCTTGCAGCAGATATATTAAAAAAAAAAAAAAAAAAAAATTCTCAGCTTCTCCCTTTTTGGCGCCCCTCCGTTGCGGCGCCCTAAGGCAGCTGCCTGTACTGCCTTAATGGTAGCGCCGGCCCTGATCTGACATAATCACTCTTGAGTTCCTTTCCTCTGGTTTTTGTCGGCAAAAACAGTTTAAAACTACACTGGGTATATTCTTAACTTCTCAACCTTACTTTAATTTTCTTACAAGACTAACACCTTTGATTCTATTTTGGTATTAAATACCACATTGGAGAACTCTCTATCTCTGACAGGGTTGAAGGATTCTGGTTTTGTTTTAGACTGAAACATGGGTGTCCTTTTGACAGTAAATTGTGCAGGGTAATAAATTCAGAACAGGATGTTTGTTTTCTACAGAGGATATATAAACAAAATTTTGTATATTCTCATTCTCCCTCTCCAAAATGTGGGTGACTTCTCTAGCATTGAAGCGGTTAATAGCCCCTTTTGGCGGGACAGGCTGGCATTTGATGATTATTAGTTTGTAATGGGCTAATCTTACCAATGGGCTATGAATGAAACCAGGCAAAGCCTGGAGACTGAGTGCAGGTTTGGCTTCTGATAGGGCTAATTGGCATATGCAATGTACCATACAAACACATAACACAAATCTCTCAAAAACTATTTACCTTATAAAAAAATGGCTACTACAGTGTATAAGCAGATTTTAATTATCTGTAATGCAAACTAAACTAGTCTTAAAGGGATAGTAATACTTCGTTTTAACTTTATTTTATTTTGTATGCATTAAAAAAACGTGAAGAATGATATAAGTCTTATCTCTCAACCCTTTATGGTTTAAGAGATATTCACAAACAAAGTATCCCCCCCCTGTTCAACCTGATCAGAAGGGAGGTGCCCAGGTAGACTGCAGAGAGGGACAATCTTCAATTATGATAAGGGAAAAAGCTGAAAAACTTGTCAATGGGGGAAGGGCTTTCATTGTTTTCATACAAAGAAGATTGTCCCCTGCTATTATCTGTCTGGTCTTACAAACAGATTCACATCTGAGAAGAGATGGCTTACACTAGGAAAAAGGGGCGGGAGGGGGAAACTTTGCTTGTGAATATCTCATAAACCATAAAGGTTTGAGAGATAAGACTTATATCATTCTTCATGTTTTTTTAATGCCTACAAAATAAAGTTAAAACGAAGTATTACTATCCCTTTAAGGCGACGTGATATTCAGAAGGTTAATAAACCATCCTCCTCAGTGACCGCACCCGAAAGAAATGATGGGGCAAATGTATAAAGTGAAATGTGTAAGTATTTTGGGTCAAATCATCTAGGAAACAAACAAAAATTCTCATTGATTTTAAATGGGGCTTGTAACCCACTAATTGCATCCAGGTGTTAATATCCCATTTTAGATCAGTGGGAACATAGTAACATAGTAAATTAGGTTGAAAAAAGACACAAGTCCATCAAGTTCAACCTTCGGGGTATTTTCATTTGTTCCCCTAAGGTACAGTTGATTTTGCCTCAAAAGTGCTTTGTCTGTCTTTGTGCATATGGCAGGTATTCCTGTCAGTAGATTTGCTGTAAACTCTGAATACGTTGGTGCTGTGTTCCAGGGCAGTAGACAGACTTCTTCTTGTTGATAAGATTTAATACAAAGCTGAGAACAGAATCCACATTCCACTTCCAGATTAAGTATATGAGATAAAAGTAACACCTATAAAGTGCAAGCAGATCAGAAAACGCAGCATGCCAATGCCTCTTCAAATATGAACACAATGGTGTTTGCAGTTCTGTTACAGATGATAGCTATCAAAGTTGGAAGTAAGTGTAGATTGGAGCAAGTTCAAGAATGTATAGGACTAAATCAGACACAATTCAAGGACATTCTGGACCTGCTGAGTGTAAATGACTGCAGGCTTCTTCAGCTGTCGGACTACAATTCCTGTTGTTCTCCACTGGTTAATAGCAACAGGATGGTAAATTGTCTTAGAGTCTCAACAAAACATTGGCGACATCTTTGGTATTCAACGTTTTAAAGGACGTATTTGAATCAGATGTATTTATTTTTTTATTTGACCCCAATCATGCCGTTGACTTGTCTGAGATTATCTCCATTTTTGCCTTCATACACAACTTAAACACAAGAAACAAAAATCAGTCGGATTGAATACACTCCTATTGCTAGTGGCTCCAAAACAAATTAAAGTGATAGTAATACTTTCAAAAAAATTTATTTTATATTGTAGCCATTTAAAAATGATACAAGTCTTATCTCTCAAACCTTTATGGTTTGAGAGATATTCACAAGCAAAGTTTCCCCCTGAGTGACATCACTATTCTAGCTGTCAGATTTGGAATCCGGTCTGCAGACCGGCTGCGGCTCTTCAGCAGAGCCGAGATCGAGAGATATAAAAATAACTCCTTAATTGGAATGGTCTACAAAGTGTGCCTGATTTGCAAGCATACTTTGTAGATCATTGCAATGAAGTAGTTACTTTTATATCTTGCGATATCGGCTCTGCTGAACAGTCGCCAGATGTTCTGCAGACCGGATTCCAAATCTGACCTCTAGATGGCAGACTTGACCATTTCGGTCACTGAGGGGGAAACTTTACTTGTGAATATCTCTCAAACCATAAAGGTTTGAGAGATCAGACTTATATCGTTTTTAATGTTTTTTAAATGGCTACAATAAATAATTTTGTTTGGAAGTATTACTATCACTTTAAGAGTTCGCAAAGGTGCTACAGGAGAATTGAAAGCGGCAAGAATATACACTAAACAGAGATTAATTAGAGAGAGGACACAAATAGTTAAAATAGTTTAGGACTAAGAAAAATGCCGGTGCATTTCCGGCTTACCACATATAATATTATAAAGGATATTTGAGTGTATCAAGGTTTAACAAGTAGCCTGTTCCACAGAGAAGATATATCTGGTCAGAAATCACCCTCACTGGTTTTTCTCATATGTGAGAGTTGAAGAAAGAAACAATTTACACAATTACTTTGTTCAGATGACCTATAATCAAAAAACATACCACTACTTGTTACCAAAGGTATTAGACTCAGGATATTGTGGTTAAACCTCACCTAGATGTACATCTAAGGCTGGATTCAAATGCAGGTGTTAATTTTATCTCTGCTTTTATGTCCAGGTTTTCCCATAGACTTCAATAGGAAAATATTTGATAAAACGGGAGGTAACATTTATCTCCTGCATTTGAATCCGGCCCACAGTGTCTAATAAGAAAATAAACCACAAAACAGTAGGGTAACCAACATCCAGGATGGGGTTGCATTATTTGGAGTTAGATCTAATGTGATCACTACAAGTTAATTGGGTAGGTAACCCACAATTACAGAAAAAACATTGTAAGGTAAAGAAGCCGCTCCAGAGGTAAAAATGTACCACTTCTTATCAAAAGAGAGATACGTGACTCAAAATCGTAAACAGAAGGCTTTTGTTGTTTAACCTTACGTGGATGTGTCAGCCCATTAACCAGTAAGGTAATAATGGGTCATCTGAACAATGAACATAATGTGTAAATGGTTTCCTTTGTCTTCTTTCACTTATGAAACCATTGATGGTTCTCTCTGACCTGATATATCTCCTCTGTGGAATAGGCAACTTTCTAAGCCTTTGTACTCGCAGATATCTGTTATAATCATAATTATATTTGGCATACTAAAATGCCTCAGCATTTTTTTAGTCCTCATGTGTCCCTATTCTATATAATAATTTGGTAAATGTATGTTTGTCAGAAGCTGTCATGCGTAGTATGGTCGGCTGCATTCTGCGGTCATGCACAGTACAGACTTCCCGCGCCATGGCTAATAACGGAGCGGGGTGCTCTGAATTCAGACAGTAATCCTCTCTGTGCACTGAAGGTGCGCAGGGAGGACTACAGACTGAATTCGGAGCGCCCCACTCCGTATCATGGCAGGCAGTCTCTACTGTGCATGACTGCACCACAGCCTTTGCTGGTTGGCACTGTTCAACTAGTTTTTAATAAACTATTAAAGGTTAAGTTTTAACTTTTTGCATCCTATTTGCAATTAATCTCTCTTTAGAGTATATTGGCACAGAGTTCTAGTATTTCAGGACTTTCTTTTTCTTTCTTCTTGTCTTTATATACGCTTACTGCAACAGGACATCCAGGGTGGCACTTCCTCTTGATTTTAGGGGATGTGGATGCCATGTTTAGGACTGAGACTAGTGAGTGGCTCCAGCACAATCCTTATTAGCAAATCTTGTTGGCTCAGTAATTTCCTAGTTCATCTTAAAGGTGCTGTATTTATTTTTCTAATACTTTGTTCTCCATGAATCCTGTAGTAGTGGTTGGTATCCATACCTCCCAACATTTCAAACTACTAAAGAGGGACACTTTTGTTTTAGGGTGTGTGGCTGGGAGTGTGTCTGGTAGGCGGGACATTGCCAAGAATTTTTAGGCTATTTCATGACCTATTGACACCTCCTTGTGTAACCGAGAAAATGATTTAGAGCAGGACCGACATATTTTATTTACACAGACTAATTTATAAACACAAATACTGATGTTTAAACAAACAATAATGTGAGCTTATTGCTGTAGAGCAGTATAATACACTTATATACACACCACACAGTCTGATCTCCTAAAAAGAGGGACAGAGGGATTTGGTTCTAAAAGAGGGGCTGTCCCTCCTAAAGAGGGACACTTGGGAGGTATGGGTATCCAAGAACTGGGACAGGGTCTCTGACGATTGAGCAGGTCATAACAAATTATACCCACTGACTTCATTAAGAACTGATCAACAGAACGTGTCTGAATAGTATCACATTCAGTGTATTTGAGTTGAACTATAAAACCACTTTAATGAGCTATCTTCAGAAAGCCTCCCCTAGTTGGTTAACTTTGAGTTTTGTCTAATAAACCCACTGATGAAAAGTCAAGGAGGCAGAGATTCACTAAGCTGTGATAAAGTGGCGATGACTTCTCTGGATTACCACTTTCCCAGTTCCTATGTTAGTCTATGAAGCCTATGCACTAAGATTTCTTCAGCTCTGGAGATCTTAGTGAATAGGCTCCATAGAATAACATAGGAACTGGAGAAGTAATCTCACCTTTATCACCGCTTACTGAATCTCCACCAAGGAGTTCCTGCAGTTTCTTAACTTCTTATCTGAAGTCAGAATCTATTTTATCAGCCCATCCAATCTGCCCATTTCATTATCATGGTAAAATTCTCACTCTTACATGGTTCTCCGAAAGGACTTGGGTCTGTTCCATGCATTATTGAATTCCCTTAATATATTAGCCTGTACCACTTCCACCAGGAGGCTGTTCAATGAATCTCTCTTTCCATAAAGTAGTAATTACACACACAATACTTCTGTCTTCCACCTATTACTTTAGAGCTTGTCCTCTTTTTCTAGTGTTCCTTTTTTTTTCTGAAAGATGCTTTCCTCTAGAACTTTATTAAATCCTTTAATATGTTTTAAAGGTTTCTGGAAAGTGTGTATGTATAGTATTTGTTTTCCTTTTTAGTAGCTGTACAGATGACATAGGCATACATTAATATTAGAAGGTGGGTGCTTTAAATTACAGCAGTAGTTTATTGGTAGTGAGGATATGAAATTCCTGGCCTAGGGCGGCTGTTTTCGCATTTAGTATATTTGTACAAAAATTATTTGATACATTTTTGGCAGTGAATAATATTCATAAGTATGACAATTAGTTGCAACATAAGATTATGGTCCAGGGAGAAATCCAATAGCATTTTTGGGTCAGGAAGGAATAGTTTTAGTAAATATTTTAAGTAAAATTGGAAATGTCTTCATTTGGGTCTTTGTTTGCTTTCCTCTCGATAAAGTGATTCTCAACCAGGGTGCCGTGGCACTTTGGTGCGCCCCGAACATCAACTTAGGGTGCCCCATGTTTTCTATTAAGACTAACAAAAATGTATTTTTAAATAAAGATTTATAGAAATTGTAATGCACAATATGTTTAGTTTTGTTATTATGATTATAAGACCTGATAATCATATATTTATGTATTGTACCCTTCTTATGCCCCTGATAAAATACATTAATTATGTCAGGGGTGCCCCGAATGTTCTAGATTACGTGTTAAGGGTGCCCTAAACAAAAAGAGATTGAAAACCACTGCAATAAACTGATCTGGCAGAGTTTGGACTTGTTGCATCTGTATTTAAAAACAAACAAACAAACAAAAAACCCTTACCCTCTACAGATAGTAAGATAATGGGTATTCCTATACAATTATTTATCTTGTGACCTTGGGGGAAAAAAGTTTATTACAGGATCGTGTTATAATTTAGTTTCTGTTTAGTGTCTTTTAAGTCCAGAGATGGTCTGATTTTTTTCTTTTTTTTTTTTTTTTTTCTTTTCTTTTCTTCTTTGGTCTTATTATATCTCTGTAGCTGTAACCAAGTGAAAGGTACCCAAATTCGCACCAATGACAGTATGTATGTATGTATATATATATATATATATATATATATATTACTGAAGTGCTTATTAGGGCTTCACAATATTGTTAAATACTCTAAATAGGAGTCAGCCTTTAGGAAAAAAAAAATCCATCCTAGGACCTAAGCTTGTGTCCGCCGCATACCTGCCTATTACTTAAAGCGGAACTTTCACCCGCTATAAAGTCGCCCTGCAGTAATTAAGCAGGTAGCGACTAGCTTTATAATAGATACGTTATTTCTGAAATGTAGCTGATTATAAAGAAATCCTTTATTGTAGGAGACTGACAGGCAGGTTAGTGCAGTCTGCCTGCCTGCACTGTCAGTCCCTTCTGGTTATCTTGTGGCATGCTGCAATGCATCTCAATGGATACCAGGACTGACAGCGCAGGCGTGCGGACAAGATGTCTGCGCTGATGCCTGGCTTCTGGTCTCCTACAATAAAGGATTTCTTTATAATCTGCTACATTTCAGAGGTAACGTATCTATTCTAAAGCTAGTCGCTACCTGATTAATTTATTGCAGCCTGGACCGGACGGTATACACCCAAGGGTACTTAAGGAACTTAGTTCAGTAATAGCAAAACCATTATACTTAATATTTATTGATTCGCTTTCATCAGGCATAGTGCCCTGTGATTGGAGGAAAGCTGATGTAGTTTCATTGTTTAAAAAGGGAGCAAGATCCAAACCAGGATATTATAGACCTGTGAGCTTGACTTCCATAGTGGGTAAGATACTAGAAGGGTTATTAACTGATAGTATTCAGAACTATGTGAAGACAAACAATATCATTAGTAGGAATCAGCATGGTTTCATGAAGAACAGATCATGTCAGACTAATTTACTTGCATTTTATGAAAGAGTGAGTAGTAATTTGGACAGGGGAATTGCTGTTGTAGTATACTTGGATTTTGCAAAAGCCTTTGACACAGTGCCTCACAACAGGTTACTGCATAAATTAAAAGGCTTCGGTTTGGGTGGTGGTATCTGTACATGGATTGAGAACTGGTTAAATGATAGATGGCAGAGAGTTGTTGTAAATGGAACTTTTTCAAATTGGTCTAGGGTTATAAGTGGGGTACCACAGGGTTCAGTCCTGGGCCCAATGCTTTTTAATTTGTTTATTAATGATCTAGAAGTGGGAATTGAAAGTAGCATCTCAATCTTTGCTGATGACACTAAGCTATGTAAGGAAATACATACAGAGCTCGATGTTTTTTCCCTACAGAAGGATTTAGATAAACTAAGTGAATGGGCAGAAAAGTGGCAGATGTCATTTAATGTAGATAAATGTAAGGTTATGCATTTGGGTTGTAGAAACAAACTTGCTACATATACTCTAAATGGGAAACAACTTGGGAAATCCTCATTAGAGAAAGATTTAGGTGTACTGATAGACAATAGTCTTCACAGCAGTGTGCAGAGTCACTCAGCTGCTGCAAGAGCAAATAGAGTACTAGCCTGCATAAAAAGAGGTGTAGAAGCAAGGGATGCTAATATTATCCTACCTCTGTATAAATCCTTGGTTAGGCCTCATCTAGAATATGGAGTACAATTTTGGGCGCCTGTTCTAAAAAAAGACATTACTGAACTGGAAAAGGTGCAGAGACGTGCAACAAAACTGATAAAGGGATTGGAGGATCTGAGTTACGAAGAGAGACTAGCCAAACTGGGTTTGTTTACATTAGAAAAGAGACGTCTAAGGGGTGATATGATTACCATTTACAAATACATTCAAGGCCAATACAAAGAACTATCCAATGAATTATTTATGCAAAGAGCTGAGCTAAGAACAAGAGGTCATCCATTAAGACTTGAGGAAAGGCGCTTTCGACTAAAACACAGGCAGGGATTCTTTACAGTAAGGGCGGTAAGGCTATGGAATTCTTTGCCTCGGGATGCTGTGCTTGCAGATAATGTAACTGCATTCAAAAAAGCAATGGATGCCTATCTAGCACAGAACAATATTGACAGTTATGACAGATGGCTTCAAAGCAAATAGGATATTGAGCCGGGGAACTATTTGACACACTCACACACACACACCTACATTGGAAATTGCTCCAGAGGGCTTTTTTGTTGCCTTCCTCTGGATCAACAGGGGTGTTATTGGCATGGGCTGGACTTGATGGACGCATGTCTTTTTTCAGCCTTATCTACTATGTTACTATGTTACTATGACTTTATAGTGGGTGAAAGTTCTGCTTTAAGAACCGCTGCCTTATGGTATGTCTGTGAGGTTTATATAATCTACTTAAAGATGTAATATATATATATAATTATATATATACACTGCTCCAAAAAATAAAGGGAACACTAAGATTACACATCCCACTGCTCCAAAAAATAAAGGGAACACTAAGATTACACATCGTAGATCTGAATGAATGAACTGACAACAAAATCACACAAAAATTCTCAATGGAAATCAAATTTATCAACCCATGGAGGTCTGGATATGGAGTCACACTCAAAATCAAAATGGAAAACCACACTACAGGCTGATCCAACTTTGATGTAATGTCCTTAAAACAAGTCAAAATGAGGCTCAGTAGTGTGTGTGGCCTCCACGTGCCCGTATGAGCTCCCTACAACGCCTGGGCATTCTCCTGAAGAGGTTGCGGATGGTCTCCTGAGGGATGTCCTCCCAGACCTGGACTAAAGCATCCGCTAACTCCTGGACAGTCTGTGGTGCAACGTGGCGTTGGTGGATGGAGCGAGACATGATGTCCCAGATGTGCTCAATCAGATTCAGGTCTGGGGAACGGGCGGGCCAGTCCATAGCATCAATGCCTTCCTCTTGCAGGAACTGCTGACACACTCCAGCCACATGAGGTCTAGCATTGTCTTTCATTAGGAGGAACCCAGGGCCAACCGCACCAGCATATGGTCTCACAAGGGGTTTGAGGATCTCATCTGGGTACCTAATGGCAGTCAGGCTACCTCTAGCAAGCACATGGAGGGCTGCGCGGCCCCCCAAAGAAATTCCACCCCACACCATTACTGACCCACCGCCAAACCGGTCATGCTGGACGATGTTGCAGGCAGCAGAACGTTCTCCACGGTGTCTCCAGACTCTGTCACGTCTGTCACATGTGCTCAGTGTGAACCTGCTTTCATCTGTGAAGGGCACAGGGCACCAGTGGCGTATTTGCCAATCTTGGTGTTCTCTGGCAAATGCCAAACGTCCTGCATGGTGTTGGGCTGTAAGCACAACCCCCACCTGTGGACATCGGGCCCTCATACCACCCTCATGGAGTCTGTTTCTGACCGTTTGAGTGGACACATGCACATTGTGGCCTGCTGGAGGTCATTTTGCAGGGCTCTGGCAGTGCTCCTCCTGCTCCTCCTTGCACAAAGGCGGAGATAGCGGTCCTGCTGCTGGGTTGTTGCCCTCCTACGGCCTCCTCCACGTCTCCTGATGTACTGGCCTGTCTCCTGGTAGCGCCTCCATGCTCTGGACACTACGCTGACAGACACAGCAAACCTTCTTGCCACAGCTCGCATTGATGTGCCATCCTGGATGAGCTGCACTACCTGAGCCACTTGTGTGGGTTGTAGACTCCGTCTCATGCTACCACTAGAGTGAAAGCACCGCCAGCATCCAAAAGTGACCAAAACATCAGCCAGGAAGCATAGGAACTGAGAAGTGGTCTGTGGTCACCACCTGCAGAACCACTCCTTTATTGGGGGTGTCTTGCTAATTGCCTATAATTTCCACCTGTTGTCTGTTCCATTTGCACAACAGCATGTGGAATTGATTGTCAATCAGTGTTGCTTCCTGAGTGGACAGTGTGATTTCACAGAAGTGTGACTGACTTTGAGTTACATTGTGTTGTTTAAGTGTTCCCTTTATTTTTTGAGCAGTTTATATATATATATATATATATATATATATATATATATATATATATATATATATATATATATATATATATATTGCATGGTTTATCGTCTTAAGTAAAACAAAGGTACTCCCACTGGTGAGAGGTGTTTTATTCAAAAGTTATTGCAGCTCAGATTTGAACTTTTATGGAGCAGTATCTCAGTGGCCTGAAACTGTACAGTGGCGCTGTTGCTATATCATCCATGGGCCGCTCTGGTCAGTTGACCATACATCTCCATAGGCTGGTGTAGCAACAGTTCCATTGTAACATTTCAGGCCATTGAGACACTGCACCTAAAAATGTCAGGTTTGGCTGTAATAACTTTTAAATAAAATGCCTTTTGAGCGGTGGGAGTTCCCTTGTTTTACTCAGGAAATAAACCCTACATTATATTATTTGTTTACTATCAAGTATTATTATACGTTGTAAGGGGTTCACAAGCTTTGACTCTCCAGCCATTGGGGAATACAGTTCCCTTCATCCCCAATCATCCAAAGGCCCAGTAAAGAGGAAATATTCAATTTTTGTTGTGTATATAAAAATAACACACAATTTAAAAAACAAGTTTTAGCATGTCTACTGAATGAGAGCTTCCATCTGTCTTTAAACCAAATCTACCTTGAGCCAAAGGATAATCTCTGCCAGCAGATGTCTGGAGTCCTTGCCATCACAGTCCTCCATTGTTTTCATTCTTTGGATTGCTAAAGTGAATTGTGCCTTTCATGTACAGTTAAATTATATCTCCTAATTATAAAACATAGGTTCACTCTTTATTATTGAGTCATTAGGATTATAAACTGAATTTGTGTACTTTTTTTTTTTTTTTTTTTTTTTTACCAGTGTATGTCATAATGAAATGTTTTGTTTTCTGTTAGTCCCTGTGAACGTATGATAGGAATTTGTATTGTGAAACAAACTGTCTTTATATTGGGTTGTCAGTAAACAGAGGTGAGCTGTGCAAGTCTGATCAAGGCAAGTTCTTTGGTACAAATGTTTAATACAGTCCACTGCCAATACACAGTTATGCTGTTTAAATGGCACTAAAGGTTAGCACTTGGAGCGCCAGAGGAGTGTACACAAAGGATTACCCTCTGTACCATAGTGAACAAATAAAAAAAAATTCCCATTGATTTAAATAAGATTTTTTTTTAAAGGGATAGTAATGTTTCACAATAAAAGCAGCTCCAATTACTATTCATAGTATTTGGGCCATGGAGTGTGTGATTTCAATACTGTCAGATTTGTAGTTCAAGAACAACTGAATGATAAAATATCCCCCTCCTGACCCTTTTTACTGATGTAACACTGCTCACCTCAGAGCAGCAAGACTGTCCGGATGGATCGCAGAGAGGGACAATCTTCAATTAGCATAAGGGAAAAACCTGTCAAGGAGGGCAGGGTTTTCCTTATAATCACAGTAAGAAGTCCCTTTCTATGAGCTGTCCGGTTCCAGGACCAGCTTCCACATCAGTGGGGAGGTGGCTTACACTAGGTAAAAGGGGCGGGAGGGTGATACTTTATCATTCAATTACTCTTGAACTACAACTCTGACAGTATTGAAATACTCTATATGGCCCAAATGCTATGAAGACTAATTGGAGCTGCTGTTTTTGTGAAACATTTCTATTCCTTTAACTACTTCTATAGTATTCAGTGGGTTATAGCCCCATTTATAGGGATAATAATATATGCCAATAAATGTAGCTCAGATTAATTCTCATATGTTATGTTTCATGTTTTGCTGTATATTAATCATGTCTGAGTTGTAGTTCTAAAGTAATTCAGTTTTAAAGTATCCCCCTCCCGCCCCTTTTACCTCTTGTATGCTCCTACCCGCAGATGTGGAATCCAGGCACTTGAGCAGACATCGCACAGTGAGGGACAATCGTCTTGCTGTGAGCAGATGAAAACTCTGGCCCCCCCTTGTGGAAGGAGGGCAGTATTTTCATTATACTCACTGAAGTTTGTACCTCGCTGTCCGGACCAGCTTGGGGAGCGCATTGCGTAGGTAATAGGGGCGGGAGGGGGATACTTTAAAACTGAATTACTTTAGAACTACAAGTCAGACATGATTAATACACATTGCAACATGAAACATAACATATGAGCATTAATCAGAGCTAGATTTATTGGCATCCATTACTATCCCTTTAAATCAATTAGAATTTGAGGAATTTGTATTTGTTCCCTATGGCGCAGTTGGTTTAGTCCAGAATTTGATAATTTTTCATAGTATATCAGCCTAACTTTGAAACCTTATCATAGATGGCCAATACTGGTCCTCAAGAGCTACCAACTGTGCATGTTTTCAGGATATCCCTGCTGGATCACATGATGTAATTAGTGTTTCAGTCCTTTTTAACCCTTTCAGTGCCAGAGGGGTACGCAGCACATTGCAAAGCAATGTGCTGCGTTCCCCTGTGGCACTCAAAGGGTTAATGGCTATGTCTGTGCTCACTCAGGGTAGCTCTTAAAGCGAAACTACCACCGCTAACAAACTTGCCCCCCCAATAATTCCCCATCTAGCGACTAGCTGCTCGGTAGAGCTAGTCGCCAGAATTATTACCACGGTAATGAGAATTATCCATTGCTCCCGGACTGACAGGCAGGAAGGAGCACAGACGTCTTTCCATAGTGACGCCTGCGCTGTCAGTCCCAGCCTGCTCTAAGAGGGTTTGCTAGGAGCTGTTTGGCTCCAAAAGGGACTGACAGCGCAGGAGCGCAGAAGTCACTGTGGAAAGATGTCTGCACTCCTTCCTGGCTATCAGCCTGGGAGCAATGGATAACTATCGTTAACGCGGTAATAATTCTGGCGACTAGCGCTACTGAGCAGTTAGTCGCCAGATGGGGAATTATTGGGGGGCAAGTTTGTTAGTGGTGGTAGTTCCGCTTTAAGCACCAGGGTTGGCTACCCCTGAATTATATATTGGTGAGCTGTCCAGAAACCATGGGTTAAAGTAGGAATGTAATTAGCTCATTGCTTTACCTCTTAAGGTGGAACTTTCACCTTAACTCTTTGAGAGAAGATTATATACATTTCTTTCAAAAGAGAACATACAGAGTTATACTGTGCATTAGTAGGCAAAGCAGGAAGGTCAGATAAAGACTAACTTACTTATCAGCAGGAAAGCTAAATAATTCTTATGTCTCTGGGTTATGAGGCAAAGGTTGAACTTGATGGACTTTTTTTTTTCTTCTTTTTATAATATAAACCTAATTTACTGTGTTACTGTGTATAGATACCTGACATGCATGACGGACACCTACGTTATCCTTTTGTTAAAAAAAAAATGAAGACTCCCTTATTCTTAGGCAGGGGTGTCCAGCTCCAATCCTTCTACAACAAACATGCAAGGATTTAAAGGGATAGTAAACCTTAAAAATAAGTTTATTTTATATTCTAGCCCTTAAAAAAACATGACGAATGATATAAGTCTTATCTCCCAGACCTTTATAGTTTGGGAGATATTCAGAAGTAAAATAAAGTAAAGTTCCCTTTTCCTGGCTGTTTCAGCCAAGTCTGCCATCTAGTGGACAGATTTGGAATTCGGTCCACAGATCAACCGGCAGTTCTTTAGCAGTGCCGAGATCACGTAATTTGAACTGTGTACAAAGTGTGCCTGGCTTGCAAGCACACTTTGTAGACCATTTCAATTAAGAAATGATTTTTAAAGATTGTGATCTTGGCGCTTCTGGAGAGCCGCAGCCGTTCCCGGGACCAGATTCCAAATCTGAGAGCTAGAACGGTGACATCACTCAGGGGGAAACTTTGCTTCTGAACATCTCTCAAACCATAAAGGTTTGGGAGGTAAGAATCATTTTTCATGTTTTTTTAAGGGCTACAATATAAAATAAGCTTATTTTCAAGGTTTACTATCCCTTTAAGGATCTCCTTGATTGATCACAGCAGAGTTGATCAGTGGCTATGTTAAGTGCTATCGAGAACGGGAGATGGACATCTGTGTCCTAAGATATACCAGTAGTTTCCACTGGCAGAAAATTTGCTTGGTGTAACGCCTAAAAAATAAATCTAAAATGCATTTGTAGTCTACAGTAACTTAAGGTGTAGCAATGATTTCAATAACATTGCATGTTTTAACATGAACACATGTAAAAGTTTCCATGTTGTTAAAGAGATAGTAATGTTTCATAATAAAACCAGCTCTAATTAATCATCATAGTATTTTAAAAGCAGCTCTAATTAATCTTCATAGTATTTGGGCCTTGGAGAGTGTTGTTTCAATACTGTCAGAGTTATAGTTCAAGAGTAATTGAATGATAAAGTATCCTCCTCCCGCCCCTTCTACTGATGTAACACTGCTCAGCTTAAAGCAGCAGGAAGTGCCCAGGTAGATTGCAGAGAGGGACAATCTTCAATTAAGCTAAGGGAAAAAGCTGAAAAACCTGTCAAGGGGGACAGGGTTTTCATTGTTCTCACAGTAAGAATATTGACCCTTGATGTGAGCTGTCTGGTCTATGGACTGGATTCCACATCTGAGGAGTGGGGGCTTACACTAGGTAAAATGGGCGGGAGGGGGAAACTTAATCATTCAATTACTCTTGAATTACAACTCTGACAGTATTGAAGGAACACTCTGTATGGCTCAAATACTTTGAAGATTAATTGGGGCTGCTGTTTTTGTGAAACATTACTATCCCTTTAACACAGTGTTTCTCAATTCCTGTCCTGAGGACCCACTAACAGGCCAGGACTTAGGTATTTCTCTGCTAGAGAACAGGTGTGGTGGTCAGAGGCTCATTCACATTGATTAACTCACCTGTGCTCTAACAAGGAAATCATAAAATCCTGGCCTGTTAGTGGGAGTTGAGAAACACTGCTTTAACATATATAATATGTAGTTGTGCTGTTTTTCCAGCATTTTATCAGAATATACAGTACTTAGTTTTTCCTGCTCGTCTGTGATAAGAGAATGTTGGTGTGTTTCTTAAAATAACCTATCCTTTCATATAAGTGCAGTTATATTATTTTACTTATATGCCATAAACCTTTTCTTTCTTCCTGCTCTGTCTGTGATGCTTGCCAAATTGCTCTTCTTTGATCGTACATGATGTTTAACAGACACAACTTTTAACCCCCCCCCCCCGGAGGGGGTGCAATTCATTGTTAATTACTTTACCCTTTGAGTGTCAGAGGGATATGCAACACATTGCAAAGCACTGCATTGCATACCCCTCTGCCACTCAAAGGGTTAATGGGTTGACAGTTCTTGGACACAGGAAGAAACATATATTTAAAATAGTTTATCCAAGCTGTTGAAAAACAGCACTTACTGTTTAGTATATTTTAAGTTATACTAAGCTGTGAATGCACATACATAAACTTACCAATTCTAGAGCACACTATTTGCACCATTGGGTACAAATTACAAATTCTCCATATTCCCATTGATTCAACTGGGGCTTTTATCCCCTTGAATGCTAGACAGGTTTCCAACACATTGGGAAGCAACATGTTGGAAAACTCTCTAGCATTCAAAAGGTTAAAATGACCCTTTAAATCAATAGGAATTTGTAGTTATACCTTGTGGCTTAGTTTGGCCCTAAGTTACACTGCTTTACTTTTAAAGATAGGACCCATAATGTACGTGTGAAGTTGATAGTTAATTTAACACAGGAGTGCCCAATAGGTAGATTTCAATCTGCAAGTAGATGTCTATAATTAATGGTAGACTGCAAGACTGGTGCTGAGTAACATTTGCCAAATTCTTCCAACATTAACTCCTTAGTGATAGTAATGTCCCAAATTATTTTTTTCTGTATTGTTAATTAAATAAAAATAAATTATTTATAGCAATCCCCATCTCTCAGACCTCTATGGTTTGAGAGAGATTTGCTTTCAAAGTTTGCACCTCTCTCCCCTTCTCCTGATGTCAGCTCACAGCAGGAAATTTGAGTCTTGTGACTCGGTGAGGCTCTTCAGCACAGCCCAAATTGTGTTGTTTAAAAAGAACTTCAATGGAACGGTCTACAAAGTGTGCTTGCAAACCAGGAACACTTTGTAGACCGTTCCATTGAAGAAATTATTTTTAAATAACGTGATTTCAGCTCTGCTGAAGAACTGATGGCTGGTCCCAGGACCAGGATCTCCTGCTGTCAGCAATGCTTCGGAGATCTCTGTAGCTTTCAAGGGGTTAAAAGCTGCATTTAAATAAACACAAATTTGGTGGCTTTAGCTCTGTCCCCATAGTGCAGCTGGCTTGACCCCTAATTTCTGTTCTTTTCCCTCTGATTTACTTCCCTGTGAGTGAGTTATATATGTTACATACACCTATTTTTGTGCAAATTGCCTTGAAATTATCTCTTCTTTACTCATATTTTTGTTGTTTTGACACAACCATTTTCCATTAGGAAAATTGTCTAATTTTTGAGGAAATAAACTGTATCTGTCTCATATGCTTAGGCCGAAACGTATATCTGGGGATGTTCTGCTTCTGTTGTGCAGAGAGGGTATGCCGGACATTTTGGATCTGGACTGTCTGAGAGCGGGACCAGTCTGAATATGGAACTGTCCTCTCTGCAGTGGCTCTTGGGAGTGAAAAACGTGACTTGAGCAGCACCTGAGAGGCTTCCATGCCTTGAACAAAACACTTAAGTTTGTTCTTTCTCGGTGTGCGTTCGACACACTCCTAGTTCCTGCTTTCATGTGCTTAGCACAGGTGGAAGAAGAAGAAAAAAGTTAGTAAATCCTACAAATGGGGAATACATAAATGCCAATTCACTCTTTAGTACATTTTGCTGTGTTAAAGAGATAGTAACAGATCCCAATAAACAGAGTTCCGATTAATCGGCCTAGTTTGTAGCCCATGTAGAGCCATGTATCAGTACTATCCGATTTGTGGTTTTGGAGTAATTTAATTCTAAAGCATCCCCCTCCTGCTCCTTTACCCTGTTTTTTAGCTGCCTCCCCTCAGATGTGGACTCTGGTCATCGAACCAGACTGCTCACAGCGAGGGACAAGTTTTATGCATCGAGTATAAGGAAAACCTGCCCACCTTGATGAAGGAGGGTAGGGTTTTCCTTATGCTTACTGAAGATTGTCCCTCGCTGCACTCCATCCGGACCAGCATGAAAGGCAGCATGATGTAGGTGAAAGGGGAGGGACGGGGATACTTTATAATTAAATTATTCAAGAACTACAAATTGGCTGGTTTTGATACATGGCTCTATATGGACTACAAAACTAGGCAGATTAATCGGAGTGCTGTTTTTTGGAACTATTACTATTGTCCTAACCTTGTTTTGTCTAGCTCTACTGCTTTTCAGTCAAAAAACGATTTACTAAAGAAATGGGGTGCAATTCTGAGGTGCAAATAAAGTGCACCGTAGATGACAAACCATCCTCAGTGATTTAAATAGGGCTTTTAACCCTTTGAATTCTGGATATGTCTCCAATGCATTGTGAAGCAGTGTGCTGGAGACCTCCCTAGCATTTAAGCGGTTAAGTTAAAGTGATTAGTAATGGTTAATTTTAAGTTGATTTAATATTGTAGACATTAAAAAAAGATTAGCATCAATGTAAATCTTATCTCTCAAACTTTTATGGTTTGAGAGATATAACTTGCTAAAGTTACCTTTTTCTGGCTGTTTTACTCAAGTCTGCCATCTAGCTGACAGCTGCAGACTCCAGTCATTTGACCAGACAGAGGCTCTTCAGCAGAGCTGAAATCACGCTATTTAGAAATAAATACTTCATTGAAATGGTCTACAAAGTGTGTGTGCAAACCAGGCACACTTTATAGACCGTTCCAAATGAAGTATTTATTTTTAGATATAGTTATATTGACGCTGCTGAAGAGCCACATCTGGTCAAGCGACCAGAATCTGCTTCTGACAGCTTTACAGCTCATCAGGCAGAAAGGGGAGGGACCAGAGAACTTTATTTTCCTATATCTCTCAAAACATAACTGTTTGTGAGATACGAATAAGTGCAATTACTCTCTTTTAATTGTATATACCATACTTTTGTTCTGACATTACTATCCATTTAAAACACCATTTAAATCAACTGGAATTTTTGCATGACTGTAATAGTGCAGTTGGTTTGCTCCACGTTTTTATAGTACATTCAATTCAATGTCCGTATGGGAGCGCTTCTTTCACAATGGAGGGAAATGGATTTCCTTTAATTTACCATTATGCTGGAGAAGCCTTCACACATTTCATCTCAACATATTGGAGATTTTTCTAGGTCCCAAAGGGTTAACTGCAGGGTTGCCAGCTGTCAGGTTGTGATTTGGATCGTCCATTTTTTGGGTTCTCTGTCCAGACCTTTTAGTCCTGTCACCTGGACAGAGATCTTTTCCCTTTCCATTCTTGCTCCACGCTCCTATTTACTGCAGGAAAGGATTTTGCATGATAATAAAATATTCTCACAGATTAGTTTGTTGTATATAGGGCCAAAGGGATAAAAGCGTATATAGTTCTTATAACGAAGTTCCAGAGCGGTACCATGTGTGAAGGGTTAACGCTTTTAGAGCTAGAGGGGTGTACAATGCATTGCTTTACTCCCCTTTGGTCTTCAGTGGGTTAATGTTCCCCTACAAGTAAATACAATCATGTAGCCCATTTAAGCAGTCAGCCCCCACAGTTGTCAATTCCCCTGGAAGTCTCACATCAACCTGATAAAGCAATTGGAAATAGATTTCTATTGTTCATGCTGCAGTACTTGAATTAGCCTTTTGTGTGGTTCCAGTAGAAAGAATGGGACATAAATAGATTTTAATGTGAAATAAATTACATTGCAAGTGTAAGTGAATAGGTTTTCAATGAGAAATGAATGCCATTCCGATCTGAAACTATCCCATTTTAAATTATCTACAGTCATTTAGCACAGCTAAACTACAGGCAAAAAGAATACAAATGTTTATGTTAATGTACCATAAGGACTTGCTCAGGTAATGGTGTCTTATAGCAGTCTTATATATCTATATTCTTGGCATAGTAACTGCATTTGCCTGTGTTTGCTTATCCCTATTTTAGGTCTGTATTTATTTAATTTTCTTATCCTATATAATAATTCGCTAATGTAAGTTTGTCAGATGTCATGCGCAGTAGAGATGGCTGCGCGCGTTGCAGTCATGTTCAGTACAGACTGCTCACGCCGCGGCTGATAACAGAGCGGGGCATTTTGATTTCAGACCGTAGTCCTCTGCGCACTTTCAGTTGCTGCCTGGCACTGTGGTCCGGTCCGTGTACACGGGTTGTTCAACTAGTCTACACAATAATCAACCTACTTAATATCACTCAGACAGATAATCTAGAGAGAGAGAGAGACCCACCTTGGTTCTTTAGAATCATGTAAACATAATCAAGATAATGAAGTATCTCTATCCACGTACAGAATATATCAGAGTTCAAATGCAAGAAAAGTACATCTACGTGACTGATGCATGAATGACTTACCTAGGTAAGTCCTTGTGTTCAGCATAAGGTCAGTTTATGTCAGGCATGTAGTTTCTCTTTAAAATTTATTTTGGAATTGTAGCTGAAGAATTCTTTTTAACCCCAATAATCTGTCAGTTACTACCTATTCCACTATGGGCTTGTTCACATAGATGTCATTACTGCAGTGTTATCTCTGTGCAAATGTTGGAAACATGGTGCAACTTCTCTGCATTCTTTCTAAGCAAAGGGAAGTTTCAGCATGTCTGATTTGCACATTGGTCTTTGGGGCAGCAGTGAAGATAACTTTGTTTTAAAGGGCAACTACCACCCAGCAATAACTTTACATGAATGCAGTCTTCATCTGGCGACTAGCCAAGTGGCTCCAAAAGGGGCTGACAGCGCAGGCGCACGGACGTCACTGTGACGAGATATCCGTGCTTCCTGCTCCTGTGAGCCTCGGAAAAACGGCAAAATCTTTGGAACCAGGTAATATTTCTGGCGACTAGCGCTACTAAGCAGCTAGTCGCCAGATGAAGACTGCATTCATGTAAAGTTATTGCGGGGTGGTAGTTCCCCTTTAAATTGTGCCTCCAATGAACTGCTAAGAGGTTAAAGGCCCATTTAAATACATGGGAACTTTTGGGAAATATTTTAGTCCCCAGTGGTTCAGTTGGCTTGCACCTCAATAGCTTCTCTCTATCTTTCTCCATACAACCATCAGTGTTCCTCTAAATGTTCTGAAGCTTATTAAAGGGATAGTAATATTTCGATACAAGAAGGTTTAAAGCGGAACTATCACCTAAAACCAAAGTTTTACCATGCATTTTAATGTTTAACCCGGCATTAGTGCTGTGTGTGTGTTCTTCAACTCGACAGGTAGTGGAGATATTTGCCCTGCAAAATCGGGCACTTCCGCATTCTGCGGGACTCCATGACGTCTCAGGACTTCCCAACTGCCCCAGGGAGTGCGTTCACGCTCCCTTTCGAAGCTGGATTTCTGTGATGTAGCGTTACAGCAAACTTCATAGAACGCGGAAGTGCCCGATTTTGCAGGGCAAATATCTCCACTACCAGGCGACTTGAAGAACACACACACAGCACTAATGTCGGGTTAAACATTAAAACGCATGGTAAAACTTTGGTTTTAGGTGATAGTTCCGCTTTAATATATTTGCTAAAAAAATAAAGCAAAGGATCTATGTCTTGTCGATATAACTTTTATAGTTTTCCTGTGATATCCTTCCAAAGTTTCCCCCTCCCGCCCCTTTTACCCATGTCAGCGCTCTAGCTGACAGACTTGTATTCTGTTCCTGGGACCGGACAGCTTGTCTGCAGAGCTGAAATAGCATGGCATGCAAAAAGAATCTTCAGGAGAATGGTCTACAAAATGTGCCTGGTTAGAGGTAGGCACACTTTGTAGACTGTTCTCATGAAGATTATCTTTGTATGCCATGCAATTTCGGCTCTGCAGACAAGTTGTCCCATCCCGGGACTAGAGTACAAGTCTGTCAGCTAGAACGCTGACATGATTAAAAGGGGCGGGAGGGGGAGACTTTAGAAGGATCTTACAGGAAAACTATAAAAGTTGTATCAACAAGATGTAGATCCTTTGCTTTATTTTTTTTTAATAAATAGAATATTAATCCTTCTTGAAACAAAGTATTACTATCCCTTTAAATGGAACAGTCACTAGAATTCAAGTTTGCATATTTAAAAATACTTGAAAAACTGCATATGTGTCATGGCAGCCAAATGGCCAGCAAATGTACCATTAAAGGGGATGTATCACCTCTATAGAACTTAGGCTAAACAGGTTATATAGCGAATCTGACAAAAATTGTGTTTAAATTTTATTTTAAAAGCTTTATTTTGTCAAAATTTAAGTTATAAATTCTGAGCTGCAGCTACTTCCGCATAGACTGTGGTTCGTCGCTCTGCCTCTGCTCCCCTCCCTCTATCCAACCTCTGCTTCTACTTCTGTAAGCTGGAGTGGTCTCATTATCTAGATATCGATCTCTGCCAATGAGATCGCTCCAGCTTATAGACAGAAGCCTCCATCATAAGTGTTGGCTGGATAGAGGGAGGAGAGCAGAGGCAGAGTGACGGACTGCGGTTACAGAACAAGTAACCGCAGTCTATGCGGAAGTAGCTGCAGCCCAGACTTTATAACTTTTGACAAAATAAAGATTAAAGAAAATATTAACGCAATTTTATTCAGATTTGCTATATAACTTAACTATTTAGCCTAAGTTCTATAGAGGTGATACATCCCCTGTAAAGAGATATTTTTATTTGGTACCATATGCTAATGCATACTAATGCTTGCTAATTGCTGTTCCAGTGATGTTTCATATGCAAAAGAAGGTTGGTATTTTTGGAGCTCAACTTTATTGGAATTACAATAATAATAGTAATAATAATAAAAAAAGTCACAAACTGAATTCTGGGTAGGTATTTTGGTCATGTTAGGGGTTATATGCAAACAAATGTTATTTTTTGAAAAAACAGTCTGCCCCCAAAAAAAAACCAAAAAAAAAAAAACATGTTCACATGAAAACTAATTTGATTATGAACAGCTGCAAACATTGGCACAGGGGTATAAATGCCCAAGCAGTAAAAGTGGTTAATGTTGCCAATACCCTCTAATATAGGACTTGATACCTTTTTATTACTGGTTTTAGCTACAAATTTGCCCATAAACTTCAATAGGAATCAGTGATAACCTTTATCACCTGCAGTGTTATCCAGCCTTTTGTCAGTCACTGGAATATTGCAGCATGTTATAACTCACTCATTACATAAATCAGATAACCAGTGTTGTGAATAAAAAAGGAATAAAAGACAGGGTGCGCACATTCATTTTTGAATACTTGGAGCACTCATAGATGGAATGGGTTTTCCAGACAGCTCACCCAAACTTGCCCTGGTGTTCCCTATATTCACTGGGTGGATCACTCACTAGGAAAATGTTCCTCAAACCAGATCCAGCTCTGGATCACAAACTGGAAAAGAGATTCATGGACAATCCATAAAGAAATCTGCAAAAGAAACAAGTTAAAGGGACTGTATTGTCTAATTTTAAAAAATATTCAGGCTTGTAGCCATTCAAAAAATAAACTAAACAATCCTAGTCCCATCTCTCAAACCTTTATTTGCAGCAGTTCCCCCCTCCCTCGCCTTTCCCTGACGTCAGTGCTCTAGCTGACTACAGGGGAATCCGGTCCCTGGACAGTCGAAGGCACTTCAGCAGAGCCGAGATAGCGAGATATAAAAAAAAAAAGATTCCCCTGCAGTCAGCTAGAGTGCCGGCGTCAGGGAAAGAAGATGGAGGATGGATCTTTACCTGCAAATATCTCTCAAACCATAAAGGTTTGAGAGATGGTACTATGATTGTTTATTTTATTTTTTGAATGGTTACAAGATTTTTTTTTTTTTTTAAATTGGACAATACTATACCTTTAAACATAAATATTCTGTTTCAAAATCACATGTAATGATTAAACCTTAACTTGTTTCATGACCACCACTTGGAGAGTTCATCAGTAGGAAATTGCAAAACATACGGCCTACCTTGTTTCTTAACTTTTCTCAACCATTCAAGTTCCACATTGTCCGAAACACCGTTTTTAAAATTATTATTTTTTTTTAAAGACATAAAAATTAGGAGTAGTCAGTTGTTGGGACTACAGCTGATATATGCCTTTTTGGGTATGATGCTGGGTGTCATTCCCAACAGCTGGAGATCTAAAAATTGACTACACTTGACGTCATCTGTTTTTAAGCAGCTGGTCAAGTAAACAAAGCCACAGTGTGACCTTACCCTACATTTGCGATTTGTACTTGTATTTGATATTATTTTTATTTAACTGGATAATATTAACCTTGAACAGCACAGGGTTATTTCAGCATTCCCTGCTGGCCTGTTAGCTACAATTAGACCCGATTTATCCTCTGCTGCAAGAGTACCGCTATGCAGCCTATCTGTATGATCCATTTAAAATAAACTTTTACCCTCTGAGAGAGGTTTTCAGTATATTGTTTGAGTTAGATTTGATATTTTCTGTATTTTTATTTTTGATATGCTATTTAATATCTTTATTTACTAAAAAAAGAAAAAAATGACTACTTTCTGAAACAAGTCTTTTTAATCCAGGCATATCAAACATGTAGCCAACGAGCTGAAGTCTTGTGTGCCGCAGGTTGGCATTGTAAGGCTCTTTATAGGCAGAGTATCTTTATGCCCTGTGTTGGATACCACTCTGGCACACTAAGGGTTAACATGCTAAAACTTAGCGTTTTCACTTCCTGAACATACAAAAGAGGAGCAGGACATTGCCTTCTATCTTTCTTACAAAAATGGCAGCAATTTAGGGTCTAAATGAGCAGTTAATTGGTAAATATCAGATAGTAGGGTGAGAGCCCCCAGTGTTAACTGTGACAGTTGGCATACCTCCATTTCTCCTAATCAGAGAGGGACACTTTTTATTTTAAAAGGGGGGGTGTTGAGGGCGTGGCTGGTGGACGGGGCATTACCTTGAATTTTCATGTTATTTCATGACCTATAAACACTCTGTGTAACTGAAATGATTTAGAACAAGACCAAAGTATTTTATTTACACAGACTACTTTATAAACCCTTATACTGAAGTTTAACCAAACATTAATGTGAGTTTTATTGCTGTGGAGCAATGTGACATTCTTTTATATACATAGAACACAGTATGATCTCGTAAAAAAGAGGGGCATCAGGGTATGAAAGAGGGACTGAGGGATTTGGGTCTCAAAGATGAACACTTCAGCGATATTTATCTAGACCCAAGGTTGTTCTTTCTGTGGGCAGAAAGAAGGATCTGACCGAAACAAACAGGGTTTAATGACCCCAGCCCCCCAAGCGCTCTCATCATCTAACCCCCTTTTTTCCCTCTGACTTCACTTGTCTAACAATGCACTACAGAAAGCCACAGCTGAGCACTGCAGTCAGTGGTGTTCATCAGACATACCAGAGGAGAACCCTGTCTCTTCACTATCAGGGCCGGGTGTAACTAGACCTCACTTCAACCGTGTGGCACTTGTTAGTAGCTGCGGTAAGGCCAGGGACCAAACCGTTCAGATGAACTGTCCAAACCTCATTCCTTTGCAACGCACACAAATGATCTCTAAAATCTAAATGGCATATAAGGTGTTAAAAATACAAATTATCCAAATGTTCTTTAAACATACAAATGGTCTGGGAGCTTAAAATTATTTTAAAAGTTGCAATTAGTTGGGCAGGGATATATATATATATATTTTTTGTCTGGGTAGTTATAAAAGTGGGTAAGAAAATATCTGCAAATTTGCTGGGGTGAATTAAAGAAGCTAATTGTCTGGTTCTGTTAAACCTTTGAGTGTCAGAGGGGTATGCAACGCATTGCTTTGCACTCAAAGGGTTAAAAGCCACAAATGACCCAAGTGAACTTAAAACCGTTTTCAGTACTTTTCAATACATTGCATTAATTTGCAATATAAAGAGGATTCCTTCTGACTGAATGAAAACATGAACTCTTAAGGCAAGTGTACGACTGGCAACAGGCCCTCCAGCTGTTCAGGGGCTACAATTCCAAGCCCAGGCAGCGAGCCTGCTGAATGGGTGTCTGGGCGTGATGGATGTAGTCCTCAACAGCTGATTTGATGCCGGGGTTGATGATCTAACCAAGGGTCTGACACACACTGCAATCCCCATGGCTATATAAACTCCCTCCTCCCCCTCAAGCACGAGGTCAACATCTCTCAACCCACAGCAAATTAAATAAAATTTAATGCAGTGCACGAGTACCTGGGGCTGGATTCTATTACAGGTGCTAATTTTATCTCTGCTTTTATCTCCAGTTTTCCCCATAGACTTCAATAGGAAAATGTTTGATAGATCGGTCCCTGATTCCCTGGCCCCTGGTGAGATATTCTGCTAGTCTCTGATGGCGTTAGTACATTCCCGCTCTGACTCTCTTCACTTCTCTGGTCTCTGCACAGTGTAGCGTGCTCACTCACTGCTGCTACTGACTAGAGCAAGGGTGGATTTTGGCATATGCTCACAATGAACTAATTTTTGGAGGAACATGAAGGAATCCTGTTTGGTTGAGACAACAAACCAGAGGGACAGCAGCCCGGGAAGCGGGACAGTGACTTAATTCGGTGGAACAGAAGCCTGGAAATGGAACATTGACTTAACACGGTGGGACAGCGAGAATGGGCCCCAAAATCAGGACAGTTGGCATCTATGCAACAGGTTTTGGGTCAAAACTCTGAGTCTCAGGGTCAAACCCTTAGAGTTCCCATATACGCTTTAGACTTTCCTTTAGCACAGGAAAGTGACTGACCTTCTGATGAACTCACCTGTGCTGACTCAGGGAAAGCCTCAAGTCCTGGCCTGTTACTGGTGCTTGAGGGCACGAGTTAAGAACACTGTTCAACCAGTTGCAGCAGAGGTGAGAAACATTCCCACTGGTTTAAATGGTGCTTTTTACCCTTAAATGCTGAATCTTACACCAGTGGAAATGTGGGGAATTTCTATTTGTTCCCTAAGGTGCAGTTGGTTTGCTCCACAGTGACTCAGATTTTCTTTTTGAACATAGAACCATTCATTTTGTAGATCTAGTTCCACTTTGACGGATACATGGCAGTTGGTTCTTTCAATAAGACGGTAAAGGGGTTAAGGTGAAATACTGTAAGGGGTTAATCAACTTATAGTACCAAGCACCAAGAATCACTGGAGAGAGAGGGATCGTTGCCCATACTTTTAAAACCAAACTTAAGTTATTCTGGAATAAACCAACTGCACCATAGGGAACAAATAACAATCCCTAAATTCCCATGAGTGTGAACATGCTCTGCAGGGAGAGCTGGGAAGGGAGATGCAGGAGAATTTGGAATGTGGGGACGTCCTGCAGAGCTGTGCCGAAGTAGCCTTGTGCTGCAGAGGGCAGAAGTGGTTGCCACAATTCAAACTTAAATATGTAACATCTCTTACTGTATTTTTTATTTTTGTTTTTTTTCACAAAAAAAATCGCCAATCCATACAACATTGGATATTGTCTTGGGGGTGTCATTGGATAGTGTCTTGTGTGTCCCCCTGTGGTGCTGTTGGTTTACTCCAGAATTATTCCAGTTTGCTTTGATAAATATGGGCCTATGTTCTTTATTTTTTGGGGGAAAAGTTGATTAGAAAGTGTAGCTTCTCTTAACCCTTTGAGTGCCAGAGGAGTATCCAGCGCATTACAATTCTATGTGTTGGATACCTCTCTGGAACTGAAAGGGTTATGTGATGTCTTTATTTTTCTAGAATGTAGAAATTTATCTTGGGGGGAAGTAAAGGTAGAGACATACAGATCATCTCCTTCAGGGAAGATGAATGTGGCTGTGCAGACCTTATGGGCAAACTGCAGGCGCACTAAGACCAACAGCAGTGACAATGGAAGTGAAGCACTAAGGCGTGATAAGGAGGTGCATAAACTCTATCCTATATAATAATTCGCTAAATCGTGTGTAACGCCGCAACATGCGCAGTAGACACTGCTGCGCGTGCTGCAGTGATGCGTAGTAGAGACTGCCCGCGCCACGGCTGATACAGAGCTGGGCGCTCCGAAGGAGAGTCTAGCTGTGTATCAGCCATGGTGCGGGCAGTCTCTACTGCATGTGACTGCCCTGCGGCTGGGTGACAGTGGCACTGTGGCCCGTGTAACGGGCTCTTCAACTAGTAGAATAATATAGGAACTGTGAGATGTGCTATCATCTCTGCTATATCACCTCCTTATCACACCTTAGTGCATAACTCCCAACATGTCCTAAGCTTCCTGGGTCAGTACTGTATTTTAAAAGGGTGTCCCATATCTTGGACAGCTCCTCAACCTACCCTTGGAAATTACAGTCTCAGAGTAAAGACTGGAGCATATAGTTAGAAACATTAGAAGGAGAATTGGCCATTGATTGTTTTGACTGGAATTAATTCCAGTATTGGGCTACAAGAAAATGGCTCTTCACAGCGTTCTAAACACGGCATCAGGGACATTACTCAGTTTTCATTCCAAACAAGAGCTGCAGAGCCATTTTCTTGTAGTGTAACGCTATGTTAAGGCTTGGAGCCTGGTGGTCATTTACTTGTAGCTGAGCATAGGTGTTGTTTTCTGCTACAGTAGCAAGCATGCAGTTCTCCTCTAGTGTTTACAACTCTGTAGTGCTTCTGGGAAAGAGCAAGTCAGGCACTGGCATCACGTGATGTCAACTTCAGGTCGTGTGTCCCCTTTCACACAGTCACCCTAGAGCCAAGGAGAAGTACGCTGCCTCTTTCTTCTCAGCAGTATCTCAGAATGACAGAAAGGGAATGTGATCACCTTGTGCAGTAAACTAACTGCGCCCTAGGACAATAAATACAAACATCCTTACATTATTATTGATCTAAATGGAGCTTGTTACCCCTTTAATGCATTGGATACTTCTCTAGCATTTATTTTCAATGAGCTGGAGATCTCTCTAGCATTTAATTACTTTGTTTTAAAGTGGGACTGTCACCTACCTTATATGCCACTCCCAATATTTTTAAATATACTGCATAGTGCAAAACGCCCTGTTTTTAGGATAAGTAAATGTTTCCTTACTCTTACAATTTACCCCCTTTTCTCCTCATGTGAGTGAGTGATAACATTACCATCTTAATTACATACTACAGGAGTGGCAGTGCTCGTACTCATTTGTTTTTCTAAAATCATACGCCTTCTCTTGGTGGGCAGGCGCACTACATATTCTGGTGTGCCACATGCCCCATATATTAATCTATCAGGAGTACGCACACAATATACAACATCCTGCACGGATCAGATTGCAGGGTGTTTTTGGAAAATGCTGCTTCGTAAGCAGCTTAAACTGTTTAAAGGGATAGTAATACTTTATTATTACTATCCCCCATATTGGACATATTTGTAAAATAAATTAATAGCCCCCAGGTTCATCTCTCAAACCTTTATGGTTTGAGAGATAACCGAAGGCAAAGTTCCCCCCTCCCTCCCCCTTCCCTGACGTCAGCGTTGTACTGACTGCAGGGGAAGTCTGTTGTACGAAAGGCTTGCGGCTCTGCAGCTGAGCCGAGATTGTGTTAGTGAAAGAGAATTATTTCACTGAAATGGTCTTTTACATGTGCTTGGTTTGTAAGCACATGGAGAAGACCGTTTCAGTGAAATAATTCTTTGTCACTAACACGATCGCGGCTCTGCTGCAGAGCCACATGATTAAAGTCAGACGGATATCCCTGCAGTCAGCACAACTCTGACTTCAGGGAAGGGGGGGGGGGACTTTGCCTTTGGTTATCTCTCAAACCATAAAGGTTTGAGAGATGAACCTGGGGGCTATTAATTTATTTTACAAACATGTCCAATATGAGGCATAGTACATAATAAAGTATCGCTATCCCTTTAAATTTTGAGGTTGAGGAAACCCTCCCAAAGGGAATAGCTTACTTCGGGGAAAAGCATGGAAAGTGGTGGATATCCAGCCTTGCATTTTACATGACTATGGTACATCTTGTACCGCAGGCAACATCATGAGGGAAACTTAGTGTCCAGTTATGAGTGGCACCTCAAATGAGCAGACCACACCTACGTCCTGAGTTGTGTATATATATATATATATATATATATATATATATATATATATATATATATATATATATATATAGACACACTAGCAAATGGTACACGCCATTGACTGTGCGATTGGGCACGCTGTGTGTGTCAGAAACCTGCTGGATCGCTGCAGTTCCCGCCCAATGTGTTCTCCTAGGCAAAGTGGCTAAGCAGCTGGTTTGGTTGAGCTTTCTCAACCAATCAGCGTTGTGTGCCAGGCCCACTGACAGCATACCAGAAAAACAAATTTTTTTAGAGATATATATAATTTAGTTATTTATTTTATTTTAAACAAAAAAGGTTTGTCCTTTTTAATCTCTATTGAGGTAAGGGGGTATGATTTCCCCAAAACATGTCAAGTGAATGTGTTCAAATCCATTTTATGGTGTTGCGAAACCTGTTTGAGCTTTGTAAATAAATACAGTTGTCAGCCCCTTAATTTGCTGCTTTCGGATACTCGAAAAAGACTCATCATACTACAGCTCTGCAGCTGGCCATTAATGGGAATTGTAGTGCAATAACTGCAACAGCTTGAGTGCTGGTGGTCGTCTGCCACTTCTCAGTCTCTGGAGACTATTTTCTAAATAGTACTTTTGAATAAAATGTTCGAGGAGTTTAATTTAGTATTCTGCTCTGATAAGACAAACCTCACGTTGGATGACTTATAAGTTCTAGAGTACAGGAACACTAGTTCATCATAGAGGTGACCTTGATACTGTGCAAAGGTTAATTTCACAACTAAACCTTTATACATGATCATTTTATTTCAGGTAATTGTTGCATAATCAAGGGTGATAACTGGATCATGAAATATCAGTCACATCAGTCTGTACTAAATCTGCCAGCTTTCTAGATTTTTTTTTATTTTTTTTTTTTTATTGTTTTGAGTCTGATGTACTAAGATGAAGTGGAGTCATTCTGGAACAAACCAACTGCGCAGTAGGGGATGAATAAAATTTTCCCAAATTCACTTTGATTTAAATTCCTTGAATGTGAGAGTGATCTCCATGCATTGCAAAAAAAAACAACAACAATCCATTGGATGCCTATATTGCATTCTTTTTTTCTTACTCCCCTGTGATTTGGTGGGCATGGTACAGAATTACTCCAGTTAGTTCAGGTACATCAGGCTCAGTGATTATTTTGCACATATTTCAAGGCTGGGTAAAATTTGTATCCTTTATGTAAAATACCAATTTACATGTATTTTTTTTTAATTTATATTTTCGTTAAAATGTTTTAATATGTATTGATTTAATTAGATTTATGTTTACAAAACTTGACGAGTTATGCGGTTATGCTCATAAGCGATGCATGTTACAACCTGGAATGACTATTTACAAAAAATATACTAAGCAAATATGTATCCGTATATGTTCTTAGTTACTCTTGCACTTCTTAAAGGAGAAGTGCCACCTCAAGGCAAGAGCTTTGAGGGTCCCACATTTACTGTTTTCCCTTTTAGGAACAGGCTTGATAGAAATCCAAGGGCTACACTATGCAGTCCCAAAACAGTGCCTTTCAATTATCTGGGGATGGGACAGTTTCCCCTGGAGGAGTAGGCTAAAGCCATGGACTTTACTTGCTCTACTCTCCAATAGACTTCAAGTGTGGGTTTGTTTAAAGCAGAACTAACATACAACTGGCGTTTATGAGCCTTATGTATATGGAGTCAACCAGGGCCGGATTTACATCTCAGGAGCCTGTAGGCACAGAAATCTGA
The DNA here is from genome assembly GCA_037306005.1 of Rhinophrynus dorsalis. Lineage (NCBI taxonomy): Eukaryota > Metazoa > Chordata > Amphibia > Anura > Rhinophrynidae > Rhinophrynus > Rhinophrynus dorsalis. The sequence continues at coordinate 363,768,799 of CM074723.1, read as the reverse complement.
AGCGCCCCCCCCCACACACACACATTGGCCATCTCCACTGGACACCTACACAACGCTCCAAATCTCCACATTACCCCCCACATAACCATATTGCCCCCCATCAGCTCCATATTGCCCTCACATTGCCCCATCATCTTCAGCTTGCCCCCACCAGCTCCAACTTGCTCTCGCATTGCCCCATCAGCTCCAACTTGCCCTCATATTGCCTCCATCATCTCCACACTGCCCCCATCATCTCCACATTGTCCCCCCCTTATCCGTTTTCTACCTCCCTGGTGGTCCAGTGGAAGGAAAAGTCTCTGCCACCTTCTGCACAGTCTGTATGCTTTTGCTCCCGCGCAGTCTTCTCTTCAATAATGCAGAGCGCTGGGAGATGATATCATCTCCCAGCGTCTGCATTACTAAAGAGCCACTGAGGGAGCAACAGCATACAGGTCTGTGCTGAAGAAGGCACAGATCTTACTATGCGGCTGGTTACTGCTGCCACTGAATAAAAATATTATTAATAAAAAAAAAAAAAAAAATTGATTTCAGTGACAGGCACCCCTCCGTGGGGTGCGCCTGTAGGCAGATGCCTACTCTGCCTTATGGCAAATCCGGCCCTGGAGCCAACCGACTGCACTGTAGGGGTAAAATATAAATTCACAAAATCTCATTGACTGAAATAGGACTTTTAACTGGTTGAATGCTTGTGAGGTCACAGTGTTGGAGACCCCTTTAGTACTCAAGAGGTTAACAGCCCCATTTAAATTAATGGGAATTTGTGGATGTGTTATGTTCCCTGCAGTGCAGATTGTGTGCTGCAGAAGTTCTCCACTTTGCTATTATACATAAGGCGCAGTGAGAGCAGGACCTAGGTATTGCACTGTAGTAACATCAGCCTCATGGTGAGATCAATCAGAGCGCTGCATGGCTCAGATTTCTACCCAATATCACGTTTGTGGATGACCCACAAGGTTGTACAATGCAGCAGATATGTTCTGTAAACCTTCTGAGTGGTCACAGTCTGAATGATCATTGCCTGGTAACTCATTGGATGATACAGACAATTTAACTTGGCAAAAACTTTAGAAAAACATGTAAACATTGGGTATTTCTAAACTCAAGGCAATATTATAATCTATTTAGCAGGGGGTTTTTTTAGCGTTTGTAGATGTGTAAAAGATTTTTCGTGTCAAGGCTAAAAAAAAGTGATTTTGTTACTTTTTTAATCATTTTTTAATTTTTTTTATAGTAAATTATATGATATGATGAAAATAATGGTATCTTTAGAAAGCCCATCTTCTGGCAAGAAAAACTGTATATGATATGTGTGAGTACATTAACCCTTTGAGTGCCAGAGGGTTACGCAATGCATTGCTTTGCAATGCGTACCCCTCTGGCACTCAAAGGGTTAAATGAGTAAGAGGAAAATTATAGCTAAACACAAACACAGTAAAAGTGTTAAAACAGCCATTGTCCAGAAAGACAAAAACTGTTCCAAGCCTCTGGTCCTTAACCCCTTTGCGTCCACTGCCATGCCAGGACCATCACAACTGTCCAGCACTTAAAGGGATAGTAATACTTTGATTTATCTTTATCTCATTTTGTAGGCGTTAAAAAAACATGAACGATATAAGTCTTATCTCTCAAACCTTTAGGGTTTGAGAGATATTCACAAGCAAAGTTTCCCCTCCCACCCCTTTTACCTAGTGTAAGCCATCTCTTTTCAGATGTGGAATGCAGTCCATAGACCAGACAGATAACATGAGGGGACAGTCTTCTTCTTATGAGAACAATGAAAGCCCTGCTCCCCTTGACATGCTTTTCAGCTTTTTCCCTTATCTTAATTGAAGATTGTCCCTCTCTGCAGTCTACCTGGGCACCTCCCTTCTGATCTGGCTGAACAGTGTTACATCAGTAAAAGGGGCGGGAGGGGGATACTTTGTTAATGAATTACTCTTGAACTACAACTCTGACAGAACTGAAATAACACTCTCCAAAGTCCAAATACTATGATTAATTAGAGCTGCTTTTATTATGAAACATTACTATCCATTTAAGGACCAGTGACGGTCCTGGCACATCATGTAATTCAGGGCTCCTCACGCGGCTGCATGCCACATGGGTAGCCCTGAATTGGTTTGCTTAAACAAAAAAAAAAAGCCCCGTGGTCCTCAAGTGCCGGCCGTGCGTGAGCCGGTTGTTAATGGGTTAAAAAAATAATTAAATGCTTTTTTTTTTTATATCAAATTATAAAATATGATGAAAAATGTAACAAAAGCACTTTTTTTTTTTTTTTAGCTTTTACACAAAAATCTTTTACAAATCTACAAACGCTAAAACCCCCCGCTAAATAATTATAATATTTTCTTAAAGGGATAGTAATACTTCGTTTTAACTTTATTTTGTAGGCATTAAAAAACATGAAGAATGATATAAGTTTTATCTCTCAAACCTTTATGGTTTAAGAGATATTCACAAGCAAAGTTTCCCTCTCCTGCCCCTTTTTCCTAGTGTAAGCCATCTCTTCTAAGATGTGAATCTGGTTGTAAGACCAGACAGATAACAGCAGGGGACAATCTTCTTTGTATGAGAAGAATGAAAGCCCTTCCCCCCTTGACAAGTTTTTCAGCTTTTTCCCTTATCTTAATTGAAGATTGTCCCTCTCTGCAGTCTACCTGGGCACCTCCCTTCTGCTTTGGCTGAACAGGGGGGCCATACTTTGCTTGTGAATATCTCTTAAACCATAAAGGTTTGAGAGATAAGACTTATATCGTTCTTCATGTTTTTTTAATGCCTACAAAATAAAATAAAGATAAAACAAAGTATTACTATCCCTTTAATTTTAGAAATATCCAATGTTTACATGTTTTTCTAATGTTTTTGCCAAGTTATATGGCAATAACTAAAAGTAGCAAAAATTGAGGTGTTCTAAAACTTTTGACCGGTAGTGTATATTTAAAAAAATATTACATAAATGTTTAAAATACCAATAATAATATATGTATGGCCTGCTCTTAGGCCTTTTAAAAAAAATATAGCCCTTTGAGTGCCAGAGGGGTATGCAAAGTATTTCAGAGCAATGTATTAGGCACCCCTCTGGCACTCAAAGGGTTAAAGGAGGATTGTTAGCTGTCAGTTTTCTTTTGTCAGATCTTCTTCCATAGGATCAGTCCTAACAGTCTAGCTGTGACGGTGTTGTGCTGATTCAAGGGGAACCCACAGAGTAACTGACCTTTGATACTAGAAAGTGACCAAGATGAGGTTTTGAGATGGAGTGTGAAGGCACCATAGAATGTATTGGAGATTGCCGAGTCTTGATAGGTGCTTTATAGGAGCTACATTGAGCTGCGTTGCTGTGATCAAAGCTAAGTTCCCATGCCAGCCACGGTCTAAAAGACTTGGTATGACATGATTATGTCCCTTTAACAATATATAGACCCCCCCTTGCTATATTGTACATAATATGACTTTTTAATTCCATCTTGTTGCATTCTTTATCTGTGCTCTTCGTTCTAGTTTGCAAAGAATTATAACAGTCTCAGGATAAAATCCTTGAAGACTGCAACCCTGCCCTAGATTAGTTAATGTTGTTTATAAAGATAAAGTGTAATAAAATGTTATTACTCCTCATTAATTACTTGCACCTACTCAGTAATAATAGTCAACACGGGCCTATGAAACATTTGTTTTGCAACACCGTTTTTAACTCTTTTGATGTTGGAGAGGCCTCCAACACGTTGCTGGTCTTTCTTGCTTCCAGGAGGTTAATTGGTCTTTGTCATGGTAATGAAGGCTTTCTAAAATGTATATTTTTGTTCTTCTGCAGATTTGAATCCTTTATTTATTCCTTACGTACCAAGGAACACTCTGTAACCCTTAACATCACCTGGCGTATGCTGTTTCCTTACAATTGATCATCACAATTGTCCTGGAGTGGTAGAGTGAAGGTGTCTGAAATCTGCATTCTCATTGCAGGTAAAAAATTGATAAAACTCCTGTATCCTTGTTTATGACAAATGCGGAGACTTATCTCTTACATTAAAGCTAATAAGCTAATACAAAGATAGTTGGTATCTTGCATCATTAAATGAAAATATAATTTACAAGTATATTACAATCTAGATCGTAACACCACAGTTCACAGGTATCTGCTGCTCAAGATCCAGTAAGACAATGCTATTATCATCAGTAAGGAAATCCGATCTAAGAAGCAGGGGTCAACTGATAGCCCAAAGATTAATCCAATTGGATAGAAATTGATTGCAGAATGTTATATATGATATATAGTAAGCTGATTGGACACTGCAGTCTCCTCCACTTGATTGTAGTCTCATGCTGTCACTGAGATTTTGACCTGCAGGAGAGGAAGCAAAGAGGACACTCAGAACTGGGTTTCCAAGGCATAGTAAGCAACCACCTAGGGAGCCAAATTTTGAGTGTTGCCTCAGTCAAGCAGTCCATTCTCATGGTGCTGGTATATGGGAGCTGGTTTGTTTACCAATTTATATATTGTTATAGTGTCCTGTTTTATATATTAATTTGGCCATCTTGTTTAACATTTTGCATATGTATGTACTGGTCAGTTTATTTAATCCTTTTATTTGCGCTTGTATAATATATACTATGATTTTTATGCCAAAAGATAGATGGATATACCTGATACTGTGCACAAATAAACATCCATCAACATGTTTTAATGAACTATCGGCACTGAGCCTTGCTTTTCAGATCCATAGTTGATTTTTTTTTTTATTTTTTTATTTTATTATTTTACTTTGGTTTTCCAGTGCTATATAAAAGAAACATCCGAGTTCTCTGCAGCCTTTGTGTTTGATGTAATACGTCTTGTTACTGTCACATTCTGGATGCTGAACAATCATGCCACAGAAGAGATTAATCTTCCCTTCACATGAGGTGAAACAGATCTGTTGATGTGTGACAGTACAGCCTGGGATGGCTGCCCATAACTACTCACCCTTGCAAGATTTGCACTTGATGCGGTTTCTGGTTTCAGGGCTTCATAAATACATGGTAATAGGGAACCTATTTGATATGCATGATAGAGTGCGTGATGCCTTATAGTAGCAGGGGGTGGACAACCTGTAGACCTTCAGTTGCTGGGGAAGCACCAACAGCTTGATAACGCCGTCCACCGGAGGATGATGGGAGTAGTAACTGTTCTACAGCAGTTGTAGGGCTGAGGTTGCCCTCTCCTACCCTAGAGCTTTGTAAATTGACACAAAGTAAAATGGATATATGTATCGCTTCTAATTAAGTTATTAATTATAATCGTCTTCCGTTCCAAACTAAAACAAAAGCCCCAAATATGTCCAAGAAGTTTAACTAGAACCTACTGGTCTCTGGGTCAGATAGGTCTCCTTGGATGCAGGGCACAAGTCACAAATGTTTCCTCTGAACCTCCTGTAGTTATGCCCCTGACAAGACATTTGCCTCAGACCAAACCTATATTCTTATGTGACTTTTTTCGCCACCTTTTTTAAATATATTGTTTTTTTTTCTTTGCTCTTGCAGCACTTAAAAAATAACCTAAAAAATTGTGTTTCTATACCCTATCTGGAGCTCAAAAAAAACCAAAACAAAATAAAAACCCATTAAACACACATTCTCATCATTCCTGCAATGTTGGGAGCTTTATTTCAAAGAAGTTTGAGAGTCATAAGTTGACTCTTCCCATCTGTCACAGGTTTGAAGCTGAGCAACCATTAGACTGGAGAAGCGATTGGCTAATCCACTCTATTGGGGAGCTTTTTCCTGAGCACAAGTTAGAATGGGGTGTTGTGCTTGTCTGCTATGTTGCATACGGGCTGAAGAGGCGAACAAGCAAACTGGTGGGAGGGTGAAGAGGGGAAATGCAAAAGTAAGAGATGGGGAGTGGAAACTGTGAAAGTGAGAGGCGTACTTGGGAAAGGCAAGAAGGAGGAGGCGAAAGGGAGGTAGGAGGACAAAATGGAGATGCAAAATGGCAAAACGGAGGGTAGGAGGAGGGTGAAGTGGTGGGTGGGAGGGTAAAATGGGAAGGTTAAGTGGCAAACAGGTGGGTGTGTGGTGGGAGCTTAGGAAACAATGTGTTGATTTTGACAGGATTAGCCACTGTGGGCGTGGCAAAGCCCCCTTACCAGTCCTGTCAAAATCTCTACCCCAGGCAACTCTCATCAGCACAGGCTAGCTCCACACTACTGTAGCCTGGGCATGTGGCTGCCACTGATCCTGAAACTGGTTCAAAAACAGACTAGCCTTTTATAATATAATAGATAATAAAGTGGTGAGCAGTGGTAAACAAACTGATCCATCTGAAAAATAAATTGATTAATATAACTTCCTTGTCTTGAACATAATTTAGAACCCTCTGGATCTCCTTTGCCCTGTATATAATGCACCCTGATCATGGAGTGAAGGTAGGGTGATAACTCAGCACTGTGTGGATACTTAAAGGGATAGTAATAGTTTGTTTAAAGTTTATTTAATATTTTAGTGCTTCAAAAATGAAATGGAATGTCCCCAGTCCTATCTCTGAAACCTTTATGGTTTGAGAAAAAATCGTACTGAAAGTTCCCCACCTCCCTCCCCTTTCTCAAACGTCAGCGTCAACGGGAATTCAATCCTGGGATCATCCAGCGGCTCTGCAGCAGAGCTGCAATTGCGTTATTGGCAAAGAACTCCTTCACTGGAATGGTCTTCTACGTGTGCTTTGTTTCCAAGCACACGTACCAGACCATTGCAGTGAAGGAGTTCTTTGCCAATAACGCAATCACGGCTCTGCTGAAGAGCCTAATCTGGTCCCAGGACCAGATTCCCCTGCAGTCAGCTAGACGCTGATGTCAGGGAAAGGGGAGGGGGGCAGAACTTTCAGTACGATTTTCTCTCAAACCATAAAGGTTTGAGAGATAGGACTGAGGGCATTCTATATCATTTTTGAAGCACTACAATATTAAATAAACTTTAACCCCTTCGTGACAGCTGCATGCATACACAGCTGTCACCTTAACGCCCAGCTAACATCTTCTTTTTTTTTTTTTTTTTTAAACAATTCTGGAGTCCCCGAACAGCGTGCAGCCGCATGGAGAACGGGACTTACCAGGTACGTCCTCTGTCACTAAGTGACAGTTTCTGCGGGACGTACCTGGTAAGTAAATTGTCGCTATGTGGTTAAACAAACCATTACTATCCCTTTAACCCCTTAACGACCGGCTGATCATCGCGGCGACAGGTCTTAAGGTCCGTGGAGCATTTTTTTTTCTTTTTCCGCTTCCGGACTCCCTGAACGGCGTGCAGCCGCGGGGGGAGCCCGGAACTCCATGACAGTCATAGTACGTCATGGGTCGTTCAGTCAGATCGACCCTTGACGTACTATGACCGTCAAGGGTCGTTAAGGCCTTATACTGGGAAGCTAAAGAGATACAATTTTGAAATAAACCATCTGCACCCTAGGTGAAAATATAAATTCTTAAATGTTGTATTGATTTTAAATGGGTTTAACTCTCTCAATGTTAGAGACGTCTCCAACATATTGCTTTGCAATGCTTTGTAGACCTCTGTAACATTCAAAGGGTTAACATCCCTATTTATATTGATGAGAACTTTCAATTCCTCACTATGGTGCAGGTGGTTAGACCCAGCTTTGCATCTGTTTATTGCATGCGGCACTCCGTGTTTTTGTCAAGTCAGTAGAATGTACTTTGCATTGTATAAATCTGTGAGCACAGAACATTCCATGAAACAAAGCAATGAGAAGTCGTGTTGAGGTACTATGTAGCTTTGAGCAGTCAGTTTTACCATTGATGTAGGGGTCACTTATTTAAAGTGGAGGGAGCAATACTGTTTATTTTACACAGGGCCCCCCAATGGCTTAAAAATGTACCAATATCATCTTAAAAGTGTTAGTAATACTTCAGATGTAGAAAAAAACATGATGTAGCATTTATCTCCCTGAGTAAAACAAGAGTACTCCCACTGCTGAGAGATTATAGCTCATACTTGACTTTTTTTTAGGTGTATTGTCCCAGTGGCCTGATACCATATAGTGAAGCTGTTGCTACACAATTCTATAGAGATCTATGGTAAACTGATCTGATCTGTCCATAGCAAGGTGTAGTGTCAGCGCTACTGTACAACTTCAGGCCACTGTGATATTGTGCCTAAAAAATGCAAGTTTGAACTATAATAACTTCTGAATAAAACACATTTCAGCAATGGGAGTTTGCTTGTTTTACTCTGGGAGAAAAACCCTACAACATTTTTTTTAAACATTTTAAGTATTACTGTCCTTTTAAGTGATAAATTAAAGAACAAACAGAAAAGCAAGATGGCGAATGAGGACATAAAGAATAGGGAAGTAAGAAGCACATTTCTTTGCCCAACACAACATATTGGTCAGGGCGCAGAAAGAAAGTAGCTTACTTCTGGGGTAAGCCAACTGCTCCATAGGGAACTGGGGCAAATCAACTGCTTCATCAGCAACTGGGACAAAGCAGCTGCTTCATGGGGAAGGGGGTCAGAGCAGCTGTTTCATAGGGAAGGGGGGGGTCAAAGCAGCTGCATCATAGGGAAGGGGGGTCAAAGCAGCTGCTTCATGGGGAACGGGGGGCAAAGCAGCTGCATCATGGGGAACGGGGGGCAAAGCAGCTGCATCATGGGGAGGGGGGGGCAAAGCAGCTGCATCATGGGGAGGGGGGGGCAAAGCAGCTGCTTCATAGGGAAGGGGGGGCAAAGCAGCTGCTTCATAGGGAAGGTGCTTCATGGGTGAAGGGGGGGCAAAGCAGCTGCTTCATGGGTGAAGTGGGGCAAAGCAGCTGCTTCATGGGTGAAGTGGGGCAAAGCAGCTGCTTCATGGGGAAGGGGGGGCAAAGCTGCTGCTTCATGGGGAAGGGGGGGCAAAGCAGCTGCTTCATGAGAAGGGGGCAAAGCAGCTGCTTCATGGGGGGAAGGTGCTTCATGGGTGAAGGGGGACAAAGCAGCTGCTTCATGAGGAAGGGGGGCAAAGCAGTTGCTTCATGAGGAAGGGGGGGGCAAAGCAACTGCTTCATGAGGAAGGGGGGCAAAGCAGCTGCTTCACGGGGAAGGGGGGGAAGCAGCTGCTTCATGGGGGGAAGGTGCTTCATGGGGGAAGGGGGACAAAGCAGCTGCTTCATGGCGGAAAGGGGGACAAAGCATCTGATTCATGGGGGGGAGGGGGGTGCAAACCAGCTGCCTTGCAAGTGGGGCAAACCCGCTGCTTCACCGCAAACAAACAAGCAAATTCCAAAATTTCCAAATGATTTAACCATTTAAGTGCATCTGTCACCGAAAGGGATAATGAGGTTTTTAGCCATGTGATTATAAGAGACCTCTCCAATGCACTGGTTTGCTGGAGAACTGGAATAATTCTGGAGCAAATCAGTTGCAACACAGGGGAAGAATTAAAGATTCCCACAATACCCATCAAATTAAATGGGGTTATTAGAAGTCACTAATGCATTGCTTTCGAGTACAATAGAGACCTCTAGCGTTCTGGAGGTTAAAACTCCCACTTAAATCAGTGGGCATTTTTATTTGACCTCTATGATGCAGTTGTTATCCCAGAATTACTTCACTTTCATTTTCTGCATATGACCTGTTCTGTCCTCCTGATTCGTCCTTATGTCCATGTATTCGCAATGCATTGGATACCCCTCAGACTCCCAAAGGGTTAAAAAAAAAAAAAAAAATCCCTGTTTAAGTGAAACTGGGAGATATTACTCATCATTGGAAAACAAGTATGCAATCAATAGCTTATGTCACTACCGTGTATTAACCCCTTGAGTGCCAGAGGGGTAGCCAATGCATTGCAACACACTCAAGGGGTTAAAGCGGAATTACCACCTAATATAAAGTCGCCCCCCTCTAATTATGCATATAGCGACCAGCTTCTTAATAGTTCTATTATCTGCCACAAGTACCAGCATCCGAAGTAATCCTTTTCTTGTGAGACTGAAGGCCAGGCTTCTTGCATTAGAGCCATCTGCGTGCCTGCGCCATCAGTCTCTTCCAGGGCCTTTTGGCAACATGCAGTGCCTCCTAGAGGACAGCGCAAGCACGCAGACATCTCTGAGCCAAGATGTCTGTGCGCAAGCCTGGCCGCCGGTCTCACAAGAAATATAGATTGATACTGCTAGTTAATAAAACTGAATTGTTTACCGTTTGAGTGCCTGAGGAGTGTGTATCACCTTGTTCTGCAAAGAGTTGCACTTCTTTATTACTTAAAGGGTTAAGGTTAGTGTTATGCCGATAAGTTATATATTTCTGTTACAATGTTTAGAGATAAAACGCCATAAAGCAATCTGGTAATATGTATTTGCACAAAGCTGCATTCATATTCAAAGGAAAGGGGTGGAGGTAAGAACAGTAGGCAATCTACTTTTAGTTATTGCAAAAAAAAATTACTGGAAACCACACAGGAAGCTTCACTGAGTGGGTTTCTTGAATGAATTACTGTTAATGTTACTACAGTGATTCCCCAAACTGGGAGGCATGAGGATAGTCTGTGGTGGTTGGGGGGGGGGGGGGGGGGGGGGGGAGACCAAGGCCTTGTTTCAGCACACAAATTTTATTTTGATATGCAACGTAACACTATCCGTATTGTGAAAAATGATTGCAAACAAAGTTTTGAGAAGTCTGGTTCACAGAACAGTTGTGAACAACATGGTCTGCTATATTTGTACTAGTGGTACACGTACATTTGGCTGGCAGCAGATGTTTATTAGAATGTAAAAATGTCTGTGGAATAGAAAATTATGTATAATAAATTTGTTTTCTTCAAAATACATAATAAAATACAAATGGATAATAATATACATGCAAAGTGTTGCATTCATTTTGATAAAAATTGAGGGGGGATTCAGGGTTGGTTAAATTCAAAATGAGGGTTTCATGTGAAAAAGTTTGTTAACCACTGTGTTAATCTGTGACTAAAAGTGCAACAGGTATGAGTTTTTGGTGTCCCATAAATGTGTACCAGTGAGCAGGAAACATTAAAGAGGCAGCAACCTACAATTTTTTTTTTATGAAAACATATAGAATTTGTCTATTGAATAAAACACCCAATGCTGAGAGGCGATTCGTTTACATTTTTATTTTATTTTAAATTTAAATGTACTTTTCTTTTGCCTTTAATCAGATGGCACTGCTTTTATCACCTACTATGGAGAGCAGTAGTCAAAGACTCAAGCTCTCACATATTGTGGACTATAAAATATAAAAAATGGATACCTGTGCATTAAGACATGGGCATCCAACATGTGTCCCACGTGCAAAATGCTGCTCCCTAGCAACATACCTGAGGTTTTAACATTTTGAGTGCCAGAGGGATATGCAACGCATTGCTTTGCAATGTGTTGCATACCCATCTGGCACTCAAAGGGTTAACAAGAACATATTTTGCCTAATTCAATAGCACTCATGAACTAGTGAGACAGTACACCCTAACCACCTCCATACCACTAATGACACCCTGCAGTTCCCAGACTACCACTAGGCCTATAACTGTGCATTTTTTGATTTTAAACTTTTTTGTACATTTGTGTTACTGCTAGAAAAAAAAATCTATATTTTTTGAATAGCTAACAGACTATTATCTATATATATATATATATATATATATATATATATATATATATATATATATATAAAAAAATTAATGTAGCCCTCACACATGGATTTCTGATCATGTGGCCTATAATTGAAAAAAACTTGGATGCCCCTGTATTTAACCCTTTGAGGTCCAAAACAGCAGGCAGCACATTGCCAAAACAATGCATTTCACACACCTGTGGTCATTAGGGGTTAAGAAGTTCAGTTTCTGTGTAATTTTGCATTTGTTAACCCTTTGAGTTATGTACCTCTCTTGTACTCAAAGGGTTAAGGGAATGTTATGCATGCTTGTTCTTAAAGGGATAGTAATACTTAAAATGTAAAAAAAAAAAAAAAAAAATATGTTGCAGGCTTTATACTCCTGAGTAAAAGAAGGCTACTCCAACTGCTGAAAGGTGTTTTATTCATAAGTTATTACAGCTCAAACTAGGTACAATATCAGTGGCCTGAAATTGTACAGGGTGCTGTTGTTAGGATGGTGTAGCAACAGCGCCACAGTACAATTTCAGGCCACTGTGATACTGCACCTAAAAAAAAAAAAAAAATCAAGTTTGAACTGTAATAACTTTTGAATAAAATGTCTTTACAGCAGTGGGAGTAGCCTTGTTTTACTCAGTGGATAAACACTACAACAGTGGTTCTCAACCTGTGCTCTCAGTGGCTATTAACAGGCCAGGATTTGAGGATTTCCTTGTTAGAGCACAGGTGAGTTAATCAATATAACTGAGCCTCTGATCAACACACCTGTGTTCTAGCAGGGAAATTCCTAAGTCCTGGCCTGTTACTGGCCACTGAGGGCATGGGTTGAAAACCTCTGCACTACAATATATATTTTTTTACTTTTTAAGTATTAATATCCCTTTAAATGAACATTCCTGCTAAAATATAATTTTGTTTTGCTCATAAAGAATGTGTCGCCACATAAATTAAAGTTACCCCCAAATCATTATGCACATAGCAATCCATACTAGTAGTATCCTGAATAAGTCTGGCGTTTTTGAGAAATCCAACTCGTTCCGAGACACACAGATGGGCATCTTGCTGTACCGGCATCTGTGCGCCTGCACAGTCAGTCCCTTCCTGTACCTTATGGTACAATGCAACTCCCCACTCACCAATCCTAGGGGAGACTGGGACGGACATGCAGGTGCACAGGTGTCTCTTTAGCAAGATGTCTGCGATGATGCTTGTGCATCTCAGAATGAGTTGGATATATAAAATACCAAATGATTGACTATTGCAGTATATAATAATACCTGTTTTATTGGGCTAACATTCAATCATATGGACAAGCTTTTGAGAGCTGTTTCCTTTTTCAGGTCTAAAGTATGCTGTAGACTTGAAAAAGGCAGCATCTCTATCAAAAGCTTGTCCATATGCTTGAATGTTAGCCCAATAAAACAGGTATTATTATATACTGGCTGGGTACACACACAAAAAAATAATAGGAGTCATAAAAAGCAGCATTCACATAGTAGAACACAGCAGCAACAAGTTTGTCTCAGTGTTTCGGTAGCTCACAGCTACCTTCTAGAGATCTTAACCCCTTAAGGACCTGCCACAAGCACACGTGGCCGGCACTTAAGGACTACGGACCTTTTTTTCAAAATTTTTTCCCCTTGCGGTCCCGGGCTCCCCAAACTGCATGCAGCCACGGGGGGAGCCTGGAATTCCACGACTGTCATAGCACGTCATGGGTCGTTAAGGAAAGTAGTTGACACACTCGTTGCTGCTATTTTTTACCTTCAAGAAAGTAGCTGTGAGTGCTGCTTTTTCTATATAGCGCATACATGAATACATATAAATATATATACCAAATACATGTAGGGGAAGGGAACTCGGCACACTCTTGTTCCCAAAACATTGTGATTTATTTGGCAACAGTGGTCAATGTTTTGACATCAAACAAAGATGTATTACACTCATCACTGCTTTGTTTGGAGTTGCAGAAGGAAGTAAGCATTTCTGATTAAGGTTGTTTCCTTCAGCCTGCTAAAAAGCAGCACATGTAATTTCAGATACCTTGTGTTCTGTCAAGGTTTGGAAGCCTTGACCTATGGGTCTTTCACTTTTAGAGCCTTATTCATCAAGCTAATTCTGGAACAAGCAAGCTTTATCCAACATTTGAAATGAAAATTCAGCAAATTCCCATTGATTTAAGTGGGCCTTTTAAAATTTTGAATGCTAGAGAGTTCTCAAATGTCATGGGGATTTTCACTTTTGCCTATGACATACCTCCCAACATTTCAAAAGGCCAAAGAGGGACATTTGTGTTATATGGGGTGTTACTGGAGGCATGGCTGGTGGGTGTGACATTACAGAGAATTTTTAGGTAAGTTCATGACCTACTGACACCTCTTTGTGTAACTGGATACATTTTTTTAGAACAAGAACATAGTATTTTATTTACACAGACTAATTTTTAAACACAAATACTGAAGTTTATACATACATTAATGTGAGTTTTATTAATGTGGAGCAATATGATACACTTATATACACCACATAGTCTGATCTCCTAAAAAGAGAGACATCAGGGAGGTAAAGAGGGATAGAGGGATTTGGGTCTCAAAGAGGGACACTTGGGAGGTATGCTATAGAGCAGTTGATTTGCTCCAAAATGTAACCTCTAACTCTATGAATAATGCCCATACTCCTTTAGATACTAGAGATCTCTCCATATCTGACATCTGCTTTTTTGTGAATGGTGCATGGTGTTGCCCATGTATTTGGGCACACTGTGCATGTCAGGAACCCGGTGGATCACCGCTGCATTGGTGAGTCTCATTTGCCCCAAGGCCACTCCTGTAAAAATTGGTGCCCATGATTCACTGCATGAGGTCACTCTCTGCCCACATACCGCCCCATGACAGGGCACACTGAGAACCATAAACCACTTAGAATTATATATATTGTCGGGTCATCCAGGATAAAGGTTGATCCTCTGGGCTCTGTGAGTTCCCTAGTAACTCCTCCCCGTTAGTTCTGGCTTTGACCACTCATCAGGCCCATTCCATTCATTCTTCACCCAATTTAAGTGCAAACCCCTCCTTCCTCCCTTTGAATCCAACCCAATTAACAGCACAAGTCACGCCCAACCCCAGATCTTAGTGGTACTCTGGAGGCTTAGAGCAAGAAGCTTCCCAGGTGTAGACTTTTTCACCAAGGCAATGTATAGTGATATAATAGAGACCTCTCTAGCAGCTAAGGGGTTAAAGCAGTTGTTTTCTAGAATTTGTGTTCCTGTAACCCTTTCATTTCCAGAGGGGGTGTGCCACGCATCACAAGACAAGATTTACGCATCCTCTAGGCACTCATTGAGCTAAGAGGACCCCTCAGAAGCATGCAGATAGCCCAGAATGCTGGGAATGTTCTGTACTAACTTTATACAGTCAATCCTATGGTTTCTTTTTATGCTGTCATCATCTGTCACTGTGTTCCAGAAACACCGCTCCTTAGAGATTCCCTGCAGTGACAGTGCTACAGCTCCTCTTGTATAGTGGAGAATTCACTCACCTGGGGTGCTTGAAACATAGGCCTAACATATAATAGAAAACTGGCGATTCTGGGGCAAACCACATGCACCATAGGTGAGAAGTAAACATTCTGAAAATGCCAGTTGATTTAATTGGAGCTTTTAACCCCTTGAATGCTAGATAGGTCTCCAATGCATTGCTTGCAAAGCAATGCATTGGAGACCTCCATAGCAATAAAGGTGTAAACCAAGTGTGCCACAGGGAACAAGTAAAAAGTGATATTTCTATACAAGATATTTTAACCTTTTGAATGCTAGAGATATCTGAATGCATTGCTGACCTGTGTAGCATTCAGAGATTTAAAAATCCCCTTTAAATATCAATGGGAATTTTTATTTTCACCCATGGTGCAGTTTGGATTGCTCCAGAACTGCACCTCTCTTACTTTGCTTATTAAGCCCCATGGGCTGTATTCAGCAAACTAAAGAGGAGCAATGGAAATTTCCATTGATTTTTAAATGAGGCTTTTAATGCTATTAATGTCTCCAGTGCATTGCAAAGCAATGTGATTTGAGTTTACATATTTGAAAACTGCATTAAAAACTGCTTATATGGCATGTTAACTAAAAGTCCAGCAGATATATAGTTTAGGAAACATTCACAATTTTATTTATGGGAAACGTGAAAGTGAACACTTCATGGTACTGTACAAAGCTTCATTAGCGTATGACACTTCACTGATACCTTCATTAGCATATGGCATGTCACTGAAACTGTTTCATTAGCATATGGCATGTCACTGAAACTGTTTCTTTAGCATATGAACATCACTGACAAGCTTAATTAAAATATGAAAACAACACGGGTGCTGCAATTAGCATACATTAGTATATGGTAACAAGTGTGATTATTACCTTAACTGTACATTTACTTTTGGTTAACATGACATATAGTCAGTTTTTAATGCAGTTTTCTAATATTCATACTTGAATTAAGGTAAAACTTCCACTTTAAAAGCCCCATTTATAGCAATGGGAGACTTGGGAATTTTTATTTGCTCACTGTGGTGCAGCTGGTTTGCTCCATAATTTTTCCACTTAACTTTATACAAAATGCCCTTAAAGGGATAGTAATACTTTATTATTACTATCCCCCATATTGTACATATTTGTAAAATAAGTTAATAGCCCACAGGTTCATCTCTCAAACCTTTATGGTGTGAGAGATAACTGAAGGCAAAGATCCCCCCTCCCTCCCCCTTCCCTGAAGTCAGCATTGTACTGACTGCAGGGATATCCGGTCTGACTTTCATCATGCAGCTCTGCAGCAGAGCCGCGATCGCGTTAGTGACAAAGAATTATTTCACTGAAACGGTCTTCTACATGTGCTCGCAAACCAAGCACATGTAGAAGACCTTTTCAGTGAAATAATTCTTTTTCATTAAATGGGATCTCGGCTCAGCTGCAGAGCCGCAAGCCTGTCGTACGACAGACTTCACCTGCAGTCAGTACAACACTGTCTTCAGGGAAGGGGGAGGGAGGGGGGAACTTTGCCTTCAGTTATCTCTCACCCCATAAAGGTTTGAGAGATGAACCTGGGGGCTATTAAATTATTTTACAAATATGTACAATATGGAGGACAGTAATAAAGCATTACTATTCCTTTAATGTTTCTGGATTTTGGCCACATTGAACAGTGTTGCCCTGCTCTGAATCAGACAGGTTTGAACTAAAAAGAATCACAGGAAATGCAGTAGTTAAAATGAACTGTTTCAGGCTTTTATCTCCCTCATCTGTATTCCTGTAAAGCTTTACCGTTCTGCTGGGAATAGAGAATAAGACAGAATATCTCTTATGTACCACTATGCCAGATGAAGAGTTACTTCCAGTCTCAAAAGCTTATTCCCTGGATCATCGGCTGCTGGGATTTTGGGTGGGAGTTACAACTTTAACATAATAAGAATTAGTCATCTCTTTTGGACGATGTGCCTGCCTAACGAATCACCCGGGGGAGATTCACTAAGCAGCGATAAAGAGGTGATAAAGTGGAGAAGACTTCTTCAATTTATCACTTCTCCAATTCCTGTTTTTCAATGGAGCCTTTGCACTAAGATTTTTCCAACTTTAGATATCTAATGAATAGGCTGTATAGAATAATATAGGAACTGGAGAAGTGATAAACTGGAGACTTTGTCTCCACTTTATGAACTCTGTATCACTGCTTAGTGAATCTCCACCAAGGAGTATGGAAAGCACTGTCAAACCGAATTATAGCAACTCAAAGCTGAACTAAGACTTCTAATAATAAACCCCTCCCCCATCTACTTTACTGTGGCCGACCAATCCTAATAGCCCCTGTGAATTCTGTTCTTCTTTGTTCAAGAGATGACCTCTTCAGTCAGTCCTGGATGTTATGTCCATGGGAGGCAAACATAACCATTACCCACAAGGCCACTGGACACAGACTCTGCTCAGTGCATGTGGTTATCTTAAACTTTATTTATGAAAAAATATATATTGTAGGACATTTCCTGTTGAGTATAATAAGTGTACTCCCACTGCTGCGAGATGCACATTTCCAGAGTTATTAAATTTTAAACCTGTTTTGTTTTTTTACATTGGTAGTGCCCTCTAGTGGTCAAATTCCAATTACTTTTTCTGTTACTTTCTAATGGAGAGGAATGTCAGCCACAGGTTATTTTTGCGACGGCTGGTTCTGCCCTGCACCCCGCTTTTGCTGCGGTGTGGGGGAAAAGAGCTGTGGCTGTTGGGACTGAGCAGCTCACTTCAGCTGAATGTCAGGGAGCTCCTACTACTGACGTTGCGGCTTCTCGTCAACATCTCTGAGGCTAAACATTATGTTTCTGCTGCCGTGTTGCGGAGCTGCATGTTCTGTCCTGCAGGCCACCCTTTTTGGTGTTTCACAAGGACAAGGCGGTACCTCACACTTCGCAGGAGTTTCTCCCGAAGTTGGTGTCTTGAGTTCCACATTAATCAGGAGATTGTGGTTCCTGGTTTCTGCCCTAACCCTACTTCTGACAAGGAGAAGGATCTTCACCTGTTGGATGTTGTGCTTTGTCTCAAGATCTATGTGCATTGCACTGAGACATTGAAGCAGTCTAACACTCTATTTGTCATTCCTGAGTGTCCTAGGGCAGGGAAGCCTGCTTCCAATGTAACCATTGCTTCTTGCATCAAGTCCACTATTCGTAAGGCTTACGAACTTAGGAAGAAGCCTGTTCCCTTTCGGGTCACGGCTCATTCTACAAGGTCTATTGGGGCATCTTGGGCCTACAAGAATCAGGCCGCTGCTGATCATTTGTGCAAGGCGGCCACTTGGTCGTCTGTGCATACCTTCTCGAAACACTACCGTGTGGATGTGCTGGCGTTGGTTGATGCCAGTTTTGGGAGGAAGATCCTAGAGGCAGCATTGCCTGTCTAGGATCTCATTAATCTCTCAGTACTCTTTCACTTTTGAGCCCTGTTGGTCTAGTTCAGTGTGCTGAGTAACAGTTCCTGGGGTCTGTTTCACCCCTGTTGGGTGTCCGTTGACACTTTATGGTTATTGTTGAGCTATTCATGATCTGTTGGTTCATTGGTGCTCTGGTGACTTTGGGGGCCTGTGCCTGGTCCTTGCCTTTCTTCCCACCCTGGGGAACTTAATGGTTGGACATCCCAAAGTTACCAGTAACCTGTATTGGACAATAAAGAAAAGAGGATTTTAGTCTTACCCGTTAAATCCTTTTCTCATAGTCTATACAGGTTACTGGCCTCCCACCCTGTCAAGGGACCATGCTTGACTCTCCTGTGGCAGAATGTGGGGGTCCTTTCGGGTTCATGCTCACAGGAGTCTTCCTTTACCTTCTTACTACCTAGTCAATAGTTAGTTTTCAGATCTTACTGGATGGGGATTGGCTAGTTGCAAGCTAAGGAGGGGAGGTAGGCTCCACCCAACAGTCACTTCTCAGAATTGTTCCTGCTTACTTAAGGGGTCTGATCTCCTACCCAAAGTTACCAGTAACCTGTATGGAGTAAGAGAAAAGGATTTAACCGGTAAGACTAAAATCCTCTAATGTATATGTGTGTGTATGTGTGTGTGTGTATATAGACATACACAGTTCTGAAGTAGAAAGCAGCCTTTCTACTTCAGAACTGTATATATCAATTAGTACCCAGTTCAACTCGTCATTTCAACTGTGAGTGCATTCCAACCCCCATGACTCTATATATTAATATACTATCTAACAGCCATATGATGGACTTACACGCATGTAAACCATTCTACTAACCCTTTAGAGACTAGAGGGGTGTGCAACACATTGATGTGCCTCCCACTTGTCCTATAATGGTTAAACAAATTCATAGGATAGTAATCCTTTATTTCAAGTCTGCATATTTGGCAAGTGCATAGTATGCAAAAACAAATTCCCTATAATTTTATTTTATCTTTATTATTTATGTTCCTGACTGTAAGCTACCTGGATCCGTTTCTAGTCCAGTCGGCCATCAAGGTAGGACAGGGATACAATATAACAGTGTCCCTGCAGTGGCATGAATGCTGGATTCTATCCTTTGTATCTTTTATAACTTGTATCTTTTTTATATTGTATCACTATATCTGCCTTTTTGCGATTCCTGGTAGAAAGCTCCCTGGAAGTAGATCCACAGAATCCCAATATTAGGGACATAAAAGTGTAAAAACAGGTGAAGATGGCAAAAATAATAAAGTATAGGCATTCTGACTGCAAATCATGTATTATATATACTAATATATATAGTATTAAAGGGATAGTAATACCTGAAAATAAGTTTATTTTATATTGTAGCCCTTAAAAAACCATGAAAAATGATAGAAGTCTTATCTCCCAAACCTTTATGGTTTGGGAGATATTCAGAAGTAAAGTTTCCCCTGCAGTGATGTCATTGCTCCACCCTTCAGATTTGGAATCCGGTCGCCCGACCAGCAGTGCCTCTCTAGAAGTTCTGAGATCATGATCTTTAAAAAGAATTTCTTAATTGGAATGGTCTACAAAGTGTGCTTTCAAGCCAGGCACACTTTGTACACAGTTCCAATGAAGTAGTTCTTTTCAAAGATTGTGATCTCTGCACTGCTAAAGAGCTGCCGGTTGCTATGTGGACCGAATTCCAAATCTGTCCACTAGATGGCAGACTTGGCTGAAACAACAAGGAAAAGTGAACTATACTGTACTTTACATATGAATATCTCCCAAACCATAAAGGTTTGGGAGATGAGACTTATATCATCTTTCATGGTTTTTTAAGGGCTACAATATAAAATAAACTTATTTTCAGGTATTACTATCCCTTTAATGTGGTCCATCCATTCTGCCCATTTCCCTATCTACTAAAGTACCTAGTCTTTTATACAGTACTTCTCAAAACAGACTTATGTCTGCCCCAGGCATCTTTGAATTTACTAATAGTGTTTGTCCCTAAATCCTCTGCTGGGAGGCTGTTCCATGAGTGTCACCCTTTCTGTGTAGTAGTCTTGTGCACATAACATCCTTTAACTGGAGATCACTTACTATCACTTTAAAAGATGACCCCTCCCCCCCAAATAGGGTAATGCATACATTTCTAACTTTATTTCTATTGCGAATAAGTAAAATCCAAATCACATTTTAATAGAAAAAATAGTTTTGTAGCCACTCTCTCGCTGACTTGGTGGATGGAGCTGGGAATACGTATCTGTTTATTTTTACACTTTTCAAAAAAATCAAATGATCAATATTTTTCCTATTTTCCATTCTAGAGCCTCCTGTTGCTCACTTACCAATGCCAATTTGGGTGAATTTTGAAGCAGATATTTGTTTCAGGAAGTCATCACATTTACAATGTATCTGGTTAAAAGCACCATTTAAATAAGTAGGAATTTTTATTTGTTCCCTAAGGTGCAGTTGATTTCCAGAATGGAATCAATTTAGGGAGCAAATGAAAATTCCCAGAATTCCCATCAACTGGAATGGGGCTTTTAATACCTTCAGTGGTAGAGAGGTTTAAATGAGATGCAGTACACTGAACAGTACAGTACAGGAACTGTGATTTGCCCCCACAGTTTTCCTTGTCCATTACCAGGTCTCTGGGAACTAAACCTTTTCCTTCAGCTTGGACAGTTCCCAAGTAGCGCCGACCACTTACTGCCTTGTTCTACCCATTCTCATCCTGCCTAATTCCCTATCCATTTTGGGAGTAAATCTTGCCTACTCTCTCTGTCATGTCCTCTCACTCAGCTGAAGCCCCACTCCCATTATCCTGTGAATATTGTCAATAGGACACTTACCCCCAGCAACTAAAAGTTTTGTGGGGCACTGGACTATGGTGTTACCAGATATGAGTATAAAACTTTCTAAAGTGTACAACCATACATAAAATGATTACCTCTTTTGGGATTAGAAGGATCATTTTGAAATCTATTTAAACCCACTAAAGTTGTTATTGTAGGTGAAAGTGTCCCTTTAAAAGGCTCATTTAAAGGGATAGTAATACTTAAAATGTAAAAAAAAATATGTTGTAGGGTTTATCCCCCTGAGTAAAACAAGAGTACTCCCACTGCTGAAAGGTGTTTCATTCAAAAGATATTAATTTTCAAAGTTGAATTTTTTAGGTGCAATATCACAGTGGCCTGAAATTGTACAGTGGCGCTGTTGCTACACGATACTATGGACAGCTCTGGTCAGTTGACCATAAATCTCCATAGGATGGTGTAGCAACAGTGCCACTGTACAATTTCAGTTCACTGTGATATTGCACCTAAAAAATTCAACTTTGAAAATTAATAACTTTTGAATGAAACACCTTTCAGCAGTGGGAGTGCCCTTGTTTTACTCAGGGGGATAAACCCTACAACATATTTTTTTTTACATTTTAAGTATTACTATCCCTTTAAAGTGATAGTAATACTTAATTTTGACTTACCTGAATATTGTATATTGTAAAATTTGCAATAGATGCATTCCCTCCATTCTTCTATAAGCACCTCTCTTACTTAGTTTTTTTAACTCTTTATTAGCTCCCTTGGCGAATTTCAGCAGCCATCTTTCTTTTTGTATGGTGGAGCTCTCTCTCGGCACAAACTGGAAATGCAGCGCGCTCCTGGTAAATGTTCATTTGTTTGGTCACCAGCATACCTTTCCAAACTGTAAGATGTCTCGAGAGAGCTAACACCCCCTTCACTCTCCCATATTAATGCGCTGGACTTACTATGTTTTATGCATACTAGTCCCCCAGTTCGTACACCTATTTTTTTTGGTCAGGAGGGATTCCCCAACAATAACTTAATGGCTACATTGTGTTCTATCACCCAATATGTTATGCTGTACGATGTATAGGCATCCCGCTATGGAAGCAGAGTAGGACTACCAAAAAATATTGCTTTGATAAAATTCTGATGCCTCAGTCTTAGACCTTTTTAGGTAGGGTTTCATTCATGATTTTGTATATAAATTTATTGTTGTGACGTAGGGAGATCACTTATTGCGGGTGATTAAAATAACAGAATATACAAATAAAATTCACTTAGGGAAAGTATGATTATATGCAGTAAATAACAGAATTAATATTGATGCTTGTAAATACACAAAATATATTACAGTATACAATGGGCTAATGTAAATCAATCATGTGTTACCGACAGGATTTGCATATGGTGAGTTGCACACCATCAATACCCGGATACCGGGTCCCACACAGACACTTGAGTCTTACTTATTAAGCAAAACGATCATCTTATACATTACATATTCAGAAATAATGAATGAGACCCCATCTAAATTCAGGGATACATCCACTTGTCATTATCAAAATATGAAAATTAAAGCCGTGAATCCTATAAACATAGCTCCTATTCATAAGACAGTAATGCCGCGGAGAGCCTGCACATGGCACCTCACAATAATTGAAAATCCTAGTGTTTTACGGCACCCTGTATGTATACCTTATGTGGCACTATGTCAGAATATTACACATTACACAGTATACACATAGGTGATGTCCTCCCATTATCCAGTAATGTTCTTGCATATACACGGAGGAGAGGACAGTAGCACTACTATTAGGATGTCTGATTATGAACATCTCCTTGCACAAACTATTGATCTCATCTTTACTATAAGATTACATATTTTACGGCCATTCTAACATGTGACTTATAGACATACTCCTCATTGTGACTTGAATGTCACAAGCAACATGCTGATGATCATACAGAAGGTTGATGAGATGAGATTTACCTGTATCAAACTGATTGAGCTTATTCTGACTTTCCTAGCAATATATTATAGGTCCATTTGAATATATCCATATATGGACATAATAGATTTGCAATTGCATATTATCTGCCCTATGTCTCCTGTATATAATAATTATGCATTTATCCTAATCACTTATTACAGTTGACTCTTCTGTGTCTGCTCTATTATACGATTATTATGTCCGAGACACATTCTCTGATTCATCACACGGATTGATCATGCCTCATGTCGGCGGATCACCTAGTTAATTTATGAACAGCGCCGAGGCGGCTATACAATACTTTCCTTATAATTGTTCATCCAGAAGTACACGTATCATTAGTACATCACTTTGCTTATTTATACCTTACTTGTCTGCACATTTACTTTGTTCACACATGTTTAAACCGGTAACTTCATGATGGTTTCGCAAATACCCGGACTCCTTTCTACTGTGCACAACTGAGATATATATATATATATATATATATATATATCTATATATGAGATATATATATATATATATATAGATATAGATCGATATATATAGAGATATAGATATATATAGAGATATATATATATATATATATATATATATATATATATATAGATATATAGAGAGATATATATATAGATATATAGAGAGATATATATATAGATATATAGAGAGATATATATATAGATATATAGAGAGATATATATATAGATATATAGAGAGATATATATATAGATATATAGAGAGATATATATATATAGATATAGAGAGATATATATATATATAGATATATAGAGAGATATATATATATATATAGATATATAGAGAGATATATATATATAGAGAGAGAGAGAGATATATAGATATATAGAGAGAGATATATAGAGAGATAGAGAGAGATATAGATATAGATATATGTGTATATATATATATATATATATATATATATATATATATAATCGGGGCTCATTACACCTGAATATGCATACATTTACAGAGCTAGTAATAAACATACAAAATGCATATATGTGTGAAAACAGAATAATAGACCAAAATAAAGATCAAAATACATATAATACGGTGTTTAGCATATTCACTGAGCCTAATGTACTAAATGAAATGGAACACAGAGCCAGTACCTATTCACAGCATGCTGCAGTACCACTGTATGAATCAAATGTATATTAGTATCTGCACAAGCATAGTGAGTAATGGCAGTATCAAAATAAGAATACATAGTAGCACATAACTGCAACAAGATAGTACATCTAATCAAAACATCTTACAGTCCGTGTCCATAGTCTCTCCCTCATTGCGACGCAGCGGATTCAGATGGAAGACTGTGGGCTGTGATAAACTGATTGCCGTCAGGTTTAGGGCAAAAGTAGCGTTGATGATACACAGATATACATACTGTGGTGCAATTATAAACTATGCTGGCTATTCCATATGGTCAATAACCAATGGGTTGGTTAGCCCATGAAACAGCGCAAGTGTAAAGCTAGTGCAGGATATCAGGCTCAGATCGAAGTTTGTCCAAGTCACAGAGCTGTGAAGTGACGCAAGTTTGTGATTGTGTCAATCGCAAACGTAAAGAATCTGAGTTATGAGTGTTGGGTGCCACTAAATGGAAACCACTGTATCATACATCAGTCGGATACCTGTCCAGCTTCTAATTGCTGTACAACACACAGCAGTACGTGTTACGTGCTTGGCATGACAAAGGCATCATAAACATATTACAGTATAGACATATTACAATATTGTGGGATTGATCATACAGCACAGGTCCACCATTGTTACGTGGTTAATAGGTAAACTACATAAGGTCTGCTCAGCTCATTTTCTGCACTGAACTGGTCACGTGTTACAAAGTAGTTCAGGCAGCAAACCCACGAGATTTGCTGAGAAGTCACTCTTCACACGGGAGCGCGCTTCATGACAAAAGGTTGGGTCTTTTATCCCTCTCTGAGATCTGTCGTGTCGTACAACTAGATCTCAGATCTGCAGGAGCTTTGGATGATGTTACAAATAGGGGTGGGAAGGGTAAGATTGAAGAGGCAATTTTATCAAAGGTACGCTGTTGCTGAAAATAAGAGTAGGAGGCATCTATTGCAAATTTTACAATGTACAATAATCAGGTAAGTCAAAATGAAGTATTACTATCACTTTAAATGGATAGTAATGTTTCAGAAAAAAAACTCTCCGATTAACCTTCATAGTATTTGGGCCGTGGAGAGTGTTATTTCAGTACTGTCTGAGTTGTAGCTTAAGAGTAATTGAATGATAACGTATATCCCCTTCCCACCACTTTTAATGATGTAACCCTGCTCACCTCAGAGCAGCAAGACTGTCTGGATGGATTGCAGAGAGGGCCAGTCTTCAGTGAGCATAAGGAAAAACCTGTAAGAAGATTGTCTCTTGCTGTGAGTTGTCTGGTCCCAGGACCAGATTCCACATCTGAGCTATAACTCTGACAGTATTGAAATAACCTTCTCTGTGGCTCAAATATTATGAAGATTAAGTGAAGCTGCTGTTTTTCTGAAACATTATTATCACTTTAAATCAATGGGAATTAGCGGAATTTTCACTTCAGCCATACGTTGCAGTTGGTTTGCTCCAGAATTGTACCATTTTAGCTTGGCAAATAAGGCCCCATATCTGCTTGTTCTGAAGAGATTTATTTCTTAACCCTTTAATGACCACTGACATGCCAGGACCGTCACAGTGGTCTGGCACTTAAGGACCAGTGATGGTCCTGGCACGTCATGGAGTTCAGGGCTCCCGGCGTGGCTGCACGCCGTTCCGGAATCGCTGAACCGGAAGTGAAAGTAAAAAAAAAAAGCCCTGTGGTCCTCAAGTGCCGTCTGAGCATTCATGTGCCTGTTTTTAAGGGGTTAATCTTTGTGGTCACGTTTTTTTTTTTTTTTTTTCCAGTGTTTGTTATGAAAATACTGTATGAGGAAAGTTCAAATTTAAGTTGCCATTTGGGCTGTTCCTTCTAAGTGCTGCATTAATACTTCATAAATATTAGAGTACAAATTTGCTGTTAAGATATCAAGATGTCAGACAATGATCTGGAGTATTTATGGCGCACTGGGGATTAATTCACACAAGTGTATAGTGCAATATCTCGCCTCAGTAATGAATCATAAAAAGCAAACACATTGATCATCCTGTAAGAGGTACAGAGAGGTCCTTTGGAGATGCCTCTATTTTCTTACATATTTTATTTACTTAGTTGATGTCATGGTTAGCCTAATTGTGCCAGTAAATCTTTTTTTTTTTTTTTTTTTTTTTTTTTTTCTTCTTCAGTGGCTTATGAAGTTGTTGACTTTCAGTTATGACCTCTCTCCTGAAATGTCTTTCAGGGAATCTTCTAATTTTTTTTCTTGTGCTCTGTTATTGTACCCTCTATCCTGTATTTCTCTTTTTCTCTCTCTCTCTCTTCACACACACACACACACACACACACACACACACACACACACACAAATACACACACACATATACACACACATATATACACACACATATATACACACACATATATATACACACACATATATACACACACATATATACACACACATATACACACACACACACACACACTGCATCCTGCCACCAACGCAGTCATGCACTGTAGAGACTTACGAAAGCACAGAATGCTCCCAGCACAGAACTCCCAGCATTCCATGCTCCCAGCATACTGTGCGTTCGGGCAGTCTCTACTGCGCATGACAGCTTCTGACAAACATCCTAGCGAATTATTATATAGGATATATATATATATATATATATAATCCAGAATTGGCCAGGGTGTGTAACTGGGGGGGGGGGGCATGCACTAACCAAATTTCTAGCGTGGATTGACCTGTAGCTAGAAGCAAAGCAAGCTGCACTTGCTTTGCACCTATGTACAAAGGCAACCTTACAGAATATGGCATCTCTGTGCCTGAGGCGCATACATGTGAGACTGCTAATTTAAGTTGACCTCATCATGTGTCTGCACTTTGGTGCATTGCAGATGCTGCATAGTCATTGAGAAATCAGTTGATCTAAACGGCTGTTTAAAGTGTTAGCTGCAATATTAGCGTTTATAAAATATAGACATTACTATTATATAATGAAATTAAACAAGCCCAGTCCAATCTCTCAAATCTTTATGGTTTGAGAGATATAGAAGGCTAAAGTTCCCCACTATCTCCGCTTTCCCTGACGTCAGCTGTAAGCTGACGCCAGGATATCCTGGTCCCGGTACAAGCAAGTGGCTCTTCAGCAGAGCCAAAAATAGCAAAATATAAAAAGAAATACTTCACTGGAACGGTTTACAAAGTGTGCCTGTGGACCATTCAGACAAAATATTTATTTTTACATTTTGCCATTTCGGGTCTGCTGAAGAGCCACTTGCTTGCCCCGGGACCAAGATATCCTGGCGTCAGCTTACAGCTGACGTCAGGGAAAGTGGAGAGAGTGGGGTACTTTAGCCTTCTTTATCTCTCAAATATAAAGCAAGGTTGTCCAAGTTCAGTCCTCTGTAGCCACCAACAGCCAAGATTTAAGGATTTCCCTGATTAAGCACAGGTGAGTTAATCAGTGGTTCATTAATTTTGATTGGCTCATCTGTACTTAATCAGAGAAATCCTTAAATCCTGGCCTGTTGGTGGCCCTTGAGGACTGAATTTGGACAGCCCTGATATAGATAAACCTGACTGCTGTATGATGGAATGAAATCTAGGTAAGTCATTCCGTAACACATTAATTATGTAGATACCTCACTATTGTATGATGGATTTCTATCTACGCACGTCTTTCCATTGTGCACTCTGTCTATATAGATATGCCTATCTGTGTATCATGTGATTCTTCCCAGGTGAGTCCTTCTCTTATAAACACTAAATATATAAATATACCTGAATGATGCATGATGGACTCCTACCTAGGTAAGTCCTTCTGGTACAAACGGTAATTTTATAGATACACTGTACCTGCCTGCTGTACAGTGGACTTCTACCTAGGTAAGTCTTCTATCTAGGCAAATATATATATAATTATATTTTATAATCATGTGATCCTACCCAGATTAGTCCTTCTCTTATGCACACTAATTTTATAAATATACCTGAATACTGTATGGTGGACTCCTGCCTAGGTGAGTCCTTCTGTTATACAGACCCCTTTTTCATTCAAGTGTTTTTAAAGCCCCATTTAGATCAAAAGGGATTTTAATTTGACCTGATGGTGCAGTCGGTTTTTCCAGGAATTACTCCAGTTGATCAGTACAGTACATTAGCCTCTTTGATTGGAAATTATGATAAAATCTGTGTGGCTCATTCTTTTCCAGTACACAGACTGTCATCTGAATCCAGGATAGTGGTGTGACACACACGGTTCACAGTTTAATGCGTTTACTAATGCAGTAGTTTTATTTTTTCACAGTGAAGGGGGCAAAACTGTTTCTTGCACCCGTGCCCCTCATACAGTAGTTACACCGCTGTGGAGAGCCACAGTTTGACTATTGTAACACTTACAGTGTGTTTATGTTAATGTTAGGCTTAGTGGCTTACACATTCCTTATAGTCTGTGTGCCATCTTCTTGCAAAGAGCTTTCAATGAGAGATTTTCTTCCCTGTGATCTTGTTTGTAATACTCTTTCCTCTATTCACTTTGACAGTTTCCTGCATGCAAACAGCCTTAATTAACTTACATTTCAACAGGATATATGTGGGAATTTCAGATTCTTTCTCTTCTGTATAAAGCAACGTGCCCCTGCCAGTGCCATCACCATAACTATACAGATTGGTCGCTGACGTAAACTTGACATCCTTTCCTTGAAAAACTATTGAGGCTTCTTTGGTCTTTGTTGCACATTTTCAAAGCATGCCTCTATTTTTGTATCCAGAACTAACTGTATGCAGAAGCATATTTAAAGGGATAGTAATGTTTCAAAATAAAGCAGCTCCAATTTATCTTTATAGTATTTGGGCCATGGAGAGTGTTATTTCAATACTGTCAGAGTTGTAGTTCAAGAGTAATTGAATGATAAAATATCCTCCTCCCTCCCCTTTTACCTAGCGTAAACCACCTCCCCTCAGATGTGGAATCTGGTCCTGGGATCACACAGATCTCAGCAACGGACATTGTGGGTGATGTATAAAAAGCCTTCTTTGCGTATACTTAAGAATTGTCGCTAAAATTCACAACACCTGGTCATATTTATAAAGAAGTAAAGTCACATTTATAAATATGTCTATCTGAGAATATTCTGAGAAAATTTGAACCTTCAAATATATTTTCGCACACATATCGGTATTATATACTTCCAATAAGAACAGGCTATACATGGCTTAAGACTTAAAGGGATAGTAATGTCCCAACAAAAGTATACACAAAATTGTAGATGCAATAACAAAATACTTAATGCCCTTACTCGTATCTCTCAGACCTTTAGGGTTTGAGAGATATAAGAAAATAAAGTCCTCCTCTCCCTCCCCTTTCTGACTGATGTCAGAGGCAGAATCTGGTCGGGCGACCAGACGGCGGCTCTTCAGGAGCGCTGGCATTGAGAAATCTAACTATAAATACTTCATCTGAATGGTCTACAACGTGTGCTTGCAAACCAGGCACACATTGTAGACCATTCAGATGAAGTATTTATAGTTAGATATCTCGATGTTGGCGCTCCTGAAGAGCCGCCGTCTGATCCCGGAAACGGAATATTATGCGTCAGCTATACAGCTGATGTATGAGGAGGGGGAGGAGTGGAGGACTTTATTTTCTTATATCTCTCAAACCATAAAGGTTTGAGAGATACGAGTAAGGGAATTTAGTATTTTGTTATTGCATCTACAATATCATGTATAATTTTTTGGGTACATTACAATCCCTTTAATCCCTAAAACTGCCTTTATTTTTGGCGCAAATAGCAAATTTCATTATAAATACACTGGGACCCAGTTTTTATTTGGCCAAGACCATTTCTACTCCACTTTTCAAAAAGTCAACTAACTGGAGTTAGCACTTAACAAAATGTCACTAGATGTTTATACATTTACTTATGTCACTTTGAGACACTTTTACAGACACTTTCTTTATAACGACAGTTTTATACATCTCCCCCTTCTTACTGTGAGCATAAGGAAAACCCTGCCGTCCCTGATAGGTTTTTTCTTATGCTCACTGAAGATTGTCGCTCTCTGCAATCCATCTGGACAGTCTTGCTGCTCTGAGGTGAACAGTGTTATATCAGTTAAAGGGGCGGGGGGGTTAATTTATGATTCAATTACTCTTGAACTTCATCTCAGTATTGAAATAACACTCCCCATCGCCCAAATACTATGAAGATTAATTGGAGCTGCTTTTATTTTGAAACCTTACTATCCCTTTAACCCATTGAGTGCCAGAGGTGTCTAATGTGTTAGACACCTCTCAGGCACTCCAAAGTGATGTGTAAGTTTTATTTCCATTAATGCTTGT
Organism: Rhinophrynus dorsalis; assembly: GCA_037306005.1. Taxonomy (NCBI): domain Eukaryota; kingdom Metazoa; phylum Chordata; class Amphibia; order Anura; family Rhinophrynidae; genus Rhinophrynus; species Rhinophrynus dorsalis. Next base: position 363,737,991 of record CM074723.1, on the reverse strand, counting down.
AATAGAGGTTTGTAGTTGTGGCATCAATGGAAAGGTATTTGAGAAAGAACCTCTTATGGGAGCACCTTTTAAGAGCACTAATTCCAGGGCCAAATATACATCTCTGGGACCAAGGCAATCTTGGGCCTATGGCCACACCAGCACTTACTATATGACCTCTCTCCCAAACCCACCACTGGCTTCTGGCTTACAAAATAAGCTTGTCATATAATATAAAAGTGCAAAACCTGTAAGTATAGCAGTATGTAAATTGGTAAATCAACTGGTCAAATTAGCCTAAAACTGTCGATTACCAAAATATCATAAACCAGCTGTGGATGCCTGGCGCAGTGGGTTACTAGGATTCCAGTGACTACTCTCACAGCACATGGTGATTGAGTTGGATATCTCTGACACTCAAAGGGCATGAGAAGAGATGTCCACAACATGACGGCAACAGTGAGTAATAGGAAGACTGAGACACCAAGAGTTAAAATGAGACAGGTTATTTATAACTGTGTTAATGTTAAACTCACATTTTCCCCAATACTATCTGTGCGTTCTAAGTGCTTATGCTGTATTTTTTTACATATTCAAACACATGATCATTTTATTTACCCATTCCCTCATGCTGGACCTTGGTGTTTGAAGCACTGTTCAAACTCCCATTTCAAGCTTGGCAACCTATTCGATTTGTAATTAAATTAATCACCCAGGCATGTAATACCTTCTACAGTATTTAAGGATTTACTTTAACCCATTCATGTCATTATGTCATAGAGAAATGGATGTGTTCAATTAACAGAGATCCAAATGTAACTTAAAATACACGTGGAATAAGTCTCATAATTTAACCACATGAGTGCAGTGCGTTGGATACCTCTCTGGTATTTAGCAAGTTAGTTGACTTTTATACAGGTGTATTACACAATACAGATGTAGGTGTCCTTAACTTCTCAGAGTTGTCATCTCCATCTTCTAAGCAACTTCCATTGACTTGCATGGGGATCTTAGTTTTCTTAACACAGAAAGTTAACAATGCTGAGGGTACTTTGGTAAGAGTAGGGCTACATCTGTAGTATTTGCATATTGTATAGAATTACCTGGATCTGCTCCCCATTTTTGTTTTCCCATTTCACAATAAGGCCCTTTTCACATGAACAACGTTAAATAGTAGAAAAAAAATGTTTTGAATCCTGTCCTGTGGGGCATTTCACACCAGCAACATGCACTGCAATTATTAGAGACACAGCAACTTTACTCACAGTGCAGTAATACAACTACAGATTTGTAGAGTTGATTTCAGTGGAACCATACTGAAATCGTACATTGTTTGCAGTAGCTGTGCTTTCCCTGAGATTTCATCACATCGGTTTCTGTTGAGAGAGTGGGATGCTGGGTAAACCTTGCTACACTGTAGTCCTAAGGCCGCTTTCACATGAGCAATAGAACGGTCATAACCAACTGTGACACTTCCATAGCCAGTGTATCTTCTCTTCACCACCAGTTGGAATGCAGGGGAGTTATGTCTGATGTTTGTTTGGTCCACATGTAATCCTGCCAATATTACTGGTTGGCTTCCATGCAGAGCTGGATTACAGGCAAGGCGCACAAGGCGCCTGTCTAGGGCCCGGTCCAATGAGGGGGCCAGGAGGAAGCCTCATTTCTGCGCTCAACAAGTCCTCCAGGAACGCGTGGGAACGCCGTTCCTGCTAGCAGGACTCCTCCGTCGGGCACCGCAACACAATCAGGTCTGTGTAGCTACAGTGCTCCCTCGTCACCTCTTTAGTAATGCAGAGCGTGCTGGGAGTCATGATCTCCCGGCTTGCTCTAAATTACTGAAGAGAAGATCACGCGGGAGCTCCAGCAGCTACAGGTTTGTAATGGGGGGCAAGTTGGAGCTGATAGGGGGCAAAGTGGAGCTGATAGGGGGCAAAGTGGAGCTGATAGGGGGCAAAGTGGAGCTGATAAGGGGCAAGTTGGAGCTGATAGGGGCAAAGTGGAGCTGGTGGGGGCAAGTTGGAGCTGGTAGAGGGCATCTCTTACAGGAATCTCCATACCAGGGGCAGACTGGCCCAGGGGGCAGAGAGGGGACAAAAATTAAGTAATGTATCATGGGTTTCCTCCCTAACCCTGACTACCTACACAGTATTTAGTTTACACTACAGTTTTGTGGGCACAGACACTGAAAGGGTTATCCACAAAACTGTAGTATATCCCTTTGAGTGCCTGTGCCCACAAAATTGTAGTGTAAACTAAACAATGTGTAGGTAGCCAAAGTTAGAGAGGTACGGTGCGGGGGCAAATTGATACCTTGCCTAGGGCCCCGTGGAGTGTTAATCCGGCTCTGCTTCCATGTAGGGCAGCCATTCTTTGGAAGTTACAATGAGGATCTCAACTTCCAATGTTGCTAGTGCAAAGCCAAAGTGCAGTCCTTTCTTACTGCAAATTTACTGTTTTGGAGGAAAAGTAGTTAAGTTCCTGCATGCTGGACTTTTGTGCATTCAAGCAGGCGATAGTCAGCCATGCAAAAGGCACCATTGTCCAGCAACATTTTTCCAGGAGTGACAGATCTAATGCAGCATCATTGTATTATCTCCCATGTGAAAGGGGTCTGAGAACGCACTGGTGTTCCCAGTTACAAAAAAAATTGTGCCCATGTACAAGAACCCTACATTACAGTCTGAATAAGAGTAGCCATAGAGAAATCCCCGCCAACAGCTCTTTAAAATCATTCAGTCATGTATCGTACTGTATGAAGGACACTTAAGAAGGGAAGTCCTTACTTATTCCAAAGGTACAATTCTCCTTTAAGTGACCATTATAAGAACATTAATTACATTCTATAATTAAATAATGTATTAACAGAGATATGTAAAAAAATGTGTATATGGGAAAAGAATAAGAAACAATGGCCCATATTTCTAAAAGCAAAATTGAGTTATGTTGTACTAAACCAAATGCACTATAAGGGACAAATAAAAAAATTCCTATGAAACAAAAAGCAAACCTGCAATCCTCCATACCATTGTGTAAATGTGTACCCTAACTTAGATATATATAATAACTCTATTAATAAATATGAGGTTTTAGTCCATAATTTGGTAAGAGAGTGTTAAAGGGATAGTAATGTTTCAAAATAAAAGCAGCTCCAATTAATCTTCATAGTATCTGGGCCATGGGCAGTGTTATTTCAATACTGTCAGAGTTGTAGTTCAAGAGTAATTGAATGATAAAGTATCCCCTCCCCCCCCCTTTTGCTGATGTAACACTGCACACCTCAGACCAGCAAGACTGTCCGAATAGATCGCAGTGAGGGTCAATTGGGCCCTGGGGACATATGCAGAAAGAAAAAGAGGCACAATTTTGGGGTAAACTCAGCTGTACCAGTGAGGACACGAAATGTACTATGAATTTAATTAGGGTGTGTGGCCCCTTAAATTTCTGTGATTACTCCAGCTCATTGATTCGCAATGAGGCTAATGAATTAACCTTTTGAGTGCCAGAGAGGTAGCCATTACTTTGCATTGCAGTTTGTTGGCGGCTACCTTTCTGGCACTAAGAGGGTTGAGAAAAACCAGAGCAATTCAGGAGCATATTAACATAGGGAACACATGCAAATTCCCAAGCGTGTCATTGATTTATATGAGGCTTTTAACCCTTTGTGTGTCAGTGAGGTGTGCAGCATGCAATCAGTGGGAACGTTGATATTTTTATTTGGTACTTACAGTGTAGCTGGTACGCCACAAAATTGCTTTTCTCTTTCATTGATGGCTATGCCTCTGTGTGCAGTCCTATCTACACTATCCTTACACTGAAATCTGCCAGAGACTGAGAGGCTCCACAGTAATTGGACTAATGCAGCAGTATCCCGAGCTAACAGTGTGTCGAGCCACTAGGTTTCCTGCTTTATTTGGTGTCCCAGAGAGAGCTGCACTGTGCACACACCTTGAATAGCTACATTATACTGTGTTATATACTCACTGCTTTTCATAAAGGGTGTTACTGAAGGCAGTGAGAGCGCCTGAGGTCGTATCCAGGAAGCTTAAGAGGACCAATTCTGGGGCAAGCCAACTGAATCACAGGTAACAAAAACAAATTCCCATTTAGTTAAATTGAGCTTGTAACCCCTTGAATCCTAAAGAGATCTCCAGTGAATTGCCAAATCCTTCACTAGGGTCTATGGAGGCTGCTTTTGCATCCCAGAGACTGAACTACAAGACTTAAAGCGGAACTACCACCCCTTAGCAACATGGCCCCAAATAATTACCCATATGATGACTAGCTGCTCAGTAGCGGTAGTCGCCAGAATTATTACCACTTTCATGAGATTTATAGACTGATCCGGGAATGACAGACAGGAAAGCATGCAGACATCTTTCCATAATGACGTCTGCACGCCTGCGCTGTCAGTCCCAGCCTGCTCTAAGAGGCATTTCTAGGAGCCGTTCGGCTCCAGAAGGGACTGACAGTGCAGGCTTGCAGATGTCACTATTGAAAGATGTCTGAGCGGTTTCCTGCCTGTCATTCCCAGAGCAGTCGATAAAACTCATGAACGCGGTAATAATTCTGGCGACTAGCGCTACTGAGCAGGTAGCCGCCACATGGGTAATTATACGGGACCATGTTGCTAAAGGGTGGTAGTTCCGCTTTAAGAGTCTCCCAGTTCTGTTCCTTCTCATAAGACCAACAAAGGTGCACCAGGGAGCTCTCTTCAGATCCCCTTATTCTGCTTCCCTGCTTTTCCCCAGGGCTCACAGTGCAGCCCCCTAGCTGCATGTACAGGTCTGATTCCAAGGGAACCGAACTACCTGGTGATAGTTGACCTTTAAAAGAATTAAAATAAAAATCTGAATTTTAATTTAAAACAATTAACTTGAGAAAAAATTGATTCAAGAAGTTCTCTAAATTTAAACAATTTTAAGTTTGTGTATAGAATTTAATTTATTGTAATTATCTTTGACAGTGCACTAGAATGGAAAATTATATATTGCAGAGTTTATCTTCAGTATGATGGGATACTTCACTGCTAAAAGCTGTTTTAGTTAAAAAGTTATTGCAGATCAATCTTGCATTATTTTTGGGTGTAGTACCTCCTATGGTTAAAATTTTGTGGTGGTGCTGTTGCTGCTTCAGCCTATTGGGAGTTATCAGTCACTGACCATAGTAATCCGCAGCCTATTGAGAGATATTAGTCACTGACAATGGGAATCCGCAGCCTATTGGGAGTTATTAGTCACTGACCATAGCTATCCACAGCCTATTGGGAGTTATTAGTCACTAACCATAGCTATCCTCAGCCTATTGGGAGTTATTAGTCACTAACCATAGCTATCCTCAGCCTATTGGGAGTTATTAGTCACTGACCATAGCTATCTGCAGCCTGTTGAGAGTTATTAGTCACTGACCATAGCTATCTGCAGCCTGTTGGGAGTTATTAGTCACTGACAATAGGAATCCGCAGCCTATTGGGAGTTATTAGTCACTGACCATAGCTATCCACAGCCTATTGGGAGTTATTAGTCACTAACCATAGCTATCCTCAGCCTATTGGGAGTTATTAATCACTGACCATAGCTATCCTCAGCCTATTGGGAGTTATTAGTCACTAACCATAGCTATCCTCAGCCTATTGGGAGTTATTAGTCACTGACCATAGCTATCTGCAGCCTGTTGAGAGTTATTAGTCACTGACCATAGCTATCTGCAGCCTGTTGGGAGTTATTAGTCACTGACAATAGGAATCCGCAGCCTATTGGGAGTTATTAGTCACTGACCATAGCTATCCACAGCCTATTGGGAGTTATTAGTCACTAACCATAGCTATCCTCAGCCTATTGGGAGTTATTAGTCACTAACCATAGCTATCCTCAGCCTATTGGGAGTTATTAGTCACTGACCATAGCTATCTGCAGCCTGTTGAGAGTTATTAGTCACTGACCATAGCTATCTGCAGCCTGTTGGGAGTTATTAGTCACTGACAATAGGAATCCGCAGCCTATTGGGAGTTATTAGTCACTGACCATAGCTATCCACAGCCTATTGGGAGTTATTAGTCACTAACCATAGCTATCCTCAGCCTATTGGGAGTTATTAATCACTGACCATAGCTATCCTCAGCCTATTGGGAGTTATTAATCACTGACCATAGCTATCCTTAGCCTATTGGGAGTTATTAGTTACTGACAATAGGAATCCACAGATTATTTGGCGTTATTATTCACTGACAATAGGAATCCACAGTCTGTTGGGAGTTATTAGTCACTAACCATAGCTATCCACAGCCTGTTGGGAGTTATTAGTCACTGACAATAGCTACCTGCAACCTATTAGGAGTTATTAGTCACTGACCATAGCTATCTGCAACCTATTGAGAGTTATTAGTCACTGACCATAGCTATCCACAGCCTATTGGGAGTTATTAGTCACTGACCATAGCTATCCACAGCCTATTGGGAGTTATTAGTCACTGACCATAGCTATTCGCAGCCTATTGGGAGATATTAGTCACTGACCATAGCTATCTGCAGCCTATTAGGAGTTATTAGTCACTAACCATACCTACCTGCAACGTATTGAGAGTTATTAGTCACTGACCATAGCTATCCACAGCCTATTGGGAGTTATTAGTCACTGACCATAGCTATCTGCAGCCTATTGAGAGATATTAGTCACTGACCATAGCTACCCATAGACTGCTGTAGCAAACAAACCACTGTAACATTTCAAGCCATGGAAGTACTGCATCCAGATATGTAAGTCTGAGCTGTAATACGTTTTGAACAAAATATCTTAGCAGCATGAGTATCTTTGTTTTACTGAACAAGATAAACCATGTAATATTTTTTTCATATTATTCTGTACGTTTTCTTTATGAATAAATGACGTAACTCTGGACTCTCTTACCATGAGATGTTGGCCCTTCCCCCTGAGCCTGTGAGATCTGAGACAAAACCTTAAAGTGTTAGTAATGTCCAAAAAAAGTTTTTTGCATTTAGAAGAGCTTAAAAAGCTGAGCTAAATACAAAAAACCGTATCACTCAAACTGCTATGGTTTAAGAGATACAGGCGTTTAAAGTTAGCTGTTTCCTACTGACAGCTGTAAAGCTGTCAGCAGGAGATTCGTGTAAGTTGAAACGGAGGTGCTTGAGAAGTGCCGCAATCTCTTTACTTACAAGGAATCCCTTCATTGCCAGAGGCAACAGGGAAGATGCACTAAGGTTTAATGCTGTAGAAATGTGTGTCTGGCAATGTGTGGGGAGCACATCGTCTTGGCTATATAGCCACTCTTCACCATATACACTAAGAATTAGGGATGCAAGAGGAAGGGTGGGCTTCTCATTAGCATGGAGGGTTGTTGAAATGCTGGAGATGTGGAAGGGATACCCTCCTTTACACATCACCAGCAATTTGACAACCCTGAAGTCTGAGAGAATTCTCTCTGCTCCCCTACTTGTCCAGTGGGGTAGCAGCAAAGATCCTTTCAGTCTTCAGCTCCACAAACAGCATCGCTCCTATAGTCCTTTCAGTACCATACAGATATGCATTACATACCCCTGTGGCACTGAAATGGTTAAAAGTTGCACTATTAACAAAAATTTTTTGTTGCTAATATCCCTTGAGGTTTGTAATTCTTGCAATAGACTACAATATAGATTCCTGTTTCAGGGGCACACATATAGGTATACTTGAGGACACATAGCCAAGTGTACTTTAATTAAAATCAACTTTCTCTGTCGTCCAATACGGGTTACTGGTAGACAATCCGCCCCTTTAATTAGGCAGGAACAATTCTAGAAGTGAATGCAGGGGGTGGAGCCTACCTTCCCTCCTTGGCTGCAGCTAGCCAATCCGCTCCAGTAAGATTTGTTCCTTGGTGAAGACAGGCAAGAGTACAATTCTGCTATAGTTTTAGCTAATTTTTTATTTTTCTGTTAGATATGGAATACCACCATTAAGAGGATTACCATAACTGACAATGCCCTTAGATGTGGCTAGCTCAGTATCCAGGTGCTTTTTGTGGACCTTAAGCCCTGGGGGGAAAATCTTGGGTTCAAGTTCTTTCCTCAGGAGTTGCCCACTGAGGCTTCTTCTTAATACATGGTAATCTGAAGACAGATCTGCAGGAAAGGTGAGCAACGCTTTGAGTGCTGCAGGTCCACATATCCCACCGTGCCCCTCCGCACAGGGATTTTTCCTTTGGAGTTCCTGTTGCACACTCCTGCACTCATTGGGTTTATCTGTATGTCTGTTGGGTGTTTTGGAGCACGTTTCTGTGGTAATTTAACCCTTTATTTGCTGGTTTTTCATCATGGGGGGGGGGGGGTTATTGGCACTTTCCCTACTGGGTTCATTGTTTTTTTGGGTCTGCTAACATGTTCTAGTGATGTTTCATGTAATTTTATTTCACAGTTTCAACTTTGCAAAATTTGTGTTCCGGTGCGCTTTACTGCATAGACTCCATTGCTCCATTCACTGCTATGATACTGTACAGTTTGGGACATATCTCTGAAACCGCTTAACGTAGAGACTTCAGAGATGGCTCATTTTAACTGTCTGCCCTCATTTTTATTCAGATCCCTCTGATGTATTTCAGAAGCCTAAAAAGCCCTATACTTGTTTTCCACTTAACCCCACTCTTGACCGCCTTGTGTCTGATGAGTGGAAGTCTCCTGATAGGAAACCTTCTTTTTCCAAGAAATTTGCCAAGCTTTACCCCTTCTCTGAGGTGGTGCTTGCTCAGTGGGTTCATCCCCCCAGAGTGGTTGCTCCTGTCTCCAGGTTATCTAAGTCCACTGTCTTGCCAGTTGTTGATGCTTCTGCTCTGAAAGACTACTGACAAGAAATGAGGTCTCCCTCAAGTCAATTTTGCCACTGCTGGTACTGCCATGCCTCCAGCGTTCGCTGCGGCATGGGTGAACCGGGCCATTGTGGTCTGGACTGAACAGCTCATCCTGACTGTCCGTCAGGTGCTCCACCTTTGGATATGTTGCGGCTTCTTGCCAACATTTCTGAGGCCCAGCGCTATGTTTCTGCTGCCTTATTTGATTCCATCCGTTTGGTGGCCACAGGTTTCCACCATGTATGTTGTTGCCAGACGAGTTCTTTGGCTCAAGATCTGGTCTGCTGACACTGCTTCCAAGAAAGCTTTGGACTCATTGCCTTTTCAAGGCATCTCTTTGTTTGGGCCAGATCTTAAGGATCTGATTAGTGAGGCCACAGGGGGCAAGAGCACCCTTCTGCCTATGGTCCCCAGGAAAGAGACGCCTCTCAAGCATAATCGGCTTTTTCATTCCTTCCAGACTGAGACACTTCCGGCAAACCGGGTGGTCCCCTCGGCTCCGCGTTCCTCCTCCAAGCTCAAACAGCAGTGGAATCCTAAGGTCTCCTCCAAGCCTAAGGCTGCCAAGCCTTCTTCGGTATGACTCACCGAACCCAGGACCCCACTCGGCTGTGTGTGCCCTTCTGCATCTCTACCAGAGTCTGGGAGGATTCAGTGGCGGACCCATGGTTTTTACAGGTGGTTTTCCCCTCTCAGATGCCCCAGGGTGCAGAGAAACACTGTTTGTTCAATGGCGCTATCCAGGCCCTTCTGGACAAGGATGTTCTGGAACCTGTTCCAACTCAGGACAGAGGTATGAGTTTTTACTCAAACCTCTTTGTGGTCTACAAGAAGGACGGTGGCTGTCGTCCCATTTTGGATTTGAAGGATCTCAATTCCTTTGTGATCAAGACTCATTATCACCAGGAGTCCCTAAGGACGGTGATTGCTGCTATGTCACCAGGGGTTTTCCTTGCCTCTCTGGATGCGTATCTACACATCGCCATTCATCCAGAGAGTTGTCAGTATCTCAGATTTGCCTGCGACCAAGGGCACTTTCAGTTTTCAGCTCTTCCCTTTGGCCTGAGTACAGCTCCTAAAGTCTTCAAACGTGTCCTGGGAGCTTTCGTATCCGTCCTCCATTGGGACGGCATCAGAGTTACTCCATACATGGACAACCTGCTTCCGAAAGCCCCTTCTGCGGAACTTCTTCAGCAGCAGGTTCAGGACTGCATTCATTCTCTCACCCATCACAGGTGGATCATCAACATGGACAAGTCAGATCTTGTTCCATCCCAGCGTCTGGTCTTCCTGAGCCCTCTCTTCGACACTCAGCAGAGCATGGTGTTTCTTACAGACGAGGTGGCTCACCAGATCGCCCACAGGGTTTCTGCTGTTCTGGCTCATGATCCAGTTCCAGCCAAGAAGCTGTCCTCTAGTGGGGAAATTCATCTCCACCATAGAAGCAGTTCCATTTGCCATGGCTCACACCAGGGAACTCCAGAAATATGTGGTCCAGGTGTGCAAGGGTCAGCCGGACCTTCTGAAGATGTCAGTATCCCTCCCTCTTCATGTGGAACAGAGTTTGTTGTGATGGCTCGACCTCTCCAATCTGCTGAAGGGCAAGTCCTTCCTGGTATCCTTCTGAACCACGGTGACGATGGACGCCAGCGTCTCTGGCTGGGGAGCGGTCCTGGGTCTCCTGAGTGCTCAGGGTCGGTGGTCTCTGGAGGAATCTCTCCTTCCCATCGAGCTAAGGAAGAAGCCTGTTCCCTTTCGGGTCACGGCTCATTCTTCTAGATCTATTGGGGCTTCTGGGGCTTACAAGAATCAGGCCTCCGCTGATCAGTTGTGCAAGGCTGCCACTTGGTCAACTGTGCACACCTTTTAAAGCACTACCGTGTTGATGTCTGGCATTGGCTGACGCCAGTTTTGGGAGGAAGATCTTGGAGGCAGTCTTGCCTGTCTAGGATCTTCTTCGGTGCTTCCTTCACTTTTGAGCCCTGTTGGCTCTAGTTCAGTGTGCTGTATAACAATTCCTGGGGTGCTGTTATCCATTGACACTTCATTTGTTTTTGTTGGGCTATCTCTGATCCGCTGGTTCATATCTGCTCTGGTGACTTTGGGGGCCTTGCGTCTGGTCCTTGCCTTACTTCCTACCTCTGGGAAACTCAATGGTTGGACATCCCAAAGTTACCAGTAACCTGTATTGGACGACAGAGAAAAAAGGATTTTAGTCTTACCTGTTAAATGCTTTTCTCTTAGTCCATACAGGTTACTTGTCTCCCACCCTGTCAAGGGACCATGCTTGGCTCTCCTGTCGCAGGCAGTGGGGGTCCTTCGGGGTCATGCTCACAGGAGTCTTCTTTCCCTTCTACTATCTAGTCAATAGTTAGTGTCTCAAATCTTGCTGGAGCTGATTGGCTAGCTGCAGCCAAAGAGGGAAGGTAGGCTCCACCCCGTGCATTCACTTCTAGAATTGTTCCTGCCTGGTGAATTGCCTACCCAAAGTTACCAGTAACCTGTATGGACTAAGAGAAAAGGCTTTAACATGTAAGACTAAAATCCTCTTTTATCATATCTATTTTTAAAAATAAATCTAGCAAATCTAGTAAAAGAAATATTTAAGAAAAGAGAGGAAAAAAAGTGAGAAATTATGACTGGGCAGAATGCACTTACACATTACTACAGGGAATTATAGGAACAAGAGTGGATTTGATTCTTCCCTCTTGATTGCCCAGGATCAGGCATATCCTATGCTCAATTGTTTTTTAAATAGAGTATTCGTTAAAACCCACTTCATCTACAGTGGAATATGTAGATGAAGTAATATGGAATATAAATTCTAAAAATGATCTTAAGTCGATTCATTGGGAATTCATGTATTTACTGGTCACTATGGTTTCATACGCAGCACTGTAATTGTCAGAGCTGTTGAATACCTGGATTTATGTAAGTTGAATAAACTTGTGCTCCGTTTCCTATACGCAAAACAAATGAGAAGAGCAATTCTGGAGTTAACCAACTTCACCATAAAGAAGAAATACAGATTCCCATTGATGCAAATGGGGCTTTTTTTTTTTTTAAAGGATAGTAATGTTTCACAAAAACTGCACATCCAATTAATCTTCATAGTAGTTGGGCCATGGAGAGTGTTATTTCAATACTGTCAGAGTTGTAGTTCAAGAGTAATTGAATGATAAAGTATCCCCCTACCTCCCCCTTTACCTAGTGTAAACTGCCTTCCCTCAGATGTGGAATCTGGTCTCTTGACCAGACAGATCACAGCAAGGGACAATCTTTTTACTGTGAGAATAAGGAAAACCCTGCCCCTCCTTGACAGATTTTCGCTTATGCTCACTGAAGATTGTCCTTCTCTCTGTAATCCATCCGGACAGGCTTTCTACTCTGAGTGGAGCAGTGTTACATCAGTAAAAGCGGGGGAGGGGGTACATTATCATTCAATTATTCTTGAACTACAACTCTGACAGTATTGAAATAACAGTCTCCATGTCCCAAATACTATGAAGATTAATTGGAGCTGCTTTTATTGTGAAGCATTGCTATCCCTTTAACTTCTAGAATGCCAGAGAGGTGTTCAACACATTGCAGAAGGCCTTTCTGTCATTCAATGCCCCATAAAAATCAATAGGAGTTTGGGGAATACTTTATTTGTCAAAATAATCCCTTGTCTGACTCTTGCTCTGCCCCTAAAGTTTACTTGGCCATACAATACAATTACCGTTTAACCAGGGTAATAAAAATATATCTAAATTCAATGAGATAAAACAACTTTTATTTCTCTTGTGTTGTTTCGTTATTGAATTGACCCTCTTTATTTAGTACTTATGACCCAAAGGGTAGTGTTTGTATTGCTAATCAATAGGCAGCTTTCATTATTTTGATAAACTCGACTGTTATATAAAGGGCAATTTCCTATTTAAGCCCTTTGATCAAACACATTGAGAGACATTTATTTCAAGAGACTAATTTCCCTTTAACCCTTTTAGTACCAGAGGGATACGCAATGCATTGCATTGCGTACCCCTCTGCCACTCAGAGGGTTAAGACTGGGGTCTGAAAGATTGACTGGGAGACGGTCATTGCAGTTCTTTCTCAGTTCTAGTTAATACTGCATCTGTGAGGCAGTGGGTGGAAAGAGATGGACGCTTCCTCTTACGTTGCTCCCAGTGCAGCCTGATGAGTTGTTGCCTTGTCTCTCAGGGGAAGGTATTTAACCTGCCATTCTGCACTGTAGTTTTCAGGCAGCTTGCAACATAACTAGTGTTTTTCCTTTCAAAGTGAATGAATGGACAGTTCTGCAGAGCAATAAGGGCATTGCTAGTGTGTTCTGATGATGACATCTCTTAATAGTTTCTCAGAAATAGAATTAGCATCCATATATCTCATTACCCAATTCATTTGTGTGGAACAAATTACATTATAGAGCACAACACTATAATGAGTGAAATAAGCAGTGAATAGTAGATGTCCTTTAAAGGTATTGTAATACTTACATTTTACTACCCCCCATCTTGTAGACCTTAAAGTGGATCTATCACATATAGATATCTAATGCTCCTTAGATAGAGCATTTAGCGCAAAAGTTTAATATGTTAGTCATTTTTGAAAAAACCCCGTTATCTACGCAAAAATTCAAGTTTAAAAGGTGCCCAGCAGCCTACTTCCGCTTGCCGCACAGAGGCTACTCCCGTCCCACTACCCAGCATCCACCGATGACGGAGGATGTCTGTCTCTAAGCTGGAGCGATCTCATTGGCTAGATATCGATCTCTGCCAATGAGATTGCTCCATCTTAGAGAAAGCAAGCCTCGGTCATCGGAGGATACTGGCTAGTGGGACAGGAGCAGAGGCAGTGCTGCAAGCTGTACACGTTTTAAACCTGAATTTTTGTGCAGATTACGGATTTTTTTCAAAAATGACTAACATATTACACTTTTTCGCTAAATGCTCTATCCAATGAGCTTTAGATATCTATATGTGATAGATCCACTTTAAAAAAATGAATTAAATGACCCCAGCGGCATCTCTCAAACCTTTATGGTTTGAGAGATATCCGCTTTCAAAGTTCCCTCTCTTCTGACGTCCGCATCCTAGCTGACAGCAGGGGAATCTGCTTGCTCAGGGACCGGAGGCTTGCAAGCACACATTGAAGACCATTTCAGTGAAGGATTTCTTGTTCTATAACGCGATCTCGGCTCTGCTGAAGAGCCTTCTCCAGTCCTGGGACCGGATTCCCCTTCTGTCAGCTACAACGCTGACCTCAGGGGAGAGGGAACTTTGTAAGCAGATATCTCTCAAACCATAAAGGTTTGAGAGATGCTGCTGGGCTCGTTTAATTCAGTTTAAGGACTACAAGATGGGGGATAGTAAAATAAAAGTATTACTATCCCTTTAACCCTCATAACGGGATAGTAATACTTAATATTTTAAAAAAATATGTTGCAGGGTTTATCCCCCTGAGTAAAACAAGGGTACTCCCATTGCTGAAAGGTGCTTTATTCAAAGGTTATTCCAGCTCAAACACATCGGATGGTGTAGCAACATCACCACTGTACAATCTCAGGCCACTGAGATATTGCACCTAAAAATTCAATTTTGAGCTGTAATATCTTTTAAATAAAACACCTTTCATCGGTGGGCATATGCTTCTTTTACTCAGAGGGATATACACTACAGTACATATAAAGTATTACTATCACTTTAATAGATATTTGTTTGTATAAGAAACCAGTGGTGGATCCTCCAGTTCCTTGGCTGTCTGAGAGAACTATTTAACCTGTTGCAGACTCAGGATATTTTATCAAATCCTGTAGGCAAGAATACGCACTCTTTTTCAGCAACAGGAACAAGAGATGAGAAGACTCAGAAATACAGGAGGCTAATGTATATGTATGTATATGTGAAACCGCATCTAACACAAAATAATTGTCATACATTTAGCTGTTTCTAGTGGCTGCAAGAGGATTATTGTGGACAAGAACTGAGACAGCAGATATATCATCAGAATGTCCTATAGTTTTTTATTATTCTGTGTAAAAAAAAAACAAAAAACAAAACAAAAAAAAAAACAATATGGTATGTAATTAGAGAAAATGTTTAGACATGTAAGAGGGACATGCAGATTGTTCCAACAACCAGGAAGAAGAGATGTATGTTCATATCTATATTTTTTTTGTTGCGAGCCAAACTGTCAGTGTAGGCAGCCATTGTTCATAGTGGACCAGACTTCAACAGTCAGCAACTCCAGTTTCTAACTGAACCAAAATCAAATTGGCTGAACAAGAATCAGTCTGCTTAATCGGATCACTGGATAGAAGAGCAGTTTGTAGGATGAAGAATGCAAAACTTCTGGGACATATGGCAAAAATCTGTGACAGATCCATGAAATGTTTGGGTTCTATCCATGGGATAAGAATAGATTGGATGAGCTATTATCTCACCAGCCTTCCAGGCCCAGATACCACAGGAAAGGCAATAGCTATCCGAGATTCAGTATATTCACGTATGTGAAAGGGAGGAATCAAAATAATACTACATGACAAAAAAATACAAGAGCTTTTACTGCAAATAGCAAGGGAGTTAGTCAGTAGTAGAAGTTGCTATGTATAAAACACAAAACCAACTCTCAAGACAAATTTATTTTTTATCATTTTGAAGGGTATGAAATGAGGATTACTGATGTGTACAAATACATTGGCAGATCAGAGCATGTCAATCAATAGACAGGCTTGTGGAACTCAGAACCATTTCAGTTTTGTAGCTCATTCCACAAGAGCTCTCAGTACATCAGATGTGTACACAATCTGTCATCATCTAAACAAGAATGCAAGGCTATTACCTGGATGACTCTCTCCACACTTTTTTCGAAACTAAGGTTTTACCTCAGTTGAGGTGAGTTTCAGAAGAAAGATGTTACGGAGAATAGTAAATGAATAGAGTGGAAGATATATGAAATAAATATATTTATTTCTTAGTCTTTATTTCTTTTTAACAGATAACCCTAGTAGGTTTGGTTTGTTGGTTACGTTAATTTGGCTAGTTGTTAGTTTGACCTGTTAATAGGTTATACAGGTTTTCTCTTCCACCCTTTTATTGGTTTGGGGCAGCTTTGTTATGTCTCCAATGCCCCTGTGTCCCCAATAGGAAGACAGAGAAAAGAGAGGTTTTGTGATACTTGACAATTTAAATTATTTTCTCTGAAGTCCATGGGGCACACAGGGTATCCCTGTCAGTGAAAACTATCCAGTAACTCTCTGGCAAGGGTGCCCATTTTTCTTATGGTCTCTGGAGTGGGGTTTTCTTCTTGACTCCTTTCATTAAATGGCTTGTGGCCAGGTGTGACGTTGCTAATCAGAAACTAAGGAAATGGGCTGAGCTAACTGTCAGTTTAGGGAGATGAGAGAGAGGTTTCCTTTCCCTGAAGCTTTTTCTTAACCCTATGAGTGCCAGAGGGGTATGCAACGCATTGCAAAGCAATGTGCTGTTTAGCCCTCTGGCACTCAAAGCGTTAAGGTGTCCTGCTTCCAAAAAGGAGCAACAGTAACCCCATAGTTCCTGTGTGATGGGAGTTTTAGTGTCCAACAGCTGGAGGTCCAACAATTAACCCCTTAGTGACAGCCGCATGCGTACGTGGCTGTCACCTTAACGCCCGTGGTACTTTTTTTTTTTTTTTTTTCTTTCCAAATGAGTCCGTAGTCTCCGAGCGGTGTGCAGCTGCACGGAGACCCGGACTTCCGGGACTTACCAGGTACGTCCTCTGTCACTAAGTGACAGTTTCTGCGGGAGGTACCTGGTAAGTCATTTGTCGTTAAGGGGTTAACTACTCCTGTTTTAGATTTGTTTTTTTAGTAAAATGTGATAATTGCCCTTTAAACAAGTACACAATACAATATTTCCTGGTTACAGACCCAGCAGGAAGAAATGAGTGCAGATAAAATTGTTTAGACAGCACAGACCATTTTGCATATCATTGTTAAGTTCATGATTTTGCATGTGGATGTTATAGCATGCACTTTCACACTGTTGTCACCTAAAGGTAGAATAGATAGGTTTGTACACTTGCTGAACCGTACTCGATGGGAAATGTATTACCCCACAAAGAACTAGCAGAAAGCCAAATAGTCAAACAGATGGTAATCTAGGAACCCAATAGCAGGAGGAGCCCAACTAAGAGCTAGAACAGAGGGAGAGCCCCAGACAGAAAACTGAGGACCCCCCAGAGTTGCAAGCTCTACAAATTAAGGGAGAGGAGAAGTGGAGAGAGAGGAAGTCCAGGCCCAGGATAATAGGCTAGGAGAGGTCAAACATGTAGGCCCTTAACTGGTAGCACTCCAGAGGATACTGAAGGGCCTGGATGTGGAGAAGGGTCTGTGAATGACCAGAAGGTGAAGGTGGACGGCATACAAGAAGAATGGTCAGGAGGGTAAGCCAAAGGTCAGTGCAGGCAGTGTTCAGTGGGTGGTCAAGGAGGGTAAGCCAAAGGTCATTGCAGGCACCGTTCAGTGGA
The DNA here is from genome assembly GCA_037306005.1 of Rhinophrynus dorsalis. Taxonomy (NCBI): domain Eukaryota; kingdom Metazoa; phylum Chordata; class Amphibia; order Anura; family Rhinophrynidae; genus Rhinophrynus; species Rhinophrynus dorsalis. Next base: position 363,720,662 of record CM074723.1, on the reverse strand, counting down.
TGGACAAGGTGGGTAAGCCAAAGGTCAGTGCAGGCACAGTTCTATGGATGGTCAAGGAGGTAAGCCAGAAGTCATACACTCAAATGGGATCAAAATTAAGGAAAATACCAAAGGAGCTTACTGAACAACTAAGCATCGACTAGACTGTGACGCTTAGTTATATAGAGGAGGCCCCCCACGCATCATGGATGACGCAACGACGTCTGACATCACGACGTCCCGCTATGACATGCAGTAACCCTGCCGAGAGCCGACGGAGACCCACGTCGCAACGGCCTGCTACGGAGCACCGTAACCCTGCCGAATGCCAACACACATAAAATCAACTATTTTCAGCTTGTCTTTTCCTCCCCCATATGATTATTCAAAGGAGTGTTAAAACATTATTATACTTTTACTATGGAAGTATATATTGTAGATATTTCCCTGGTGAGTTCATCAATGGTGATCAATTCCACTTTAGGAAGATATTTCATTCAAAAGTCATTATATCTTGTTGGTTTTGAAATCAAAATTAAGTCTTTCAAACCCACCTTTAATTGGTGATGGTGCTATTGCTTACTATGGAGAACTACAGTCAGGCAATAAAATTTCCACTAAGACAGCAAAAAGAACATTTTTTGGGGGTCTAGCATGAGTTGTAATAACTTTAGAACTAATTTGCCTCATCAGTCTAATTTCCCTTGCATTACTCTGTAAAAAGGTGCAGTAGTGTATTCATTGTTGCAACAGAGAACATCCAAAACCACATAGGTTTCTTATCCAAGTATTTTCCAATATTTTGCCAAGTACAGCAAATTTGGATTTCTCCAGTAACTATAAGGGTAAACTAACCAGTTGTAAAAACATCTTCCAGTCTGAACAAGCTCAACAGTTATTCTTTGAATCCTTACTATAAAGCAGGTCCTATTAGACCAGGGATGGGCAGTATGAGGACCTCCAGCTGCTGCACGACTACATCTCCCATCATTCCCTGCCAGCCAACAGCTGGCAGGGACTGATGGGAGTTGTAGTTTATGAGCAACTGGAGGCCTCACCTTGCCCACCACTGTGTTAGACAGTTCAATAACTGGCCTCTGTAAAATAACATGACTTGTAGATGGCTTCATCTGTATATAGAATTGTTTCCTATACCTAGAGGTTTTTTTGGTTTTTTTTGGAGAATTGGTTTATGTAGGAAATGACTGGTTTAATAAGAAGAAATTGAACCATTTATGGGGCAAACCAACTGCACCCTAGAGGACAAATAAATATTGACATTAAGAGAAATGGAGCTTTAACCCCTTCAATGTGACAGATCTCTAGCATTCAAGAGAGTGGCATAACAATGGGGGTCGCACCTGTGACCGGACCAGTCACTCCAGGGGCCCTTCCACCCCCTGCGACCGCCCGCAACTAGGTAGCAGCTGAGCAGCTTCTTCTGCACTCTAGTAACGCAGAGGGCTGGGAGGTGACAATCTCCTGGCGCTCTGCATTACTGAAGAGACGACTGCGCGGGAGCTCAAGCAGTAGAGAGGTCTGTGCCGAAGGAGGCACAGACCTCTCATGCTACGCCACTGGACCACCAGAGAGGTAGGAGCTTGGAGGCAATGTGGAGCTCGTAGGCAAAGTGGGAAGCAATGTGGAGATTGGGGGAGAAATGTGGAGATTGGGGTCAATGGGGAGGTCATGTGGAGATTGGGGGCAATGGGGAGGTCATGTGGTCGGGGGGCCCATGGAAATTTCTGCACGAGGGCTTGTGGCTTCTAGTTACTCCTCTAATTCAAGTGGTTAAAAGCCCCATTTCAGTCAGTAGAAATGAATATTGTGCTCCCAGTGCTACAATTGGTTTGCTTCAGTATTGCACCAGTTCTTCTTAGTCAATCAGCCACTATGTTAATTCAGAGCTGAGCTCTTACTCCATTGAAACCGCATGTGCTTCTTATCTATGCTGGCTTGTGCTTCCACAGAGATCAGCTCACTGTGGAGGAGTGACTGCAGTAAGACAGATATTGCGCTCACAATTAGATGTACCATTGGCTGGTGCCTGCTTGGGCTGGCCAGTTTTTGGAGGTTGAAATCTGAAACAACATTCATGTGAACAATTTTATGAAGTTCTCCCATATGCCGCCATTCATATCAAGCTTTCTGAAAGTTGGGTGTATTCAGTGTAGAACACATACAAGTTATCCAAGCTGTGTTGGCCTACATAACATGCAGTTAAAGTGGATCCATCACCCTAAGATAAGCTTAGTTCGTTTTAAAGAGAATTAAAAAACATATATACATTTTGTACTAGATATTTGTGTTATGAGAAATGAACCTTTAGTTGTTGGTGGCACAGTCTGGCACTTTATGTTAATTCCTTTATGTGCTGAGCATTTTAGCCTGAAAAAGCGACCTCGCCTTATATTCGGGGTAATCCTTTATTCAGGCTGCCCCCCGGATGGGAACAAAATCCCATCTAGTGGGCATTCCAGAACATCTCCCTCCCTCTACATTTAAAAGGACAGGAGTGTCACATAAAAATATTTAGAGATAGGTAGTGATTAAAAAAAGAAACTAATTGCCACAAACCCTCTCTCTCTCAAACCGCTATGGGGTGACAGATATAGGGATTCAAACTTCCCCCTCCCTCCCCTTCTCCTGATGTCAGCTGTAAAGCTGACAGCAGGAGATTCGAGTCGTACGACTCGAGGAGGCTCTGCAGCAGATCTGGAATTGCGTTACTTAAAAATAATTAATTGGAAAGGTCTGCAAAGTGTGCCTGGTTTGCAAGCAACCTTTGTAGACATTTGCAATGAATGAATTATTTTTAAGTACAGCGATTTCGGCTCTGCTGCAGAGCCGCCTGCTGGTCCCCGGACCGGGATCTCCTGCTGTCAGCTAGACGCTGACATCAGGAGAAGGGAAGGGAGGGGGAACTTTGAATCCCTATATCTCTCAAACCATAGCGGTTTGAGAGATAGGGTTTTCTTTTTTTAATCACTACCTAACTCAAAACATTTTTTAAGGGACATTACTGACCCTTTAATCTTTAATAATGTACCTGTCATCTTGGAGTGTGCCCACCTTCACACTGTTGATGCGCAAAGCAGAAATGTCTTTCCAGGACCTTTATATAAATGCACAGACTCCATATGCATTGATACAAAGGTCCTGGAAGGACCCTCCTGCATCGCTTGTCATCAGTGTAGGAGCGGACTACACTACAAGAATGCTGAAACTTAAAGGTAGATTGGAAGAGGGGAAAGATGATGTTGGGTGTAAAAATTAGAATGGGATAACCTTATATTGGGGATTTTTTTCTTTTCACAAACAACATTTGGAAAGTTGGTGTGGGGTGGGCACCTTACAATCGAGGTCACACTGTATGTGGGCAGATATGGTAAGTCTGTTGTGAGAACTATGTAAAACTGCATTTTGTCTGGATAAGAAAATGGTCAGAGTGGCTAGGCTAATTGGTTCTTATCTACCATCAAAATCTATGTTCTTATGTTTCCCTCGATATTATGGCTATATCATTATATGTTATAATCTAAAATTCATTTGTAACATCTAAAGCCATTACTGATTTTATAACAGAACATTGAAAATCGATAAGGCAATATATATATAAAAACAATACCTTTTTAAAGTGGAACTTTAACAAGCATGACGTAGCACATCAAATGATAATTACATTAGCAATATGCAAACAGTTTTATTTTGAAGTATAATTGCTGCATTAACGAACAATACAACCTTTTATGCAGACCGGCACAGGCTGGGATCTTGCTGTAGGCGCTCTCTGCGCCTGCACTGTCATTTCCTTTCAATACCTTTTGGCACAAAGGAATTCAACCCACCAATCGTGGAGTTGAAGGGGACGGACGTTGCAGACGTGGAGTTGCCGGCTCTGCAAGATGTCTGCCCTGTTCCACGGTGCCTGCCTGCATAAAAGGTTATATTTTTCGTTAATGCAGCCGTTATACTTGAAAATAAAACTAAGTGTTTGCATATCACTAATGTAATTATCATTTGATGCTCTGTCATGCTGGTGAAAGTTACAAAAAGCCCTTTTTAACCCCTTAACGCCATGTGACGTACTATGACCGTCGCGGTCCTTGAAATACTTAAGGATCGATGACGGTCATTGTACGTCACATACTTTTTACTTACAGCGCTCTACCGCGAGCACTCTAAGTAAAAATAGGGCCTGAAACTGACCACTCCAAGATTGGAGCGATCTCTATCAGATCCAAATGTGACGCGCCGATACACGCAACAGGTCACGTGTACCGGCGCGTCGGTATGCATCTACGCACTCCTTATGGGATGGAAACGTCCCAGGACCACCGGTCACTAAGGGGTTAAATCAGTGGGAGTTTTCAAAATTTGTAGTTGGTTTGCATCAGATTTAGTCTTCCTTTCTTTTGAACATGAGGCCCCTTGAGTTTCAAGCAGCACTTCCTAGAAATAACACGTGCACAGAGACCTAATTATGCCAGACTCAAATTATGTTATTTCCAATTTCTGAAAGAAAAGAAATTCACTCTGTAATCACATCAGCACTTCAGTAAAGCTGTTTCTTTATTGATGTTTTGCATCTTCTAACACATTTTCAGTCAGTACACCCGCAGGAGTGATTCTGTGAGTGCCTTGTCTGTTTTTATTACTTTGGTTATTTACATTCTCAGGGTAACAATGAATGCTTATGTATTATGCCATTTCCTATCTACTGCAAAAAGAGGTAATTGGTAACTTTTCACATAATATTTTGCTCTGCTCTGACAGGGAGAGGTAGGACGGTTAAAGGGGCAGTGCTACCTCAGAAAAAAATTAAAATAAGGCAGTAATGTGATAAAAGAACAGTAAACCCTCACAATAGAAGGCTATAAATGAGCATTTTAACCCTATGAGTGCAAGAGGGGTACACAATGCATTGGTTCACAATACATTGCTTACCCCTCTGGCACTCAGGGGGTTAATTGAAAAATAGAGTTTTCATGATGAGCAGAGCAAAACAAATCCAGTCTTACTGCTGGGGGAGACCATTTATGCTAAAGTTATTACACTTTAAACTCAATACTGAGTAGATGGACATGCTATCCAGCACTTATTAACCAAATGACGGTCAGGGGGCTAGCCAGCGCATTGCTGTGTAGTGAGTTGGCTACCCCTCTGGCATTCAGTGGGTTAAAGAGTAAGACTGGAGACCCAGTCAATGCAGAATTAATTCATCGTGGCCTTGATTATGATTTATAGTGGGGATTTATTATTAGGAAAAGATCATGTTCTTCTAACATATATACAAGTCTCATCAAGGGCTGGATGGACCATTCCTTTTTGGTTACATCTAAAAGCTAAACAGGTGTGCCAAACCGATGTTTACAAACACTAAATACTTAACCCCTTAAGGACCCATGACGGTCCTGGACCGCCATGGAATTCCAGGCTCCCCGCGTGGCTGCATGCTGTTCAGGGAGTCTGGAATCGGATCCCGCAAGCAAAAAAAAAAAAGCTCTGTGGTCCTTAAGGGACCGCAAAGTACGTGCGTTGTTGGTCCTTAAGGGGTTAATCGAAATAAATAACACCCCTGTGCACTATATTTACCAAACAGGGAGATGCCAGAAATGTGCATGAACGGGTTAATCACTGAAGCATGATGTCTCTCTAGCATACAAGGGAACACTTTTGCGTGCAATGTGTTGTGCACCTATGAGGTATTCAGTCGGTTAATCACAGAAAAATACTTATACACCTCACTGGTATATAAGGGTTAATAGCTGATAGTTTATGCATCTTTATAGCATACAGTGGTGTAAGGGGTTAACTGATTATCATTCATGCCTCTTTAGCAATGCATACAGTGGTTATTCATAGTTTACAGATTGTAGTAGGATGAAGTTAATTCACATTTAAACTGTTGGGTATTTAGGACCCAGAAGCTCTGCCTGCTCGAGCACTGTGCAGGACATGCCTAGAAGACAAAGCAAAGCTGGCTAGTCTGCCTTGGGGGCGGGTTGGATGCTGATTCTGATAGTATACCATCTTCAACACCACATGGGCTGGTCAGCATTGGGGACAGGTGGGGTATGATCTTCAATGCTGATGATAGAGCTCTGCCTCACATTCCCAAGATTGTCAGCTGAGATCATCTGATCTCTTCAACGGGCCCATGACTTCACAGCCCACTGGTGGATCTCAGACTCTATGATGGGACAATCTGCCCCTGCCTTGGAACTCTAAGGCTTTGACCCAAATCTCAGGGTCTCGGAGTGAAAGGCCAAATTATCAGGCTGAGACAGTCAAGTGTTTTCTTACTGCAAGGGTTAACTGTTTCTTTAGTCTCTAAATTGGTGCCCTTATTACCAGAAACGCAAAGAGAGAAATCCTGCTAATCTTGTGTTTGTTCAAGCCATGATATTTCTAAGTTGTAACCAGTTAAGAGTTCCTTGCAGACATACTGGAGCACCTCTGTGTTACAGCAAACAGAGATATTGCCTAGAATCTATATTGTTTGGAGCTTTGAAGGGATAATAATACTTACCTTTAGCTTTATTTAATATTGTAGCCATTAAAAATTTTTTAAGAACGATATAAGTCTGATCTCTCAAACCTTTATGGTTTGAGAGATATTCGCAAGTAAAGTTTCCCCCTCACTGACGTCAGCGTTGTAGCTGGCAGATTTGGAATCCGATCCGCAGACCAGCCGGCAGCTCTTCAGCAGACCTGAGATCACAATCTTTAAAAAGAATTTCTTCATTGGAATGGTCTACAAAGTGTGCTTATATACCAGGCACACTTTGTAGACCGTTCCAATGAAGTAGTTATTTTTTAAAGATCGCGATCTCTGTTCTGCTGAAGAGCTGCCGGCCGGTCTGTGCATCGGATTCCAAATCTGTCCGCTAGATGGCAGACTTGACTGAAACAGCCAGTGAGTGGGAAAATTTACTTGCGAATATTTCTCAAACTTTAATCCTTTGAGTGCCAGAGGGGTACGCAACGCATTGCAAAGCAATGCGTTACGTACCCCTTTGGCACTCAAAGGGATAAAGGATTGAGAGATAAGACTTATATCGTTCTTAACCCCTTAGTGACAGCCGTGTTCGTACGTGGCTGTCACCTTAACGCCTGAGGAACTTTTTTTTTTTTAAAACTGATTCCGGAGTCTCTGAACGGCTTCCAGCTGCATGGAGACCCGGACTTCCGTGACTTACCAGGTACGTCCTCTGTCACTACGTTTTTGCAGGACGTACCTGGTAAGTCATTTTTCGCTATGGGGTTAATAATTTTTAATGGCTATGATATGAAATAAAGCTAAAATTATGTATTACTATCCCTTTAAGAGTTGATATTTCAAAGATGTCAGGATCAGCTAGTTTTAAAATTCCCCAGTATGCAAAGATTCCTGCAGTTATGTCACTTTTTAGTAAATATGCTATTTTTTACTTGTAGCTTGTCATGTATAAAATGGCCTGAAAATCTAGTTTCAGTGGAGCAGTGATTGTCTCCATTAAAACCATGGCAAAATGGCCTCCTAAGACTATACAGGATTAAAGATTTAGTAATAGATGCAAAGAAACTGCTCTCCAATTAAATGTACATAGTTTGTAGACCATGTTGAGTGGTGTATTAATACTAATGGATTGGTAGTTCATCCGAAATGTAATTTTAAAGTATCCCTCCCACCCCTTTTACATCTTTTTAGCTGTCTCCCCTCAGTTGTAGAATCTGGTCATTGGACCTGGTAGCTCCCATCGAGGGACAATCTTCATGCACTGGGAAGAAGGAAAACCCTGCCCCACTTGACAAAGGAGAGCAGGATTTTCCTTGTGCTCAATGAAGATTGTCCCTCTCTGCTCTCCATCTGCGCCGACATGAGAGGCAGTGTTACATAGGTGAAAGGGTTGGTAGGGGGATACTTTACAATTAAATTACTGATGAACTACAAATCAGCTAGTATTGATAATCCGTTCTACATGGGCTACAGACTACGCGCATTACTTGGTGCGCCGTTTATATGCATCTGTTACTATTGCTTTAGATGAAGGGGCCTGTAGGATGAGCAAAGATGAGTGAAAACCTCTTAGGTCCTGCAGCATACCCCCCTTAGTGAGAATGACAATGCACTCACTCAGTGTACACTTTGGTGTGTAAAAGGGATTTTTGCTCTTTAGTTCCTTTTTGTCACCTGAGTTTGTTTTCATTACCCTACTATAATTTATTCTGGTTTAGTGGGCCATATTCAATATGCTAAAGAGCTGCAATTCTGGAGTGAACCAATTACCCCAAGGCGACACATAAAAACATTCCAATGATTTAAATGTTGGTTTAACCCACTGAGTTAGAGAGTCATCTAATTTATTGCTGTGCAATGTGTTTGGAGACCTGTCTAGCATTCAAGGGATTAAAAAATCCATGTGCATAAATGGGAATTTGGAAAATTTGTATTTGTCCCCTACAGTGCAGTTGGTTTGCCCCAGAATTTCTCCACTTCCTGTGTTAAAGGGATAGTAATACTTAAAATGTAAAAAAAAATATGTTGTAGGGTTTATCCCCCTGAGTAAAACAAGAGTACTCCCACTGCTGAAAGGTGTTTCATTCAAAAGTTATTAATTTTCAAAGTTGAATTTTTTAGGTGCAATATCACAGTGGCCTGAAATTGTACAGTGGCGCTGTTGCTACACGATCCTATGGATAGCTCTGGTCAGTTGACCATAACTCTCCATAGGATGGTGTAGCAACAGCGCCACTGTACAATTTCAGGCCACTGTGATATTGCACCTAAAAAATTCAACTTTGAAAATTAATAACTTTTGAATGAAACACCTTTCAGCAGTGGGAGTACCCTTGTTTTACTCAGGGGGATACACTCTACAACATATTTTTTTTAAGTATTACTATCCCTTTAACCCCTTAGTGACGGCCGCGTGCAGACGCGGCCGTCACTTAACACCCGTCTAACATTTTTTTTTTTTCTTCATTTGAATCCGGAGTCCCCGAACGGCGTGCAGCCGAGCGGGGATCCGGATTTCCTGGACGTACATGTACGTCCTCTGTCACTAAGTGACACCGACAGAGGACGTACATGTACGTCAATTGTCGCGAAGGGGTTAAGTAAGCAACAGTCCCATGCAAGTCAAAGGAAGTTGCTTATCACATCAAGATGGCTTATCCCTTTGGGTGCCAGAGACATAGCCAACACATTGGGGTATATGCACTAACTCATTATAAAGATGTAATAAAGCAGAGATGAGTTCTCCAATGAGATTTCTTCTCCGGTTCCTATGTTATTCTAAGGAGCCTATACACTACTGCATTGGCTTCATAGAATAACATAGGAACTAGAGCAATGATATCACTGGAGAAGTAATTTCTACTTTATCACATTAATGTAAATCCCCCCAATGTGTTGCAATGCAATGAATCATTACCTGGCACACAAGGGGTTAACTCAGATGACAGAGGGACTATATCTGTACAGTGTCTTCATTTTTATTTCTGCTGTCTCCACACCCATTTACACTTGTTCACCTCTTTCAAAATAACCTGTACATCTGGTTTTCAGGTATTATTCAAAACATAATTTTTGTTTGAGGTAAAAGAGTGCTACTGTTTATGTTTTTTGCATAGAGATGCTAGGTACTAAAGGCAGGTGAAATTGTCTAATGTTACAAGTATGTGAAATATTTGCTTATAAGAAGGGGCAAGTCACCTTTTCGGCCAAAGAACATTGAAGGGTTGATAGGACTGGGCCGGAACAGTCATTTTCTGATGCTAGAGAGGTCTCCAGTTCATTGTTTCAAGTGAAAAGTCCCAAGTCCAGATTTAGGATTTCTTGAGACGTGAAAATCCATTTTCAGTAGCAAAAATGTCTGAGCATATGCAGGTCAGCTGACTGTGTGAGCAGTGAGGACGTTTGTTCCCATTCAGGCTAAGGAGGAGACAGAAGGCTGAAAATAAGTATTTGGGTGATATCACAGAGCCCTGCTACAAGAGAGGTATGAAGAGGAGAATATTATTTTTTTTTTGTTTATTTTTTTAAAACCCTTTGAGTGCCAAATGTATCCAACACATTGAAATGCATTGGATACCTCTCTGGCATTCAAAAGGTTAATAAACATATAGATCAATTTAATTAGGCCACATTGAATTTTCATTTTGTAATAATTATTCTAAAGCTTCATTATCCCTCTAGTGCAGTGGTTCTCAACCTGTGCCCTCAGTGGCCACTAACAGGCCAGGACTTAGGAATTTCTCTGCTAGAACACAGTTGAGTTAATCAGAGGCTCATTCACATTGATTAACTCACCTGTGCTCTAACAAGGAAATCCTCAAATCCTGGCCTGTTAATGGCCACTGAGGGCACAGGCTGAGAACCATTGCTCTAGTGTATATTTCATATAGCTTGCTGTATAATCGCAGCAATTTGTAGAACATAGATTGCATTATGCTTTATTTATTATATGTATAATAATAATAATAATAATAATTCATGATTTTTGTGTGTTGTACACCACTCTTGATTCTTAAAGGGACAGTAATGTCCCATAAAAAATGTTTAGAGTATTGTATTGTATTGTATAGAGATGCACCGATACCGATTTTTGAAGACCGAGTACCGATACTTTTTTCAAGTACTCACCGATACCAATTACCAATACTTTTTTTGCGGTCATTTGCTATTTTTCCAAGTACCTATATGCTTTAGGTACTTGGAAAACTGGCAAATGACCGCAAAAAAAGTATAGGTAATTGGTATCGGTGAGTACTTGAAATATATATATACACACACACATATATACATATACATACACACACCACCTCTTGATTTTCCCTTTTTCACTCATTCTCCCCCTCTTGATTCCCACCTTTTGCTTCATTCTCCCCATCTTGAGCCCCCTTCTTTTGCCTTGGCTTTCTCTCCCTTTTGATCCCCCTTTCTCCCCCTCCTTCTCCTTCACTCTTGATCCCACCCTTTTGCCTCTCTCTCTCTCCTGATCCTCCCTCCTTTTGCCTCTTCTTTTCCCCCCTCCTTCTGTCTCCTGATCCTCCCTCCTTTTGCCTCTTCTTTTCCCCCCTCCTTCTGTCTCCTGATCCTCCCTCCTTTTTCCTCTTCTTGTCCCCCCTCCTTCTGTCTCCTGATCCTCCCTCCTTTTGCCTCTTCTTGTCCCCCCTCCTTCTGTCTCCTGATCCTCGCTCCTTTTGCCTCTTCTTGTCCCCCTCCTTCTGTCTCCTGATCCTCCCTCCTTTTGCCTCTTCTTGTCCCCCCTCCTTCTGTCTCCTGATCCTCGCTCCTTTTGCCTCTTCTTGTCCCCCTCCTTCTGTCTCCTGATCCTCGCTCCTTTTGCCTCTTCTTGTCCCCCTCCTTCTGTCTCCTGATCCTCCCTCCTTTTGCCTCTTCTTGTCCCCCTCCTTCTGTCTCCTGATCCTCCCTCCTTTTGCCTCTTCTTGTCCCCCTCCTTCTGTCTCCTGATCCTCCCTCCTTTTGCCTCTTCTTGTCCCCCCTCCTTCTGTCTCCTGATCCTTCCTCCTTTTGCCTCTTGACCCCACTCTCTGCCTCTTTCACCACCCGCTGCCACATCTATCTTGCCTCCCTTACCCTCCTCTGCCGGGTGCTCGCTGTTCTCGCGAGCCCCGTCAGAGGTCAGCGTCAGAGCGTTGCCACGGTAACCCACGGCAACGCTCCGACGCTGCAGGAGTGAGAGAGGTGACCGGGGAGCATTGTGAGCAGCTCCCCGGGCTCCCTCTCTGCAGCACCGACCCTGACATAGGGTATCGGTGCTGGCATCGGCCGCATTTGCGCGAGTACAAGTACTCGCGCAAATGCTGGTATCGGCATCGGCATCGGTATCGGTGCAACCCTAGTATTGTAGATTAAAAAAATAAGCTAAATGGTTTGAGAGAGATCCTCCGCTAAAGTTCCTCTTCTCCTGATGTGAGCTGTAAAGCTGACAGAAGGAGATCCGTGTCGGCCGACATGAGGAGGCTCTTCAGCAGATCCTCAATAGCGCAATTTGAAAATAATTAATTTTGTGGAACGGTCTAAAAAGTGTGCTTGCAAACCAGGAACACTTTGTAGAGCGTTCCAAAGTATTTTTTTTTTAATAGCACTGTTGCGGCTCTGCTGAAGAGCCGCTTGTCGGTCCCCGGACCAGCGGTAAGCTGACGTCAGGAGACGAGGAGGGAGAGGGGAACTTTAACGGAGGATATCTCTCAAACATAGCAGTTTGAGAGAGAGGATTTGTGGCATTTAGCGTATTTTTGTAATCTCTAAACATTTTTTTATGGGACATTACTGTCCCTTTAGAGGCATTAGTGTCTTTGGGCAGTAAAAATCCTTTCATTTTCATTGGCATTTATCTCCTCAGCAAGAGATTGAATGGGCTTTATATAAGAGTAATGTACCACTTTTTTGTGTAACACACACACACACACACACACACACACACACACACACACACACACACACACACACACACACACACACACACACACACATACATTTACACGTTATTGTACTCCTTTATGTACAAATTTGGTCCATAGTGTTAAACACATGCTTGTACATACATGTGTACAGTCACACATGTATAGTGCCCCCCCCATGTTGAAAGAGCTATAAACACACATACAAACATAAATATATGCAAAGTAGAAAAGTTAAAAAGAAATGTATAAATGCTTGAATACGCACCATAAACCTTATGTGACTGCTACTATCATTTACACCTGCACTGTTCTGAGTGCCAAGCACTGTTGGGGTCCTGTTGCTGTGCTATGAATTTACAGTGCAATGGAATGGCTATTATCACAGTGGGGGAGATTCACAACGCGGTGATAAAGTGGAGATCACTTCTCCAGTTCATGTTATTGTATGGTGCCTATTCACTAAGATCTCCAAAGTTGAAGAAATGTTAGTGCTTTGGCCCCATAGAATAAGACAGTTATTTATAGAAGTCATCGCCACTTTATCACCACTTAGCGAATCTCCCCCAATGTCTCCCTTGTTGGCTTTGTCTGATAAAATGATTGATAGGAACATATATGTACTCTCTTTGTAGAGATATGGAAAAGCTCAAATGAAGAGGGAATTGAGCAAAGACTGAATACGTGATCATGACTTAGGCCATTCAGAACACCTGACAAAAGCTAACGAAAAAGTGGGCTCACTCAACTCTTAAAGGGATAGTAATACTTCGTTTTAACTTTTTTATTTTGTAGGCATTAAAAAAACATGAAGAATGATATAAGTCTTATCTCTCAAACCTTTATGGTTTATGAGATATTCACAAGCAAAGTTCCCCTCCCTGCCCCTTTTACCTAGTGTAAGCCATCTCTTCTCAGATGTGAGTCTGGTTGTATGACAGTACAGATAACAGAAGGGGACAATTTTCTTTGTATGAAAACAATGAAAGCCCTTCCCCCCTTGACAAGTTTTTCAGCTTTTTCCATTATCTTAATTGAAGATTGTCCCTCTCTGCAGTCTACCTGGGCATCTCCCTTCTGATCTGGTTGAACAGGGGGGGGATACTTTGTTTGTGAATATCTCTTAAACCATAAAGGTTTGAGAGATAAGACTTATATCATTCTTCATGTTTTTTTAATGCCTACAAAATAAAATAAAGTTAAAACGAAGTATTACTATCCCTTTAAATAGATACTTAAAGAGACATTATCGTCAAAACACTTTGTACTCCGTTTTTGCATCTGTAAAAATTCTCTCTCGCTCTCTATATATATAAAAAATGTTTTCTTTTTTTTTACAATCTAATACTACCTGTACTTTGAAGGGACGACTATTACTGCCTTTTCAAGGGCTCCCATTACCGTAGCAATTTTGTTGTGGTATATAAGAAGCAATTGATATGCTTTGTCTTTAAATGGACTGAAATAATCTACAACCCTTTCTTATTGTTAATCTTAATACATTAAAAGTTTTATCACTGCACAAACAAGTAAACAAATTGTGTCTATACAGGCCAATGTATAAATGCATTAATAATGCAGGTTTAGGGTTAGATTTTAGGGCTCTAACATGAAATAACTACATTTTACAGTTGCTAGATTGAAGTGCTTGATATATATACACACTCTTGACAACAGAGGATCAAGACACACTGTTGACAATAGAGGATCAGACTTGGGTGCCAGAAATGTATCTCAGAGTAGTAAATTAATCCTCACTCACAGAACTTGTAGAGGAATCAATTTCCGCGTAATTTATTGTAGGTCAACGTTTCGAATCCTCTGCTCTTAAAGGGATAGTAATACTTTGTTTTATCTTTATTTTATTTTGTAGGCATTAAAAAAACATGAAGAATGATATTAGTCTTATCTCTCAAACCTTTATGGTTTAAGAGATATTCACAAGCAAAGTATCCCCCCCCGTTCAGCCAGATCAGAAGGGAGGTGCCCAGGTAGACTGTAGAGAGGGACAATCTTCAATTAAGATAAGGGAAAAAGCTGAAAAACTTGTCAAGGGGGGAAGGGCTTTCATTGTTCTCATACAAAGAAGATTGTCCCCTGCTGTTATCTGTCTGGTCTTACAACCAGATTCCACATCTGAGAAGAGATGGCTTACACTAGGTAAAAGGGGCGAGAGGGGGAAACTTTGCTTGTGAATATCTCTTAAACCATAAAGATTTGAAAAATAAGACATATCGTTCTTCATGTTTTTTTCATGCCTACAAAATAAAATAAAGATAAAACGAAGTATTACTATCCCTTTAAGTTCCCAGAAGAGAATCAAAATGTTGATCTGCAATAAATTATGTGGAAGTCTTGTTAGATGTATAATGTGTGTGTATGATATAAAACCCAATTTAAGTTTTATGTGTTACTATCCATAATTAATTCTTTCCAAACACAATCCTAAAATAGAATGGAAACATACAAGGAGGCACCAGAGAGTTGAAGGATTAAAGTTGCAACACCTTAAAGTGTACTTTAATCCTTTAACCACTAGTAGTTGTGCAACTCATTGCTTTGTAACGTGTTGCTTTGGTCCTTTAAGAATTTAAAAGCGTTACATGTGTATAATTTTGCAGTCGGCAGTGCATCATATTATAGGGATTGGTCTGATGAATAAAACAATACAAGGTACTTCCAGTGCTGGCATTCACAAGGTTAACCCTTTGAGTACCAGAGGGGTACATAACGCTTAGCTTTGCAATGCGTTCCATACCCCTCTGGCACTCAAAAGGTTAAAAGAAAAAGAACGCCCTGACTGCACTGCAGTTGATGAGTGTTATTACTGATTTTATCGAACAGATTCCCATTGACGTTTATAGAGAAATATGTGAATAAAACTTAGTTATCGAGGCCTAAGTTTTAGCTGTAATAACTTTTGACTGTACCATGACATATAGATTTTTTTCTTACATTTACGGCTCCTTTAAAACCAGAGGTCGCATTAAAGGGATAGTAATACTTAAAATGTAAAGAGATTTATGGTCCCGGGACCAGAGCTGTCCATAGGATCGTGTAGCAACAGCGCCACTGTACAATTTCAGGCCACTGTGATACTGCACCTAAAAAATTCAACTTTGAAAATTAATAACCTTTGAATGAAACACTTTTCAGCAGTGGGAGTACTCTTGTTTTACTCAGAGGGATAAACCCTACAACATATTTTTTTCTAAATTTTAAGTATTACTAACCCTTTAATATTTTTTTTTTGTTGTAAGGATTTTTGTGGTAGAGTAATAAAGTAGAGGGTGTGCCAGAGGGCGTCATTTAAGAGTTATGGCAATTCAAGTCGATGTTTAGTACAGTGTTGGAAACCTATCCTAAATAATAATTTGCTATTGTATGTTTGTCAGAAGATGTCATGCACAGTACAGACTGCCCGCTCTGCGGCTGATAACGGAGCGAGGCACTCTGAATTCAGACCGTGGTTTTCTGTGCGCAGAGAGGACTACTGCCTAAATTCGGAGCGTCCCACTCCGTTATCAGCTGTGGTGCAGGTAGTCTCTGCTGTGCATGACTGCACCGCGACCATTGCTGCTTGGCACTGTGGCCCTTGTACACGTGCTCTTCACAGGCACGAATTTGTCAATAGGCAGTCGAGGCACTTGCCTAGTGTGCCTGATTTTCAAGGGTGCCTGGCAATGGCTCTGTAACGCCCACCGATCCACCCACTTTCAAATGAGATGCGGCTGCCCCGAGCAAGAATGAAAATTGTAATAATTTGTGGATTTTGCTTCAGCGCCTGTGAGGGAGCTTGGTTTCTAAAGTAATAAATGCGTGCTTGTGCCTACACCTCCTGGGCTGCCCGACCTTAACCTGCTGCTGTGCGCCTGAGCTGCTCATCTCACCTGATCTTGTGCAATGTGACTGTCATGATGTCACAACTCATGATCAAACGGAGCCACAAAAAACAGCTACGCGCAGGGATTTTGCAGTGTGTAGCTAGTGAAGGCTGAGGAAAGTGGACAGGTAGGGTTATGAGTAATCATTATGAGAGAATCTATGGAGGATGTCCTGTTATTGTGTGATAATGGTGAAAATCACATTCTTCATTTGATCAATAATCTTTTATTTAACCCCTTAGGGACTGGCCACACGCGGCCGGCACGTAACGCCTGCTGAACTTTTTTTTTCATTCCTTAAAACGATTTCCGGAACGTACATGTACATCCTCTGTCCACCTGGGACATCCGTTCGGGACGTACATGTACGTCCTCGGGCGGTAATGGGTTAATGGGGCCATAAACCATGGGATATTGCTTTAACCATTGAGTTCCTCAAAGCTATGTCACAATTCTCTGGTGTCCCTTCTGGCACTCAAAGGGTTTTAAATTTTATATGAAACAGACTGTGTCCTCTCATTATAGTTCCCCTGATTTTGGTATTAATTTAGCATTTCCAGAAGAACTAGAGTACAGAGGTGGGCAATCTGAGTCATTCCAATTTCCCATCATCCACAGCTGGAAGGGCTTATGTTGCGCACCACCGATCTAGACCTTCAAAAAGTTGATGGCATATTTAACTGTTTCAGTAACAGAGGGGTCCTCATAGTGTGTTGCATAACCCTTGGTTCCGACCTTAACCCTTTGAGTACCGGTGCATTGATAAGCAGTGCATTGGGCACCCATGTGGCACTAAAAGGGTAAAATGGTTAATTCTTGGTGTGTTTGTGTGTATATAAATATCCCTAGCCACTTTGTTCATACAGTTATTTGATTGGTAGACCTGCGGGGGTTTATGCCTCTCTGTCGAGGCATTCTATTGTCGCAGTTGTACAACATGCTGGAGCTGCTTTAAACATAATATTGACCAACCGGTAGTTGACCCCAGATTATACTGTATTCTGAGGCCCCTTTTTTATTATCTATAACTTTTCCTCTATGCTCTTGCGTTTGTCGGTGGAAGAGCCAAGCTTGCATTGCCATGCAGTGCAGTGGTGTGCTTCCTCGTGAGCGGATAGAGCTAAGCTAGAGCTAAGTTCATGCTCTCTCTTGATCATTCGAGTCATCCATCTTGGGCATTTGTCAGTTGTCCTCAAGCAAATTAGCCTAAATAGTTTAATCAAACTTTGTCCACAATGCACATTTCTGTATTTTACCTTGTCCCACCTTGCTGCATTGGTTTTTGATGGACTGGCTTGTAAGGGTCAATGCCTCTAGGCCACTTCGTACTAGTAATGCCGCCTTGCGACATTCTAAAGTCATTTTGGACAGTGGATTGACCCTACTAATTGGAGATTATCATCTACAGCATATTCAAATTGGATGGTCACTTTTGCTTTTTCTTTTCCCTTTTTCTTCTTTCCCCTCTTTTTCCTTTTTGTAACTAACTTAAATACATACAATAACCCGAATCTGTGGACTGCGAAATTGGGGGTTGTTACCGCACTGCCCTACGATGCAGTGGGCTCCCTATGTTGTGCCAAACAAGCTATTGTTTTTTGTATACTAAGCAGCACATTGTTATACTGTTTTTACTCCATTTCCCCAGACACTTATGGATATATGCTTATAGTCATTACAAGATTGTGTGCTAAGGACCAATTATCCTCACTAGATTGATGGATTGAGGAAGTGTTTTCCCTATACATCTCTGTATGCCAGTTGCTGGCACCAGTTGCAACTTGTACACATGGGACCTAGTCACAAACCACATAGATTATAGGTCCTGGGGCTCACAAATTGTGACTGGGGCGTGCAACCTAGTGTCAATTCATGGTCCACTTCATATTGCTCGTGACTTATGGATTTTTACAGAGTTGATAATTGAGTTGAAATATTATTGTATTTAACATGACTACTTGTCTTCTGGGCCGTACTGTTGCATTCCCTGATAGATGAAATCCCTCCATTGCCATGGCATCTTTGCACTTGTTGAAACAGGGTTTTCCTGCATCTGAATGTCCAGATCCTGATTACCTCATCACTAGGGGAGGGGATGTTTTTTTAGATTTCAGATACTCAGATTCCACATTTACATTTACCTTCTTAAGTGGCTCCAAAAGGTATTTTCTGCTGAAGCCATTGCTCTTATGCCTTTGGTTGTGTTGCTATTGGAGACTCCAGTAAGCATGAGCACTCGGACATACTGTAGCTGTAAGTCAGTGTTTCTCAACTCCTGTCCTCAGGACCCACTAACAGGCCAGGATGTGATGATTTCCTTGTTACAGCACAGGTTAGTTAATCAATATGAATGAGCCTCTGATCACCACACCTGTGTTCTCTAGCAGAGAAATCCCTAAGTCCTGGCCTGTTAGTGGGTCCTGAGGACAGGAGTTGAGAAACACTGCTATAAGTGATCTGCACTGTATAATTTAGAGATCACTAAATGATTTTTCTTTGGTACCCGTAACTTCCCATTAGATCTTAAACATGGGAAAAGGGCAGGCTACATATCTAGTAAAGGTAATTTATGCTGTCTTTATATATGGTGTATATCCCCCATACCTACCTATAACATTTTCATCTCCCTCTGGAAAATTGCCACAGTACTGTGAAGAATAAATCTAAAAATGGGTTTGATAGCAAAAAGGGGTGTGGCTAACTGGGGATGTGGCTAAGCAAAGAGTGTGGTTGGGGTGGGGCAAAGGCGTGGCTAGGGGCATCAGAGGGTTTCATGCCTAGGGGCGTCTAAAATGTAAATCCGACCCTGGCTCTTCAACTAGTGTTGTAATAAAGGACATATGTATGGTAACCTTTTGAATTTAGTTCTGCCTTATCGAATTGAGTGTCAGAGAGCTACCTGGCCTGTTGTGTTGCAGTGTGTTGGCAAATTCTCTGGCACTGAAAGGGTTGAATGTTTCTACCAAACAAAAGCTAAGCATGTAGCCCAACAGCAGGCATCTGTGAACTCAGTCCATTGTTGGGTTCTTTGTTTTTGCATAGGTCTCTTGTTTGCAACCATGAGAACCATCTCTCCAGCTTTGACACACCAACCACATATTTGTTCCTTGGTTCCATCTTGTAATATGAGGAGCATTTATGGGCGTATGTTCAAAAGAAAAATGGACGGGTGGGGCAAGCTATTTGCACTATAGGGGAGGACTAAAAATTCCCTTTGAGGTAAATGGGAATTTAACTCCTTGAATGCAAAGCAATGCGATGGAGACCTCTCTAGCATTCAAGGGAAGGGAGATTCATTAAGTGGTGATAAAGTGGAGATGAATTCTCCAGTTCCTATGATATTCTATGGAGACTATTCGCTAAGATCTCCAAAATAAATAAATCTTAGTGCATAGGCTCCACATAATAACATAGGAACTGGAGAAGTGATAAACTGGATGTCCTCTCCACTTTATCACCTATTTATCACATCTTAGTGCATCTCCCCCGACGTGTTAAAATCCCAATTTTAATCTTTGAACATCTATAGAATTTTTAGTTTTCCCCTACAGTGTAGTTAGTTTGTTCCAGACTTCCTCCACATTTCTTTTGAACATACGGCCCTTACTGTGCTATTTCTTTACTGAGCAAGTTTGTTTCTTGTCAAGACTTGTGTGTACTGTGTCCAATTATATATTTGCCTCATTTTTTTTCCTGAAGTTACACGCTTGGTATTTATTGAGGAACTGTTAATTTCCATTTATAGACACATTTTTCCTGATCTCTGACTCTTTCCAACAAAGAAATACGTCACAGTAATGTATGCAAGTAATTAATTGTATCAAAGGCAAGTTAATTTCATCTTTCTGGAGCACAATGTACTTTTAACCCCTTAGATGAAGACAAACTGTGAAAACACAAGTTATTTTTACCTCTGGGTTCAAGCAGCATTTTCTGTTCAGTAAAAGGAATATTCTTCTTTATTAATTCATGTTGCAGTGTGTAATTAAGCAGTGTGCATTTTTACAAACATGATAGCTCAGATTAACTCCTTGGATGCTAGAGATCTCACTAATGTTAAAAGGATAGTAATGTTTCCAATTAATCTTCATAATATTTGGGCCATGGAGAGTGTTACTTCAGTACTGTCAGAATTGTAGTTCAAGAGTAATTGAATGATAAAGAACCCCCCTCCCGTCCCTTTTACTTATGTAACACTTATCACCTCAGAACAGCAAGATTGTCCGAATTGATCGCAGAGAGGCGATCTTCAGTGAGCATAAGGAAAAACCTGTCAGGGGGGCTTACTAATTGTAAAATAAAATGAACAGTGGGACAGTGTTTAACCCTTTGAGTGCCAGAGGGGAACGCAACGCATAGGGTTAAAAGAAATCACTTACCTGTCAATGTGCTGTGCACATTACCGCTGTTTTTTGTTTTTTTTTCCCCTCAAAATGTTGGGAACCTATATATAAGGATATCCGGTGGGACATCGGCTATGATACAAACTGGGAATACTTATGAAGATAAGCCCATATTTATAAAAGCAGACTGTAGTAAACCAACTGCACCATTGGGGGCAAATAACAACTTTTTTAACCTCTCGAATGCTAGAGAGGTCTCCATTGTGCATTGAAGAACTCTAGCATTCAAGGGGTTAAAAAAAGCTTTAGCCAAGTGCTAGAAAATTTAGGATTTTTTTTTTGCCCTCTACGGTAGTGGTGTACTCCAGAATAGCTCCAGTTTAAATATGGGCCTTAAAGTCTTAAGTTCAAAAGAAAATGGGAGTCATTCTGGGGCAGACCGACAGCACCATACGGTCATACCTTGAGATTATGACCTTTTGAGTGCCAGAGGGGTGCCTTAACTCATTGCAGAGCAATGCATTGGGAACCCCTCTGCCACTCAAATGGTTAAAATGGGCTGAGACCGTTGAAATATTAACCCTTACAGTTCATCAGAACATAGACTCTAGGCCAGTGGTTCTCAGTTTTTTTTTTTGTGCAAGACACTCCTAACACAGAATCTGGAGCTGAAGTTTAACCCTTTGAGTGCCAGAGGGGTAAGCAAAGCATTGCTTTGCAATGTGTTACATAACCCTCTGGCCCTCTAAGGGTTAATGGCCACTTGTCAAAGACATAACGAAGTGTAGAAATACACAAAAATATAAGGTTTTACAATTATAGTGACAAAAACTTACACAGTATTCATAGCAATTCCCACAAATATACAATTGAAAAAAAAAATTATCACCCCAACCAGGGTGGGGTGGGCACCCACAGTTCTAGGCTATATGACCTTGCTTGCTTGATCAAAGTCAGAGGTGTTCTAGTCGGTGTACAATGGACTCTTAATATACTACAGCTTAGCTATATCACACACAGAACAGAAGCAGGACTTCTCCCTCTACCCTTCTGGTAGATATGACACCAATTTAATTAATGCACTTTATAGAGTAGGAAACACTGGGGGCTGGAATCTGTTGCAGGTGCTAATTTTATTACTGCTTTTATCTCCAGATTTCCCCTTAGATTTCAATAGGAAAATATTTATTTGATAAAATTGGTGTTCATCACCTGCAATAGAATCCAGCCCTGGATTCTCTCAATTTAGCCCTTAAATCTAAGATCTGTCGCAAAACCCTGATTCTCCGGGACTAACCAGGAGTCCCCAGGAAGGCATTACTGGACAAAGAAAAATTATCACAATTTCAATTAAAAACCCTTTGAATGCCAGAGCAGTATACATCTCTGGCACTCAAAAGGTTGATTCGAATGCTAGAAAAATCTTCAATACATTGCTCCACAATATGTTGCAGACCTCTCTAACATTCCAAGCAGGAGGAATTAATGGGCATTTTTATCTCTCCCTCTGTTATGCAGTTGATTTGCTGCATGCAGAATTCCTCTACTTTCTCTAGAGCATAGGGCTGGTATACCCACATTGTCACCAATCAGCTTGCTCATCCTGCCATTACTGGACAGCTCAACCGAGGATTCAGATACTTGCAACTGTAGATACAAAAGAAAAACAAAACTTTATTCAATGTAGAATGAAAAAGAAAAAAAATCTATCTATCTTTAATTAATATGTCTTCTGTATGAAAGAATAAGTCTTTCTGATAATCATATAAAGATCCGAGGTTCAATTCCCATTGAAATAAGTAACAAATGCAGTTTCCATTTCTACACTGCAGTAATTAGGCATTAGACCAGTGATTCTCAACAAGGGTACCGTGACACTTTGGTGTGCCACAGACATCAGCTTAGGGTGCCCCATGTCTTCTATGAAGACTGACAAAAATTGACTTTTAAATAAAGATTTATAGAAATTGTTATGCACATTATGTTTAATTTTGTTATTATGATTGTAAGACCTAATAATTACTGTATATTTATGTATGGTACCTTAATTATGCCCTTGATAAAGTACATTAAATATGTTAGGGATGCCCCGAATGTTCTAGATTATTCAATAGGGGTGCCCCGAACAAAAAAAGATTGAGAACCACTGCATTAGACTATAATTACTATAGTTTTAAAACAGAATTTGCCTTTCTCCTACACAGCTTTTTCTGGCAGATGTCCCAGTCCATTGGACCTTTAAACTGCAATAATTCCATTGGTGACCATATTCAGGGACTTAGAGGTACAATCCTGGAGCAAACCAACTATGCACCACTGGGAACAAATATGAATTCCCCAAATTCCCAGTAGTTCTGCATTTCTAGTGTGAAATTAAGGGAGGAGTAAAAAAATATATCCTATAGTGCTTTTCCTGTAGCTTAATCTCCACTGCTGTTGCTCAATTGTTATTACAGCATTATTTATTTTAGATAATATTTGGCAACAATGCCAACTAGTGACACAGACTCTTTATTTTTATAATGCACTTAAAGGGAGAGGCTGAATCATAGAGTACTGCTCCCCGCAGCAAATGATCGTTATAGCACAAACCGATGTCCAGAAATGGAAATTGCAGTTTTCACTGTACTAAGTTTTAAATTAGACATCTCCGAACAATTGAAGTATAATTATTTTACTCCTTTGGAAACCGCTATACAGAACATTGTTTTCATTGAAAAAAAGAAAAAAAAAAAAATTGTACTGCGTCTTTAACCCTTTGAGTGCCAGAGGGGTATGGAACGCACTGCATACCCCTCTGGCACTCAAAGGGTTAAATTTTTTTATGCCAGAGAAGTACCCAGGGCATTGCAACAAAATGCACTGGATACCTCTCTGCCACTCAAAGGGTTGTCGAGGCCATCTACTATTATTTCAGCAATCAAAGGGTTAACACTTCTGCTTCTGTTTACTAAAAAAAAAAAGTACAGCCATGCTAATGAGAGTTTCTAATGGCCTAGCAATTAGTTACAGCTCATAGACAATACAACAAGAAACTTGACTCTTTGTTGGCAATACCAGAGGGACAAGGGAGTTGGGACAGAAAGGAATTGTGTTTCAAAATGAGCATTACAAATAATCCCATGCATTTAGAAAGCTTTCACGGAGACCTAATAAAAGTCCAGTACCCTACGGAGACTTGGTGTTCAGTAAAGCTAAACATTAGCGGCATAATTGCTACTTAACAGGGACTCGGAAAGCCCCATTATGTTTTCAGTCCCTAATTACAGGATATAAAAGTTGTACCTTCTCATTTACACCAACTGGGTTTTCACTTGGCAACACATTGGGTTCCAAAAGAGAGTGAGACCATTGTGCAAAGAAAAGGTGGTGAAATTCTGGGGCAAATCAGCTGCGTAATCAGGAAACAATTGCACATTTGCATTGATTTTAGTGGTCCTTTTAACCCTTTGAGTGCTAGAGGGATCTAGCACTCAAAGGGTTAATCCTTCATATACATACCTGGGAACTTTCATTTGAGGGCTACCCGGAGGGTAGTCCTCTGTTGAGCAGGGGGTAACAAAAATGACGCTAATCCGTCAAAAAGGGGCGGGGCTTAACTCGAGGGTTGGGGGGATTTAACCCTTTGAGTGCCAGAGTGGTACGGAATGCATGCATTCCGTACCACTCTGGCATTCAGAGGGTTAAAATGTGTCCCACAGAAGGCTGGGGACGGAGGCACAACGGGAGAAAAAAGCGGATGTGGCAGAGTTTCTATAGAAACTCTCCACATCCGGAGGAATCTGCCTCTGCCCCGGAGACCCGGTAAAACTCAGTCAGAACCGGAGTCTCCGGGGCAAATCCGGAGAGTTCCCAGGTATGTTCATATATTAGCAGAGTCTCCGAAGCATTGCTTGGAGAGCTTTCAAGTTCTCAAGCAGTTAAAGGGATGGTAATGTTTCACAAAAAAAACAGCTCCAATTGATGTTCATAGTGTTTGGACCATGGAGAGTGTTATTTTAATACTGTCAGAGTTATAGTTCAAGAGTAATTGAATGATAAAGTATCCCCCTCCCCCATCCCTTTTACCTAGTGTAAGCCGCCTCCCCTCAGATGTGGAATCTTATCTCTTGATCGGACAGGTTGTGGCAAGGGTACAATATTCTTACTATGAGTATAAGGAAAACCCTATGCTCCTTGACAAGTTTGTCCGTTTTTCTTTATGCTCACTGAAGATTGTCTGGATGGATCACAGGAAGGGACAGTCTTGCTGCTCTGAGGTGAGTAAAAGGGGCGGAGGGGGATATTTTATCATTCAATTACTCTTGAACTACAATTCTGACAGTATTGAAATAACACTCTCCATGGCCCAAATACTATGAAGATTAATAGAAACTGCTTTTATTGTGAAACATTACTATCCCTTTAAAATCCCTTTACAATGCTTTGGATACCTTTCTGGCACTCAAAATGTCAAATCAGAGAATTTTAGGGTTTTTTTTTTTTTTTTTTTGCATCAACGTGTAATACAGTCGGTTTGTCTGAAAATTAGTCCACTGTTTATTTTGTGCATTAGGACCTGTGACGTTATAGGGAAACAAATGAAAATTCCTATTGATCACACCTTAGTTCATAACCACCAGGAGTAATTCTAGGGCAAGACAACTGAACTATAAGGGAGAAAATATTCCCATTGATTTAAATTGAGCTTTTAGCACCTTGAATTCCATAGAGGTCTCCTAGGCATTGCAAAACAATGCATTTTAGACCACTCTGGCATTCAGTGGGTTAACAATTCCAATTTAAATGTAATGAGTATTTTAGATTTTTTTAATTTGTCCCTGTAGTTCAGTTGGTTTGTTCCAGTTCATCTTCGTACCTGAGTCTCAGTGAGACAGACTGCTCCAGTTCATCTTAGTACCTGAGTCTCAGTGAGACAGACTGTTCCAGTTCATCTTAGTGCATGAGTCTCAGTTAGACTGGCTGCTCCAGTTCATCTTAGTACCTGAGTCTCGGTGAGACAGACTTTGACTGCACTGTAATTCGTAGAGTAGGAACTGGGTGAATTCTGCTGACATAAAGTGCTTTATTATCTTGCTTGATAAGATATTAAAATAAACCTAGGAAATGCATAATGAAGCATTTTCATGTTTTTGGCAACAAAAATAAATGAGTAGATAAAATTATTTTGGCATGTTGAACAGGAACACTGTGTATTATTAAACAGTAAAATCAGAAGAGTTGCTGGGTTCCCAAAAGACCACATGCTTAGGCCAACCTAATGCATTATCAGTGCACTGTGCGTTACAAGAACATCATTACTAATAGGTTGTTCAGGCTAGAGCCTTGAGCACTAAGTAAACATTTTTAATAGTATTTTTTAAAAGACTTGACAGTTGTGGGTAGTTGCATTAAATACCTCTCTGGTCCTTAAAGATCCCCATGTGAAGTAGGTGGCGTTTGTGTCCTGTGGTCTTGCTAGCAGTCATGTCTTCCTCCATAGACATGGCATCTAGGACTGATTGAAGATGTTGTCTCATGAACAAGGGCACAAGGCTAAAATTCATAGGGCCACTAGCATTTTCTGGCCATAGTAAGGCAAGTAGGGGGTTATTCGCCTGGGGGTTTTAGCCCCCTAGTACGGTACCTATCATCACCCCTGAAGTAAAAGCATGATATGGACTAATGCAGAGGTAGTTGATAATCATCCACAACAATTTAATGTCTGATAGAGGTTAAAGGGATAGTAATGTTTCACAAAAAAGTAGCTCCAATTAATCTTCATAGTATTTGGGCCATGGAGAGTGTTGTTTCAATACTGGTAGAGTTGTAGTTCAAGAGTAATTGAATGATAAAGTATCCCCCTCCCGTCCCTTTTACCTAGTGTAAGCCGCCTCCCCTCAGATGTGGAATCTGGTCTTGGAACCAGGCAGCTTACAGCAAGGGACAATCTTCTTACTGTGAGCATAAGGAGATACCTGCCCCCCCTATATAGGTTTTTCCCTTATGCTAAATGAAGTTTGTACCTCTCTGCGATCCATCCAGGCAATCTTGCTTCTCTGAGGTGAGCAGTATTACATCAGTAAAAGTAGTGGGAGGGGGATACTTTATCATTCAATTACTCTTGAACTACAACTCTGACAATATTGAAATAACACTCTCCATGGCACAAATACTATGAAGATTAATTGGAGATTCTTATATTGTGAAATATTACTATCACTTTAAAGGCTTTTGTAGTTCCCAAAAGATTAACTACCCCTGGTCTAGTGTATAAGTGCACAACATCTGGCTCCACCATTAGGCTATAGAACTAGCATAAATCTAAATCATGTAATTAAACACAGCACGTTGATATTGCTGTGAGTTTCATGAGATTTGTTTCTTTGGGTGGGAGGGGTTGATTTTCAGTATTTATTTATTCATTACATTCAGTTTTCTTTTATGGTGACAATAAACCAGTGGTTCACATGGCACCCCTAGCAAGCAATCCAGGGCACCCTTAACATTTAATAGGTAACTTCTCAATCTCTTAACTCCTCAAGGACCAGCCATGCAGATAAGGGCCACAGAGAGGTTTTTGCATTTGATTCAGGGATCCACAAGCAATGTGCAGCTGCATGGGGACCCCTGAAAAGGGACACTAATGCCCCATGAAAAAAATTGTCTTCTTTTGTAGATGAAAAAAATAATATTTGCAGCAAATCCCATCTCTCAAACCGCTATGGTTTGAGAGATATTCACATGTAAAGTTCCCCCTCCCCTTCTCCTGACGTCAGCACTGTGCTGAAAGCAGGAGATCCCGTTCCAGGGACCAGCTGGTGGCTCTGCAGCAGAGCCTAAATCATGTTATTTAAAAACAATTACCTCATTGAAAAGGTCTACAAAGTGTGTCTGGTTTGCAAATACACTTTGTAGACCATTCCAATGAAGTAGTTCTCTTGAATTAATGAGATTTCGGCTCTGCTGAAGAGCCTCCTCAAGTTGGCCGACTCGAATCCCCTGCTGTCAGCTTTAAAGCTGACATCAGGAATAGGGGAGGAGGGGGGAGCTTTCAATGCGAGTATCTCTCAAACCATAGCGGTTTGAGAGATGTGATTTGCTGCAAATATATATATTTTTTTTCATCTACAAAACAAGAATAATTTTTTATGGGACATTACTGTCCCTTTAAGTTCAGGACAGCCATGATGGTCCTAGCACGGCATTGGTCCTTAAGGGGTTAATGAAGGGGAAAAACATACATTTATGGATATTCTTAGGTCTCAAAACCCGAATGACAGCAAAGAGCACATTATGCATAATAATTTCCATAAAAGTATATTACAAACTCAACTTTTAACATTTTGTTAAAGTCTTCATTGAAAATGTCGGGCACAAAAGTACCACAGCACACTGGTTGAGAACCACTGTAATAAACACTTAGAGCTGTATGTTCAAAGGGATAACTGCAAAAAAATGTGGTATGAAAGACGAAAATAAGTCATTGTATGCATGAACTACATATTTTCTATAAAGTGTACAACAAAAGACTAGTAATGTCCGTTGTGTATGACACAACTTCAGAACTGACAGGTAAAGGGGCGGGGCTAAACTATTCTCCAGTGTTGTATAGAGGAAAAGAAAATATGTCGTAACTAACGACAAAAAAAGTCTCGCAGAAGACAAAATTTACACGTTAAGAGGAGGGAATGTGAAGTTCTGAATATGAGAATTTGTAGTTAAGTAAGACATTTTTTTGTCGTTACAGACAACAATTTCAGTCAGGACAAACAACATATTTCTGATCACAACCGACACTCTCGCTACTTCTTTGAACATACGGCCTTAGTGGACTTGTCCTCGCAAGATACGTTTAGTTTGTCCTAAAATGAAAACTGCCTATATGATTTGTTACCCAGTTGTTTATAATATAAATATTTTTTAGAAATTTACCTTTATTTGTCAGTGTTAATACTGTGCAGAAAATTAGCACAAAGTGCCATCAAAACATAAAAATGAATTTCTTAGAAACCATTCTATTGAAAAATGTCTGCTGCGACATATAGTCAGTTTTTAAAGTGGAACTTTCCTGCAACTTTCTTCTCCGAAGAAGTTGAATTTCTAAATAATATTGGGCTTACTAAGGAAAATACAAGTATGGATATGCTTTATGCTATGATAAAAATGATTTGGAGGGCACATTAAAGTGCATGAAAGTTCTGCTTTAATTATTTTTAAACTAAACTTGATTTACGGTATCAGATTCACAAATTTTTTAGTTTTAAATACCTGAATTATTATTTTTAACACAACGTTCTCTAGCTAGATGTCCTTTCTTGCAATTTTTACACAGCAGACTGTTTTCTTAGTCTCTTACGACATGGCTGCCTGCTGTTCTCTGTGATGATAGCTGGTTCCAGTGATTACCCAATTGTTCTTTCAACCACTGACGCTGCCCTAACTCCTGAGTACTAAGGAACTGTAGAGCGGCAAAGTAAGAACAGTAGATGGTAATTTGAAGATTGTTCATCCTCCTGCTGCTTGTTAGTGCTCTCTGATTGATTTTTCTTTGCCTTACTGTTGATTATTTAAGTACCATTAGGTGACAGGCTTTCTTCAAGTTTGTTAGTAGGTTGTACTATATTGCTTTAAATTATATACTAGCAGGGAAGAAAGATGATGTGGCTCTACTACCATAATGATGGGTGCCTACCATAATCTTGCCTATTATTAAAGGGACAGTAATGTCACATAAAAATACTTTTTCATTTTGTAAGTTAAAGAAAAACTATTTATGTGCACCAAATCCTATCACTCTAACCTTTACGGTTTGAGAGATATTTGCCACTAAAGTTCTTTCTCTCCTATGTCAGCTGTAAAGAAATAAATTTTTGGAAAAGGGATATCAAGTCAAATTGTTAAATCAGGCAGAAGAAAGGGTAAAACAAATACCAAGGGAAGAACTTATGAGGTATAAAGAAAAGAAGAGAAAAGGAGGGGACTGGACACCATTCTTTACGACCACATACAATCAGAATGCCCATCAGATGGAGAGGATTCTCAGCAGGCACTGGCATATATTAAAAGAAGATCCTTTACTGGGGCCCACATTAGAAGAGAGACCTAGGGTCGCTTTTAGGAAGAGTAAAAATATTAAACAAATAGTGGCCCCCAGTGATGTTTATAAGAAAGTTAATAAAAGGAAATAAGCCGGTGACGTTGGAGATCACTTTCTGTCTGTTGGAAAGGGATTGTATAGGTGTGGTAAGAAAGGGTTGTCCTGTATGTATTCATTACCCTTTCAAACAAATGGAATTAAAATCGACATTTGTATCCAAAGTGACGGGAAAGAAATATCAGGTGAAACAGTTCCTCAATTGTGACTCTGAGTACGTCGTATACCTCCTTGCATGCAAATGTGGAAATCAGTACGTAGGGAGGACTATGCATCATCTCAGGGTCAGATTTGGGGAACATATAAGAAATGTGACGAATAAACTAGAGACAAATAGTGTTTGTAGACGTAGTGCAAAAAAGAAAGATTTAACCATAATGGGGATTGAGCAAGTAAGGATAGATAGAAGTGGGGGAGATAGGTTGCTCAAACTGAGGAAGAGAGAAACGTTTTGGATACATCCACTAAAGACTATGCAGCCAGGTGGTTTAAATGTAGATCTGGACCTGGTGGCATTTGTGTGATTTAGTGAGTGGGTTTGCTTCCTTTTCCTCCACCCAATTATTATTATTATTATTATTTTCTTATCAGATCCAAGGGTTGCTCCCTCCATATGCATGTATATATAGTAAGTATATCGGGGAATGGACAGTATTCATTATGGATGCAGTGTTTTATGCAGGTGCACTTATAAAGGTGTAGTGATGTAGTTTTATATATATATATATATATATATATATATATATATATATATATATATATATATATATATATATATAAATCTGTGTGGATTGGACCAAGGATATCTCCTTTTTTGTATGGAGTTAGAGTTGGACGAATGATTTTAAGTTTGAAGTGCACCGATGTAATTTTAGATAGAGCTGTATACATTTTTGATGGTTCCATTCATGGATATATAATTTCATTGTATAAGGTGGGCTGATGATAGACTACTATATGTATATGGATGGTAAGGGAGGGCAATTTTTAGCAGTATGGGTAGTACAACTGTGGGTCTAGTCAGTCTATCAAATGTAGGAAATGAATTTGTTAAATATAAAGTGACAACAGTATTAGGTCTGTATAGAGATCTATGGAATATGTGTGTATGTGATATTGTTCTTATTAGAATCAACTGATGCTGCAAACTGCAAGATCAGAAACGTCCGTTACGGATTGGATGTGAGGTTGGAGGCTATTTAGTCTGGACAGATGGGGCGATCTGTAAAGCCCTGAGGAAGTGGGTAATAGATCCGCGATACGCGTCGGCTGTTAAAGATTTTATCTGATTTGTTTTTTTTTTTATTTTAGCGACATAAGCTCTTAATATAGCCTCTGGAGTCTTAGGATTTATATTGGAGCCTACATTGTATGCTTTGTTGTAGCTGGTGAAGATTGGTGCAGAGATAATGGTGATCCTGGAGTCTCTACAAACGGTCCTGTGAGTAAATCGGCGATCCCGCTTTGATGGGAATGGCTGTGTTTGTAGAGCTGGATTGCCCTATTGTTACCAAATACTAGCACAATCCATGTAAATATTGGCTGTATTAAATAGAAAACCTACCAGAAAGAAGACGTCAGAGAGAGATATGTATAAATTTTAATTGAAATCCTGTGAGTGTTATTTCATATGTATGTGCATGAGAAGATTTTTATGAATATTAAATGTTGCTTTTAGATGGTCCTCTTTTCGCTTTCTTCTTGTATAGAGATTGGAGTGAGTTTTGGAGTGTGGGAGAAGGCCACATAGAGAGTGGCACGAGGAGAGTCTTAAGAGCAACGATAGAAGATTTGGAATTAAGTTGGACAAATTGATGAGCCTATGTCCCCATTATACACTCCAACTTTGTTATCCACCATGTATTGAGGGGTATTAGAGACTTGGGTGTGGGTATTTGTGGACATCAATCTGCATGTTAGAGATATTGGATATAGGTCTACATATTGTGGTATAATTGTGTATATGATTATTATTGTAGTCTTTTTGAACTGATCTTTTACGTCATCTTTTTGCAGTGCGATCAATTAAGAATTCCTTGTCTCTTATTTTCTACCCTGGATTCTTTACCGCCACTTGTCGATTTTGTTCTATTTAAACTGCATACAAATACCTGGGAAAAATCAAATGTTCCCATGTTAAGAAACATACTCAAGGAGCCTGAGGTAGGGTTGCCAGATTCTTTTTAAACTGGACACACATGGAAAAATGCCTGTTACATGGTTATGGGAAACATTGCAGCCTAGTAATAACAACATGACTGCAGTATGGTACATTTGGCTGCATACACAAGGGGAAAATCACAAGAGTGAGCAAACCTCATAGGCAGCAAAGCACCTTATTTTCTTCCATTTATCATTGCATTGAACATGCCTAAAGCAAATTGTTACTTTCTTCTCGTTTCAATCTTCTTCTATTTTTATGATAGAGCAAGTATTTCTTAATTACAATTCATCATTTAAACCTTTTTGAATGACAGAAGGTTGAGTAGCACATTGCTTCACACTGGTTTGCTCACCTCTCTGGCATACAGTGGGTTAATAATTTTATAATTTCTTGTACAAGTGAATCTTGTCCCTGGAAGTTGGTGCACACAGAAACTGTGTTAATAAGCCACAGATTTGTTAAATCTGTAAAAATAACAAATGAAAGCACTTGATGCGTGTGTGTGTGAAGTGTAATTAGCCCCCTTATACATGATTTTAAGGTGCAGTAATTTATTTATTTTATTATTTAAAAAAAAAAAAAAAAAAAAAAAAAAAAAAATATATATATATATATATATATATATATAGGTTTCATTAACCCTTTGAGTGCTAGAGGGGTACGCAGTGCATTGCAAAGCAATGCGTTGCATACCCCTCTGGCACTTAAAGGGTTAGAAAGTTATTACAACTCAAAATTGTTTTGCTGTTGTGGTCACCAGATGGCACTGTCCCTATCACTTATTATGGGAAATATATTTTGGGAGGAAATGCATTAAAGTGTGATAAAGATGAGATAACGTCATGACTGTTACATTTCCCCGGTTCCAGTTATTCTTTAGAGCCTAAGATCCCTTAATGCATTGACTCCATAAAATAACATCGGAATTAGAGACGTGATATCACTGTAGAAGTTATCTCTGCTTTATCACCACTTTACCATACTTTAATGTATGCATCCATACTTTAATGGGCACCAATTATTGCTGTAAAATAAGCTATGAGTATGGGAGACAAATGATTTGTAACTGTAACACTTTCAAAGACAAAACATTTGTAGCTATCACTTTTTTCGTTTAATTCCTATAGGAGGGAGTTTTGCATCATAGGAAATGATATGCATGTTGGAATCACATTCTACTTAAAGGGGAACTATCACCCCTATACAAGTCTGGCTCACAATTAATATAGCGATATCCTGTAATATTAGTCTTAGTTTGAGCGAGCTCAAGCTTATATTGAGAAATCTTCCATCATCAGAGGAGGTTGGGAACAAATGAAGATTGACAGGCTATAACTGCAGTCTGTCTGGAAGTAATGCACAGGCTCATTTTAAAAATGTTAAATGTTGCCACAGGACGCACTACATAACAAAATAAGACTAATATTACAGGATATCACTATAGTAAGTTCATTATGAGTCAATCTTGTATAGGCATGATAGTTCCCCTTTAACTAGTATTTGTAAAAGTGTGTTTTCATATAGCACCTCATTCTGGAAATAGCTGTGCATATGGTAGCCTAGGGGTTGAAATTTAAGTGATTACTTATTGGGTGTGTCTACTTTCCAAAATGGCATACTTTGCATAAGGGATAAGGGATAGTAGTACTTAAAATGTAAAAAAATATATGTTGTAGCGTTTATCCCCCTGAGTAAAACAAGAGTACTCCCACTGCTGAAAGGTGTTTCATTCAAAAGTTATTAATTTTCAAAGTTGAAATTTTTAGGTGCAATATCACAGTGGCCTGAAATTGTACAGTGGCGCTGTTGCTACATGATCCTATGGACAGCTCTGGTCCCGGAACCATAAATCTCCATAGGATGGTGTAGCAACAGCGCCACTGTACAATTTCAGGCCACTGTGATATTGCACCTAAAAAAAATCACCTTTCAGCAGTGGGAGTACTCTCTTGTTTTACTCAGGGGGATAAACCCTACAACATATTTTTTTTTTTTTTTTTTACATTTTAAGTATTACTATCCCTTTAAAGCCCATATACACGGGCCAACACTGGCAGCGCTGCAGTCATGCGCAGTACTGACTGCCGAAAAGCACAACGACTGATACGGAGTGGGGTGCTCCGAATTCTGACTGTAGTCCCCTCTGCGCAGACACCGGTCTGAATTCGTAGAGCCCCACACCGTATCAGCTGTGGCGCGTTTGAGCAGTCAGTAGTGCGCATTACTGCGGTGCACATAGCTGTCTGTACTACACAAAATGGCTTCTGACATACTTTAGCGAATTATAATATAGGATTGAGCAGGGTAGTTTTATCATGTAACCAATGGAATGTGCATTTTAGTTCATAAAGTTGAAAATATCCTTCTGCACTCCTGTTAATTACCGTAAAATCTCAGGTATAATACGCACCTGTGTATAATACGCAGGTGTTTATTATGCCCAAGATTTAGGGGAAAACAAGAGTGCCTATGTATAATACGCACCCTTGTTTTCCCCTTACTAAAAAAAAAAAAAAAAAAAAAAAAAAGAAAAGTTAGCGCTTCCTGCTCCCTCTCTCTCCCTGCAATCTGGTGATTAAGTAAGACTTACTTTTTGAAGCTTTTATGGTGTACCGGTATCTGAAAAAATATCCCTCTCTCCCATCTTCCCTGCGGGCGGCACGATTGCATCTGCCGCCCGCTTCCTTCAATCGGTTTTCAGGACCTTCCTCCTATGTGAGGATCTCAAGGTCCTGAAAGCCGATTTGAAGGAAGCGGGTGGCAGATACAAGCGTGCCGCCCGCAGGGAGATGGGAGAGAGGGATCTATTTTCAGATACCGGTACACCATAAAAGCTTCAAAAAGTAAGTCTTACTTAATCACCAGATTGCAGGGAGAGAGAGGGAGCAGGAAGCGCTAACTTTTCTTTTTTTTTTTTAAAGTCTGTAAAAAACTCTCGGGTATAATACGCACCCCCCACTTCACATAAGGTGAAGAGGGGTAAAATTGTGCGTATTATACCCGAGATTTTACGGTATAGGTCTGTGTACTTCTTGACTATAGGTAAAGTTATACATATTTAATATCTGTGTGTTTTGGGGGATGCAGGGCTTTTTAAAATGATTGAAAGTTTAACAACCAACAAATGTTTTTGAAATAAAGTGTATGATATTAGCAAAATAATGTTTTTTAGGATATAGATCGATGGCAAAAGTGTTGAAAATGTATGTCCTCCGTGGTACAAAAATCTCTCTCTAGCACTGAAGGTCTTAAAAAGAAAAACAGGCACCACAGTGTTGCTAGATTCACCATTTTAAAATTGATTGCAATGAAGAAGAATTTTGTGTTTTGGTTATTATATAAGCCAATGCTGATTTTTTCCTGGGTCTTGCTAGGCTGATGACCTGGTGCCTTTTAGCTGGTATTTTACATGAGACCAGCAGAGCTATACACCATTACATGAGACCAGCAGAGCATCATACCATTACATGCAATCAGCAAGGAAATACACAGTTGTGTAACTGCATATCATCAACATGACATACACCATTACATGCAATTAGCAGTATTACAGGAGACCAGCAGAGCAATAGACCATTAAATGTTTCCATCATTGCAATATACCATTATATGCCACCATCAGAGCAACTCAACATTTAATACTACCAGCAAGTAAACACCCCATACAATCAGCAGGGAAATATGCCATTACATGGAATCAGTAGGAACATACACCATTAAATGCAATCAGCAGATCAGTACACCATTGCATGGCCGTACACAATTACATGCATGAGCAGAGCAATACAGCACTGCATACTACAAGCAGGAAAATGCACCATAACATGCAATCAGTAGGGCGGTACACCATTAATCATTAGATTAATGAATCTGTAAAAGCAATAATCAAGGCAATATAAATTGTTCTTTTTGAAAAATTGGTAGTCAAAGGGGTGAGCAGTACATTGTTCCGCAATGTGTTGTCAACCCTCTGCCACTGAAAGAGTTATTAAGTAGGGTCCTAAGCCAAAAGCATGTCTCCGCAAGCCAGTCTGCAGACATTAACTAGTTTATAAGTTTTGCTTTATTATCAGAAACATACCAAGGTTCATTAGCTGTTCTGCTCTCAACAGGATACAAGTCTGGAAGTGTCTGTAATGTGACAGATCATTGTCACATTATAGATGATGCAGATGTTTGCTGTAATTTCCAGTGCCAGATTGGTGACTGTGAACAGATGTCTAATTTTCTTAGCTTTTCAGAGTGGAAAAAAAAGATTCTCACTTGCATGTTGCTGGTCAGATGCCTTGAACAGGACAATACATTTTGCATTCACAACCAGACTAGGGGAAAAAATAAACTTTTTTGTATTTTATTTTATATAACACCCAGGTGCAACCATTCTGTCTATCAAATATATGTATTACCGGTATGTTTCCTCTTGTTGCATTGAGTAATGGAATCTTAACTCATGTTGAAGCAGAGTATATTTGTAGCAGGGAACAGACTTCCTGAGGCTGCAATTAAAAATCCAGCAGATCGGTTAGTAGTCTGTTAGCAGGCTAGGAAAGTATCCTGGAGCTTTGATTGTAGCTCATATAGACTGCAAGTGACGGGCTTTTCCAGCATGACCCTTCTTGTCTGTTGGGGACTGTACTCCCAAATGAAGCCACACACTTTGTGTAGCACATTCCTCCTACCAGCAGAGGGGGTCAGTTTTACTAACCCCACTCCCTTCATATGGGTGACATGAAGCATTTTGGGGAGTATAGGAGTAGAATTAAAATGTGATAGTTGCTTTTTATCCTTCTATTTTGGAACTGCAGTTTAAAACTGGAGCTATTAAATTAAATGACTCAGTTTGTTTAACAGAAGAACTTTGCTAGGAGTATTATTTATACTCCTGTCCTGTATATATGCATACCTCCCAACATTTCAAATTGCCAAAGAGGGACACTTGTGTTTTATGGAGTGTTTCTGGGGGAGTGGCTGGTGGGTGGGGCATTACCGAGAATTTTTTAGGCTGTCTCATGACCTATTGACACCTCCTTGTGTAACCTATTAAATGACTTATAACAAGACCATAGTATTTTATTTATACAGTCTAATTTATAAATACAAATACTGACGTTTAAACAAACATTAATGTGAGTTTTATTGCAGTAGAGCAATGTGATACACTTATATACACACCACACAATCTGATCTCCTAAAAAGATGGACATCAGGGTGGGAAAGAGGGACAGGGGGATTTGGGTCTAAAAGAGGGACACTTGGGAGGTATGTATATATTTTTTTGCACATTATCTGCAGTTGACTGCATTTAACGATCTCCATTTTAGGTCTGGATTTAGTTTACAACCCCTCACAATAGACAGTATGGCTCAACTCTCACATGGCATATGCCAACCAAAAACTCCCACGTTCTTCAGAACTATTTTAATGCATGTTCAGATAATGAAGTTATATCGTCCAGTTATAAACTACAGCGTAGTAGTTTTAATGCAAAAAAAAGTTTGCTGTGTTGAGATTGCTGTGCAGAAAAGAACGGAACCAGTTGCACCATAGGCAACAAGTACAGATGCTTCACAATGCATTGGGGACCTCTGTAGCATTCAGGGGGGTTAAAGCACCCATTTAAACCAATGGTAGGTTGTAGTTGTCCTCAGTAGCTCAATTGGTTTTCCCTTTACACACGGAAAAAACCTCAGTGCTTCAGGGAATAAAAGCCTAATGTAGTCATGGGGATTTTTATTTGACCTAAATGATGCAGCTGGTTTGTTCCATAATTGCACTGTTCCTCCGTAGCGCATCCGCCTCAGTGAACTAGTCTCATGTATGAAGGACTCCTCCATAGGTATTTGCTTCTGATAATCTTTTTAGTGCCAGAGGGGTATCAACTTGGGTATGCCTCTAGCACTCACAGGGTTAATCATATTGAGCCACTGATTCCGATAGGTATAAGATGCCTTCAGGCTATGTTCACACTGGCAATTTTTAACCCTTTGAGTGCCAGATGGGTACGCAATGCTTTGCAATGTGTTGTGTACCCCTTTGGTACTCAAAGGGTTAACCCTTTGAGTGCCAGAGGGGTGTGCAGCACATTGCTTTGGTACTCAAAGGTTAATTATTATGTATTCATTTTTGGTAGTAACTTAAAGGCAAAGTAATGTTTAGGTATTACAGTAAGATTGAATCTTCTATATACATTTGTATAACAATGTGTAGCTTTATAACCATCCATAACTTTGCAATTTTTGTTTTATTTTATAATAAAATGTCCCCCTCCTGCCCCTTTTACATACATGAAGAATCTTCCCATAAGATCAGCAAGCCAGTCCAGACAGATCGCGACGAGGGACAATCTTCTTTCAGCATAAAGAAGAACCTGCTCTCCTTTGACAAGGGGCAGGGTTTTCTTTATACTGATAGAAGATTGTCCCCCATGGCTATCTGGTCCGCTGACCGGATTCCAGATCTGAGGGGATGATTTTTGACGTATGTAAAAGGGGAGGGAGAGGGACACTTTATTATAGAATAAAACAAATAAATGGCAAATTTATGGATGGTTATAAACATACCAGTGAACTCTCTGAATTTGCCCCAGAAACACATTTTTTTGCAGCTGATTACCTGATCCAGCTGATAGTACAAATGCCCAGGGTTGCCATGTGCAGCCCCCAAACAGCTCCTAATTCTGCTGTCATTGGAGCAAACAATAAAATGTGATAATTGCCCTTTAAATGCGACTTTTAACCCTATATATGGTAGGGATCTCTCTAGCATTCACAGGGGCACCATTTAAATCAGTGGGTATTTTGTTTTTTCCTCATGGTGCATTTAGTTGGCTCTAGAATTGAAAATGTACATCAACTTCTTTATTTCTAGTTTAATTTTTTCAGTGGGATATAGATTTCCAATTCACTTGTGTTATGTACCTGAAATGCAGATATATTTATATTCTTTCACCATCACTTATATCTGTCTCTGTGCGTCCGCTCTTCCTGCCCAACATTCTCTTTTTTTTTTTTTTTTTTTTTCTTACTGGACCAAAATCCATCCAAAGCAGGATGTGTTTTCCACACTAAAAGGCTTTACTCCATTAAACAAACAAAGCTGCGTATAAAGCTGTATCAATTATTCAAGAGGAAAATCTGTTTACAGCATTAACTGGCTCACTTGCTCTTTAGTAAATGGCTAAGTTATGAATAAATGGATTGTATTTGTCAGGTTCATGTTGTTCATTTGGAGGGGGGATACTTTTTTGAAAGTGTCAAGGCCACATTATATATGATCACAGATTAACAATTTTACTGCCAGAGGGGTATGCAACATATTGCAAAGCACTGAGCTGCCCCTCTGGTATACAAAGGGTTAAGATGACAAATACATGTGGCACAAATATAGACAAACTACACTATTATTTATTAATGAAACCATCTTTATCACTGAAACATGAGTAAAATAAGGTTTATGGGCATATTCAATAAGTGGTACAATTCTGGGGCAAAGCAGTTGCTCCATAGGGGACAAATACAAATTCCCACTGACTGATTTACATGGGAGTTTTAACCCCTTGAATGCTAGAGAGGTCTCTAAATTATTGCTAAAAAATTATGCTCAATAGACGTTTTAATCTGTCCCTTATGGCGCAGGTAGATTGCTCCAGAAATGTACCTGTAGCCTAGTGAGTATGGCTGTCTGAGCTGTAGTCAGTTCTGTCGTAAACCAGTAGCACCAAGAATTAACCCTTTGAGTGCCAGAGGTTGCTTTGCGTACCCCTCTGGCACACAAAGGGTTAATGAATATGGTTTTCTAGTGCCACAAGTGTGCACAGCACTTTACAGTTTGTTTACATAATACTGGATTACACAAGTGCTTTTACATATTGAAACAAACAAGTTGGTTTCCTGCTCTAGAGCTTACAATCCAAACTAAGTGAGACGTACAGTGTACAGTGCTGGAATTCTGACCAGGTTAGGGTTAAACTCATACCTCCCAACATTTCAAATTGCCAAAGAGGGACACTTGTGGTTTAGGGGGTGTTACTGGGGGCTGGTGGGTGGGGCATTACTGAGAATTTTTAAGCTATTTCATGGCCTGTTAACAGCTCCTTGTATAACCTAATAAATGACTTATAACAAGACCAAAGTATTTTATTTACACTGACTCATTTATAAACACATACATGGATGTTTAAACCAACAATAATGTGAGTTTTATTGCTGTAGAGCAGTGTGATACATTTATGTACACACTACACAATCTGATCTCCTAAAAAGAGGGACATCAAGGTGGGAAAGAGGGACAGAGGGATTTGGGTCTAAAAGAGGGACACTTGGATGGCATGTAAACTAGATTATATCCATCTAGTTTGTGTAAGCCCCAATGAGAAGATGTAATTTTAAATGAGACCACCATGTGAGAAATGCATTGGTGCAGGCTGGGAGTTAAAGTATTTCACAGATAAAGAGCAATGAGGGAAAATACTTTGATACAAGAGAGAGAGATCTGTAGAATCAAACAGAGCTGACAGTAGAGTATCTTGGCTGATTGTAAGGGGTGAAATGGGGTGCAGCAGGAGAACAGAGGGGGTGGGGGGGTTGAGGAGAGGAGGGCGCTGAATGAGAGAAGCAGGATTTCACATAAGATACTGATTTTAATGGGCAACCATTGGAGAGATTGGAGGAGGGCAGATACCAACCTAGGTGTGAGTAAGGCAACTCTTTCTGCAGCATTCTGTATGGGTTGAAGTGTTTGGAGCAGAGAGGCAGGAAGACCAGAAAGAAGGTTACAGTAGTTGGTGTAGGATGGGAGGAGTTCTTGTATACGGTTTTAGTTGTAGAGGAAAGTGTGGATTTTTTCTATGTTGTGTAAGAAAAAGCATCATGATTTGGAAGTAGTATTACTATGAGAAGATAATCAGAGAGCCAATTCATTATTCGTGACTAGGAACATGTTTCAGTGACTGGATTTATGGTTGTGCCTCTTAATCTGACCTGATATGGAACTACTTTTGCCTGGGGACCAATAGAACTTCCCCAAAATCCTATTGATATAATTGAGGATTATATAGTGTATCTCGGGGTCAGACAATTTTGGCACTCCAGCCTTTGTTAGACTACAATTTCAGCAACAGCTGGAGGGCCTCCAATTGCCCACTCATGATATATTCTATTCTTACCTATATATATATACTATGTATAAAATGTCAGTAAAGAAACCAGAACCCCTTACCTGAGACTATCTTTCCTAGTACTGAGAAAGTGGAATATCTTAAAGGAGCAGTGCGTTTAGGACAAAATATAATTGCAGTAGTATGTTGCAATGTAAAAATAAATCTGATCTGTTTTTATTTTTTTTTTTTGTACTCTCATCTTATTCTATACAAACATTAACCCTTTGATTGCCAGAGGGGTATGCAACACATTGCAAAGCAATGTGTTGCGTACCCCTCTGGCACTGAAAGGGTTTAAAAAAATATATATATATAGTGTCATTATTGCACCCATATTGCAACACATTAACGCACGAAATGGTGAATGCGCCATTCGGAGTGACGCGAAATGTAGAATCTGCGTCAATTTATGACACAAAACTTTAAATGCAACATTTCAAATAACGCGGCAAAACACGTGTCATTTTATGACTAGAAACTTTACATGCAACACTTCAATAGTAAACTGAACCTGAGTGGGCACTCAAGCCAAATATGTAAATGTCACTCAAAAGTTTACAAAAGTA
Organism: Rhinophrynus dorsalis; assembly: GCA_037306005.1. Taxonomy (NCBI): domain Eukaryota; kingdom Metazoa; phylum Chordata; class Amphibia; order Anura; family Rhinophrynidae; genus Rhinophrynus; species Rhinophrynus dorsalis. The sequence continues at coordinate 363,679,019 of CM074723.1, read as the reverse complement.
TTTATTGATAACCTTATATAAATACAAAATCTATAAATCTATATAGTGGTGTATAATGGCCCAAACAAACAAACCCCCCCACACACACACATGTATTCACCTTCCCCCCATAAAAAGAATAAACACTGGTGTCAGTATATGAAAAATGTAAGAATCAGTGATGGCGAATCATTCATTCACAGTAGGAGGATGGTATAATGTTAATGTGGATCTCTCACCTCTTTATAAGTTATTCTCATTAGTTACAGAATTTAGTGAATTATGTAAAAACTAGTTTTAAAGCCCGTGTACACGGGTCACAGTGCCACCCAGCAACCTCGCTGCAGTCATGCTCAGTACTGACTGCCCAAACATGACGTGGCTGATACGGAGCGGGGCTCTCCGAATTCAGACCGTAGTCCTCTCTTCGCACCTTCCTGGGACCAAGCATATCAGCCGTGTCACGTTCGGGCAGTCAGTACTACGCATGACTGCAGAGTGGGCAGTCTTTACTTCGCATGACGGCTTCTGACAAACATCCTAGCCAATTATAATATATGATGTTAATATTAAAAAAAAAAAAAAAAAAAAAACACGCAATTTTTGCCAAATTTAAGGTTTACAGGGTGACCTGCACCCTACTTCTGGGCAGACTGCTCTTGCCGCAGTTTGCCGCACTGCCTCAGCTCCCCTCCCTCCTACGATGAGGGAGGCTTTCTCTCTCTAAGCTGGAGTGGTCTCGTTGGCTAGATATTGATCTCTGCCAATGAGATCGCTCCAGCTTAGAGAGAGAGCCTCCGTCATCGGAGGATGCCGGGTAGAGGGAGGGGAGCGGAGGCAGAGCGGCAGTCTGTGGCAAGAGCAGTCTGCCGGGAAGTAGGGTGCAGGTCACCCTTTAAACCAAGCTGGTGATGGTCTTGTAGCCCATTCCAGCATTGTGTAGGTCTACAATCTTGTCCCTGACATCCTTGGACAGCTCTTTGGTCTTGGCCCTGGTGGAGAGTTTGGAATCTGATTGATTGCTTCTGTAGACAGGTGTCTTTTATACAGGTAACAAGCTGATTAGAAGCACTCCCTTTAAGAGAGTGCTCCTAATCTCAGCTTGTTACCTGTATAAAAGACACCTGGGAGCCAGAAATCTTGCTGATCAAATACTTATTTCACTCCGTAAAATGCAAATTAATTTATAACTTTTTTGAAATGCGTTTTTCAGGATTTTTGTTGTTCTGTCTCTCACTGTTCAGATAAACCTACCATTAAAATTATAGACTGATCATTTCTTTGTCAGTGGGCAAACGTACAAAATCAGCAGGGGATCAAATAATTTTTCCATCACTGTATTTACTAGCAGTGTTAGGGATAAACTGCCCAATGCACTATTTTACGAGTTTTTTTCATGTAGAACACACTTATCCTTTAAACTGGTATTACCCTGATAGTCTTTATTGCAAAAAAATGTTTTTATATGTCTCTTGCATTCCACAGGTGAATTAGCACTAAGATTTTTTTCTTTTTTTTTCTTTTTTAGATGGTGTGATGCCATACTGTGTCTACTGAACATAGGCTGCATCCATTTTATTTCAGGTATGATTAAAACAGGCTTATGGGGTTGACTACATTCTTCATACCTGCCAAGGATCCCTCTTTAGGAGGGACTGTCCCTCTATTAGACCCAAATCCCTCTGTCCCTCTTTCCCACCCTGGTGTCCTCTTTTTCTGAGATCAGACTGTGTGTTGTATATAAGTGTATCACATTGTTCCACAGCAATACAACTCACATTAATGTTTGTTTAAACGGCAGTATATTTGCTTATAAAGTAGTCTGTGTAAATAAAATACCATGATCTTGATCTAAGTCATTTATTAGGTTACACAAGGAGGTGTCAATAGGTCATGAAATAGCCTAAAAATTCTCTGTAATACACTGCCCACCAGCCACGCCCCCAGCAACACCCACTAAGGCACAAGTGTCCTTCTTTGGCAATTTGAAACGTTGGGAGATATGCATTCTCTGTTCCAAACAGTTTTTGGCCTTGTCATCCTTAGTCTCGTTTAGTTTAGTTTACAGACGTTTAAAATTTGCCTATGTATTGTATTAGCCGTTTTCCTGTAAAATAAATGGCATTTCACAAATTAACCTTTAACACTGCTGTGTCTCTGCACGGTGTGCTAATTAGTTAGGTTTCAGGACTAATATATTACTCACTGCACAATTAGAAGTGGGTCCTGCCTAAATTCACTGACTCTTTGAGTGCCAGAAGGGAAAGCAATGCATTGCTCTGCAATGTGTTGCGTACCCCTCTTGGGCTCAAAGGGTTAATAGCACAATGCATGGTAATATTGGCCCGGCATAGAAACCAATGAGATTAAAGTACCTCATTGTGCCATCAACAAATAAAGATTGCTCTGCAACACATTACGTATCCCCCCTCTGGCTCTGTGTTAAAACAGACTGACCATCTGTAAAAGGGCAATAACTATAATTATACATAAAATATTCTTCCTGTCTTAAAATTAGCATACCTGGGAATTCTCTGGAATTGGTCCTGAAACTCTGCGTTTTGACCCTAATCTCAGGCCTGAAGTGCCAAATTCTCAGGGTGAGGAAATTCAGTGTTAACTGCTTCATGATTTACCCCAATGAAGTGCTTCTTTAGTCTGAATCGTTGTCATTTATCCCTTGGAGAGCCATGCTTTGCAATGCATTCCAATGCAAAGGGTTAAACCAGAAAAGAAAAGGGAGACATCCTGCTTGTCGTGTGAGTGTGTTCAGGCAGTGATACCTCTAAGTTACATTATCTTAAAGGGTAATTAAGGAAAAACTGATGCACCTCTGAGTTAGAGCATGCAGGGATGCATCAACTATAATCTATAATATGGGAGGGCTAAGGGTTAATATTCTAAAGCTTTCAGGGACCGCTCATTCTGAAAGTTCCCACATATTAAAATTAGGGATAGCGCAGTTTAAACCCAGCAATACCCCTGTTTTCAGTTTAATTTAGCCTTTTTTGTTCCACTAAGCCACACCTTTTTGCTGGCGTCAGTCTGCTAGGCAGAGTAAAGGGAAATGCACTCCTTTAGTTCTGCATCTTGGAGCCTACATTGGGCTGGCGAGTCTGGTGGACCATTGTTAGATTATGAAGGATATCATACCTCTAGGTCAGTATCTTTGTGATTTTATGCCCCTCTTTACTATTTGGCTAATGTATAGCATTCTAATGCTATATATTGCCATGATAGTCAAAGTGAGAAAAGATCCAGTCTCCATTGCAGGCAGTGGCTCTCTGTCTGCAATGGCATGACTTCTAGAAGGCACATGCTTGAGAGGGAAAAAGGCCACAGCACATAACGAGAGGCACAATAATGCACATCAAGTGTCAACAGTTTCTGCTCTCACTTGCTCCATTAGCCTTGTGAGTGGAAACCAACTCCCCAAACCCATGAGGGCCACCTGACAGTTCAGAATGTCCCTGATGAGGGCCCACCCCCCACTAAACAAGACTAACGACAACGATGTGACTAAACATGATAAATAACAACAAGAAAAACAGGGGAGGAAGGGCATGAGATGGTTTGGACAGCAGTCCCCACTGAATTGCCCCACTGCCAAATAAAAGTGCAGGCAGTGCCATGCTGGAATATTTTTAAACATTCAAAAAAAAAAACAACCCACCAATAGTAAGACAGGCAATCCAGCCACACCAAAGTCAAAATATTGCCAAAAAGTAGGTCCATAGGCATGCAGTCATACCCTCCCTTTCATTACTGTCCAAGGAAGGTCCTCTTTGCTGCACTTCACTTTCTCTGTCTGATTTGTATAAACTGAGAAATGAATTAAACTAAATGTTGTATAAACTATTATTTTAAGTAAAAATGGCTAACTACAGGTGATTTTGAAAAGCTTTAAAAATTACTTTTTTGTTAAAAAGTGACAGATGATGGAAATAGTTATAACTATATCCTCCCTATCTGGCCATCTGTATATGGGTAATGTGAAGCAAAGGCATTGAAATAGTAGGAGGCTTCTAAAACGGTTCACATCAAGCAACCTGTGTATTGTGGTTGAACATGCCTAGAGCCAACACCTGACTGTGGATGGTTGATATGCCTTTGTGGGTGTTTGTCTGGGTGTGCTTCTGTACCAGTATATGCACCTGTGTCTTTCACAATGTCCGTGTGTGAGAATAAGTATATGTGTGGAAGTCTATGTGAGGCAGGGTATGTGGTTGTATTGATGTGTGCCTGAGTTGTGTGTCTGTATATGAGTGAATGTGCTTGTGTGTGTTCGGTGGTTGATTAAAGTTGTGTGTAGCAATATAATTCATTGTGCTACTGAAGCTAGATACTTACCGTTCCTCTGTTTTTCCTGACCTCCTTACAGAAGTTTATATTCTTGCATCTTATTACTTTTATAAAAACGTACAATATTACCAACCAACAAGAACGACTGTTTGAAATCCGGTGTTTGTATTTAATATTGTTTGTCTAGTAATTTTGCAGTCTCTTGATAGATTTTACTAGTTTGTACATATTAATTAAGTATAGTTCAATTGAGTCTAGAGGCACTTATAAAATATATACATGTATAGGGGTGCTTGTCACTAAGAGGGTTGAGAAAAACTGCATTAGACTACAGAGGTCAAATGCTGAAGAATAAACATTATAGATTATAAATGACTGAATTATGAAGGACACCTACCTAGGTTAACCTTGTAAGGACAAAAGGGGTGTTTAACTTCCAACCATTATGCTACTGTTGCACTACATTTCATTTCAATCCCAGCCATCTGAGAATGATGGACATTGTAGTCCAATTACAACTAGAGAGCCAAAGGTTGCCCACCATGTTCTATACACTGAGGCTGATTTAATTGTAAGAACTGAACCATTCTGGGATAAACCAAGTGCACCATAAGGGACACATAAAAACTGCCATCAATTTAATTAGGGCTTCTTTTAACTACCTTGAATCATAGAAGCTATTGCTTTTCAACACATAGGAGACCTCTCTAACATTAATGGGGTTAAAAAAATAATTTAAACCAGTGAGAATTTTGGGTAATTTTTATTGGTTTGTCTTGAACCATAAGAGACCAATTAGAGAATCCTATATAATAATTTGCTAAGTTGTGTGTAACGCCCGACATGCGCAGTAGACACTGCGGCGCGTGAGGCAGTCATGCGCAGTAGAGACTGCCCGCACCGCGGCTGATACAGAGCTGGGCGCTCCGAAGGAGCGTCCAGCTCTGTATCAGCCGTGGCGAGTGCAGACTCTACTGCTCGCGACTGGCTGCCAGAGGCACTGTGGCCCGTGTAACGGGCTCTTCAACTAGTTGATCCATAAAAGAATTGATCTAGTCCTTCCAATTAGACTCTATGGGGGACATTTATAAAAGTGGAGTTAATGGAAAATAAGTGTTAGAATGGCTTTTGTAAGATGCTTGCTGGTAGTTATAAAAGTATTATGGACAGTTTAGGAGGACATAACGCCGTTTAGTACTTTTTTTTTTTTTTATATATAAAATTGAGTAAGGCTTAGTAAATTTATAAAGAAATATCACCATTTGAGACAATTTAGTGATAGAATTGTCAACAAATATTTAAGTCCATATGTGACCGGTTCTTATTCTTTACTGTCACCACATGTATAACCCTTTGAGCGACAGAGGGGCACGCAACACATTGCAAAGCAATGCGTTGCGTTACCCCTCTGGCACTCAAAGGGGTTAAATGTACCTAGAATACTATATAATACCAACACTCATTATAAGGAATAACAACATTTTAAGGATCTGTTCACAAAAACGAAGAACACTTTTTATACATCTCCCCATATCGTCCATATAAATAAAATAAAACTATAGTTATTGTGGAGTAAGCCAAACACAACACAGGGGACAAGTAGAAAATCCTGTTAGATGAAATTGGGATGTTAACCCCTTGAATACCAGAGAGGTCTCCAAGGCATTGGATACCTCCCTGGCATTCAAATGGTTAAAATCTTTATTCAAGTGCATAGGGACTTTATTATTTTATTTTCTTCCCTATGGTGCAGCTGGTTTACTCCACTGTTATACTGGCCTATAATAGTTTAGAAGCATTCTTCTTTTCCCCTTAATAACACAATATTCACTCACACTCTAATTTGATACGCTGCATTTGTTGTGTCCGTTATCTTGTCCCTTTCAGTACAATTGAGCTGAACTCTTCTGCATATAAAATACTGAACAGAAATCCTCTTTATATGTACGGTCGTGGATTGGATTAAAGGAGCAGTACGCCTTTTATGAAAACAATGGGGGTTATGTGCTAAGGTGTGATAAATAGGTGATAAAGTGGAGATGACTTCTCCAGTGATATCACTTCTCCAGTTCCTATGTTGTCCTGTAGAGCCTATGCACTCAGATCTCCAAAACCCTAACCCCTTAAGGACCCATGACGTGCCAGGACCGTCATGGTTGAACTTGCCATAAAGGACCCATGACGGTCCTGGCATGTCACGAATTTCATGGCTCCCAGTGCGGCTGCTTGGCGTTCGGGAAGCCTTGAACACGATCCACAAAAAAAAAAAAAAAGAAAGAAAAAAAAAAAAGCTCTGTGGTCCATAACCCTTTGAGTGCCAGAGGAGTACGCAACGCATTGCTTTGCAATGTGTTGCGTAGCCCTCTGGCACTCAAAGGGTTAAGCGCGTCCTTATGGGGTTAAGAAATATTCGTAAATTAGGTCCATAGAATAACATAGGAACTGGAGAAGTGACATCACTGGAGAAGTCATGTCCACTTTATCACCTCTTTATAATGCCTTAGTGAATATCCCCAATGTGTTTCTGTGGATTTTCTTTTACCTCATAGCTGATTTACCTCATAGCTTGTTTGTTTGTTTATTTAATTACATTAACCGTTTGAGTGCAATGTGTTGGATAAGTCTCTGGCACTCAAAGGATTAATCTCTAATTCTCAGTTGTGGTCAGCAGGCAGTGCACTTCCATATATTACATCTATCTGTCTGTCTCTCTCTAGCTAAGAAAAAACCTCTGCTCCTTCAAGCACCACAGGGATATGCAGTGCATTGCTTTGCAATGCACTGAGCACATATTTTGTCCTTAAAGGGTTAAGGTATACATTTTACATAACTAATACAAGATGGGAGTTCTCAGTGGAAGCTTGTGAATGCTGCTTGTTTAAAGGATAGTTTACTAAAATGTTTGACGTTCATTATCTTTGTGTGCTTATTGCCACTCCCCATTTTGGATTGACATGTTTCATCGCTGTTTCCATAGCATCCAACACTATATTTTTTTCTCCGACCTTTCATAGATGATCTTCACTTCTGTTATTTGTGTATGTAAACAAAGCTGTTTGTTTCCCTATGTGACTGTAGTCCTGGCAATGTTTGCAAAAACCAGAGTGTTGACTGTGGATTGACGGCGTACAAAACTATACTTTAAAGCAACAGTAAACCCTCAAAACCTAAATGTACTAAAAGGTTGGTCATGTGTCTCTTGATTACTCTGGTGGGACTCGGGGGTTAATAGTCTCATGTACTGGCATCGCAGATCCCCCCCAAAGACCAGTGTGCACCAGGGTTAAAAAAAAATCCCCATATTCTCATTGGTTAACCCTTAAAAGGTGTTGTGTGATCATTTAACTCCTGATGTGCCAAGACCATAACTGGTCCTTAAAGGACCGAAATTTTTGAGTGTCATGGCACGTCCACTGACTTTAACACCTTAAATTGAACTTTTAACCCTTTGAATGCTAGAGGGGTAGCCAATACACTGCTTGACATCACACTGGCTAACCCTCTAGTATTGAAGGGGTTATAAAGCCCCATTTAAATCAATGGAAATGTGTATTTGTCCCCTGTTTTGAACTTTGTTTACCCCATAATTTCTTTGGTTCTTCTTTGGTAACATTGGGTTCTAATACAAGTAGGGCCATATTTAACCCCTTTAGGACCTTGACGGTCCTGGCGTGTCATGGGTTGGAATGCGATAAGGACCCATGACGTGCCAGGACCATCATGTATTTCAGGCTCTTTGTGTGGATGCACGCCGTTCGGGGAGCCATGATTCAGATTGGCAAATAAAAAATAAAATTCCTGTTAATTTAATTGGGCTTTTACCATTTGCGTTGGAGAGTTCTCTAGCATTCATGTGGTTGAAAATTACATTTAAATCTATTTGAATTTGGGTTGGTGCTGGTTTTACTTGTCCCCTTTGGTGCAATTGGTTTTCTTCATAATTGCAACTCTTTCCCTTATTTAATGTGGCCTAGAGTGCAGAGGACCCAGTTTGTTAACGCTTTGAGTGCCAGAGGGGTACGGAATGCATTGCTCTGCAGTGCTTTCCGTATCCCTCTAGCACTCAAAGTGTTAATGCTTTGAGGGCCATTGGAGAATGCATCTGTAGATCGATTTCATTAATGTTTGGTTGATGGAAAGTATAGTTGTCCAGGTCTGGAGTGTTGGAATGAGAGGAGAAACATGCTGATGGAAGTTTTCTCTGCCAAATAGGAGAATAAAACACTCAGTTTATATAGTAAGTGTTTTGTGTTGAATGGAGCAGAAAAGTGCAGATGGTAAACAGAAAAGAACAAGCTAAGGAACATTATGGTAAAGAACTGACTATATGAACAAAATAGATGGAAAATGATGAGTGAGAGGGAGTTTGAGAGTGAGGTGAAAATGGTACAAAGATTAAAGTGGAACTAACACCACTAAGAAACCTTGTTTGTAATAATTCCCTATCTGGCGACTGGCTGCTTAGTAGCGCTAGTCGCCAGAATTATTACCTCTTTATGGAGAAATATGCAGTGATCTCGGCTGACAGGCAGGACGGAGCGCGGACATCTTGCCCTAGTGACGTCTGCACGCCTCCTCTGTCAGTCCCACACGGCTGTGGGAGGCGTTGCTAGGAGTCATTTGGCTCCGGAAGGGACTGACAGCGTGGACGTCACTAGGGCAAGATGTCCGTGCTCTGTCCTGCCTGTCAGCCGAGGATGACTGCATATTGCTTCATAAAGAGGTAATAATTCTGGTGACTAGCGCTACTAAGCAGCTAGTCGCCAGATTGGGAATTATTACAAACAAAGGTTCTTAGCGGTGTTAGTTCCGCTTTAAAAGTTCACTGTCAGATAATAGGACTGCTGCCTTAGTTAAATTTTGAGTGGAATAAGGTAGTGAATGGGATCAGCTGAAATGTAAACAAGCTGTTTTTGTTTGGAGCTTGAAAGTGCCAGTTTGAGCCATTTTATGCCGGTAAGATGGCTATGAGCAGTGGAACTGGCTATAGGACCACTGTAGTTGAGTGTAGAATGGAGTAAAGTAGAGGATGGAATCTTATGAAATATGAGCAAGCTGTTGAAAAGGAGAAGTCCTCATGCAGCTTTACTCTTTGTATGCTGGTAAGGTAGCTCCAAGCCCTATTGCTCAGAATCCTATTTTCCTTCTCCCCTGGAGCTAGATGTTTCACTCTTAAATTACTATGGTTCTGCCATTCAAGGCTCCATAGAGCCTACCTTCTCGGGTCCTGCTCTGCAGGGCACAGCTATGTTACTGATTTCTCTCCTCTGCTGGTCCAATGAGTTCTAAACACTGTATTAGAGGACACCAGTATGGGATAAACAGACCGAAGTGTGGAAACAGCACAAATCTTGTGAGACTGTAATTGGATGGCAGTCATTTTAATTTAATGCTTTTTATTCAGGTAAAGGATTGAATTAGTTTCTTACTTGTCTCTGAAGCCAGTGACTCTAAAGCAGGAAAGACTGGTTTAAGGCCTGTGTCAGGTTTTTGTGATCTTAGGCAAATCACTTTAACCCCTAGCATAGTAGACACTGAAAGGATTCTAACTGCAAGCTCCCTGGGTGAGGGTCTGTGTGCAGTCCTATTGAAAACAAAAAAATATATATATATTCTTCGAGCTCTAGGTCATTGTTTATGGTTTGTTCTCAGTTTTACGCTCTCATTTTTGCATGCTCTCTTGTGTTTGCCCATTCACTGTCTGTGTCTTTTTCTCTGTCTCTCTCTTCCTCTCTATTTATCATCAGTCTCTGATTAGATTTGAAATACAATAGCTGGAAAGCCACAAATTGTTAGTTCCTGTTTTAGTCAATGTAATTAGAGCTACAGGTACAGCTACAGTAACATGTAATTTTGAAAAGACGTGTGTGTGTGTATATATATATATATATATATATATATATATATATATATATATATGCAAAAATATAACATACATATATATATATATATATATATATATATATATATATATATATATATATATATATAAACTAAATACATAGTTATGTTTCAGATTGGACAGCAACATAAATAAGTCTATGCTGCAGGAAGCTTTGAAAAAATACAATTTGTCAATACAAAGAACTATCCAATTAATTATTTATGCAAAGAGCTGAGTTAAGAACAAGAGGTCATCCATTAAGACTAGAGGAAAGGCTCTTTCGACTAAAATGAAGGCATGGATTCTTTACAGTAAGGGCGGTAAGGCTATGGAATTCTTTGCCTCGGGATGTTGTGCTTGCAGATAATGCAACCGCATTCAAAAAAGCAATGGATGCCTATCTAGCACAGAACAATATTGACAATTTTGACAGATGGCTTCAAAGCAAATAGGATATTGATCCGGGGAACTATCTGACTACCAGTTGGAGTCATGAAGGAATAATTCCCCCCTCACACACATACTTGTGACTAGATTGGAAGTGGCTCCAGAGGGCTTTTTTTTTGCCTTCCTCTGGATCAACAGGGGTGTTTTTGGCATGGGCTGGACTTGATGGATGCATGTCTTTTTTTTTCAGCCTTATCTACTTTGTTACTATGTTACAATGTGCCTTTAAATGTTACATGTATGATAGAAATGATAGGGTTCACCAACCCTCATAATTGTCACCTTACGTTAATAATAATAATGGACAGGAACCTCAAGACAAAACCAGCCACAAATTATGGTAGGTTTATTCCAGTGTGTAATATACTGATCTGGAATAAATACAAATACATTTATCCCTGAATTTAATTTACAAGTGACACATTCATGCCAGAGGGGTATGCAACGCATTGCTTAACAATTCATTGGACACCTTTCTGGCACTCAAAGGGTTACAGGAATTTGAAAAAAATAAGGTTGCTTCGGCTGCTGAGAAATGTTTGATACAAAATGTATTGCAGCTCAGACGTGCATTTTTTGGTAGCATTTCATTGGCCTGAAATGTTATAAACTGTAGTCTGTTGACAGCTATGGTCGGTGACAGTAACCTTCCATAGAATGCTGTGGTAACGGCTCCCTTGTAAAATTTCAGGACACGGAGGAACTGCATGCAAAAAAAAAAAAAATGCAACTTTGGCTTGCAATAATCATATATAAAATCTAAATCTATCTATATCCTATATTATAGTTTGCTAAGGATGTTTGTCAGAAGCCGTCATGCGCAGTAGAGATAGCTGCGCATGCTGTAGTCATGCACAGTAGAGACTGCCCGTGCCGCGGCGGATACAGAGCGGGGAGCTCCGAATCCAGACCATGGTCCTTTCTGCGCACCTTCCTGGGACTGCTTCACGGCTGATGCAGAGCGAGGAACTCCGAATTCAGACAGCGGTCCTCTCTGCGCACCTTCCTGGGACTGCTTCACGGCTGATACAGAGCGAGGAACTCCGAATTCAGATAGCGGTCCTCTTGTGCACCTTCCTGGGACTGCTGCACGGCTGATACAGAGCGAGGAACTCCGAATTCAGATAGCGGTCCTCTCTGCGCACCTTCCTGGAACTGCTTCACGGCTGATACAGAGCGAGGAACTCCGAATTCAGACAGCGGTCCTCTCTGCACACCTTCCTGGGACTGCTTCACGGCTGATACAGAGCGAAGAACTCCGAATTCAGATAGCGGTCCTCTCTGCGCACCTTCCTGGGACTGCTTCACAGCTGATACAGAGCGAGGAACTCCGAATTCAGACAGCGGTCCTCTCTGCGCACCTTCCTGGGACTGCTTCACGGCTGATACAGAGCGAGGAACTCCGAATTCTTCAGATAGAGGTCCTCTCTGCGCACCTTCCTGGGACTGCTTCACGGCTGATACAGAGCGAGGAACTCCGAATTCAGATAGCGGTCCTCTCTGCGCACCATCCTGGGACTGCTTCACGGCTGATACAGAGCGAGGAACTCCGAATTCAGACAGCGGTCCTCTCTGCGCACCTTCCTGGGACTGCTTCACGGCTGATACAGAGCGAGGAACTCCGAATTCAGATAGCAGTCCTCTCTGCGCACCTTCCTGGGAAAGCTTCACGGCTGATACAGAGCGAGGAACTCCGAATTCTTCAGATAGCGGTCCTCTCTGCGCACCTTCCTGGGACTGCTTCACGGCTGATACAGAGCGGGGAACTCTGAATTCAGACAGCGGTCCTCTCTGCGCACCTTCCTGGGACTGCTGCACGGCTGATACAGAGCGAGGAACTCTGAATTCTTCAGATAGCGGTCCTCTCTGCGCACCTTCCTGGGACTGCTTCACGGCTGATACAGAGCGGGGAACTCTGAATTCAGACAGCGGTCCTCTCTGCGCACATTCCTGGGACCGCTTCACAGCTGATACAGAGCGAGGAACTCCGAATTCAGATAGCGGTCCTCTCTGCGCACCTTCCTGGGACTGCTTCACGGCTGATACAGAGTGAGGAACTCCGAATTCAGACAGCGGTCCTCTCTGCGCACCTTCCTGGGACTGCTTCACGGCTGATACAGAGCGAGGAACTCCGAATTCTTCAGATAGCGGTCCTCTCTGCGCACCTTCCTGGGACTGCTTCACGGCTGATACAGAGCGAGGAACTCCGAATTCAGATAGCGGTCCTCTCTGCGCACCTTCCTGGGACTGCTTCACGGCTGATACAGAGCGAGGAACTCCGAATTCAGACAGCGGTCCTCTCTGCGCACCTTCCTGGGACTGCTTCACGGCTGATACAGAGCGAGGAACTCCGAATTCTTCAGATAGCGGTCCTCTCTGCGCACCTTCCTGGGACTGCTTCACGGCTGATACAGAGCGGGGAACTCTGAATTCAGACAGCGGTCCTCTCTGCGCACCTTCCTGGGACTGCTGCACGGCTGATACAGAGCGAGGAACTCTGAATTCTTCAGATAGCGGTCCTCTCTGCGCACCTTCCTGGGACTGCTGCACGGCTGATACAGAGCGAGGAACTCTGAATTCTTCAGATAGCGGTCCTCTCTGCGCACCTTCCTGGGACTGCTTCACGGCTGATACAGAGCGGGGAACTCTGAATTCAGATAGCGGTCCTCTCTGCGCACCTTCCTGGGACTGCTTCACGGCTGATACAGAGCGAGGAACTCCGAATTCAGATAGAGGTCCTTTCTGCTCACCTTCCTGGGACCGCTTCACGGCTGATACAGAGCGAGGAACTCCGAATTCAGACCGCGGTCCTATCTGCACACCTTCCTGGGGCCAGGTGGTTCCAGGAAGGTGCGCAGAGAGGACTGCTGTCTGAATTCGGAGTGCCCACTCCGTATCAGCCGCGGCGTGTTCGGGCAGTCAGTACTGCGCATGACTGCAGCGCTGCCAGTGTTGGCCCGTGTACATGGGCTTTAAAACTAGTATAATAATAAGTCTAAATGGTTTCTAGTTCTCTGGGGGGTGGAGATCCACCTCATGCAGCAAATCAGGGGAGGTGATTACCACAGGTGTGGGCAGGACAGAAGTAATCCCTATTAAATGGTAAAGACAAGGAAATAACGAGCAGCACAGAGAGACTGAACCACGTTTACTAAGAACTGGAGCAATTCTGGGGCAAACCAACTACATCAAAGATGAGAAAATGTTACTGATACAATTGGGACAAATGTCCACTGATACAGTTGGAGAAAAAAAGCTCCTGAATGCTATAGAGATTTCCGTCTCATTGCTATGAAATGCATCGGAGATCTCTCTAGCATTCAAGAAGTTAAAACCCATTTATACCAGTAGAATTTTTTTCTCTCCCTTGTTATGCAGTTGGTTTGCGCTGGAATTGCTTCAGTTCTTAGCACATCAGCCTCACCGAGCTGTATTTTTTCTGTATACTTTTAAGGACCAGGGAATGTTCACTCAGGCTTTGCTTTGCGAAGCATTGCAACCCCCTGGTCCTTAACCATTTGAGTGTCAGAGGGTTGTGCAATGCATTGGACACCCCTCTGGCAATCATAGGGTTAATGAATTAACGAGGTCACTCGGAATTGAAAATGCAAGAATGAGAGAAACTGAATAGCTGTTACAAGTTAAGTGCACAGAATTAAAGGGATACACACCTTCTCAAGAACTTTCCTAATGAATATATAGTATTAAAGCACATGTAATGTTGGCTTTAATACTTTTCATACATTGTGACTATATTTTTTTCAGTTTTAAATTATATGATATGCATAGCTGTGTATGCAAGCATCAGCTGGAGCTTTCTGTGGTTAGTCAGGAGGGTTTGGGAGGCAGAGGGAGCGGAAACTCCATGATCAGCCACTCCCCCCCCCCCCCATCATGACATCACACATACTGTGCTACCAAGCGGCAGTGTATGGCATTTTACAGATTTTAACATGATGAGTAGTGTGAGGCTGAGGAAGATAATGATGATCTACATCAGATATTGTTAAAATATGGTAAATGCCACTCTCCGCCACACAGTGGCAGAGCAGTATGTGATGTCACACATGGAGCAGGGCACCCTCCAAAGAGACCCTTGAGAACATTCAGAGTTTATACCTTCACTTGTGTCATAGAAGGTCATTGAGCCTTGTTACACCGTCTGGGATGCGGGAAAAGATCAACAGGAGGCGCTGACACGTGTCTATAATAAATACATTAACACCTTAGCGACTTGTGATGCACCAGGACCGTCATGCCGTTGATGGTCCTGGCACATCACGGACGCCGCCCTGCCATCCAAGAATTCATCCCAAAAAATAAATTTAAAAAATGCACCTTGGTCCTTGGGTGGTCGTTAAAGGGTTAAAAAATAAACTGCTGCCTGTCAGACAGGCATAGCAATAAAGCACACAATATATGCTGTAACCCTTTGAATGCCAGAGGGGTACGCAACACTTTGCTGTGTTCTATACCCCTGTGGCACTCATAGTTAATAAACTAAAACAGTTTGTTTGGAGATGTGAGTGTTTCTTTAAATAACAAGAATACCAACTTGTAAAATGTACAAATATAAACTAGTGAAGTAGGAAGAGATGGAATAAACACATTTCAGTTCATTTAAAACTTTGCTTCATTGTCAGTGATATAAGACTGATGTAACAAACAATTTAAAATGTCTACTTATTGAAAACTTACATTAGAAACCAAACACTGTGACTCATAATCATTAATCCTTTGCATTAAATATTAAGGGAAATTGCTTTAGTTTGTGGGAATAACAATATGAAATAAAGCTGGCAGACACTGAATGTTTTATTGATTGGTTATACAAGATGACTAACATCAGGATCTGAGAATCTATATTCCCTCGGATGGAAGATTAAGGGAACGTTAATAGGCTTTGCTGTAAAAACTCTCCTCTGGTCTATTACTTATCAAGTGCAAACTGATTCTTCCTTCTTCAGTAAAAATAAATCCCTGTACACTGTAAATGGAGTGTGACCTTTCTGCCTCAATATAGGACGTGTTTAATACGCTAAAGAGGAGCCATTTTGGAGCATACCAACCATAGGAGAGAAATGAAAATGACCATTGATTTCAATGGGACTTTTAACCCCTTGAACACTAGAGACATTTCCATTGCATTATGAAGCAATAGTTTGAAGACATCTCAAGCACTCAAGTGGTTAATAACCCCATTTAAGCAGTAGTTGGGAATGTTTATCATCTGTGGGGCATTTGGACTTGCTCTGGAGTAGCACCTCTTTAGATTATTGAATATGACCTATATTCCTTTCACCATCAGAGTAATATTCTATTTATGCTAATCACTCATCAATAAATGCACATTTATCTAAATATGTCTAGACTACATAGCAGTTGATTAGTGTTATGAACTAAAAGATTCCCTTTGAAGTCTATATATATAATAATTCGCTAAGGATGTTTGTCAGAAGCCGTCATGCGCACTAGAGACGGCTGCAAACACAGTCATGCGTAGTAGAGACTGTCTCTACTGCGCATGACTGCAGCGGTGGCACTGTGGCCTGTTTAAACGGGCTTTTCAACTACTTGTTTGTACATAAAACCCTTGATGTAAACTGCAATGTAATCCAGGCCTATTTTAGCACTTGAAACCAGCCATCTGTGCTGTATGTTGGAGACTACAATTTGCATCATCCCCAACCAGCAACTGTACATCTTAACAGCTTATGGTCCAAGCACCATAAAACCTCCTGGTCTAGGATATTAACCCCCTGAGTACCAGAGAGGTATCCAGTGCAATACGTTGGACTCCTCTGTGGCAATCGGTGGATTAAACCGTTCGCCACTGAGATCCAAATTATGCAGGTTTTTTATTTTTTTCCTGCATGTTAGTTATTGGGGTATTGATCAACTGAATTAGAAGATTCAGTTCAAAAATATATAAAAATTTCCTTTAACCCTTTGAGTGCCAGAGAGGTATCCAAACAATCTCAAGTCAAGTTTCAGTATACTACCATTATCTGAATTTCTCATGGGTATGTAAACTGAGCTGATTTCCTCCTCCTTATGGCCTTTTTTTTAAACCTTCCACCGATTATGAAATGTCAGCCCACTAAAGGAATTTTGAAGGAGCAGCATGTGCTGAGGGGTTGGAGGGTTTTGAGTAGCTGATATGACCAGAGTAGAAGAAATGTAGTGCAAAATCTCGGCCAGTTGCAATAATCAGTGTAGCTCATTTTGTGCACTTATGTTAGTTTATATCGATTAGTATTGTCACAAAGGGCTTCTAGAAGTGGACATAGTAAAGCAATATAACTACTAACCCAAGAAAAACCCAGTGACTTCCATAAGTGGTAAGGTTATATCACTTGAGTTCAAAGCTTGGGAGCATTGTTGGCTGAAGATACTCGCTGTGGGTAAAGGTGTTGACCACAAAGCCGAATGCCAGAGACTGGGACAATATGACAGTACTCACTAACCAAGAAGGTAGTTAGTATGGGGATTTGCTGAGGACTGGTAAGTTTTTTTAGTTTAAAAAAAAAAAAAAAAAAAAAAAAAAAAGTTTATTAGATTTTATAATGGAGGTTAACAGATAACAACAAAAAATGAAGAATATGACAAGTTAAGTAAAAAAGAATTATAATAAGAGAAAATATACATCAAATAAATAAATGGAAGCCAGAATTAAAATGATACAATTAGCAAAAAATTTTTTCGATTCCAAAATTGGATTCTAGCCAGGGAGACCAGACCGACAAGAAATTATGAAAATTTCCCAATTCAGTTGCAGTTAGGTGTTCCAATTTACAGGTATCATTTATTTTATCTAAAATGCAATTCCAAGACCGGTCTAGTTTTTTTCCACTGATAGCCAATACTAGATCTAACTGCAGAGCAAATTCGTAGGAGCAGTTTATCTTGAGATTTATTAAGAGAATTTACTTTCATGCCAAGAAGGGCTTCAGCAGGATCGAGGAACAGAGATCTGAATAGCAAATGAGAGAGAAGGAGGTTCACCTTGTTACAGATAAGTTTGACTCTAGGGCAAGTCCACCAGATGTGGAGAAAAGTACCTGGTTCATGGCAACCGCGAAAACATTGATCTGAAACATCTCTATACATAAGAGAAACTTCAGAAGCAACTTGGTGGTAAAGATTTAACATTTTATATGATTGCTCTGAAAGATTAATATTGAGGTAGAATGGCAAACCACCATGGGAGGAAATCCATGATCACAAGCAGAAGCAATTTTTCATGCTGCCACAAGATGGAACAAGGTCAAGGAAACTGACCGCAAGGAGCGAGTTAGGCTACAGAAGGGAGCTGCCAGAGGGAGCAACAAGCAAACATGGCTCTTTAGAGTGGGTAGCCTCTAAACGGTGGTGGCCAAGGAGTGGCATCCTTGGCAACTCTGGAAAGTGGGGATAGGGAAGGCACTGCAGATTCTCCCCAGGTGGCAGGGGAAGTGGTGGGTACCTCTGAAACCATGCAAAGCTTACAAAGGGGCTAGTTGGAAAGAGTACCTGTGATTCAACCCAAGTTCAGGGCAGACCGAGATCAGCAGAAATGGGTACAGGTGGTTGTTGGGGTGGACTATAAATGCACATGGGAACCTGGAAAGTTAGGTGATACTTAGGAAAAATGGGAGTGAAATGAGGACCATAGCAGAAAAGGGAAAAGCGTAAAAAAGTCCCAGGGTGAAATTAAGGACAAATCTGTTACTACTGGAATGGGTTCTTATAAGCATTGCGTGTACTGTGTGTGTATGTATGCGCGCGTGTGTATATAATATAAATAGTGTTCCTTCACCTGTGGTTATATACCAGTGCGTCGGCACATGATGGCATACACAATCGGCCAGAGTTAAGCTGGAATGTCACCTCATAACATGCTCAGAAAAGAGAATCTTAAGTGAATTTCCAAAAGTGAGGAATGGCAAACAGTCTATACACTCTAACACTTCCCTTTCTTTGGTGCAAGCAAGATATAAAAGTAGAATTTTAGGCATTAGACATGTGAAGCACACAGAGCAGTTCCTACTCCTATTTTAGTGTAGTACTGTATTTGTACAATCTTCCCAGTATGTCCTGTAGTGTCATCTTTTCATAAGGCAGCTTGTGTCTTGTCCTTGGGTCTGAAACACTTAGTTCATACTGTTTCAAGGGCAAAGCGAGGATTTCCATAGAGGCTTAAAAAACACTATATGCAGTAAAAATATCACTATTTTTTTGTTTACTTTACAACCTGATGCTGTAGATATATCTGAGGCTGATGGGATCTGTAATCCAACCCCTGGCATAGACAAAAACACAAACATTTCATTTCTCAGTATATGGGTGCCAAAGCTTCATCTTTTTTTCTGCTCTTAAAGGGATAGTAATGTTTCATAATAAAAGCAGTTCTAATTAATTGTTATAGTATTTGGACTTTGGAGAGTGTTATTTCAATTCTGTCAGAGTTGTAGTTCCAGAGTAATTCAATAACAAAGTATCCCCCTCCCGCCCCTTTTACTGATGTAACACTGTTCAGCCACAGCAGAAGGGAGGTGCCCAGGTAGACTGCAGAGAGGGACAATCTTCAATTAAGATAAGGGAAAAACCTGAAAAGCTTGTCAAGGGGGGCAGGGATTTCTTTGTTTTCATAGGAATAAGAGTGTCCCCTTCTATTATCTGTCTGGTCTATGGACTGCATTCCACATCGGAGAAGAGATGGCTTACACTAGGTAAAAGGGGAGGGAGGGGGAAACTTTGCTTGTGAATATCTCTTAAACCATAAAGGTTTGAGAGATAAGACTTATATCATTCTTAATGTTTTTTTAATGTCTACAAAATAAAACAAAGTTAAAACGAAGTATTACTATCCCTTTAAGGGCAAAAGACTGCTAGGATGGTTTTCTGGGAAACTGGAAGTCATCCCTCATTTGCCTTGTTGATAACAATACTTTTACAGATAACACATGCTTGGAGAAACATGCTTGAATCATGAATTTCAATATGTCACTTCAAGGAAACAGCTCAGAAAAAAAACCTGACCCAGAATTGAGGTTTTTTAAATGATTTAGTATTCGATTCTAAGAAATTACATTTCTGTCTCTCTTCACTCATCCATCAGGACAAACGCAACCCTTTGCTGTGCAATGTGTTGTGTACCCCTCTGGCACTCAAAGGGTTAAAGCATTATTTTTGTTCATGGTACATTTCTTTAAAGGAGACTAGTGTGCATTAAGATCATTGTCCGTTTGCAGTATCCTCTCATGCAAGCACACAGCGAGCTACCTTGTAGTATTTCATCTGTCATCTTTACCTATTCTCCATAGTAGCATTCCAATCTTCTAGGCATATGTCTGATGTATTGGATTATTGGCAACATGGGAACAGCAAGCAGGGTGCATTATGTCTTCCTAAATCTGCAATTATACGCACAGCCTGGCATTTACGTGCTACAGTAATACAGCAGACTGGGTTGTATTCCTGTCAGAGAAGAGTGTACATTAGAGCATTCTAGATGCCTGTTCCCAACGAGCTGGGCCACACAATTAATACAGCTAGATGTGAAAACTCAGAACTGTGTGACCATATTTTGGAAATTCTGTATTTTGTCAAGTTACTGTTGGTGTAAGCATTTGCGCTATGTGTACCTAGATCCGAGCATGTATTTGAGGCTAAATGTAAACTCAAAATTAGCTGCTGTAAGCTTCAGTACTTGCATTTAAAAGGGGTGGGGCTATTGTGGCGATACTTTAACACAACGGATACAAGGGGTTAAGGAAAACCACTCTTTTATACTTTGGCCAGGGCCCAGCAGTGGTATAAAGTGTTCCTGACCGCAGAGACAGTCACATACAACACTGTCAATGTGTGTTTTTGATCTGTGACATTTCGTGCTCTAAAAGAGAGCGTGTGTGTGTGTGTTTTTTTTGCAGAATGGACAGTGAGTGTTTCCACCAAGAAAAAACTAAAAACAGTTTGCTGGTTCATGTAGTTTAGCAGATTTATGTACTGGTGCTATGTAGAGAGCCACAGCCCAAGGGTATTGGAAAGTGCTTTTCAGCACAGTGTTGCCTCCAGCATTCCTGATAGTCTATAGCTTTGTGAAAATGAAACACTCAAATGTTTGTCACCTGGTTATCAAACCTGCTTCATTTCCCTTTACTGTGAGGAGGCTTTCCCTTGTAGTGAAAACTGGGGAACAGCGAATGCCTTTCTTGTAAGATAAGCGATGATGGCGCAAGGCAACTGGACCATGGGGGGGGGATGTAAACTCACATTTATTTAAAATGGTGCTTTTAACCCTTTGAATGTTAGGGAGGTATCTAACTCATTGCAATGTATTGGACACCTCTCTAGCATTCAAGTTCTTAAAAGCCCCATTTAAATTAATGAAAATGTTGTGCATTGTTATTTATATATCCCATGCTTTGCAGATAGTTTGCTGCAGAACTGCTTCTTTTGCTTTGACCTTGACTGCACATAACTAGCTGTAGAAATACCAGCACAGACGCTGGCCTGAGGAACAATTCTGGATAGAGCTGACACTTGACAGTTCATTTGAGTTCAAGAATGAAAGTACTTGCCCATAAAATTGCTGCTTTCTTTTCTTGCTAAAAATCCCATAGATATCTTGTACATCAATGTCAATTTTTAATTATTATTATTGGTATCTTCAAATGCAGCATAATATACAGCTCTATATTAATTTTAATGTAGCTTTTATTTTGCAAAAAATAATTTTTGTAAACTTCATTGCACAATAATTTTAAAGGAACACAAACATCTCAGCAAGGTTATGTGTGTATAAAACCCTCATGGTCAATGGAATTTATTTTTTTTTTTTCGGAGAGCTCTGTGGTCCAGGAAGAGCCTCCACTGCAAACCACGCTTCAACCTCCATCGGCAGAAGAGAAAGTGGCCATTTTTGTTACTGGCTCTCTCTTTGTAAAAGCAAACAGACAGAAAAAATATGTGTCGTTCCCCCCCACACACACACACACCCATACACACACATATCTTCAGATTTCCAGGTAGCAGGAACAATTAGTTTGCCCTTGGCCATCATTATTGTCCCCATGCTCTTAGTATTTTGAAGTATTGATTCCTGTCCTCACATTATTTAAAGGGATAGTAATGTTTCATAATTAAAACCGCTCTAATTAATCATCATAGTATTTGGACTTTGGAGAGTGTTATTTCAATTCTGTGAGAGTTGCAGTTCAAGAGTAATTCAATGACAAAGTATCCCCTCCCGCCCCTTTTACTGATGTAACACTGGTCAGCCAGATCACAAGGGAGGTGCCCAGGTAGACTGCAGAGAGGGACAATCTTCAATTAAGATAAGGGAGAACCCTGAAAAACTTGTCAAGGGGGGGCAGGGCTTTCATTGTTCTCATAAGAAGAAGATTGTCTCCTGCTGTTATCTGTCTGGTCTAGCAACCAGATTCCACATCTGAGAAGAGATGGCTTACACTAGGTAAAAGGGGCGGGAGGGGGAAACTTTATCCTTCAATTACTCTTGAACCACAACTCAGACAGTATTGAAATAGCGCTCTCTATGGCTCAAATACTATGAAGATTAATTGGAGCTGCTGTTTTTGTGAAACATTACTATCTCTTTAAATGAAGGCGATGGGGATCAGTTCGATTTCACCATGTGGTGAGTGATCTGATTCTCTTCTCCTACCTTTGTTTCATGGATGTGGTGATGGGAACTAATAATTCTGGGTAATGGGCGTGTGGGGACAAAAAGTATGACCATATGTCTTATTCATATATGGATTTCCTGCCTGACACATCATTGAGCCCTGCAATCAGGAATCACTTTTGCCCCTATTGACATGGCAATGCAAACATCTACAAGATGATTTTATAGCATAGTGCACTCAGATTATCTACAGAAATAAGCGGTTTCTGGGAAAAGTAAGGCAAGTGAGAATTTTTATTTTGAGGTGAAAAATTGCTAAAATCATGCCACTTAAAGGGAAACACCACTCTGACTAGGATCCCACTAGACCCAAATATAAAAATAAGGGATGCACAAAATCAGTTTATTATTTTTCTGAATACTGAATCCTACCAATAACATCCCGCCAAATATCAACACTAATGTATATTCTATTAAAATTTAAAAAATGTTCAAATATGCTTAAAATGAGTGTGCTTGAAATCCTTTTTTGACCGGATGCACTGTTTCACTAATATCTTAATCATTTTAAGGAACAGGGGAGTATGAGTGCATCTTCTCTGCAGCTCTTGGACCTTGGTTTTGGACTGGTCTCCATTTCCCTAGTCCTTTCTATTCTTTCAGTTATAGGGGGTGTGGGTTGTTGGTGTTGGTCAAACATGGTGCTGTAGTTTTCTTTTAAAGGAGAACACATAATTTCTGATCCTTCCCTTTCATTACTTTACTTTTGGCAAAAATATCCTAATAGCACCTGTGAATTTCTCTTGTGATTTGTTCAAGCGATAATATCTACAGTCAGCCCTTAATGTCATGTCCATTGAGTTGAATGTGACAGTTGCTGGTAGATTTTTCAATTTGAAGCAGGTAGAGTGCATTAGCCTACTTAAAGGGACAGTAATGTCCCAAAAAAAAAGATATCCAGTTTTGTAGCCTTAAAAAAAAATCAATATGCTCCAAACCCAATCTCTCAAACCACTATGGTTTGAGAGATATAGGGATTCAAAGTTCACCCCTCTCTCCCTTTCTCCTGACGTCAGCGTCTAGCTGACAGCAGGAGATCCCGGTCAGGGGACTAGCAGGCGGCTCTGCAGCAGAGCAGAGATTGCGTTATCTATAAAGAATTCATTCACTGGAAATGTCTACAAAGTGTGCTTGCAAACCAGGCACACTTAGTAGATCTTTCCATTGAATGAATTCTTTATAGATAATGTGATCTCGGCTCTGCTGCAGAGCCTCCTCGAGTTGTATGACTCGATTCTCCTGCTATCAGCTTTACAGCTGACATCAGGAGAAGAGGAGGGAGGGGGGAACTTTGAATCCCGATATCTCTCAAACCATAGCGGAGAGATTGGGTTTGGAGCATATTGATTTTTTTTTTAAAGTCTACAAAACTGGATATTTTTTGTTTTTGACATTACTGTCCCTTTATGATTACCACGTACAGTAAAAAGAGTTTGTGGTCCTGCTAGCATCTGTCATGCATGCCTCCATGGACGTGACATCCAGAGCTAACTGAAAATGTTCCCTTGGAGGAAGAAATAAGGAGAAAAATCAGAGTGGCCATTAGGATTTTCTGACCATAGTATGGTAAGTAGTGTGTGTGGGGGGGGGTGTTTGTTCTCCTTTGTACCAAAACAGTGTTTCAATATGTGCTGTGGTCAGTTTAGTATGTTAACACCTTAAACCCATTTGGTGTTCATTTGGATTTTCTGATCTGAGCAAAAATAATAAACTCATGTGAAATAGCTAATGGTAACCTTTTTTAAAGCATGTTTTGACCATATATTACGTTTCGGGTTTAGGTTTGCTTTGAAAAATCACTTATACAAATTTGCTTTGTTGAATGCAAAAAAGCATGTGATGATTCCCCAGACACGGACAGGTCTAGGCCTTGTGACCTACCATGATAGTCATGTGATGGGTAGGTCTTTTATTCCAGAAGACTAGGCTGTACCAGCTTAAGCAAAGAGATCAAAGATTTCTTGCAGCAAAATATGCTTGAAGGGAAGGGTTTTTATGTAGTAACTTTGGAAAATGATTCTGGTGTATGTCATTTTATTGATAAGAACAAACAAATACATATCTTAAAGGACGACTGTTATGTATTATCTCCTATGGGAGTGGCCTTAATTAAAGTCTTTGGCTGTACTTCTGTCAGTCTATTTGAGGATCAGAAAACTGACTCCAGCAATTTACATAAATATATAAATACATTCCAAATGTAAATATCCAAAGTAAAAGAAAATGAGTGTAATTTACCAACAGGAACATTAGAGTAGATGGGATCACTGCAATATTGATATTCTCAGTTTGTACTGTTAAAAGCATGTCCAATGTGTCATTAATGAATCAGCAGGCAAGCCTTTGGATGCATGAGACGATCTAGCATAATACATCTTTGATGTTGATCTCTAACCTCTCCTAGACTCTGTAAGAAGCTGTCCTTCATTGCTTATTGTCTGTTACATTATTTATCTTCTGTGTTTATAATGACAAAGTTATTTTTCTTTAATGTAACCATGATTAAAATATGAGTAGGAGACAGGTGGTGGTGTGCCAAACACAGTACAAAGAGGGGCAGTGATTGGTGTGACCTTTTGCTGTTAACATATTTGTTATCCATCTAAAATAGAAGGTGTATTTAAATCTGGGGTATGCAACCTGACACTCTCCAGTGGTTTTTGGAGTCTTTCATCTAGATTGTTAACACCTTTGTATGCATTACAACCCCGTTGTCATTTCAGAGGGTATAAGTGTCGGCTGTTGACACTGCATTTAAGT
Source organism: Rhinophrynus dorsalis (assembly GCA_037306005.1). Taxonomy (NCBI): domain Eukaryota; kingdom Metazoa; phylum Chordata; class Amphibia; order Anura; family Rhinophrynidae; genus Rhinophrynus; species Rhinophrynus dorsalis. The sequence continues at coordinate 363,653,961 of CM074723.1, read as the reverse complement.
CAACCATTGGCAGTGTTCGGAAGAAATGAAATATAAATATTGATCCTTCACATGTAAATGATCAGTAATCAAAGATGGCCAACCATGGCCAATGCCCCTCCTCCTGCCAAGCTCCCCTGGAATAATGAGGCTGAAGATAAGAGCAGCCACAGACTAACTCCTAAGTGCTTCTGTATAACTCCTTCATAGTTGCATGCCATGTCTCTCTTGGGTAGAGCTGAAATGCACAATGTCTTGCATAACAGCTAATAAATATATATATATATCATATAAGGCAGGGCCCACCAAAAGCGGGCTGTTATTTAATATAAGTATAGAGTCACTGCTACACACTTCTGGTTTGTCTGTATCTATAAGAGTATGTTACCTACTTAAACACAGATACACAAGTGTGTGTGTGTGTGTGTGTGTATGTGCACATTGCCCACCTCCCAGACCAGTTAAAGGGATAGGTGCCAGTGTGTGTGGGAGTTAATATATTGCCAAGGCAGGAAGTGCATGCACATCATGCCTTAATTAGCTCTTTCAAAATCACCAGTTGTTTTATAACATGGGGGCCATTTAAGAATTGACATGGATAGAAGAAGGCTGGGGAAACTGCACTCAGTGGGATCCTTCTACTATGTCTTAATCCATTTCAAAATTGCACATATACTTGAATTGCTCACTATTGCTTTTATATTAACATTTCTGCCATGAACAGTAAGAAATATACTGTGCTCAGAAAAAGTACATCTAATCATAGAAACACAGAACTATAGAAACATTATATCCTATCCCCTCTCTCTCTTCTCTCCTTCAAGCTATACATGTTCAGATCCTTTAGTCTATCCTGATATCTTTTCCTGTACACTAGTAGCCCTTCTCTGAATTCTCTCTATAGTGTCTTTATCCTTCTGAAGGTGGGATCTCCAGTACTGTACACAATACACTAGGTGACATCTAACCAGAGGTCTGTAGAGTGGCATGACCACTTCCCTTTTTCTGCTGCTAATGCCCCTAGCTATACAACACAGCACTCTGCATCCCCAACATTTTGTTGCATTTCCTGCCAACCTTTAAGCCATCCTATATAATAATTTGCTAAAAGTATGTGTCAGAAGCCATCATGCTCAGTAGAGACAGCTGCGCTTTCTGCAGTCATGTGCAGTAGAGACTGCCCATGCCGCAGCTGATAAAGAAGCAGGGAGATTCGAATTCGGACAGTAGTCCTCTCAGCACAGAGAGGACTACGGTCTGAATTTGGAGTGCCTTGCTCCATTATAAGCTGCGGTGCGTTCAGGCAGTCAGTTATACGCATGACTGCAGCGCCGCCTTTGTTGGCCCGTTTACACGGGCTTTAAAACTAGTAAGCAATAATTACTCCCAAATCCATTTTCTCTAACAGCATAGTTCCCTTAATACTATTTTTTTTCCTTTGGGATTTTTACGTCCCAAGTGCATTATTTACAGTTATCAGCATTAAATTGCAGCTGTCACACTCTTGTCCTTTCTTCTAATTTACCTAAATAATTTGTCATTTGGCTTATTCCCCCTGGAATGTCTACCTTATTGCAGATCTTTGTATCATCTGCAAAAAGACATACCTTACCTTGAAGACCTTTTTCAATATCACGAATGCAAATATGAAAAAGAATGGGCCCCAGTACAGATCCCTGTGGTACCCCACTAGTAACACTCCCTTCGCCCGAATATTCTCAATTAACTATCACCCTCTCCTGTCACTCAGCCATTGTTGTATCCATTTAACTATTTTTGCAATTTATTAATGACTCTTCTTTGAGGGACAGTGTCAAATGCTTTACTGAAATCTAGATAAGCTATCTCTACTGCTCCCCCTTGGTCTATTATTTTAGTTACCCATTAAAAAAAATGTATGAGGTTAGTTTGACAAGATCTCCGCGCTGTAAACCCATGCTTTCTGGGATCTTGCAATCCATTTAAATTAAAAATATTTAACAATTATTTCCCACTACTGACGTAAGACTTATTGGTCTGTAGTTACCAAACTCTTCCCTACTACCTTTTTTGTGAAGTGCTACTAAATTTGCTACCTTCCAGTCTTCTGAACTACTCCTGTCGATAGTGACTGATTTAATAATTATGTTAAAGGTTTTGCCAGAACACGCTTATGTTCTTTTAATAACTTTGGGTGTATCCCATCTGGTCCCATTGATTTATGTGTTTTTACCTTAGTAAAACTTCTTCCTCTGTAAATGTGCATGCTTCCCATGTCTTGCTATTTTTTCTAACAGAGGTTCCTTCCCTTCATCTTCCTCTGTAAAAGCTGAACAGATATATTATTATTCTCATTTACATAGTTTCCATTTTTTGGTTTTCAGTCTAACTATTCTTGTTTAATTTTCCTCCTTTCACTTATATAGCTAAAAAAATGTTTTATCCCCCTTTTTATTGATTGGGCAATTTTTCTTCTGTTTGTGCTTTGGTACTTCTAATAATGCATTTGGCCTCCTTCAGCTTAGTCTTGTACTGATACTATCTTCTTCCTTCTGCATCTGCTTACATTTCCTAAATGCCTCTTTTTTTCTCCTTTACTATATTTGCCACTTCTGCAGAGTACCACAGTGTTTTTCTTTTTCTTTTACCCTTGCTGACATGTCTAATGCTCTGTTGCATTTAGTAAAACACAATCGACCTTGAGAAGCATTGGGTCCGTGATATGTGGTCATGTTTGCTTCGTGTCTTTGGTTTCTCATGACAGTAGAGTGAAGCTCAAAATAAATTGTCCTTATCTGCAAATTTAGGGTCATAGTAAAATTATATATTTATTCCTAGCATTCTATAAACCTATTAAGAATGTATTTATCCACTGGTTATTTTAAATTGATTTAAATTGATTACCTGGTTTATATGTATGAATTCCATAGCACCCAACATATTGGAAGTAGTTAGTCTTTAACAATAATTAAATAAATATTAAGACATTTCATTCAGACATGCCAGCCATTCCCCACTACCACCTGCCATTTCCTGCCAGCCAATACTGACTCATTTGAATAAACTGACTAACAAACACAAGCAAATCCTGACACAATGGATACTTCCACTGAGGTGAGAATGGACAGATAATAGTTCCACTTTAAATGGGAACTTTGCCCTAGGGATAAGTGTCTCTTCATTTTTTTTTAAAAGGGATAGTAAAGTCCCAAAAAAAGTATCCTGTAAATGGTAGCAGCAAAAACCCCCACTTAATGCGCTTAATCCTTTCTCTCAAACCGTTATGGTTTGAGAGAAATAAGAAAACAAAGTCCTCCGTTCCCACCCCTTTCTGCCTGACGAGCTGTAAAGCTGTCAGAGGCAGAATACGGTTGACCGACTTTAGGCGGCTCCTCAGGAGTGCTGACATCAGGATATCTAACTATAATTACTTCATCGGTATGGTTTACAACGTGTGCCTGGCTTGCAAGCACACATTGCAGACCATTCCAATGAAGAAATTATACATGGATATCTCTATGGCAGCGCTCCTGAAGAGCCGCTGTCTGGTCCCAGAAGCAGGATCTCATGACGTCCGCTGTACAGCGGACGCATGAGAAGGGGGAGGGAGCGGAGGTCTTTATTTTGTTATTTCTCTCAAACCATAACGGTTTGAAAGAGGATTAAGCGCATTAAATGTTTTTTTTTATTGCAGCTATCATTTAGAAGATACTTTTTTGGGACATTACAGTCCCTTTAACACATGGGCTTTTGTGGGATTTCATACAAAAATATAGAGAGGGGTTTTTTCTTTATATTTTATTTTGGGCACTTCCTTTATTGCTTGGAATATTATATGAACAGAATGAATTTTGAAATTGACCTACACATCCTTAATTCAGTTCTTGAAACCCAAATTTTGTGTCTGACCTGTATGATTCATTGACATTCATGAAGCCACTAAACCAAAATAGCTCCACACTGACAACAGCTTTGCATGGTAACTTGCTAAGCAGGGGTCAATAAAAAATATTACAATAATAATTAAAAAAATAAAAGGGGAAACACTCATCTGAAAGTAGTAACTCACCTCTTGTCTTATGATGAAATACAACAACTTGGTTGCCAGGTACTGGGAAGTTGTTAAAGGGGATCTCTCACCTAATTACACTTAATGCTCTTTAGTTAGAGCATTTATCTAGAACACTGAAAATAGTGTTCATTAGATTTAAAAAGTAGTTACATGCGCAAAATGTAAACTTTAAAAAGTGTCCGGCAGCCTACTTCCGGCTTGCCGAACTTTGCCGACCAGAGACCGCTCCGTCCCACTACCCATCATCCTCGCATGACGGAGGCTGTCTGTCACTAAAGTGGAGCGATTGCATTGGCTAGATATCGATCTCTGCCAATGCGATCGCTCGACTTTAGTGACAGACAGCCTCCGTCATGCGAGGATGATGGGTAGTGGGACGGAGCTGTCTCTGGTCGGCAAGCCGGAAGTAGGCTGCCGGACACTTTTTAAAGTTTACATTTTGCGCATGTAACTACTTTTTAAATCTAATGAACACTATTTTCAGTGTTCTAGATAAATGCTCTAACTAAAGAGCATTAAGTGTAATTAGGTGAGAGATCCCCTTTAAAGGCATCTGTGAAGTAATTGAGCACTTTAGCAGTTATTATTGTACATATAGAAATAAACAGGCCTGAACATTAATAAACAGTGTAACATTTTGGATCAAGTCTATGTAGAATGCATAGCAGAAGTGTACATAAGATATTATTTTGAAATGCATAGAGGAATGTGCAGAGAAAAAAGGACATCTCGGTCACCAGTGTGTGATAGAGGCTCTTTCTGGTTAATTCTTCATTCCTGGGAAAAGAATTCTAGCTTGCATAAATGTTCTATTGAATTACAAGATAAGGAAGATGAAACAAATTGGAAAATGATTAGTTAGAATATATCCTAAGGACAGATTAAATTGCCTGTGGATTTAAATAGCTTTTTTTATTTTTCCCATATGATGAAATTTGTTTTCTCCAGAATTGTTTGTTACTTAGTACATCAGCCTCCCTGTGGACTAAATGTACAAATCAATTTATATTGTAATGGAGTTGTGGTGCAGTACCTAATTAAGGTGAGAGAGGTGTCAGAAACCTGACTGGGTAATGTGCTTAGGTGTTTAACAATAATACTAAACTGGAAAAGAGAGAAAAAAAATAAGTGCTATTTGTTTCTTTTTCTTTTCCAAATGTGCAAATCCAGCCACACTCCTCCATTAATGTTATCATTGAATGCTGATACCTGCACTTTGGTGTATGCTTTAGACCACAGGATCACAGTAGTCCATTCCAGTGGACACACTCTGCAGCTTTAAGACTTTAATGTCCTCAGGCCCCTTATTTATGCCTGCCTCATATAGCATGTGCATGAAAATGTGCCTAAAGTTATACCATTTCCTCTGTGTCTTGTTTGAGATGCGGCTTTAAACAAAAGGAACTCTCTGACACATCAGAGATTGTCCTACTTCCCTCTCTTTGGCACAAGCAGCCTAAATGGAGACTTATTGGCATAAGTAACCAAGTAAATTGTCTTTAGGAGAACAACTAGAAAATTGATTCTATCATCTGTTTTTACACTCAGACATATTTGTGTATTCCCCCTGTGTCTCCTTAGACCATGTCAAGGTTGGAAGGGGTGAGAAAAAATATTCTGTGTCTGGGCATTTTTGCGCTTGGCTAAGTTCAAACATGCGGTTTAATTGTAGTTATGAAATTACAAAGAATCATATTTTTAAAAAGTGCATTTTTGTTCATTATTTTGTATATTTTTTGTTTTTTTGTTCAGGTTTTATTGTGATTTGTTTGCCATTTTAATACATTTTGAATTGCCTCAGTCATCCCAGCATGCCTCATTTTCTACCCATAATGCAGTGACACATTTTTCGCTCTTTTATAGGGATTGAATTAAATTGTTCTGTCATGCAATTATACTGACTCCGTTGCAATCAGTGGTCAAATTTTAATGGTATGATGACAGACTTCAGTTGCAGCAAACGGTGATCATGTGTTACCTGCACTGCATGAATCACCAGTGTGAATAGCCCCATACAACACATTGTACCAAGCTTATGCATTTTTTCAGGGTGTTCAAAATACTGCTTTAAAAAACTCATGTGAAGAGCCCTTAAACTTGTGTAAGCTTCAGAAATAGTGTGAAGAAATATATAAAATATAAAATGCAAGTATTGCTAACTCAGTAAATGTATTTTAATGTATTTTTCAATGTGAAATGCATTTCAATCTAGCCCCAAAAAACTGGCAGACTAGGATTACTTCAAAATTTAAAACGGTAAAATATTACGGAAATTAGTCTGCAAATAAGACTATATGCTTATCCTATAACATAAAGTCCTAGAATGCGTCGCTCACTGTGTGCGTAACCGCACATGCGCAGTAGGGACTCGCAGAACGGGCTGATCCGGAGGAGAGAGCCCCGGAAGGCTGACAGTTTGTCTGTGCTCCCGGCTTCGGGGCAGCAGCGGAGGCGGCTGGGTGACAAACTGTCACCCAGCGCCTCCGCTGCTGCCCCGGAGCCGGGAGCACAGACAGGCTGTGAGCCATCCGGAGCTCCCCTCTCCAGATCAGCCCATGCAGGGCTCAAAATTTCTACTCGCCACTAGTCAATGGCAAGTGAAAATTTAGCCCTGGCGAGTAGAAATTCAGCCCTGGCGGGTATGTTCTGGCTTGCAGTGGCGAGTAACTTTTCAGGTCTGGCTAGTAGCAAAGGACTTCACATTTTAAGCCATGAGCCTGTGTATATGGGCTTTGTAACTAGTTAGTGCTAATAATGCAGTATAGCAAGACTATTCCCTTGGGCATTTACCATTTCAGACATATGTGGCATTGTCTTTCTGTGCAGAATTCAGACCCTTCTTAGTAATGTAGTTTATGAGGTTGAAAAAACACAAATCCATCAAGCTCAACCTCTGCCATGGCATATTTCTTAATCCATAGAATTTTTCACAAATTTTTCAAATATACAAACTCGAATGAAGGTGACAGGCCCACTTTAAAGTAATATAGTTCCGAAAGATAGCAACATTGAGACTCAACAGGTCGCCATTGCTGTCTGTGACTTCATTGCTCTGATGGTCAGGAAATAGCAACAGAAGTCTGAAACATGACAAATATTCTGGGTTCTCATACTAATTTATTGCTTTTGTTACAGCTGCTCATTAGTACAGGCAATGGGCTAAACAGTCTTGCCATGAAGCCTCAACATATGTTAATTTTTTTTTTTTTTTTTATAGGGTCGAGAAGCAGAAATGTGACATAATTTTTTAATAAGCAAACCACAACCAAGCTAATAAATGTGTATTTCTGAAATTCTCACTGTTTCTGGTTTGCTGTCTGCTCCTCCCCTGGGTGGCTGGGGGGTGGAGTTCAGCAGCAGGCAGCGAATCAGGAGCAGTGATTTTTTTTACAGGTGCAAGCATAAATGAACCTATATATATTAATAAATACACAATTCCAATGGTTCGTCTACTTTAAGCAGTATTTAATAAGAGCTATAATACAGAGATTTACATTAAAGAGTGCAATTCCTTCAGACTATACTAGGCAAACTATTTCCCTTATTCTCTCCCCTTATTGCATTAAGTTACCCACAGTCAAACTAATGTTACCTGAGATCCCAAAATGTCCAGCCAAACATGGATTCCAGGCCAGCATACAAGTCAACAAACAGAGGAGGGATGGGATAGGCAGGAAATGGGGGAGGGAGAGGTAGACACAAATGGGAGCTGGATCCTCCACCAACACAGGATATGAAAGATCTAGCCAGACCAGTCTGTGCTCCATACTCTTACCTACCTTCTAGCCCCACCCTTTTTTCCTATTGGCTCAAGGTTATGATGTCACAAAACACGCCCCCATCCATTTCCTAGTATGCCAAGTCACCACAGGGGCAAAGCCCCCCTGCCCACTCCTGTGAAAATCTGTGCCGCAAGACTCACCACTGCAGAGGTCCAGCAGGTCCCCGTGCTACGCAGCATTCCCAGTCATATGGCAATTCCGTGCACCATTCGCTAGTATAATATAAAAAATAAGGTGGAAGGGCGGTATAGTTTTACAACATTGCGCTGTTTTGCATAAGATTTAAAGGTCTTTATGCATAGTAGAAAAGTAGATTAATTCTGGGGCAAATCAACTGCACCTTAGGGGACAAATTCAGATTTCTTAGATGTAAATGGGGCTCTTAATCGCTTTAATGCTAGAGAGGACTCCAGTCTATTGGAAAGCAATGCGTCGAAGACCTGTAGCATTCATGAGGTTAAAAAGACCCTTTTGAATCAGTGGGAATTCTATTTCCGTTTTAAGCATTTCTTTATTTCGCTTCTGTATTTTCCCTATGGTGCAGTTGGTTTGCACCGAAATCCTTTCACTTTTCTTTACTGTATAAGGACACAAGACCACTTTTTTATGTTGGCTTCATTTGGGCATTAACCATTTGAATGTCTAAGGGATAGCCAACGCACTGCTGAACAATGCATTGGCTACCACTTTGGCATTCAAAGGGTTAACTTTTTTCCTTTTCTTTTTTCTTCTTCATTAATTTGATGTTACAGTATTCAGGTTTGTCAAGTCCTACTCCTCTTAAAACGGAACTACTACCTCTAACAAACTTGCACTCCAATAATGCCCCATCTGGCGACTAGCTGCTCAGTAGCGATAGTTGCCAGAATTATTACTGTGTTATCGAGACATATCCATTGCACCTGGGCTGACAGGCAGGATGGAGAGCAGACATCTTTCCATAGTGACATCGCTCGTATGCACTGTCAGTCCCTTTTGGATCCGAAAGGCTCCTAGTAACGCCTCCTAGAGCAGGCTGGAACTGACAGCACAGGCGCGCAGGCGTCACTATGGAAAGATGTCTGTGTTCCTTCCTGCCTGTCAGCCCGGGAGCAATGGATAATTCTTATTAATGCGATAATAATTCTGGCGACTAGCGCTACTGAGCAGCTAGTCATCAGATGGGGAATTATCGGGAGCAAGTATGCTAGCGGTGGTAGTTCCGCTTTCAAGGGATAGAAATACTTAAAATGTAAAAAAAAAAAAAAAAAATACGTTGTAGGGTTTATCCCCCTGAGTAAAACAAGGGTTACTCCCACTGCTGAAAGGTGTTTTATTCGAAAGTTATTACAGCTCTAAGTTGAATTATTTAGGTGCAATGTCACAGTGGCCTGAAATTGTACAGTGGCGCTATTGCTACCCCATCCTATGGACAGCGCTGGTCCCGGGACCATATATCTCCATAGGATGGTGTAACAACAGCGCCATTGTACAATTTCAGGCCACTGTGATATTGCACCTAAAACATTCAACTTAGAGCTGTAATAACATTTGAATAAAACACCTTTCAGCAGTGGGAGTACCCTTGTTTTACTCAGGGGGATAAACCCTACAACATATATTTTTTTTACATTTTAAATAATAGTATCCCTTTAATGCAATTTGTTTGATCTCCAACAAAAGTGATTTGGCGAAATGTAATGATCTCATTTACTAGGGAAAAAAATCCTTAACAGCCCTGCTGAACATCTTCTGGTTGGAGACGCAGGATAAGCAGATTATATCCAGTGCTGAGGAATGTCCCTGTTACAACATTATCTCTAATTCCCATAGTAAACCTGTGACGTGAGGTCTTGTTCAGGCAGCGCTGGCTAATTACAGTCCACTCGGCTATATAGCAAGATAATCATTATTATCAAGCCTGTGTAGTTAGTTGTTAATAACAATAGTATTCATAATAACCAGGTGCTAGCGTCTATGATAGAATAGGTTCAAACCCTTCTGAGTGATTTACACTGTTGCTGAATTGACCCTTGAATTGACTGTAGGAAATGCATTGCTTTACAATGCATTGCCCACATGCGCTGGCCCTTAGAGAGTTAAATAATCCTGCCAGCTGGAGTGACTGGCCCATATTTTCAAAAGAAAATCAAGGAACTCTGGGCAAACCAACTGCACTATGGCGGAAAATGAAACACTTAAAAAATGTAATCTATTTAAAAGGGTTGTTTAACTCACTGAATGCTAGTGAGGTCTCCAACCCATTGTGTACTGCTCCTTTAACCCTTTGAGTGCCAGAGGGGTACGGAACGCATTGTTCTGCAATGTGTTCCTTACCCCTCTGGCATTCAAAGGGTTAACCCACTGGGTGCTAGAAAGGACTCCAGTAGATTTCAAAGCAAATTGCCGATCATTCTGGCATCCAAGGGGTTAAAAGCTGGGACAGCAGGATCCTGATACAGGGTGCAAAAGCAAGGAACTATGTCAATGTATGTTTAATCCTTTTAGCGCTAGAGGTCTACAATTCATTGCTTTACAATGTGTTTGAGACCTCTGGTAGCCAAGAGATTAAAGGCCTCAGTTAAATGAATGGGTATTTGGGGAATTCCTGTTTGTGCTCCTGCGGCAGGAGTGGAGTCGGCACTCTTAGAATTTAACACCTGGCTCCTAATTTTGGGTGTAATTCATAGAAGTATATTTACATGTCCCCTCAAAAACATCCTGTCTTTTCAAGAATTTTTATGTTTGTTCACCCCTGCCTTTATGGTGAAGATGGGTTGCTCCAGAATTGATCAGTTCTTCTTGGCATATCGGCAACACTAACTGCTGCTGTATTTATATTGAAAGTAGCAGTTGGAATGATCCCATTTGACAAAACTCCTGTAGCTTTATGTCCATCCTTCCTGTTGTGATATTGCACTCACTGTTGCTCTAATCCCTTACTTGTCCTTGTGTGCTTGCATATCTGAGTGTTGCTATGTATGTGTAACACTGTGCACCATACTGCACACACTAACAGGTAGCGGCTTATTTTTATGTTATGTGCTTTACAGAAATTGCTTAATCTCCATGGCAATGGGTTCCCACTCTGAAATACCATGGCTAGGGCTTTTTCTTCACATACAGCCTCTCGGCACTCCATTTAAAAATTCTATTAATATTTCCCCAGGCTCCTCTATATTTAGATGTGCTACTTATGTGTGTTTCTTCAGGCAACCTTAGGCACGCACAGCTCGAAATAACCTGTGTGTATCAGAGTCATTCTCATTATTACAAGTTTACTTCATCCGAAGGTATTTTGAAGTCAAACTATATATATATTTTTTATATATATATATATGTGTGTGTGTGTGTGTGTGTGTGTGTGTGTGTGTGTGTGTGTGTGTGTGTGTGTGTGTGTGTGTGTAGACTAGAACAATCCTAATTTTACTGGTTATTAGTGAACCCCACCAGCTCTGCTAATCTGCTCCAGAGACCTATTTTATGGTGTTAACCTTTAGAGTGTCAATGGGGTACGCAACTCATTGCACTGCATACCCATCTGGCACTCTAAAGGTTAAATACTGTGCTTCATGGACAGGGGGTGAGTACTGTGTTAATCCCACACACTTCCTGTTCCATTCCACCTCTTTTCATGACAACCCCTGCCTTTTCTGGCATATCTCTTACATTGGACTTGTGATAATCTGCAAAATGTGCAGACAAGCTATGTTTCATATTTTTGATCTTTATATTAAATACATGTTGTTCTATTCTGTCTCTTAAATCTAAGATCTGACAGACTAGGAGCCCAATGTAAGCTGCCTGGTTAGACTCTGTGAAGTACATTCCCTATAAAGAGGTGACAGACTGTTATTTGATATAAATTATATGAAGGCGCACAATAGACAATACAGGTATACTGCAAAGCAGGCCCCAGTGGGTCAGATGTTTGGGAGCTAAGACTAGAGTACATAGCTAGCTGGTGGTGGTTGCTAGCTGGGTTGCCTTGCTGCGGCCTAGGCCAAGTTAGAGATGCCGACCGGAGGGGCCTGGTCTCACCCAGATGACAACACAGCAGCTACCCACTTAGGTTGAAGAGAATACTGAATAAATAACCCACCTGCAGTATAGTCGTAGTTGTTGTACAGGAACACTGAGGCCTGGAGCTCAACCGAGAAGACAGAGAGCAGGATTGTTGAAGTCCAACTGGTAGTCGAGGTGGTCTATGTTCAACTGGTGGTTAAAGATTGACTGATGGTCAAGATGATATAAGCCCACCAGGATCAAGATAAATGGGAAGTCAGCCAAGCCAGATAAGGAACAAGCTGGCAATACAGTAGAAGGCAGCAGATGGAGGAAAGGTGGAACAATGGAGCCAAAGTCTGTAACAGAATATCAGATGAGCATGGTACTAAATCACAGAACAGGAGGGAAGATGAAGAAGGAGCTGGGTCAATACACAAGAAAACACTCGGGGATAAGATAGGAAACTATAGGTCATGCTCTGGAATGCTTTGCTAGTGCCCCACCCAAAAGCATTCAGGCTCTATAAATGTTCAGAGCAAACATGAGTCAAGGTGGGGAACCAGGATCCGGATAACAAGGGAAACCAAATGAAAAATCAGACAAGGAATCCTAAAAAACAAAGAGAAAGGGGCAGAACATGACACCTGTTACTTCTCGGAAAGGTTCACTGGAGTCTATTCCAATTTTTTCAGATTTTCCAAGAGAAGATGGAGGATGCCATCCTATTCTGGACGTAAAGCTTCTCAAGCATTTTGTTCTAGTTCCTTGATTGAAGATGGAGTTCTTGCTTCCATGTGTACAAGGGAATTTTTGACTTCCTTACACATAAAAGGAGCTTATCTTCATATTTCCATCCGTGTAGATCATCATTGTTTCCTGTAATTTGCCTTTCAAAACTATCATTTTCACTTTACCTGTCCTTCCTTTTGGGCTGGCCTCAACTGCATGGGTCTTTACAAAGGTCATGACAGCTCTGGTGGCTCACATATACTCACTAGGGATCTCTCTGATTCTCTACTACAAGTGCCAGCCCTCAGTCGGCTCCAAGTCTTGGACCAGGATGGAGAGTCTTCTGTTCATCAATAACACTACCATGTTAATGTGCGGGCTTCAGTTGAAGCCAGTTTTGGCCAGTCCGACTGGCTGTTTTTTCTTTGTAGGTGTCCTTTTTATTTTGGCCAGTAACCTGTTAGTTCCTGTTCTTTGGTTTGCGGTGTTGGTGTCTGTTGACATTTAAGTTTCATGTTATACCAGTTTGTTATACCAGTTTGTCTCAGTTGGCACTGGTCTTTATTTTGAGGGGTTTTTCACTTTCCATTCATGGAATCTTGGTGGATACTTTGGTATATCCCTATGGTTCTTGTGTACCATATAGGTTGTAAGAGACAACTGATTTTTGTGTACTTACCAATGAATCATTTTTCTCTTAGTCCATTTAGAGCAGATGACTTCCCTTCTGGAGAAAAAAACAACTGTTTGAGTCCCAGGTAGGGGGGTCCTCTTCGGTTCTATTATTCAGGGGAATCCCTTTCTTGTTCTGCTTGTTTCTTTTCTTACATCTGCTGTATGTTATAACTGAGCAGGCCTGGTGTGGGTAACATGAAACAAGGAGGACAAGTGCCCTGCCCTCCTGGGCAGAGGAGGCTTTACCACATGGTTCCCGTGTTTCACTTGGACTAAGAGAAATACACAAAAATCCCTGTTTACATTACATCTCTATCTAATGACCTATAAAAAAAACTACCAGTGTCCTAAAAATTCCATACTCTCTGTAGGTGTATTTTGTGCAAACAAATATCGAGGACCAATGCGTACATTTTATATTGCGCACCTCTCTGTTCCTTGCAGGGTTAATAGAACATAGGCTGGGGATTATGGGAATTGTAGTCCTGAACAGCTGGAGGGCCTCTGGTTGTGCACCACTGGTTTAGGCAATCCAGTCTATGGCAAATTTATTCCTAGATTTCATTAGGATGTCTGGCATGATAAATATACGTCAACATTTTTTAGGTGGTGTTCTTCTAAGTTCTATCAATATATGAAATTTTTTAAATATATATCTTTGTGTATTTCAACATGCACTTTCATCAGGGGAGGGCTGGCCTGGGGGGCATGGGGGCAATTGCCCTGGGCCTGTCATATGTCTGGGCCAGTGGGCCACTGTTTAATTTCATCTCCATCTTGTTGCTATAAATGGAGCAACACTAGTGATACCACAGAGCTTACAATTGAAATGGTGCTGTACAAATGATACCACAAAGCTACAATCCAAATGAGGCTACACTAGTTACATAATCCATTTCCACTGTAAGCTCTATAGTATCACTAGTGTAGCTTTACTTAAATTGTACGCTCTGTAATATCAGTAGTTTAGCCCACTTTAATGTGAGCTATGTGGTATCGCTTTACTTTACGATATTAAAGACACGTTTAAAATTAACAAAAGGATGTGGGCTTTGAGAGTGGGCTCAAACGATAGTAGAAATGGGCCGCTTGATTGTATTTGCCCCCTGGGCCACAAGTTGCCAGCCCTCCCGTGACTTTCATATAAGACCAATCTTGTGGGTTATGCACTAAGGTGTGATAATGGGGAAATACCTTCTCCAGTGATATTCTTTCCACAAATTCTATATTATACTTCAGAGCCTATGCACTAAGATTTCCAAAGTTGTAGAAATCTTGGTGCTTTGGTTTCATATAATAACATAGGGAATTGGATAAATGATATCACTGGAGAAGTTATCTCCACTTAATTACCTCTTTATCATGCCTTAGTGCATAACCCCCTTGTCTTTTTGTAATTATGTTCCTTTCTGTATTTTAAAGTAAGATTTGCAGACTCGTTTTCAATTCACTCATATACAGCACTTCCAGAATTCTCTATTAAGCTTTCAATGAAAACTTTTCAAATGCATTAACCCTTTGAGTGCCAGAGCAATGTCCAAATCTGTTTTTTGTACAATGTAGCTGTACCAACTGTACCCTAAGGGACTAATAAGTCTAAAAATTACCATTGAATTAAGTATTTATTTCAAGTCCATGAATGCTAGGTAGGTTTCCAGGTCTTTCCTTTGCAATATGCAGGACACCTCAGGCATTCTGGGGATTCAAAGTTCCATTTAATCAAAAGGAACTTTTATTTGTCCACTGTGATGCAGGTGGCTTGCCCAGAATTTTTACCTTTATACATACAGCCCAATAGTGGAGATGTAGAAAAGTGGCACAAACAGATCCATACTTCCCAAGTGCCCATCTTTAGCAGTGACAGTCCCTCTTTGAGACCCAAACCCCTCTGTCCTCCTTTCCAGCCTTGGTGTCACTCCATTAGAATATCAGATTGTGGTGTGTGTATAAGCATATCATATTGCTCAACAGCAATTAAAGTCACATTAATGTTTGTTTAAGCTTCAGTATATATGTTTATAAATTAGTCTGTGTAAATAAAATAATTTGGTCTTGCTCGAAATCATTTATTCAGTTACAAAAGCTGGTATCAATAGTTCATTAAATAACCTAAACATTCTCGGTAATGCTCCACCCGCTTATCACTACAACACTACAAGTTTCACTCTTTGGCCATTTGAAGTGTTGGGAGGTATACGGAAAAGTAGCAACTGAGACATTGTTTTATTAAGCTTAGTAGACACGTATAAAATGTATGCAATCAGAGTTATCTTCTTTTGCTTAATTGTTTTATAGTTTCACTAAGATCAGTTTTCCATTGACAAATAGAATCATTGTTTACTATGGCAAGTGAAACACAGAGACCTTCCATTAGCTAGGTTTTGTGTGGGATGTGGCTGTGTGTTTATCAGAATCTTTACATAAACACACCTGTCCGCACAATGTTGCCAAGCGCTCTGCCTGTAATTAATTTGGTCCAGCACTGATTTTTTTTTTTTTTTTTTTTTTTTTTTTTAAGTCTTTTATTCTGGTTAGCAGTCATTCAGTATTACTGTGACAGAAGCCTGGAAAAAGAAAAACTCAGCAGAACATAATGCCAGTTTTACAATTGGCACTAATAAGTAATTTATAAGTTTGCAACATGACATTTCTCCAGCTTTAATCTAGGTTTTTCCTCTACAATGGAAACACCCATATTTACTTGTCCTGCCTTACCTGTCTGCACTGTTTGTTAAGGGGTTAAAGGGGAATTATTCTCTAGGACATTGTTCTGCAATGTTAAAATGTGTGACACACCAAAAGTGCAACTTTTCAAGATATCCTGTCTTTTTCACAAGTGAGTATTCAGTGGATCCGTCACCGAGATTGAGCCGCCTGTGCATAATTAGGGATATCCTGAATCCCTGACCTGTTGAGGGTTCCCAAGGATTGAAGATTAGAATCACTGCGTATGAATAAGTGGCTCTTAGTTCAAGAGATTCTTACAGCATAATGACCTATTTAGGTTTTCATTCTGTTTGCAGTTTCCTGTATTTAGTGAGTACTGTTAGTCGTGTTCTACATCAGGGTTTCTCAACCTGTGGCCACTTGGCCCACTAATAATCCAAGACTTTAGGATTTCCCTAATTAAGTACAGGTGACTTACCAGCGTCTCTGTCATTTTGATAAATTGTTTTCAAGCAGACAAACTTTCATGTCCTGGGGGAAGAAGCACTAAGGTGTGATAAAGTAAAGAAGACTTCTCCAGTGTGATAAACTCGCTAGGTCCTATGTTATTCCATGGAGCCTATGAACTAAGAATTATCCTTCTTTCGAGATCTTAGTGCATAGGATCCATATAATAACACAGGATTTGGAGAGTTTCTAGAACTGGAGAAGTCATCTTTACCTTGTCTTCTTTCCCACATAAACCCCTATGTTGGTGGGCTCAGAGGGTACAATCTGAGAACCACTGCTCTAGGTCAAGGGCACGAAACCCTTAAGCCTGTCCTCGCCGCCCCCCCCATACATGTTTATAGTATATCTTGAATTAAACATGAGTGATTGGGCTTAAAGCGGAACTAACACCCCTACAAGATGTAGCCTCAATTAGAGTGCTATAATCCGTTATAACGCGCTGTGTAATTACTATTTTTTTTTTAAACGTGTTATTAAAGAATAATCCGTAATTGCAAAAAGTACCTGGTGACGTCTTGCCCCCAGAAAAGCGCATTGCGCATGTCAGCAACAGAGCCGATCTGCTCTCTTGTAACTCCCCCCCCCGGCTACACAAAAACACCTACGTCATCAGGTTTAGATTCTCGGACATGCGAAATGCGCTTTTCTGGGGGGAAGACGTCACCAGGTACTTTTTGCAATTACGGATTATTCTTTAATAACACGTTTAAAAAAAAATAATTACACAGCGCGTTATAACTGATTATAGCACTCTAATTGAGGCTACATCTTGTTGTGGGCGTTAGTTTCGCTTTAACTCAGGAAAATCCTTCAGAATGATTGAACCACTGATTGTCTCACTTTTGTTGATGTGAGTAGATCATGAATACCTGACTGCTCAGAATTGTACCACCTCGGAGCAAACAAAGTGCTTCCATAGACCTGAAAGGCTCATAAGATTCCCTAGTTTTGAATCCGATTATAAACTGAAACTAGTGATAGACTACAACAGAGATCAAATGAAAATAAAAATGCATATAGATAAGGTGTTTGACAGACCTAGGCAGACCTAAAACTAAGTCTTAGGATTTAGGCCCCCCTTTAACCCATTGAGTGCCAGAGGGATGATCAATGCATTTCTAAGTGGGGAGGGGTCAGGTATCATTAGCATTTGTTTTTTTAAATCATTAAGGATTTTCCCTTGTCCCCTATGGGTTCCTTGGGTTGTTCCATGATTGCTCGTCTTCATATTCCTGAATATGAAAGTAAAATTATTTAAGAAGTCTTGGTATAGATCAGGGTTCTCTAACTTGGGGGCGTTAGACTTTCCCAGGCATGGCACGAGGAGGTTTAGCAGAACAAGTGTGAATTTTCTATGCAACATGATAGTATCCATATAGTCAAAGTGATCACGGTTAGAAGATGGTGAGGATCCAATATCTGTTGGTTATTAGAAATAATTTATTTCCTCAAATTTATATTACAAAAAAAATATAATGCAAATGAGTAATATATATGCGTGCAAAAAAAGTTAAATATATTTAAATAAATAAGGGGTGATGGACATCAATGAAAAAGTTTGGGAACCATTGTTAGATATGTGTATTCTAAGGATTCTTCTAATACAAATTCTGATTGATATAGACTGGAGATCAATGTATTGGAGACCTATCTAGCATCCTAGGGGTTAGAATCCACATTTAAAAACATCAGATAATTTTGCAAGATTTTGTCTCCCCTTTGATGCAGCTTGTTTGACACAGAATTGTTTCACTTTTACTTTGTAGATCTGACCCATAATGATGGTTACTACAAACAAAAAAAATAATGTATTGCGAGTATCAAATATAGCCACATTTGTGAGAGATGAACTAGAGCCAGAACCATGCACCTGTGAATGGTAGAGGGAAAGACAACTTAACTGAGATTCTGACTTGTCTTTTCTTTTTGGACTAGGACCTGAAGGAATGCGTGCACACAGCCCAGAAGATGAATGAAAAGCTGTATTTATATTCACTTCCTGGCCTAGATATAAAGAATACTGTGGGTGGCTATATCATTGCTCCTGAGAGCAGAACTGCACGCTCATGATGGGTGAAGAAAGAAACCAGGTCATGTCCCAACGGATGCTCTCTCCATCGAGGAGCACTAGCAGCTGCTCCTCCAAGTTGGGTAGTCGTCAGGTCAGTACCAAGTGCCCCTTTAATGCCTACAGGTGCAGCTCAAGTGAACTAAAGAGGTGCAATTCTGGAACAAATTTTGCCATAGGGGACAAATAAAAATTATTCAAATTCCTGTTGAAGTCAGATAGTGCTCTTTCATGCACACATGATGGAGATCACATTATGACTGCCGTGCGGGAGATGGCGGCATCAACTATGGGATAAAGTAATGCAATGCATTGAAGGCCTCTCTAGGATTCAAGAGGTTATACTTGAGATGTAAAAAATATTTAATATAGGGTTTATCCTCCGTAGTAAAATGAGGGTACTCCCACTGCTGAGAGGTGTTCTATTAAAAAGTTACTGCAGTTCAAACATGAATTTTTTTTAGGCGCATTGTCTCAGTGGCCTGATATTTTACGGTGGCGCTGTTGCTAAACCATCCTATGGACTGCTCTGGTCAGTTGACCATAAACCTCCATAGCATGGAATTGTAATAGTGCCACTGTGATATTTTGGGCCATTGAGATATACACATAAAAAATTCAAGTTTGACTTGTGATAACTTTACTGTCCCTTTAAAAGAGCCATTTCAATTGAGAAATTTCATATTTGCCCTTCACAGTGAAAATTGTGTGCTTCAGGATTATTTAAAGGGATAGTAATACTTCGTTTTAACTTTATTTTATTTTGTAGGCATTAAAAAAACATGAAGAATGATATAAGTCTTATCTCTCAAACCTTTATGGTTTATGAGATATTCACAAGCAAAGTTCCCCTCCCCGCCCCTTTTTCCTAGTATAAGCCATCTCTTCTCAGATGTGAGTCTGGTTGTATGACAGTACAGATAACAGCAGGGGACAATTTTCTTTGTATGAAAACAATGAAAGCCCTGCCCCCCTTGACAAGTTTTTCAGCTTTTTCCATTATCTTAATTGAAGATTGTCCCTCTCTGCAGTCTACCTGGGCATCTCCCTTCTGATTTGGTTGAACAGGGGGGGGCTAATTTTTTTGTGAATATCTCTTAAACCATAAAGGTTTCAGAGATAAGACTTATATCATTCTTCATGTTTTTTTAATGCCTATAAAATAAAGTTAAAATGAAGTATTACTATCCCTTTAAATCTGCTTTTATATAGAAGTCTGTGTGTACTAGTTATACACCAGTGATTCAATGCTCCAGTCCTCTGCACACCAATAGGTCATTTTTTCAGGACAGATATCTCAGTCAAAATGAGTGAGCCACTGATTACTCTCCTGTGATAAAGCAGGAATATATTGAAAAGCTGACTGGTTGGTGTGCCACAAGGACTAACGATGAGAAGCACTGCCATTATACAATTAAAGTGTTATTTATTTTGTCTGAATTTTACCCACTTAACCCCTTAACGACAATTGACTTACCAGGTACGTCCCGCAAAAGCTGTCACTTAGTGACAGAGGACGTACCTGGTAAGTCACGGAAGTCCGGGTCTCCGTGCGGCTGCATGCCGCTCGTAGACTGCGGACTCGTTTGAAAAAAGAAAAAAAAAATGTTCCACGGGCGTTAAGGTGACAGCCGCGTATGAACTCGGCTGTCACTAAAGGGTTAAAACGGAACTTTCATCAGATTAATATAGAGCAGTGGTTCTCAATCCTTTTTTGTACAGGGCACTCCTAACAAGTTATCTAGAACATTCAGGGCATGCCTAACATTTTTAATGTACTTTATCAAGGGCATAATCAAGGTACAATACATAAATATACAGCTATTTTTAGGTCTTACAATCAGAATAACAAAATTAAATATATCGTGCATAACAATTTCTATAAATCTTTATTTAAAAGTCCATTTTTGTTAGTCTTCAAAGAAAACACAGGGCACCCTAAGCTGATGTCCGTGGCACACCAAAGTGCCACGGCACGCTGGTTGAGAATCACTGATATAGAGCCTTAAATCATAATTACATTATCGATATGCATAGATGTAGTTGTCTTTCAAGGATAATTGCTGCATTAAAGAAAAATAGAACCTTTTAAGCAGACAGGCAGCGGGGAACAGTGCAGGCGTTTTGCAGAGACTGCATCTCTGAGTCTGCGCTGTCCGTTCCCTTCAGCTCCACGACTGGTGAGTTGAATGCTTTTTTGCCTTAAGGCACCAGAATGGACTGACAGCACAGGTGCAGAAAGCGCCTACTGCAAGATCCCTGCCGATGCCTGTCTGCCTAAAAGGTTCTATTTTTCTTTAATGCAGCAATTATTCTTGAAAAGACAACTACGTCTATGCATTTTGCTAATGTAATTATGATTTAAGGCTCTACATTAATCTGATGAAAGTTCAGTTTTAAGTTCATATTGATGTGTTCATCAGTTCACCTTTTTAGATTATACTGTCCAAGAAATTTAAAGAGAAATTATTCCTTTAGTGGATTTTTGAGGAACGTTAACACCTCCAAATTTTCAACCTCTATTTTTTATAATCTCTGCAAAAAAATCCTAATTGCCACTCTGAAGCAATTCTTTGCTGATTGACTCTCCAAAATCAATCTTTAATTGGTACTGGATATCGTGTAGATGGAGGCAGAAATAATTCTTCATTGCAGGACTTAAGGACCTCAAACTCTATCTAAGGTTTTCCTATTGGTCGCTCATGCAGTTTATAATATAATATATATACAACTTGTCAAAAGTTTTAGAACACCCCCATTTTTCCAGTTTTTATTGAAATTTATGCAGTTCAAGTCCAGTGAATAACCTGAAATGGTACAAAGTTGGGACACCTCTAGGCGTTGTTAGCATGACCTTTCAAGGATTAATTTACTTACATTGCTGCAGAACAACTGTGAGTTGTTAACCCATTACATCTTCCCTGTAAAGGTCTTTATGTATAACTCTGAAATGTACATTTTTCTTCAGTTTTTGTTAACCTAAACTTTTTTTTTCACTTCTGGCAGTTTACCGATTACCTTTGTACCATTTCATTTATTCACTGGACTTGAACTGCGTATATTTCAATAAAAACTGGAAAAATGGGGGTGTTCTAAAACATGGGGTCAAAAGTTTTAGAACACCCACTTTTTTCCAGTTTTTATTGAATTTATGCAGTTTAATGTCTCAATGTACTCTGAAAATAAAGCATAGAACAAATAAAGAATTGGACATTAAAAAGAAATCATGGAATCATTTTCTTTAACAAAATGTAATCAAACTTTTTGACTCCTCAAAGTAGCCACCTTTTGCAGATATAACAGCCAAACACACTCGTGGCATTCTTTCCACAACGGAAATCAAATATTGTTCTGAAAGTTCTCCCCAAAACTATTGCAGAAGTTCCCACAAATATGTTGCACTTGTAGGTTGCTTTGCTTTTACCCTTCTGTCCAGTTCATCCCAAACCATCTCGATTGGGTTTAAGTCTGGAGACTGTGCTGGCCTGGCCGTTCCATGATTTGAAGCCTATCATTTTGTTCTTTTCTTCTATGGTAGTTCTGGCACAGCCTGGAAGTATGTTTTGGGTCATTATCTTGCTGTAGGGTGAACCCCTGGAAAAATGGGGGTGTTCTAAAAATTTTGACTGGTAATGTAAATCCTTGCTTAAAGGGATAGTAATGTCATGAAAAAAAGTATTCGCTATATGTTAGATATATGTTGCTCTTATTCATATCTCTCAAACCATTGTGGTTTGAGAGATATGGAAAAATAAAGTTCTCCCCTCCCTCCCCTTTTTGCTTGATGAGCTGTAAAGCTGTCAGAAGCAGATTCTGGTCGCTTGACCAGATGCGGTTCTTCAGCAGCACCGACATAACGATATCTAAAAATAAATACTTCATTGGAATGGTCTACAACGTGTGTTTGCAAACCATGCAAGCTGCTGAAGAACCTCTGTCTGGTCCTGGGACCAGGATCACATGCCGTCATCTATACAGCTGACGTATGAGAAAAGGGAGGGAGCTAAGAACTTTATTTTTGTATGTCTCTCAAACCATAACAGTCTGTGCTAATAAGCACAAGTAATCTCTTTTAATTGTATCTACCATATGGCCAATACTTTTTTTCCTAACATTACTATCCCTTAATGAAGGATTTCTGTTCAGGTTAACTTCTTCTGCCATGCTTTCTGAGTTACAGGACCTCCTGGCATTCAGCAGATTGAGTCCACTGATTACCCCACCCACTTCCCCTCCGCTTCCTTCCCTGTTCTGTCCTTTTTCAGAGTAAACCCTGACCTGTCCTCCTTCCCATCCCTCCCATTAAAAAAATATACACAAATCTGTGGCAAGCTCTTTGTTGCTGCTCTCCTAGCTACACATATGTGTAATTATTTGAATGCTATTGATAAGCTAGTTTGAGCTTGCAAAAAAAATTGTGTATTTTTTTTGTATGTATTTTGGGAGGTTTGGGCTCCTCCTATTCTTCTTGGTTGGTAGGTTTGGGCTCCTCCCTTTCTTTTTGGTTGGTAGCTCCTTGTACACAGTTGCTAGTTGCAATTAGGAAATGTAAAAAACACCTCACTAACAATAACTAAAACTCACTGTTTATTATCTGTATAAGTTACATGTTATTTATTGGTAAAGGTAAGGATTTGGTGTGCGGACTTTTATTGTTGCTCCCATTACGTCCTACTCATATTATGACATGATTAACTTCAACTGGACATTCACTCACCTCAGCCATGGGCATCCAGAGGGGGAGGGCAAGGGGGGGGTCACTCCCCCCCCGGGGGGGGTCACTCCCCCCCCCCCTACAATTATCCCCTCCATATAAACGAGAGGCTGAATGGGTTGGCCTGGGGGTCATATTATGGCTCCTCCCCCCCCCCCCCCCCCCCGAAATATTTCAATGGACACCTCTGACCTCAGCCCTATGTGTACTTCCAGGGTCTGGGAACAAAAAGATTACTAGATATTCTCATGTGGTTGATGTCCTAATTAAAAGATGTGGATCAGTTATATAGCAAAACGGATGAAGTTCAAATTAAAAAGTATATGCTATTTGACTTTTATGCACAAAAAGAGACAGTAACCTTTTATGCTGGCTTTACTCATTCTTCAAGTGACATCAGGGTATGGAAACGTTTACCTATTATGCTTAAAGTTTACACCATGTACATACCTAGGAACTTCTTGATTGGGGCTGCCAGGAGGAGAGCACTCTGGTGCCGATGAGGGGAAAGATGACACAATTAGTGTCTCAAAAGGGGCAGGTCTTAATCGCAAGAGGGGGGAGGGACTTCAAAACACAAAAAATAGCTCGAATACACTGGGGAAGGAGGAGAAGAGGGCGCGGAGTGGGAGTAACAGGGTGGGAATGAGCACAAGTGGGCAGAGTTTCCTCACATCCGGAGAATCGGGTCTCCAGGGCAAAACTGGAGAGTTCCCAGGTATGACCATATAGGAATAACTTTGGTGTTTATTTAAATCATTGCCTTATGTATACATTATTTGGTCTCTGTTTTTTTTTTTTATAAACTATTTTAACCTTTAAAGGTATAGTAATACTTAAAATGTAAAAAAAAATATGTTGTAGGGTTTATCCCCCTGAGTAAAACAGGGGTACTCCCACTGCTGAAAGGTGTTTCATTCACTCAGGGGGGATAAACCCTACAACATATTTTTTTTTCGCATTTTAAGTATTACTATCCCTTTAAGAACTGCTGTAAGCCTCTGGTTCTTAATGGGTTAATAAGTTAAATGTAAGTGTGACACAATAACAAAAAAAGTGCTTAGCTCTGTGAACCAAATGTTGTTTTTTTTTGTTTTGTTTTTTTTGCCTAATCACAACCAAATAGTTTTTTAATCCATTAAAAATAGGAAAATCTTTTTAATTCATTCACCATAAAGAGGTAATTTATTAATCTGCTATTTTATATATATATATATATTTAATCTAGAAAACCTGCTGTCATGGATATGTGAGAGAGGTAATATTTAGCAGATAAGATTATAAGTAATGAGAATCAAGGGAAATAGGAGCTAATTTGTTTTCTTGCTAGATAATGAACTCCGACAATTTACTGCTAAAAAATGAATTAAAGAAGTAGACCGTTTGATCATTACATTGATTAGTTACTATAATAATGCTGTCTTATCCTCTGTGCTTGATGCAGATTAAAAGCCATATATATACACAGTATCACAGAAGGGACAGTCACTCTGGTGCAACAATTCTTTATCATATAGTAAACTAGTTTGAGAGTTACAATCACTTTCTGTAAAATAGTCTGGTTTAAGAGTAATGTTTATGTAAAATTCCCTTCTCCTGCCTCTTTCACTGGCATTGCCCACAGAGCTCCGTTAACCATGGTAACCCTACTTGGTGTTCAGACTAAGGGAGATATTTCTGATGCTTTGCCTATGGCAAAGGTAAGTGCTCAGAAGTCAGTGAAAGCTTTCAGATGAGGGAAATAGCTCTATCATTCTTCTTCCCCTGTTATTGATCACTTATATGTGTAAGAGATCAGTATTGGTCGCCATTTAGTCTATTTGTCACCTTTCTACTTCGCATATTGTTTTTCCTTGCCATTATTTGGCTCCTTTTCTCCCATTGGCAGCATGCTGTTGGGTAATGTTTTGTATTTTTCTTCCAATGCTCCCTCCTGTGTCCTCTCACAATCGTTCAACTGGGGGCTCGTGGGAGTAGACCTATGCGTGAGCCAGCAGGGATTTGCTTTGCATCCCATTCTGCTCATTGCTGGGCTTCTTGTGGCAAGGCCAAATAATCAGATGATCTAACATTTCAAGATGGTGGACCAGTGCTTTTGCCAGGTCTGTGTATTACTCTCGCTGTGAACATCTTTCATTGCTTCCTTCAGACTGATAAGGTTGCTAGGCAAGAGCCTGAGCTGCTGCAAACACCATTATCAGTTGTCTTTTTAATACACATTGGCATTAGCCTTGCCGTCACCATTGCTTTGGTTTGTGCTAGCTAATCGTATTGCTCAATGTACTTTGGCAGAGCGGCAATTAATCATGTACAATGGAGAGCCAGGGCTTTGATTTGCCAAGCAGCATATTGCTGTGGAGTGCAAACTGAAATAATTTCAGAAAGCCAAAGCTCTGTCTGTCAGTAGTAAAAAGAAAAACCTCCATCTGTGGCAGTTGTTACTAGCATAAGACTCATGGTCTATGTGTACCTGATATGTACTCCAGTATTAGCTGATCTACAGCTCTGCTTACACCACATTAAAGTCTGTCAGTTGCACACCAATGCCTTTAGAATGGAGATCCACTAAGCATAGGGTGTTCCTATCCCATACACACAAGCAAGTAAGCCTATATTTTTTTGTTTGTTTGTTTTTTACATCACAAAATTTTGTAACAGAGAGACTGAGCAGTGGCATAGCCATGATTGATTTCTTTGGAAGAGCCAGATGTTCACTTGGCTGTACAAAAAAGGCAAATTAAGGTTTCATTTTAACTCAGTGGATCCAAGAGATGTGTCCAGTGCATTACATTGAAGTATCTGGCACCCAAGGGATTAAAGTGTCAATTCAATAAAATGGTTATTGACAACTGTGTGGATATGTATACAATTTCTTGCTGTTGCAATAAAGAATACGAAAGCAGGGACAGTGACATAATGCTGCACTATCCCTGGTTTTTAGACACTCTAGTTTTTGTAGGAGTAGAAACACCAGCAGAAAATGTACGTCCTTATGGCATGTTAACAGTCACTGGATACAACAGAATAGCAAACTGATCATGCTGTTTCATTGATTTCTTTGGGCAACATTACAGGAAATGAACTTGCGTTGCTTGCTCATAGCACAGATAAAAGAATACTAAACTTCAACGGAAAAACTGTTGTCACTTTTGATTTTCGCCAGACGTAACAGAATTGAGCCCCTGATTGGGTGGAGGTGCGTTCAAGGCTGCACTTGCAGAACACCTCAAGTTCTAACCTGAAATTTAGCTCAGTCTATCCCTAGGGAGAAGTAAAGCAGCAGCACATTGCCGAAAATCCAGCCAGGAAGTGCAGAGAACATGGGAAACAATAACAAAAACACTTCAGCACAACATCAAAGAAAAAAAATAATTTTAGTATCGCCTGAATCCACAAACCATACCCTGCAACATATTTTTTCTTTAACACAGCAGTTTCACCCTTAAGCTAAAATTTTTTCTTAATACTTTGTATATCTTTAGTCGTGCATGACACTTCATGTACAAGTGTGTGCTTGTTTGTGTGCATATATGAAACTGTAGAGCAAAACTGAACAGAGAGAAGCAGCCCGTGTAGTTAAAATGAATTGTAATGGATGTGCAAGTATGTAGAAGGGTTCTTTGCTTATTGGTGATGGAGGTTTACATTTCTCTTCATGGGTTCTATGGCTGAAACCCCCAAACAATATCCACTTTATTGACAATTATTGGCACTACTGTCAGACAGGTACAGTTGACATTCAGACCAGCAGAAATGGGAAAGTGGGAAACCATCCCCCTTCCCTTGCGCAAGAGATTGTATTGCTTAAGAGTTAGTCTTGAAGTCTTTGTTCCTTTGTTGTGAATGTGCTCATATGTGGGTTACTAAGCTGAGATGTGTGAACCTATATGTTGTGTATTATTGTTATATATTTTTATAATCCACTATTTATTGAGCTCCAATCTATTTTTCAGTGTTGTACAAACTAGGGAAGTACAAGAAATGACATACAGAACCTGATCGAAACAAATGGTAGAGAGTGTCCTGCTCATGCAAACTTACAATCTATAGGGCAAGATAACATCAAAGACACAAGGTGTGAGTACAGTTATGCCAGCTGAAGATAGTGAGGAAACTATGGGGTTTAGGACTGTATCATTTTGTAAGGGATAAGGTTGTAATTGATGGAAAGTTTTGTAGGTCATATTCCTTGTTAACCACGTGCTTTGTGGATCAGTTCCATATTCATGGGCAGATCTTCTCCAAGTACCAATCTCTGTAGTTTATATTAACTACAATCCCATCAATGGCAATCTCTTTGGCTGTCTCTCTTGGTTTGCTATTTATGCTATGTTTGCAAACTTACTGGGTTGGTTTTTCTTCCAATAAGAAATGGGTGGATATGTCCCTATTTATATATTGCAATATCTGTGCCCTACCTTTGTTTCATCACAAGGTATATGTGGTAGCTCATTCAAATACCAAAACATAAACTTGTAATTTCTATTCAGTTCAGAAGCTACAGTACAGCCCAAGTGTACCATTAGTAGTAGTGAGAGTGGCACAATTACATGCTCTAATCTGCAATAAGAGAAAAGGCTTTAAGCATGAGACTAGGGACTTAAGCACCCTCAGCTGGTACCCAGCAATACACTAGACTAAAACACACACACATATGCGCGCACATACATGTTTCTCTTGTTTTTTTTAATATTTTTGTACTACATGAAAAAGATCAATGACCTTCATTTTCTGTAAATAAAAGACACTCTGCAAAAAGAAAACAAACTTGTTGCTTATCATTTCCTGGAGGTCATAATGGGCTGGGAAAACCTCTCCAGAATCAATAGACTGCTAATGCATTCTTGTCTCCTGCCCACAATTAAGCTGTGCTGCCAACATTTCAACTGGAACTTGAGAACTCAGCAACCAGAAATCGTTTCTTAAGCTCATTAATTTTTTTCCAAGGATAGTGCTGAGAGTCTTGTTATATGTATCTGCAGCATATTTTGAACAAATCAGTGATTTAAAACAACCGTGTCAAAGATTGTAGGAAAGCATCCCTGCTGACATTTCAAAAACTTTCCAGGGATGCTGGGCAGCCTTTATACGATAGACTTAGATATGCACTTGTACAGTAGAATAGACATTGCTTACCCCTGAATACTACATGAAATCATAGAGATAAGCAATATTAACATGTGAGGAAGTGCATAACTTATTAACAAGCACAAAGAATATGGGGTTGAAATTATTTTTTAAAACCAGTGATAAGAACAGGGACAGCTGGAACCAAGGACAGAGAGTCAAATCTTAGGGCTGTCCATGGAAAACAGGGACAGCTGACAGGTATGGAAAAAAAATTTGACTGGAACAAAAATAAATATTCTAAAAACCTGTTTTGACAAACAATTTGCGTGTTGCCACATGGAATTATGGGAATGCAGTAGAGACACTGTAAGCTTTGAATTCTTTGCTGGAGATGTTTCTGTAATGTGTTGCAGACATGTAAATGTACACAAGTGTTGTATAGGTGCAAAAAAGACTTGTATAGATTATAAGGCTTGCAAGCCCTACCACGTGACACACTTTGGGTTGTGATTATATTTATACCTACAGGCACATGCGCAGAATTGCCAAACTATACATTTTACACCAGTCACTGGTAGAAGATGTATGCTCCATAGGAACCATTTCAGCCCTAAGAGTGACAGGTTTGAACAGTAGTCGGCTTTCCATTTGTTGAACTACATCCTTTCATAATACTCTGGTTGCTATTGGCCAGCTGAGGGTGATAGTAATTGTAGTCTAACAATGGGGATGTTAGACACTAAGATGTGATTAAGATGAATGTGTTAAAGTCTCCAATTCCTCCGTAATTCCAAGGAGCCGCTCCATAGAATAATATAGGAATTGGAAAATGTATCACAAAGGAAATGTTATCTCCTTTTATCACATCTTAATCTTACCTCAGCACTTCTCCTCCCTGGTGAATATTAAGCATGCTGGAAGTTGCAGTCCAACAGTTGGTTAGCAAAACTTGATCTCTGCTAAAGTAGTTCCTAGCAGCCCTGTCGAGTGAATCTTTCATAAGCACCAAGTATTAAAGTGAGAATGTGGCAACCTTCACAAATCAGATGAATTATGGTGAAGTACACGATTTCCAGACTAGAAGGCTTATTCAGTAAGAAAGACTAGCGTAATACTGGAGTAATCCAACTGTACCATAGATTTAAATGGATATTTAACCCCTTGAATGCTAGAGATCTACAACACAGTGTGAAGCAACATGCTGGAGATCTCTCTAGCATTTTATTTGTTAAATGTCGCATTTAAATAAATAAGAAATCGAGGGAATCTTTATTTTGTCCTTTATGGTGTAGTTGCTTTGTTCCATAACGACTTCAGATCTTATTTAACCCTTAGAATGCCAGAGGGGAACACAAGGCTTACAGAGCAATACTTTGCACACCCCTCTGGCGCTCAAAGGTTTATTCAGTTACTTTGGGTGTGATTCAGTATAGTTAGCCTTTGTGAGAAAGTTTATTTATTGTGTTGTATTGCGTTGGATACACCTCTGGTATGCAATGGGTTAAAGTAAATGTTAAGATAGCATGTTATCCTGCATGAAGTATATCACATTTCAGTCATATTTCAGAATAAAGCTTCTTCTCATAAACTCTCTTCTCGTCCTTCAGTCTTTTCCTTCTTTTGTGTAAGATTTGCACAAGCTTTTCTGTTTCCTCAATTCTTTGATAGATGGGTTTTAACCTTCCAGCTCTTTGATTTCTTAGGTTTTTATCTTCTTATTCATAACTTTTTTTCAGAAGTGTGTGTATATATATATCTATATATATATATCTATATCAGGGCTCAAAATTTCTACTTGCCACTAACCAGTGGAGAGTGAAAATTTAGCCCTGGCGAGTAGAAATTCAGCCCTGGTGGGTATGTTATGGCTTGCAGTGGCGAGTAACTTTTCAGGTCTGGCTAGTAGCAAAGGACTTCATATTTAAAGCCCTGTGTGTGTGTGTGTGTGTATATATATATATATATATATATATATATATATATATATATATATATATATATTACACTGCTAAATGTTGCTAAAATGGAAACTTTCTCTAACTGTTAATATTCTTCTCCCCATTGACAAGCCCAGACGGAGAGGCAGTCCTTCAGTTATGACAACCCTCCATGCTTATGACTGACAGCTGTTACTGCATAGGAAGCAACACGAGATCCCAACATCTCTAAACTCTGCTAGATGTTGGCACTGTGAACTCAGACATCAGATGCTGCTATCTGAGTTTAGCATGTTTGAAGAACAGCCGCATTAACATAAACCCACCCACTTGAATACGAAAGTGGCTCATTAACCTGTATTTTCTTATGGAAATGGTTCATTAACTTGTATTTCCATATGGAAATGAGCCATTGTAGATGTGTTCAGTGCAAACTCATAAACCTGTCAAAGGCATGGAGGATTGGTGGGAGATTGAAGGGCATATGACGGCATAGACACTTTAGAGAATTTTAGTGATGTGCCTTTGACACCGATCTGATACAACATCGCCATCCTGAGCCCTCATCAACCTTTAGTGCATCTCCCCCATTTTATATCTATCTCAGAAGGATGAAGCCCTGAGTTGACCTTGTCAGGAATAGAACCTACAAGTCTGAGGTTTGAACAGATTCTACAGCTGGTACATTAACCAACTGAGTTGCCTTACAGGCAAAAAGTTCAGCTCTGCACTGACTTTCATAGAAGTAGAAATATTCTTAAAATGCTATCTTACGTATAGCTCTTATTGAATGCCAGAACATAATAGACCATCAGAGGTCCATTTATGGTCTTGGTGAAGATTGCCATCTCTTCACAATTTTGTGCTGTTTCTCCTGGGGTGTTTGGATACTCTGGTATATTACAGTATTTAGTCCTGGTGTCTTGTTTCAATTTATTGATAAATAATAAAGTAAAAATGGTGAGATGACTTGAAGATTTCAGTGATTCAGATATTTTTGTAAGTGTGATTTCAAAACTGTTCAGAGCTACTGATTGTTATAAACTTGAGATTGTTTTGTTTTCTTTACACATTGTTTTAATACTGTAATATTTTCAAAGGTCATTTACCAATGTCTGACCGTTCCAAGGTAAATTATGAGCCCTACTACTGCATTTAACCTTTGGACATTTTGCTTTTCTAGCTTCATAATCTATTTTTCTTACAGCGGTATTGTTGTTTTTTCTAAAGGCATCCCTTACGCATTCTGGAATGTCCAGGGCACCTCATAACTTCTTATAGTCATTTAGAGCATGTGCAGGAGAGGACTGAATGGATGGGCACTTGGTCGCCAATTAGCAGTTCACTGGCCAACTAGCAGCCCCCAGGCCAGCCAGATAACCCTCAGAAAAGCTTACCAAGCCAGCTTTTGGGCTAAGCAACCAGCCCTCAAAACATCCAACCAGCCCCCAGGCCAGCCAACCAATTATAAGCTCTGTGGTATCAATTGTGTAGCTCCATTTCAATTGTCAGCTCTGTGGTATTACATGTTTTGCTCCATTTCACTTGTAAGCTCTGTGATATCACTAGTGTAGCTCCATTTCAATTGGAAGCACTGGAATCACTTGTGTAACTCCATTTCAATTGTAAGTTATGTGGTATCACTTTTTTTGGCTCTATGGTACCATTTGTGTTGCTCTATTTCAATAATAAGCTCTCTGGTATCACTAGTATAGTACCATTTTAATTGTAAGCTCTCTGATATCACTTGTGTTGCTTGCCCAGTTTTATTTGTAAGCTCTAGTGTAGCATCATTTCATTTGTAAGCCCTGTGAATCACTAATGCAGTTCCATTTTGCGGTATCAATAATGTTAGTAAATAATGTGGTGTTGTCCTCTTAGGCAGCAGAATATTTTAAAACATTAATAAGCAAGGTCTGTCATCTGTTCTTGTTAGTCCCTCTTCATTATTAACATCTAAAACTACTCTGTTGACTTTGGGGTGGAAAGGAGAATCCTCTCAATTCTCCCCATGCTCTAGCCATTGTGTGGTGCTGCCTTTGCATTACCCCCCCCCCCCCCCCCCACACACACACACACACACACCCCTACCTACCTCACCACCAGGTGCAGTGTGTTGGGGTAGACAGAAGCATTAACCTTCTGTGGGTGGTCTTTCTTTCAATCTGAGGGTATTACGATAGTTGAAGTTTCTGCCTCTTTTGGATTTTTTGATGAACTCAACTCCTCCACCCATTCCTTAACCCACAGTTTAGTGCTATTCGTTCAGTGTCCTTGAATTCCTCACACATCATCATGGCGAAAAATAAATGAGCACCCAGGGAAAAAATACAAGAAAACCTATTTTAATTTGCAACTGATGTATTTAGATTCTGTAGTGGCTTAAATATAAATATATATATATATATATATATATATATATATATATATATATATATATATATATATATATATATAAATATAGCCTCTGGGTCTTTGCTACAAATTAGCATGTTAGAAGCTCAGGCATTTTAGATTCTGCTTGGCTATATTCTATTTAAAACACATAAAATTAGGTCACTGTTCATAATTCATAAAGCTATATTAACGTGTACTTCATATTTTATTCTGGTCTTTCCTGGGGATCAACTTTGCAGGTATTGGGAAATAAGCCCTCCCCTCAAATCTCCCCCCACATTAGTATTCCATAGATATGGCATGATGGATGGGGGGGGTCATCCCAGTGCTCCTCTCACATCATCCGGCCCTCTTCTATAGATCAGTAGGGCCCCGTGAGTCTGCCATTCTTTCAGCTTTTGTGCATATACATGATAGACCAGAGGGCAAATTAGATGGCCCATGCATGCTTCAGCCAGTTCAGTTATTCATGCTCATAGTGAACAAGAGTATGTCTCTTATAAGCCATTATGGTGCTGAAAAACTGTTAGAATGGAAGGATCAACGGGGCCTCATAGTGCTGAAGACTGGGACTGGATGGAGTGGAAGAAACACAAGCAGTACAGCAGAACCTCCCAACACAGCATATCTGTAGCAAATAAGTATTTCCCTTTTAAACTGCTGCCTTTGTATTCAGCACTTCTCATTGTAAACTCTGGTTGCAAGGAAATTACTTACTGCTTGTATAACCATTTATTTTATGCTTCATTTGTTATACTTTTATGCGCTACAGAAGATAGGATTATTATATCTAAATTGTTTCTTTAAACATGTGAAATTCCTGAACTATTTATTCCCCAATATTTCACCATCTAAACTATAGTGTTATTTTTGTATTACACCTCCATTCATCCTGACAGAGCCTTTGGCCAGCTGAGAATGAATGGAGTTGCTGTCAAAGGACAGCTGGAGGGCACACTGTTTGCTCATCCCTGGTCTGTTTGGTAACACATCAAGGTATGCATGATGCTAAAATTTCACTGTGCGTAATATGTGATCGTTCAGTCACACAAATCTTTATGTCCCAACAGGATAGCTGGGAAATTGTGGAAGGTCTGCGGGGAAGCACAAACTATATACAGGAACCACCAAAACAAGAGGGCTTCTTGTTAAAGAAGAGAAAATGGCCCCTAAAAGGCTGGCACAAGGTATGTGGTATCACATCCTGTAAAATGTTGTTCAGTGCTAACCTTCCTAGTCTGTAGGGGAAGGTGATAGCATAGTGATCACACTTTCACATCACAGCCTAAAGTGTCTGGTTGCAGTGCAAGTACAGCTTAGTAGGAATATGTTGGGGGTAAGAATGTTTCTATGTGCTCATTATTTACTGTAGTGACGCCTGCTGCTAATTGGGAACGATGGAAGTTGCAGCCCCCATCAGCTGAGTTCCAGCATTTGAAGAGTTTAATTATTATTTTCTTCACTATAGCTTAACGAAGTTCCTGTTTTTGTAGATATGCACCAGTTACACTCCAAATAGTTGGTGGACCACCATTACTGAGACACAGTAATGGTGATCTCTTCTTTTACATTTTGATGAGATCAAGGAGTGTATCAATCAAGCAATGCATATTTTTTCACCTATGGTTGAATCACATATGGCACTCAATCGTGCACTAGTGATCAAGTGCAGATCACCTATTCCCATCCATCAGCTTCAGGCTGGTGGATCCCATTGATCAATACCCTGCAGAAAATGTCAAAGATTACAGAGAAGAGCAGCGTATTTGATTCGCTTTTACGACCTCTTGATGAAGTTCTGTAGAACTTCTCCAGGAAATTAAAGATCTCTTGGTGGAGGGGGAAGCAAGCTGCTATTGGTCCTCTGGCCAGGAGCTTCATCAGTTGAGACCTAAGGTGAAAAAGACCCCTGCGGGCAGGGGTAATCAATTATTGAATCTCTAGCTGTTAAGGACAAAAACTCCCATCACCCCCATCTAGCCAGTGCCTGGCTGGGTATGCTATGAGTTGTAGTCCCTAACAACTGGAGGTCCAACAATTAATTATGCCGGCCCTAGGCTTTTCCTGTTTGTGGGAGTGCATACAACACTCTGCATAATATGGGCTCATAGGAACAGAAGATCAACTGCACTGAAGTACTACAGGTAAGATTCCTTTTTCCCACTTCCTCTACCTTGGATTTCTGACCAACAGAGAAAAATCTTTTTGACCATTTGAAGGGCTGGAGCCTTGATGCACATGCACTATTCACCTTCACAGTCGTTACATTTTGTGTGCATCACACCTTTTTGTTTTTGAACCTCATCATTGAAAGTGTCTCAGTGGCACCAGGTTGAAGTCTTTTTTCCTTATTAGGAGAGGTGGTTATGCCTTTTGACTACGACATATATCTAAGCATTTTTAGGCTCTCTTTTCCAAAGAAGGCTGAATTTTGAGCCGAAGTATAAGGACACTGGATGTTGAAGACCTCAAAACTAAAGATCAAAGTGTACTGCAGACTTTTTTGTAGAGGAGGAAAGCAAAGGGGTCTCCATAGTGCTCCGAGACGAAGAACCTGACCCACCTAGAATTGAGAACATTATTAGACTGAGAACACTTCTCAGAACACTAGGTGGGAATTATGATTAGACTTCAGGCCTTCCATAAAAAAATGTTGGTACAGATGTATGTGGGTAGAGCTGTGTACTAGTTTTTGCGCACTGATGTGTTGGAACTCCTCTGCCATTCATAGTGCCAAAAGCTCTGTTATATACAAATAATATTGGTATTCTCATGGATCTAATGTAGGAGTTAGTCTATTACATGTTTTGTCAACATTGTTGGTACATTTTTGAGATCTAATGACTTTAGAATTAAACTGTCAACACCCAGTTATGCAATTCAGTCTGAAATTATTATTTTTTTTTTTTCTTATTTAGAAGTTACCTCAATTTAATATTTTCAACACTGTAAAGTTAACATTATCTAGTTACTGTATTTTATATGTCCTAATTCTGTTACACACAGAGGCCTAAGTGATTTTCACTTCAAAATATGTTTTATGGATAAGCTACAAATAGGATAAGTTTGTGCATGTTTTCATGATTACAGCAGAAAAATATGTTTAAAAAATGCTGTAATTATTTAAAATATTTATTTGTGTCACTAGCAAGTATAGCTGGCTGAATTTGGGGCTTGTAGGGTGGATTTTCCTTCAGAATCTGTTGCAGTAATATTGTTAAGAATAATATTTTATTTTATTACAGAGATATTTCTTCTTGGACAGAGGGATACTGAAGTATTCCAAAGGCCAGGTAGAGGTAAGTCTGAAGTTTTACTATAAAGATTTATAACCAGTATGTTGACAGTTTGATTTAGATCATTCTACAATGAACGTTTATGATTGCGGACTACACAAATGAATGCCTTTAACCATATTACAAAATTAAGTGACATGTTTGTAGCTTTTAAGTTGTAGAACGTTTGATCTAATATGTATTCATGGAATATACTTTAGTTCTGTACATTGTTCTCCAAACATAAAAAGAAGCAAACAAATACAAGAATTACAGCATTTGTTATCTATCTGTCTGTGTGTTGGTAAAACTTCAAATATGCAAAATGGCCGTTAGCTTTAAAGGAGCAGTAAACGTTTTCTATGAAAACCTATATGTCATAGAGCTTTTCCTGTTGAGTAAAACAAGGGTACTCACACTGCTGTCTGTTGTTTTATTTAAATGTTTTAACAGTTCATATAATCAGAAAGTGAATTTACTGTGTGTTTACTTCCTGATCGTTCTGACAGGAAGTGACTTGCCATTTTCTATCACATTCTGTGGAGAACTGTGTCACTGACTTTCATTTCCATTAGAATAACTAATTGGAATTTGACCACTAGAGGGCATTGCTAACGTAAAAAAACACAGGTTTAAATGGTAATAACTCTGGAAATATGCACCTCTCAGCAGGGGGAGTACTATTATTTTACTCAAAGGAAATGTCTTACGATATATATTTTTTCCATAAAAAAGTTTACTGCTCCTTTAAAGGGAAAAGGCCTTGACGTGAATCTGTGAATCTTCTGTAGTGCATAGCTTTGTATTATTCATGAAATGAATTATTCTATATGTTCCTGAATAATGGAAAACGCTTGCACATTTCAACCAGTTAAGTTAAATAAATAATAGTAAAAAATATTTTTTATTCCCCTTTCTGTTGTAGCTTTATACAAGGTTTCATGAATCTTGAGACATCCTATATAATAAAACGCTAGGATCTTTGTCAGATTCAGTCAGGCACAGTAGAGACTGCTCAAACGATGCAGTCATGTGCAGTAGAGACTGCCCGAACGATGTAGTCATGAGCAGTAGAGACTGCCCGAACGCTCCAGCCTCCAGTCCCAGTGTGAGAAAAGAAACAAGATAGTGGTGCGGCTGATCCTGAGTGGGGAGCTTCAAACAGCCCATAGCCTATCTCTGCTCCCAGCTCTGGGGCTTTTATACCAGTATGTAATAATTGAAACCCAACATAAAAAAGAGAAACCAAAAAGTAGAACAGCGTTGAGACAGTATAACAGTTAATGTTTCTTTCCATCGATGCAGTTAAATTTTCATTTTAATCCTCTTGGGTTTTTGTACTCATGAAACCTTATACAATGGATCAAGTTATATCCCAAATTAGTATAAAATAAAGCTATAACAAAATTGTAACATACTAACAGTTGATGAGGCTAAACAAAAAGACGTGTTTATCTAGTTTAGCCCTTGTTGATCTAGAGGAAGGCCAAAACAAAACATAGAATCCAGGTCCAATTAAGCCCTAAGTGGGTAAAAAAAATTATTTCAGATGTTTCTCTGGATCAACATCTTATCTGCTTTTAAACTGACTGTCATACCTCTCAATATTGTTCTGAGCTAGAAAGGTATCCATTACTTCTTTGAAAGCAACTACTGCATCTGTAAACACAGCATCACAAGGCAAAGAATTCCATAACTTTACTGTCCTTACTAAAAAAAAAAAAGCCATTCCTTTGTTTTAGTCGAAATTGCCTTTCCTCTATTGACCTCGCATATACTTGTAAATGGTAATCATATCACCCATTAGACATTTCCCTAATATAAACAAACCCAGTTTGGCTAGTCTCTCTTCTGCACTTTATCCAGTTCAATAATGTCTTTTTTTATTATTATTTTATTTTAAAGAACTGGTCCCCAAAACTGGACTTCATATTCTGGGTGAACCCTTACCAAAGATTTTACATAGAGGAAGAATTTTATTCTATCTCATGCATCTGTACACTTTTTTTTATACAGGATAGTACACTGTTGGATCTTGCAGCAGTTGAGTGACACTGCACACTGCTGTGAAGTCTATCAGTACTCATAATTTTCCTCTAACAAGGATTCCCCATTTAGTGTATAAGTAGCATAACTCTTTCTGTAGCCCAAATGCATAACATTAGAATTATCTATATTAAACCACATCCGCCCATCACTCAGTTTAGCAGAGAAAAAGCACCCTGCTGTATATGCATTTCACTATATAGCTTAGTGTCATCAGCAAAGACTGAGACATTACTTTCAATGCCCACTTCAAGATCATTAACCCCTTAACGACCGGGGAATCCGGAAGCGGAAGTGACTTGACGACCACGGAGCAATTTTTTTTTTATTGCTCCGTTGGGTTCCGGACTCCCCGAACGGCGTGCAGCCGAGGGGGGAGCCCGGAACTCGATGACGGTCATAGCACGTCATCGGTCGTTAAGTCAAATCGACCCTTGACGTACTATGACGGTCAAGGGTCGTTAAGGGGTTAATAAACTAGTTAAAAACACATTGGGCCCAGGACTAATCATTCTATTTACAACTCTCTGCCATCCATCATTTAACCAGTTCATTATTCATGCACAGATATCCCCTCCCAAAAGTCCTTGATCAACACAAAAAAAAAAAAAAAAACATACATGTTGATGCATCTGCTTTGAAATTGGGGACAACTATGGTTTATTGTAAGTCAAAAACCATCTGAAACCCAGGTCTCTTTGGCATTCAAGTCCCTTCTTCCCCGATATCATCAGGATCCTGCTATTTCAGCTGTTTGGGTTTTTTTTATCCCCAATGCTTTGCTTCTCCTGTCTTCCTTTGGCCAAACCCTATACATTTCAATGGACACCTCAGGAGTCCTCAGTGGCTCACATCATTACTGTATAATATGTTTGTTTTATATCCTTGCACATATACATAACGTAAAAGAGAACCTTTACAAAATTAGTAATGCTGTATATATTTTTAAATGTTAATGTATTGTAAACTATTAAAGAAGTGGTAAACTTTTTTGAAAAGATAACTATTATAGGGCTTTTACTGCTGAGTACAACAAAGGTAATCCTGCTTCCAGAGTTATTACAGCTTAAACTTTTATTCTATTGCATTCTATAGAAAAGGTGAGTCACTGATAACCGTTCTCCATAGAATGTGATAGAGCTTTATCCATTTCTGTCCCACTTCCTGACAGTTTGAAATCACTTCTGATAGTTTGAACAGTTATAACTTTTAAATAAATCAACTACCAGCGGTGGGAGTACCCTTGTTTTATGCAACAGGAAGACTTCTATAACATTTAGGTTTTCATAAAATGTTTACTGTTCCTTTAAAGAGTACTCGTTTAACCCTTTCAGTGCCAGAGTGTACCCCTCTGGCACTGAACGGGTTAAAATGCTTTGTTTAATATCCCCCATTTCTCCCCATTCCCTGATGTCCGTCCCTTGAAAGGATGGAATGGTTAATGAAATAGGGGCACTTTGATGCCATGGCAACAGAACTGTGTTGGGAGCACCAAGTGGTGCTATGGTGGTTGCTGTTGCAGCCGTTTAATTTAGTAAGTCGACCCCCTTACTTAGAAGTTTAAAAACAATTGTGTTTACTATTCCCCTCCCACTCACTTCACTGGATATTAACCCAATAATAACCGACATGCCAGGACCATCACAATTGTCTGTGCATTAACCCCTTAAGGACCGTCCGACCGCGTATGTGGCCGGCACTTAAGTACCACGGCCCATTTTTTGCACGTCCATTTCGGGGCTTCCCGAATGTCATGCAGCCACGCGGGGAGCCCTGGATTCTAAAACAGTCCTGGCAAATCATGGGTCCTTATGGCTCACCGACCCATGACTTACCAGACCGTGAATAGTCCTGAAGGGGTTAAAGACCAGTGGCGGTCCTGTCACGTCATGACTGTTGTGATCACAGCACTCCTGTAGGGGAGCTGTGATCACTAGGGGAGTCTAAATCTGCTTCAGTACCGGAGCAGCCGATTGTAGCCTCTTTCGGCGAGCCGGTAAATGTAATGCTCCCCGAATGCGGTCTGTAATGGTACAAACACTCGTGGACCGCCGAACCTTAACCCTTTGAGTGCCAGAGGGGTACGGAATGCATTGTGGGGTTAAAGAGTGGAACAGACATCTGGGACACTCTTGAATACTTTACAATGCATACAAAAATGTAATGCATTTCTAGCACTTTAAACATTGAATTCTGCAATAAATATGATTAGGAAAACCCAAAGCTAGATTCTTTATTAATACTGTCCCAGTTAAAAATATTATTTAAGATCTGTACTTTAGCTGTTAAAGGGAATATCAAACATGCTTTAAAGTGGACCTGTCACCTTGAATTTGTTCACATATTTTAAAACTTTATTCAAAATTTCCAGCAGATGCACAGTTTAGGAGATACAAGCACCTGAGCAAGGATGGGGCCTGACCCCACCCACAATGGACTTGTAATGTAATGTGGTATAACAGAGTATACTCTTCCTATTGCTTTTCACCCATGTTCCCTGGATATCTGGAGAAGGCATAGCTTATGACACAGTGAAGCTGATGAACTGGTGACACTTGCATTTTAACATGTGTAAATTGTTCAGATAGGATTTGCGTGATTTTGTATGGGCTTTGAGATAAGATCTATAGGCAGTTGATTATGTTTAACTGATTGAGTGCCAGAGAGGTATCCAATGCATTGTGTTGCAATGCATTGGATACCTCTCTGGCACTCAGAGTTAAAGGGGTAGTAATACTTAAAATGTAAAAAAAAATATGTTGTAGGGTTTATCCCCCTGAGTAAAACAAGAGCACTCCCACTGCTGAGAGGTCTTTCATTCAAAAGTTATTAATTTTCAAAGTTGAATTTTTTAGGTGCAATATCACAGTTGCCTGAAATTGTACAGTGGCGCTGTTGCTACATCATCCTATGGAGATTTATGGTCAACTGACCAGAGTTGTCCATAGGATCGTGTAGCAACAGCGCCACTGTACAATTTCAGGCCACTGTGATATTGCACCTAAAAAATTCAACTTTGAAAATTACAGTGGGAGTACTCTTGTTTTACTCAGGGGGATAAACCCTACAACATATTTTTTTTTACATTTTAAGTATTACTATCCCTTTAATGCACACAGCTCTTGTGTGTCAGGCTGTTATCTCAGCCCATTTACACACAATCTTGCATAATCAATGGGAGCCATAGAAGAAGCAGGCATGTCTGCTCTCTTAGAGCATATGTAAGACTAGATTTTAGGGTTTGAATAACTGATTT
The DNA here is from genome assembly GCA_037306005.1 of Rhinophrynus dorsalis. Classification (NCBI taxonomy): domain Eukaryota; kingdom Metazoa; phylum Chordata; class Amphibia; order Anura; family Rhinophrynidae; genus Rhinophrynus; species Rhinophrynus dorsalis. The sequence continues at coordinate 363,612,818 of CM074723.1, read as the reverse complement.
TTTTTCTAATAAAGTGATTATGATGATGATGTAAATAGGTGTAACCCTCTTGGCTGCCAGAGTGTTGCATACATTGCATTCCTCTTTGACACTCATAGAGTTAAAAAAGCCACAGCTGAAGCACAGAGCTCATATATGTTTTCAGACCCAGCCTGCATTAATAAAGTCTACTTTGTGTTTTTCTAAGCAAATTTCTTGCATAATCAAATGCATAACACATCTCTTTTAAGTTAAATATATGCACAAGCAGCCACACAGAACATGACTGACTAATTTCATGAATAACAGAAAGCCGTGCACTCCAGATGATGCCTTTCATTTTAAGGCCTTTTTCAGATTGCGGAGGCTGATGTATTAAGAAAAAATGCTCATTTGAGTCAAGTGGGGCTTTTAACCCCTTTGCATGCCAGAGACCTCGCCAACAAATTGGTAATCATTATGTTGGATCTCTGTAGGATTCAAGGGGTTGAAACTGTCATATGATTCAGTGCAAAATTGTATGGTGCAGTTAGTTTGCCCCAGAATTTCTCTGATTCTTATTAGTACATTAAATTTGCAGTGACATTAACCCTTTGAAGTGAAATATCACATTATATTAATCCCCCCACCACCACCACCACCAATAATTAGGCATATGGTGATTAGGTTCTTAACAGTGCTATTATCGGGCACAAGTCCCATGTTCTGAATTAATCCTCCTTCTCCTGAGACTGGAGGTCAGGCTTGCATGCAGACATCTCGGCTTAGAGACGTCTGCGCTGTCTGTCCCTGTTTCCTCTAGGAGGCGTTGCATTGTACCTTAAGGTACCAGAAGGGACTGATTGCTCTAAAGCAAGAAGCCTGGCCGTCATTCTCAGAAAAAGGAGGATTACTTCAGAACTTAGTACTTGTGGCTGATAATAGCGCTGTTAAGAACCTAATTGCCATATGCCTAATTATTGGGGGGGGGGCTTAATATAGGGTGATCATTCCGCTTTAAGTGCCAGCGAGGTATCGAATGCATTGTAAATGCGATTAGTTGAATCCTCATCTGGAGCTCAGAGTTGAAATGCACTTTGGCTCATTTTCAATTTAGTTATTCACTTTCAGATATTGTGGGAAGGCAACATCCAGTTACCATGTTACCATTCACTGAATGATTATTATAAAAAAAAATGTTTTCAGCCAGAGTTAAATAAAAAAAAAAAAAACATAGTAATATAAATATTAAACAAGCGTTACCAACTGCAACAAAGAGGAGTTACTCAATCAGCAGTAAGGTCCTACAAAGAATCCTTCGATCATAAAAACCCTTTTTGTATCAGTTTTTGAATTAAATGTAAAAGGTGGTACATTGTTAGCTGTAGAAAAAGCTGGAGAATGGTAGAGTAAAAGTGATACCTTTATCAATACCAAAAGTGATACCTTCTAAATTGAAGTCCATTGACATATTTTCCTAAGGGACTTCTGTTACATTTCATAAACGTTTTGGAAGCTCTACCCTATTTTGGGTAATAATTTTGAAGTTTAGATCCGAGTCTTCTACATGGTTTTTATAACCTGCAGTCCTATGTTTAATTACTTACATGTTTGTAGTTCAAAAGATATTCACGCTGAAAGGACCCCCCTCCTGCCGCTTACCCTGCATCACGCTGCCTGTAAGCATGGCCCAGATACAGAGTGGCAAGGAACAATCTTCAGTAAGCAAAGGAAAATCCTGCCCTCCTTCATCAAGGGGGGCAGGGCTTTCCTTATACTTACTGACTGAAGATTGACCCTCGCTGCATCTGTCTGGTCCCACCACCGGATTGCAGCTCTAAGGAGAGGTGGCCAGAAGGGGAGGGAGGGGGGATCCTTTCAGGTTGAATATCTTTTGAACTACAAACATGTAAGTAATTAAACATGGTGCGTCATGTTATAAAAACCATATAGAAGACGAGAGCTAAATTTGAATACAGACATTACTATCCCTTTAACTAGCACAGAAAATGGAGACTAGGTCTTTAGTTAAAGGGGGAACTATATCTAATAGCATGGGCACACAATATGCAGCCAGTGGACCAAATGTGGTCTGTCTAAGATATAAAGCAAGACCTTTTTGACTTCATTAGCTAGCACACATGAGCTAATTAGCCAGTAGATTCTAACCTGCTGCCTGCTGTTACCATTGTGCAGCTGTCACCCTGTGGTTCTCAGGATTAGTTCAGTCCTTTAAAGAGATAGTAGTAACGATACATTAAGCTTCAATCATTCATTATAGCTTTTCAACAATGCAGAGCATTATTACAATGCTGTAAGCTGTCTAGTTCATGTGTAATTATGTTATAAAGTGTCCCTCTCCCGCCCTTTTTCTATATGTAATACTGCCTTCCCTCAGATCTGGAATCCAGTCATCGGACCGGACAGCTCTCAAAGAGAGACAATCTTCTGGCTGTCAGAATAAGGAAAACTAAGAAGGGCAGGTTTTTCCTTAAAGGGATAATAACAAAAACAAACAATAACAAAAACAGCAGCTCCAATTAGTCTTCATTGTATTTGAGAGAGTGTTATTTCAATACTGTCAGAGTGTACTTCAAGAGTAATTGAATGATAAGGTATCCCCCTCCCACCCCTTTTATCTAGTGAAAGTCACCTACCCTCAGATGTGGAATCTGGTCCACAGACCAGACAGCTCACAGCAAGTTGCAATCTTCTTACTGTGAGAACAATGAAAACCCTGCCCTCCCCTTGACAGGTTTTACCCTTATGCTAAATGAAGATTGTCCCTCTCGGCAATCCACTTGGACACCACCCTGCTACTCTGAGCTGAACAGTGTTACATCAGTAAAAGGGGCAAGAGGGAGGATACTTTATCATTCAATTACTCTTGAACTACAACTCTGACAGTACTGAAATAAAGCTCTCCATAGCCCGAATACTATGAAGATTAATTGGGGCTTCTTTAACCCCTAGAGTGCCAGGTGGGTACAATGTACGAGTTTGGACAGCTGTACCCGCTGTGCCAAGCTCGTACAATGTACCCACTAAAATGCGGTCACTGCTTAAGCCGGTATAACCGGCTGGCAGTGGCCGCATTTCAGCGGATATGCAGCCTGGCACTCTTGGGAGGACATGAGGATTACTCCTCATGTCCTCCCAGGTATTGATCTCCCAGCCGATCGCGCTGGGAGATCAATATCGCCAAGGGAGAAGCTCTGAGAAACAGAGCTTCTCCCTCCGCCGCCCTCCTACCCCGAACTTCCGGGTAGGAGTGGGCGGGACCGGGGGAAACCTCCTAACGTCATCGGTGACATAGTCACCGATGACCTTAGGTGACTTCCCCGATCGCGATCACTCCTACCGGTGGTAGGAGTGAAAGGCAGGAGAGCCTTTGCTCTCCTGCAGTCGCCAGATTGATCTCCCAGCACAATCGGCTGGGAGATCAATTACTGGGGGGACATCAGAAGGTGTCCTGATGTCCCCCCACGAGGTCTGACGATAATTAAATAAAAAAAAAAAAAAAAAAGAACCCTATGAGCACCGCAGGGACTTCCAGCGCATTGCTTTGCAATGCGCTGGAGACCCCATTGGCAGTCACAGGGTCCATTGTCCTGCAACACATTATTTTTAACTGTGACCTCATTGGGGGGTCAGGAGAGGTCCTGATGACCCCCCAATGAGGTCTATTAAAAAAAAAATAAAAAATAGAAAAATTAACCCTGTGTGTGCCACAGGGGGGGGGGTTCCAATGCAGACCCCCCCCCTCCTGTGGCACACACAGGACTTTGGTTTGGGTTTCTTTTTTTTTTCAAAGCTTGTTGGGGGGCCCTGATGTCCCCCAACAAGCTATGAATAAAAAATAATAATAATTAAAAAAAATTAACCCTCTGTGTGACACAGGGGGTCCAGTGCATTGCTTTGCAATGCATTGGACACCCCTGTGGAAGACAAAGTGTTCCCCCCCCCCCCTTAATTTTTACTTTATTTAGACCTCATTGGGGGACATCAGGGGTCCTGAAGCCCCCCAACAAGGTGTAAAAAAAAATTAAATAAGTAGGAAAACAATGCGTGCCCCACAGGGGGGTCCAACGCAGTGCTTTGCAATGCGTTGGACCCCCCCTGTGGCACACACATTTATTTATTTTTTATTCTGTCCTTGTTGGGGGGTCATCAGAAGTAGACCTGATCCCCAACAAGGTATGAATAACAAATAATAAAAGAAAAAAAAATTAACCCTCTGCTTGCCACAGTGGGTCCAATGCATTGCTTTGGAATGCATTGTACACCCCTGTGGCGGACAAAGGATTTTTCTTTTTCTTTCCCTCATTACTTTTTATTCAGATCTCATTGTGGGGCATCAGTTCTAATGCCCTCCAATGAGGTCTACGCACATTATATTATATATATATATATATTATTTTATTTTTTTTGGGGGGGGGGGAAACACCACAAAACCTGCATGTGTTACAGGTGGGTCCAATACAAGTGGTTTACAATGCGCTGGACCCCCTGTGACACATTTTTTTCCCATTATTTTTTATTCAGACATTGTTGGGGGGGCATGAGAAGTGGTACTGATGCCCCCCAATGAGGTATGAATAAAAAAATAACAGCTAAAAAAAATTAACCCTTTGTGTGCAACAGGGTGTCCAGTGCATTGCTTTTCAGTGCATAGGACACCTCTGTGGCATGCACACAAAATGCCTCCAATCCCCCCCACCACATACCCTATCCACCAGCCTAGTTCCACAGCCTACTGGCAGTCCCATTCCCCCAGTCTGACCCCCCCAGCCTGATTCCACTGCCTACTGGTAGATACAAGTGCCAGTACGCCCTGGATTCAGGCTGGGAATCAAACAGTGCATGAGGGGACTTACAATGCACACTGGTAACCACAAATCCCCCATATGCACTTACCTCTCCACAATCACCACCGCCACACTTGCTCACTGCCCACTGGTAGATATACCCACTTACACAGCCTGACCCCTTGTCCCTTCCCCGAGCTGGTTTCTCTGGCAGACAAAAGTCCTCACTTACACTGACTGACCACTTGTAGCAATAGAATCACACGTACACTGTTTGCTTCCCCATCCTTGTTCCACTGGTAGCCACGCTCCTGGCACCCAATATGGTATGTCAACCCACAGCATTGGGCACCATTTTTTGTAGGCTGGCAGGAGGTCCTCCTGGGAAATCCCATAGTGTTCAACCATTTCCATATCTTTGAAGTGACTGATTTGTAAGAAAAACATTTTTTTTCTGTAGCACCACATTCTGGAAATAGTTGTGCATTCTAACTTAGGGGTAGAAAAGCAAGTCACGGCTCATTAGATGTGGCAGGTTATCTTCTTTCCAAAATGTCATAGTTTCTGTACCCTTTCTTCACTTCTGTAGTTGATATAACCATTTTTGCACAGGCAAGCATTATTTGAGAAAATATTAGAAAAATCAGAGGTTGTTGTAGGTGTCATTTGCACTTCTAGCACCCCCTACGGTAGGTCAACTCATACCAATAGGGTGTTGTTTGACTCCTAAGAGCACGAGCTAGTGAATGCAGTTGAAAATTGCATGGTTTTCACAGAGCTCCATACATTTAAAGGGGCAGAAATGTAAAAAAATGCATTTTTTCCCTATAGTGCCACCTTCTGGAAGCATTTGGGCACAACAGGCTTGGGGTAAGAAGGCAAGTGACCCCTCATTAGATGCGGCAGGTTATCCTCTTTACAAAATGGTATGGTTTCTCTACCTTTCCTGCATATCTATAATGGTTATGACACTTTTCATGCAGGCAGATAATTTCAAAAACAAAAGTGTCGGGTTTAGGTAAGTGATCCTACCACCTACATATTGCATGTTATCCCACACAAATGGGGTAACATTTTTCTCATGTTGGTAGAAGGTACTGAATACAGTAGGAAATGTTATGGTTTTCAAAGATTTTAGTATCTTTGAAGTGGTGGAAATGTAAAAAAAAACATGTATTTATTCCTATAGCGCCACCTTTTGGAAATAATTGAGCACTTCAGCCAGGGGGTAGAAAGGCAAGTGACCCCTCATGTGATGCGGGTGAATGTCTACTTTCCAAAATGGTATACCTTTTATACCTTTCCTTCATGTCGCTAACAGTTATGAACATTTTAGTACAAGCAGCCATTTTCGAGGAAGCAAACAGGTAGGTGTATTTATGTGCTTCTGGCACCCCTAAGGTAGGTCGACTCATACAAATGAGGTGTCATTTTTCTCTTAAGAGCACTAGCTAATGAATACAGTTGGAAATGCCATGGTTTTCACAAATTTCAGTACATTTGAATGGGCAGAAATGTAAGAAAATGCCTTTTTTTCTCATTAGCGCCACCTTCTGGAGGCATTTGTGCACTCCAGGCTTGGGGTAACAAGACAAGTCAACCATCATTAGATGCGGCAGGGTGTCTTCTTTTCAAAATGGTATGGTTTGTGTACCCTTTCTTCACTTCTGTAGTTGTTATAACCATTTGTGTGCAGACAAGTAATATTTGAGAAAATGTTAGAAAAATTTGAGGTTGTAGTAGGTGTCGTTTTGCACTTCTAGCGCCCCCTGAGGTAGGTGAACTCATACCAATGGGGTGTCATTTTTCTCCTAAGAGCACTAGCTAATGAATACAGTTGGAAATGCCATGGTTTTCACAAATTTCAGTACATTTGAATGGGCAGAAATGTAAGAAAATGCCTTTTTTTCTCATTAGCGCCACCTTCTGGAGGCATTTGTGCACTCCAGGCTTGGGGTAACAAGGCAAGTCAACCATCATTAGATGCGGCAGGGTGTCTTCTTTTCAAAATGGCATGGTTTGTGTTCCCTTTCTTCACTTCTGTAGTTGTTATAACCATTTGTGTGCAGACAAGTAATATTTGAGAAAATGTTAGAAAAATTTGAGGTTGTAGTAGGTGTCGTTTTGCACTTCTAGCGCCCCCTGAGGTAGGTGAACTCATACTAATGGGGTGTCATTTTTCTCCTAAGAGCACTAGCTAATGAATACAGTTGGAAATGCCATGGTTTTCACAAATTTCAGTACATTTGAATGGGCAGAAATGTAAGAAAATGCCTTTTTTTCTCATTAGCGCCACCTTCTGGAGGCATTTGTGCACTCCAGGCTTGGGGTAACAAGGCAAGTCAACCATCATTAGATGCGGCAGGGTGTCTTCTTTTCAAAATGGTATGGTTTGTGTACCCTTTCTTCACTTCTATAGTTGTTATAACCATTTGTGTGCAGACAAGTAATATTTGAGAAAATGTTAGAAAAATTTGAGGTTGTAGTAGGTGTCGTTTTGCACTTCTAGCTCCCCCTAAGGTAGGTGAATTCATACCAATGAGGTGTCATTTTTCTCCTAAGAGCACTAGCTAATGAATACAGTTGGAAATGCCATGGTTTTCACAAATTTCAGTACATTTGAATGGGTAGAAATGTAAGAAAATGCCTTTTTTTCTCATTAGCGCCACCTTCTGGAGGCATTTGTGCACTCCAGGCTTGGGGTAACAAGGCAAGTCACCCATCATTAGATGCGGCAGGGTGTCTTCTTTTCAAAATGGTATGGTTTGTGTACCCTTTCTTCACTTCTGTAGTTGTTATAACCATTTGTGTGCAGACAAGTAATATTTGAGAAAATGTTAGAAAAATTTGAGATTGTAGTAGGTGTCGTTTTGCACTTCTAGCGCCCCCTGAGATAGTTGAACTCATACCAATGGGGTGTCATTTTTCTCCTAAGAGCACTAGCTAATGAATACAGTTGGAAATGCCATGGTCTGCACAAATTTCAGTACATTTGAATGGGCAGAAATGTAAGAAAATGCCTTTTTTTTCATTAGCGCCACCTTCTGGAGGCATTTGTGCACTCCAGGCTTGGGGTAACAAGGCAAGTCACCCCTCATTAAATGCGGCAGGGTGTCTTCTTTTCAAAATGGTATGGTTTGTGTACCCTTTCTTCACTTCTGTAGTTGTTATAACCATTTGTGTACAGACAAGTAATGTTTGAGAAAATGTTAGAAAAATTTGAGGTTGTAGTAGGTGTCATTTTGCACTTCTAGCATCCCCTGAGGTAGTTAAACTCATACTAATGGGGTGTCATTTTTCTCCTAAGAGCACTAGCTAATGAATACAGTTGGAAATGCCATGGTGTTCAAGCATTTTAGTACATTTGAATGGGCAGAAATGTAAGAAAATGCCCTTTTTTTTCATTAGCGCCATCTTCTGGAGGCATTTGTGCACACCAGGCTTGGGTTAAGAAGGCAAGTTACCCCTCATTAGATGCGGCAGGTTGTCTACTTTTCAGAAATATATAGTTTTATATAGTTATTCCACTGTTTTAGGGTAGTTTTACCACAAAAACCCTAGAATGCGCATATTAGTTTATAAAGTTGAAAATGTCATTTTGCGCTGCTGGTGATAAGGGCTCTACGCTAGCCATGGACATAGGTAAAACTATACAAATTTGGTATTTTTTTATTCGGGGGACTCGGGGCTTTTTCAAATAATTGAAACTTTTACAATCAAGGTAAATGTTTTTGATACATAGTATGTGATTTTAGCAAAATGAGTAAATTTTCACTTTTTTTTGTCATTATGACATCATAGCTTTTAGCACGATGTAAAATTCTCTTCATGTAAGGTACCACGAGAAAGCTCAATTCGTTCTGAAAAAAACAATGTATAGTTTTCCATATGTAACTAAAAATCCCCAGAGGAAATCAAGCCTAAACGGAAGGATAGCAAAAATGCTGAAAAAGTGTCTGGCCTGCAGGGTACAGGAAATGGCCCGAGCCTCCGGCACTGAAAGGGTTAATTATGAAACATTACTATCCCTTTAAGCTGACAGAAGATTTCCCTTGTCGCGATCCATCCAAACTGACTGAGGGGAGGCAGCATTACATATGTAAAAGGGGCTGAATGGGGACACTTCATAACCTGATTACACATGAACTAGACAGCTTCCAGCATTGTAATAACAATCTGCATTGTTGAAGAACAATGATGAATAATAAAGCTTAATATATCTAGAAACTTTACTATCCCTTTAAATACCAGTATTATTATTGACTTGATCAACATTGGTCAACTAGCACTAAGACTAAACAACTGAATTCATGCAAACGTGTTCAGTTATATACTTTTTAATATACTTCTTTCTATGTCATCCAGTGCAGGTTACTGGTAACTTTGGGTAGGCGATCCGCCCCTTTAACTAGGCAAGAACAATTCTAGAAGTGAAGGCAGGGGGTGCAGCCTACTTTCCCTCCTTGGCTGCAGCTAGCCATTCAGCTCCAGTAAGATTTGTTCCTTGGTGAAGACACAGGCAAGAGAACAGTTCTGCTATAGTTTTAGCTATGTTTTTATTTTTCTGTTAGATATGGAATACCACCATTAGGCTGATTACCATAACTGACAATGCCCTTAGATCTGGCTAGCTCAGTATCCAGGTGCTTTTTGTGGACCTTAAGCCCTGGGGGGAAAATCTTGCATTCAAGTTCTTTCCTCAGGAGTTGCACACTTAATACATGGTAATCTGAAGACAGAAGATCTGCAGGTCCACAGGTCCCACTGTGCCCCTCTGCACAGGAGTTTTCCTTTGGAGTTCCTATTGCAAGTTCCTATTGCACACTCCTTTACCCTTTAGCTGCTGGTTTTGCATCTTTTGGGGGTTTACTGGAACTTTCCCTACTGGGTTCAGTGTTTTCGGGTCTGCTAACATGTTCTAGTGATGTTTCGTGTAATTGTAATTCACAGTTTCAGCTTTGCAAAATTTGTGATTGCTCCATTTACTTCTATAAGACTGTACAATTTGGGACATATCTTAGCAACTGTACAACGTAGCGACTTCAGAGATGGCTCATTTTAATTGTCTGCCATTGCTCTGTCATCCGGTTAACGTTTTATGTCTGTTGGGGGGCTCAAGGGGGCTTCGGGCACTGTTGGGGTACTTTTTCTGAGAAAAATACATTTCCCATGAGCTCTTGCTTCGTGCACTCGTTTCTGATTGGCTCCCGCCGCGGCAGCCATTTTGTGCCTTTTCCTGAACAAGTATCCTACACAGGGCTTGGACTCTCCTTCTCTCCTCTGCAGATTAACCCTTGAGAAAGTAACCCTGCCTTACGAAACGTGTAGTGATAGTATTGTTATTAAATAATTTTATGGAAGACGTTTGTATCCGTCATAGACATATGTATTTTATATAATAAATTCTATTATTTTTTGATATTACTGATAGTCCCCCATTTTTGTCTGAAACAGTATATTCCCCATTACCGGTTATTTGGGATCCTTAAGACTGTGTCTAGCAGATAGGTTGGCGCGCTGAAGGATCAAAAGGTAAAACATATTGGAGGAGGATAACTATTGCGGAGGTGAAAGTCCCATGTTGGAGGTGAAGAAATCTGGGGTGACTGTGGAGAGAGACCAGTACTGGAGGTCAGATCAGTCAAAGTCAGCATTCCGAGAGGCAGGCTAGCCTCTAGGAAATGGGAGTACCCTCTGAAAGGGGGATTGGTTGTATTTCTACTTCAAGACAAACAATTGTAAGAATACTACATTCAGAGTAGATTGCTCTGTTCTTTTTCTGTTGCATGATACTGAAGAACCTATCCGGCATCTTGGAAACGAGCTGCATGTTGGGACTCAGAGCGGTGAAAGAAATTTGGATGTTTTAAAATTATCCCCTGTTAAGGGGATACTTTTATATGTGATATAGTAGAACATATCTGATATATCCTTTTTATTGTTGTGAATATTTGATATATATTTTTTGATGTCCGTTCATTGTGTGTAGCGAATTTGTTACACTTATGTGTATAATGCTATTCAGTTTTGAATTGCATTGTGTACATAGGGATCGTGGATATATTGGTACTGATATACATACCAATAGTGAGCACAGGTGCATATTAGTTTTATTATGCCGATATTGTGCCTGCCAGATAAGTGCATTTTAGAGATTTCTGGGGTGAAATTTTAATCTTACACACTGTATTTGGGTGATTCCTTATACTTTAAACATTTTGAAACGGTGAGAATGTCTAATCCCTTAGAGCTTGGGGCCAGGCCTAAGACTAAGGACGCTGTGGTCTCTGTGTTCCTCATTGCGCATTGCTCCTCATGTCATTCAGGGTTACCTAGAGAATTCTCAGGTCATTTATGCACAGCATGTTCTGATGTCCCTGAGTCTCTCCCAGGGACCTCCAGCCATGCATTAGAGCCAGTTTGGGTTCTTGCCAACATTTCTGAGGCCCAGCACTATGTTTCTTCTGCCTTATTTGATGCCATCCGTTTGGTGGCAAGGGTTTCCACCATGTCTGTGGTTGCCAGACGAGCTCTGTGGCTCAAAATCTGGTCTGGTGACACCGCTTCCAAGAATGCTTTGCTCTTATTGCCTTTTCAAGGCACCTCTTTGTTTGGGCCAGATCTTAAGGATCTGATTAGTGAGGCCACAGGGGGCACGAGTACCCTTCTGCCTATGGTCCCCAGGGAGAAGACTCCTCTCAAGCATAATTGGCTTTTTCGTTCCTTCCAGACACGTCCAGCAAACCAGGCGGTTCCCTCAGCTCCGCGATCTTCCTCCAGTCCCAAACAGCAATGGAAGCCCAATATCTACTCCAAGCCTAAGTCTTCCAAGCCGCCTTCGACATGACTCTCCGAACCTAGGTCCCCACTCGGCTGTGGGTGGCCGTCTGTGTCACTACCACAGCGTCTGGGAGGATTCCGCGGCGGACCCTTGGGTTTTACAGGTGGTGGTGGAAGGGTACAGGATCCGTTTCATCTCTCTTCTTCCCTTTCGATTTTTCCCCTCTCATACGCCCCAGAGTGCAGAGAAACGTTGTCTGTTCTATGGCGCTATCCAGGCCCTTCTGGACAAGGATGTTCTGGAGCCTGTTCCAGTTCAGGACAGAGGTATGGGTTTTTACTCAAACCTCTTTGTGGTCTACAAGAAGGACAGCAGCTGTCATCCCATTTTGGATTTGAAGGATCTCAATTCCTTTGTGATCTGGACTCATCACCAGGAGTCCCTAAGGATGGTGGTTGCTGCTACGTCCCCGGGGGAATTCCTTGCCTCTCTGGATCTTCAGGACACGTATCTACACATCGCCATTCATCCAGAGAGTCGGCAGTATCTCAGATTTGCCTACGACCAAGGGCTCTTTCAGTTTTCAGCTCTTCCCTTTGGTCTGACTACAGCTCCTCAAGTCTTCAACCGTGTCCTGGCAGCTTTAGTATCCACCCCCCATCGGGACGGCATCAGAGTTACTCCATACATGGATGACCTGCTTCTGAAAGCCGTTCTGCGGAACTTCTTCATCAGCAGGTTCAGGACTGCATTCATGATCTCGCCCATCACGGGTGGATCATCAAAATGGACAAGTCAGATCTTGTCCCATCCCAGCGTCTGGTCTTCCTGGGCCTTCTCTTCGACACGCAGCAGAGCATGGTGTTTCTCATGGACGAGGTGGCTCACCAGATCGCACACAGGGTTTCTGCTGTTCTGGCTCACGATCCAGTTCCAGCCAAGAAGCTGTCCTATCTAGTGGGGAAATTCATCTCCATCATAGAAGCGGTCCCATTTGCCATGGCTCACACCAGGGAACTTCAGAGGTTTGTGATCCAGGTGTGCAGGGGTCATCCAAACCTGTTGAAGATGTCAGTGTCCCTCCCTCTTCAAGTGGAACTGAGTTTGTCATGGTGGCTCGACCTCTCCAATCTGCTGAAGGGCAGGTCCTTCCTGGTATCCTTCTGGACCACTGTAACGAAGGATGCCAGCCTCTCCAGCTGGGGAGCGGTCCTGGGTCACCTGAGTGCTTAGGGTCGGTGGTCTCCGGAGGAATCTGTCCTTCTCATCAGTGTGTTGGAGCTTCAGGCAATATTTCATGCCCTTTGTCATTGGACACCCCAGCTGGAAGAATGCCCAGTCTGGGTCCAGTCCGAAAACGCCACGGCCGTGGCTTACATCAACAAGCAGGGCGGAACAAGAAGTCTCGCCACTTGGTTACAGGTCAAAGCTATTTTGTTCTGGGCAGAAGAACATGTTCCTGCCATATTCGCAGTGCACATTCCTGGCGTAGACAACGTCATGGCAGACTTCCTTAGTCGACACACGGTGGACAGCAGAGAGTGGGAACTGCACCCAGAGGTGTTCACCCTCATTGTTGAGAAGTGGGGTCTTCCTTGCATCTACCTTATGGCGACAAGACACAACCGGAAGGTTACGAGGTTTTGCTTTCTCTGGAGGGATCCTCTAGCTCTAGCGGTGGATGCCATGTTCATTCCTTGGTTATTTCCTCTGGCTTACATCTTTCCTCCCCTCCCCATGTTGCACAGGGTGTTATGGAAATTGACACTGGAGCGCTGTCCACTCATTCTGATTGCTCCGAACTGGCATCGATGGGCTTGATTTCCGGTGCTTCTGGATCTGTCAGTGGCAGAGCCATTCCGACTCCCTTGCCGTCCGGATCTTCTTCTACAGGGTTACCTGTGGAAGGAGGATTTTAATTGTCTAGCTTTGACGGCTTGGAAATTTAATCCTCAATATGGAAGAAGAAAGGTTTTTCTTCTGGTGTGGTGGCTACTATGCTCAGTGCCCGCAAACCTGTTTCTTCTAAGGCCTACCATCGTGTCTGGTCGACTTTTCTCTCTTGGTGTGCTGATAGAGACCTTTCTCAGGAATTTGATCTGCCTACGGTCCTGGCTTTCTTGCAGGACAGTGTGGATAAGGACCTCAGTTTGACTTCCCTTAAGGTTCAGACTTCTGCTCTCTCTGTTTTCTTTCAGAGGCGCATTGCTATTCTTCCTGATGTCAAGGTTTCCTTCCAGGGCGTTGCTCATACTCGTCCTGCTTTTAAGACTTGCGCTCCTCAGTGGGATGTTAACTTGGTTTTGGGCGTTCTTCAGCACCCTCCCTTTGAGTCCTTGGCTACTATTCCTCTACGCCTGCTGACGTGGAAAATGGACTTTCTTCTGGCTATAGTGTCTGTTAACCGTGTCACAGAGTTACATGCTCTGTCTTGTAGACCACCCTCTTTGGTGTTTCACAAAGACAAGGCGGTGCTTCGCATTTCGCTGGAGTTTCTCCCGAAGGTGGCTTCGGAGTTCAACATCAATCAGGAGATTGTGGCTCCTCCTTTCTGCCCTGACCCTACCTCTGACACGGAGAAGGATCTCCACTTGTTAGATGTGGTGCGTTGTCTCCAGTTTTATGTACATTGCACTGAGTCCATTAGACAGTCTGACACGCTGTTTGTCATTCCTGAGGGCCCCAGGGCAGGGAAACCTGCATCTAAAGTGACTATTGCGTCTTGGATCAAGTCCATTATTTGTGAGGCTTACGAGCTAAGGAAGAAGCCTGTTCCCTTTCGGGTCACGACTCATTCTACTAGATCTATTGGGGCTTCTTGGGCTTACAAGAATCAGGCCTCCGCTGATCAGTTGTGCAAGGCTGCCACTTGATCATCTGTGCACTCCTTTTCGAAGCACTAACGTGTTGATGTGCTGGCATCATCTGACGCCAGTTTTGGGAGGAAAATCCTGGAGGCAGTTTTGCCTGTCTAGGATCTTCTTCGTTTCTTTGGTGCTTCCTTCAATTTTGAGCCCTGTTGGCTGTAGGTCACTGTGCTGTGTAATCATTTCTGGGGTGTTGTTACCCCTGTTCAGTGTCCGTTGACACTTCATTTGTTTTGTTGGGCTGTCTCTGATCTAATGGTTCATATCTGCACTGGTGGCTTTGGGGGACTTGTGCCTGGTCCTTGCCTTACTTCCCGCCTCTGGGAAACTCAATGGTTGGACATCCCAAAGTTACCAGTAACCTGTATTGGACAACAGAGAAAAGAGGATTTTAGTCTTATCTATTAAATCCTTTTCTCTTAGTCCATACAGGGTTTTGGTCTCCCACCCTGTCAAGGGACCTTGGCTGTTCTGTGGCAGACCATGGGGGTCCTTCGGGGTCATGCTCACAGGAGTCTTCTTTCCCTTCTACTATCTAGTCAATAGTTAGTGTCTCAAATCTTACTGGAGCTGTTTGGCTAGGTGCAGCCAAGGAGGGAAGGAAGGCTCCATCCCCTGCATTCACTTCTAGAATTGTTCCTGCCTAGTTAAAGGGGCGGATCACCTACCCAAAGTTATCAGTAACCTGTATGGACTAAGAGAGAAGGATTTAACAGGTAAGACTAAAATTCTCTTTTTGTATTACTGCTAATAAAAATCAATATTTTTTTCACCGCTAATGGTAAACTTCTCCATTGTTTTCTATATATTAAATATATGAATGAGGCCTTGACACATGAATTTCTGTTCATGTGACCCACAACTGAAAAAGCCTAATAGGAATAAGTGGCTTTTAATTTACTAGAAGTACTTTCATTAGGTTGAAGTCCTTATGCATTCCAGTACGTTTATTATATTTTGTGTTGGATCTTCAGTTTTATGTTTTTTTTATTGAGCTACATTTTCAGTACACACTTCCTCACAGACAGTTGGCGTCAGCAGTCTGACTGAGATAAGTTATAGAAAAAACGTCCTAGCCGCAATCTGATTAATCATGCAAGTATTTTCAGATAGTGAAATGCTCATGTCTAGCTAAAAACAAGGGCCTATACAAACAAAGAAAAAGGAGAAACACTGAAACAATCAAGCTGCTTTTAAAGGGGTTAAAAGCGTAATTTAACCCTTTGAGCACCAGAGGGGTACACAAAGCATTGCACTGCTTACCCCTCTGGCACTCAAAACAATGGGAATTTGTACTTGTTTCCTATGGTACAGTTGCTTACCCCAGAAGTACTCTTCCTTTCTTTGCAAACTTGCCCCAAAATACAATAGAGGAAAAAACACAAACATATATATATATATATATATATATATACATATATATATATATATATATATATATATATATATATATATATATATATATATATATACACTAGCTTAAAAACCTGTGTACACAGGTTAAGGTCTGGGTAATGTTAACCCTTTGAGTGCCAGAGGGGTACGCAACACATTGGTTTGCAATGCCTTGTGTACCCTTCTGGCACTCAAAGGGTTACAAGGTCGCTACCTCACTTCTTCATGCGATGCAGTCTTGTGTCGTCTCATTTACTCGATGCAATGATGCGCAGTAGAGACTGCTCGAATGTAGGCAGGTTCTACTGCGCGTGACTGCATCGTGACAAACATCCTAACGAATTATTATATAGTACTGTTAAAGGACTCATGACTAAGAAATATCTTCTGTTCTATTACAACTTACTTATTCTCATAGTATAATTAGATGTGAAAATGTGCATTGTGAAAATGTGTATTTATATTCTATTATAAACATCCCGACTGCCAGAGAGATATGGCATTGGATACCTGTCTGGCATTCAAAGGGTTAAGCTGTGCAAACCCTTTATATCTATATGCGGCATGTCAAACGTGTGGGCCCCCTAGCTAATAAACTTTGGCCCCCAACAGGTTTTCTCATTTTAAATTTGGTGAAACCTTTGGTTCTCCAGCTATTAGCTGAATTGGGATGATGGGAGTTGTAGTCTCCAACACCTTGAGATTAAAAGGTTTACATACCCCTGTTCTAGAGGTAATCTAGACACTGGGCCAGTTATAAGCAAACTATTTACATTTCACCCCTCTCTGCAGACCTCTCCAATAAAATAATAGTGCAGACATCGGCAGCCATTGTTGCAGCCCTCTATAGAGGGAATTGTTTGGGTCCCTCGACTATATCCGAGTTTGATATACCTGAACTATATTGTATTATACAAATCCCAATCTCTGAGGATATCAGGATACATATAAATCCGTGATTGCCAAACTTTTTAACATGACATCACCTTTGGGTTTTCATCAAACGCTGATGACCCCACTTTTTTACAGAAGTAAATTGAACCCTTTTCTCAGGTATTTATATTATTCATTTGCATTTTATTTTGTAATACATGCTGAAGAAACCAGTTCACTATACATCCTTTTCTTTGCTGCAGACATTTATACAAACCAGTATATACAGGATTCCCAACAAATGTATACGTAGCCTTACAGACATGGCTGACTGTGCTCTTCACTCTTCTTTGAACCAGCTTTTCCCAAATTTCTATCTGTAATTGCTTTTTCGCAATATGGATACAATTATGTTCCATGGCAATTGGGAGGACTGGTGCTGAGACAAAGCTTTTCATCTCACCCCTCGAAATGCCTCATGTCCCCGCTCCGGGGAGCATTCCTAGTTGAGCGTTTGTCTTCCACTGTTCGTATGCAAATTATCCTTGGGATTGGTCACTCCAAGGGTAATAGGGGAATCCAGCAGTGGACCCCTTGCTCACAATGCCTAGAGAGAATCCGCTACACCTCACTGACGAGGCCCATCAAGGCCGAACATACGTCTGGGGTTGGCTGCTTCTCATACTCAGAGAGGAATTGCGTGGCACACGGTGTTGTGGCTGGACTTCTGTTTTGGAAGGACCAGTATGGAATACGTTAGGATGTTCCTCTCTGTGAAGGGCACTAGTGGGCTAAAAGAGACTGCACCCTGGGTAGGACACCACTCCTACAGAGCCTGCAAAATGCAGGCTCGTTGCTAGTTGAGCTTCTCTGACTTCCACTTTGTGTTCTGAAACAAAGTCTTACATCACCCCCTGGAAGAGTCTCATGCTGCATCCCCCCCACCAGTTTGGAAACTGCTTCTATAAATAAACATGAACGTAAAATTCTGCTTTTGTGCATACTTTAATAATGTGGGTTTCACTTCCTTTCATTCAGAAATGTAGTATACAGCAAATGTTCTTCACTTTCAAAATTAGAATATTATTAATCCTATTTAGTGACAGATGGGTGTGCCCCACATTTCAGAGCAAAGAATTGCACATCACTGTCTTTCAAAAGGCTAAGAAAAGTTTGCAGTAGGGGAACCCAAACTGTGGCTGTTCAGCTGTTGTTTGACATCTATTCTCATCACCCTTAAACAACCTAAGGTCAGCAGAGGATGATGATGGGAAATATAGTCCAACAACAGCTGGACAGGAACAGGTTGGCCTTCCCTGACTTAGCGGTATGATTTCCCACATCATCGTATACACTTGTGCAGTTGAAGTGAACAAGGCTTTTAGGGTACACGTTGTCATTGAGGCATGAAAATGTGGTCAGATTTGGGACAGCTAATCACCTTTATCTGCACTCTTTTTTTGGGGGCCATATGCAGAAGGAAAGAGGAGTAATTCTGGGGCAAACAGACTGCGCCATAGGGGACAATTAAAACTTCCTTCCATTTAACCATTTGATTGTCATAGAGGTTTCCAATATATCTGTGTTGCAATGCATTGGATACATCTCTGGCACACTAAGAATGAAATGGGACTTTTAACCCCTTGAATACTAGCAAGATTGCCAGACATACAAAGGGTTAAAAGTCCCATTTAAATTATTGGGACGGTTGTAAATTTTTATTTTTTTTCCTTATTGTGCATCTGGTTTTCCCCAGAATCACTGCACTTTTCCTTTGAGTACCTGTAAAATCTTGGGTATAATACGCACAATTTTACCCCTCTTCAACTTATGTGAAGTGGGGGGTGCATATTATACCAGAGAGTTTTTTACTAAATTAAAAAAAAAAAAAATTAGAGCTGCCAGCTACCTTCTCTTCCTCCCAATGCGCTGTCAGGACCTTCTGCCTACGGTATTGCCCTGTGAGGACCTTGAGTTCCTCACAGGGCATTACCGTTTGCTGGAGACAGAAGGTCCTGACAGCGCATTGAAGGAAGCTGACGCGAAATGCAAGCATGCCGCTCGCAGGGAAGACAGAGGGAGCTTTTTCACATACAGCTTAACCCATTCAAGTTCAGCATCAGGAAGTAAATATTATTTTGACATCGGATTGCGCTGAGGGAGGGAGTGAGGGAAGGTAGCTGGCAGCTCTCATTTTTATTTATTTATTTATTTTTTTTCATTATACATAGGCACTCTTGTTTTCCCCTAAAATCTTGGATATAATATACACCTGCGTATTACACACAGGTATGTATGATACCTGAGATTTTACGGTATATGGACCTTTTATTTCTTTCAAGGAGACGTGTTACATTGAATATACTTTTTATTGTAAATTGTATTTTTATTTTTGTACCTTTAAAGCTGGAGAAAGGAAAGCTGCATGGCTGCATAGATGTTGGCCTGTCTGTGATGTCTGTGAAGAAGTCAACCAAGTGCATTGATTTGGATACAGAGGAGCATATATACCACCTCAAGGTATTCCAGCCAAAGAGCTTGCTTAGAAGACAAGTAAACTTTTATTTAAAGGAGCAGTAATTTTTTTAATTAACTAAAAAGAAAATGAATACTGTGAGTTAGAGGGCTTTTCAGCCTGAATAAAAACTGCTGGCAGTTTTTATTCAAAAGTTATTACCACTCAAACTGAGTGATGAGGCTGTTTCCATAAAATTCAATATGGACAGCTGTATTGCCTATACTGTTCCCATAAAGTACAATAGAGTAACTGTCTGGACACAAGGGAAGTATAGGAGAACTATTTGGGGACTATTAATGCTAACAATTTAACCTTTTGCATTTCTGGGAGGTATCCAGCCCACTGAGTTGCAGTGGGTTGCATACCACTCTGATGGTGCTGTTGCTACAATTTATAAAACCAGTAAGTCTGCTCTGTAATGACTTTTGAGTGAAATAATGACCCGGCGCTGTTTTAATCCGCAAGAAAAGCCCTCTAACATCTACCGTAAAATCTCAGTTATAATACGCACCTGTGTATAATACACAGGTGTATATTATGGCCAAGATTTTAGGGGAAAACAAGAGTGCCTATGTATAATACGCACCCTTGTTTTCCCCCTTACTAAAATTTATTTTAAGCTTTCAGATACTTTCCCTCCCTCCCCCGGAGCTATCCTCTCTCAAAATAAAACTTACTAGGTTAAATTTAAAGGGGAACTACCACCCCGCAATAACTTAACCTTCATTGATTCTTCATCTGGCGACTAGCTGCTTAGTAGCGCTAGTCGCCAGAAATATTACACGGTTCCGAAGATTTCGGTGTTTTACCGATGCTCACAGGAGCAGGAAGCACGGACATCTCGTCACAGTGACGTCCGTGCGCCTGCGCTGTCAGTCCCTTTTGAGCATTTCTCACACACACACACTGTGTTAGTACAACATACAAACACTCATTTAAATGTTCACACCCCTCACTAATGCTTCAGTGAAACCAAAAAAATGGCTGACACTCTCCTGTTGGGGAAAAAAATTTCACACACCACCACATTATGTTTATGCTACAAACAGTGCTGTTATCTCTGCAGCACTCACCAAAAAATCACATGGAGTGCTTTCAGCACATTCCAGCACTGTTACACTAAGATATACTGTTAATACGCATTGTATGCCATAACCCTTTGAATTCCAAAGAGGTGCTCCCTCAATACACACGTGCAACACACACACCCGCAACACACAAACACACACCCACAGCGCACACAAGCCCGCAACACACGCAACAAACACACGCTCCCACCCGCAACACACAAACACTTGCACGCATACCCGCAACACATACGCACCCGCAACACACGCCCACAACACACATGCATGCCGACAACACACACGTGCCCGCAACACACAACGTGCCCGCAACACACAACGTGCCCGCAACACACATGTGCCCACAACACACACGTATGTGCCCACAACACACACGTATGTGCCCACAACACACACGCATGTGCCCGCACACACACGCATGTGCCTGCAAAACACGCACGTGCCCGCAACACACACACGCACGCACGCCCACCACACACACACTTACATGCTTGCCCACAACACGTGCACTCCCGCAACATACACACGCATGCCTGCAACACGCACTCCCACAACACACACGCACGACCACAACACACGCACGCAACTCACAAACAGGCCCACAACACTCACCCGCAACGCAACACATGAGCTCCCGCAACGTGCGCCCGCAACGCAACACACGCACACAAAAAGCAATGCATTACGTACCCCTTTGGCATTCAAAGGGTTAATGAGTCAACGAGGACTGCAATTTGCTGTCTGTAGGGTGATTACTACCGCTACCTGTCAGAGGTCGGCTCTGTTGAGAGGAAGCTGAGTGTGACGGGCATCTGAAGCAGCATACAAGTAGGCCTTTGAGATTACAAAGAGTACATGCAGGCCACCCATCCAACGTGCCTGGGCCTGGCACTCAACTTCTCAGTCTTCTATTACAAGATACAGGGTACTCCACAGCCTCTCCCTCTCTCTCTCTCTCCCCTTCTCCATCATATGCCTCTCTCTGCCCTTCTCCATCATATGCCTCTCCCTCCCCTTCTCTATCATATGCCTCTCTCTCTCTCTCTCTACCCTGCGTCATCATATGCCTCTCTCTCCCCTGCGTCATCATATGCCTCTCTCTCCCCTGCGTCATCATATGCCTCTCTCTCCCCTTCATCATCACATGCCTCTCTCTCCCCTTCATCATCACATGCCTCTCTCTCTCTTTCCCCTTCGTCATCATATGCCTCTCTCTCTTTCCCTTTCGTCATCATACGCCTCTCTCTCTTTCCCCTTCGTCATCATATGCCTCTCTCTCCCCTTCTCCATCATATGCCTCTCTCTCTCCCCATTCTCCAACATGTCTGTCTCTCTCTCACCTTCTACATCTGTGTCTTCTTCTCCAACATGTCAACACTAGCAGTGTGGGACAGCGTTTCCTGTCTGTTTTTTAAACAATGCATAGCAATGCATTATGTACCTTTGTGCAGGGGAGGGCTGGCAACTTGTGGCTCAGGGGGCAAATTCAGTCAAGTGGCCCATTTCTATATCGCTCAAGCCCACTGTCCCAGCTCACCCCCTTTTGTTAATTTTAAAATTGGCGTTAATATTGTGAAGTAAGGCAAGTGATACCACATAGCTTACAGCTGAAATGAGGCTACACTAGTGCGCTCCTACAAAGCTTACTATTTAAGTAATGCTACATTAGTTATACTATAGCGCTTACAAGGGAATGGGTTATGCTACTAGTTTAGCTCCATTTGGATTGTTCCTCTGTGGTGTTGTTTGTGTAGCTCCATTTCAATTGTAATTTCTGTTATCACTAGTGTAGCTTCATTTACAGCAGCAATTGGGAGATTTAGTGAGGAGCAGTGGCCCACCAGCCCAAACATATGACCGGCCCAGGGGGCAATTGCCCCCCTGCCCCCCAGGCCAGCCCTCCCCTGCCTTTGTGTCAATCAAAGGGTTAAGCATTGGTTTAAAAAAAAAAAGATGGGCATCGCCTTCCAAAACTGCTAGTTTATTACTATTTATAGTTAAAAAAAAAATATGTATGTATAAATAGAACGTAGGTGGTGCTGTATAGAAGCAAAATAGAAGATCTAGTAGTTCCCAGCTGCCCGACCAAAACCCTTACTCCATAAGTTAAAAAAAAACAAAAAAAAACAAAACATCGTGCACACAGTCTGGCATTCGAGTTACCGTTGGGATAAAGCAAAAAAAGGATAACAGGAATGAAGGAAGAAAAAAAAACTTAAAAAAAAAAAATGTATTCTCAATACATATATCCACTAAAAAAGTGAACAACTTCAAATATACAAAATATAGATGTCTACTTGCGCCACCACAAAGAGGCACCCATCCAGATCTAACCACCGCCTTATGGGCTCCCCCCTCTAGAGTTAATTATTTGTCATACTTGTTTAACTCTAGAGTGGTGAGCCCCTAAGGTGGCGGTTAGATTTGGATGGATGCAAGTAGACATCTATATTTTGAATATTTGAAGGTGTTCACTTTTGAAGTGGTTATATGTATTGAGGATACAAAATGTTTTTTTATTTTAAAGTTTTTTTTTTCCTTCCTTCTTTTCTATTAACCTTTTTCTGTGCTTTATCCCGACGGTAACTCGAATGCCAGAATCTGTGTCCAACATATGTATGTATGTTTACATATACTAGGGAAAGGTTTTTATTTTTTGCTCAGCCTGCTGGTTAGTGGGTGCATTGTAGCATTGTGCGGGAATGCTTGATCGATGCAGCTTATTTAGAGAGCAGTGCTCAGCAAAAAAATATTAATTTAAAAGATGGTGATATCATTCGTTAGGTCTAAGTGTGAGAAGAACAAATGACTAATGGATTTTCATTAGTGAAAGTATTAGCGAGTAAGCTTGTATGTATTATATATGGCATTTTAATAATGGATGCTTTTATCTGCAATGCATTAATTGACTGAAAAATATGAAAAGCCACAGATGTACACAAAATAGCTTTTAACCAGTGTCCTTCTGTATTGTGCAGGTGAAGTCTCCAGAGGTATTTGATGAATGGGTACTGAAGCTGCGTGATCACAGACTATACCGGCAAAATGAAATCTCTGTGTTTCCGCATGAACTGAATACTCAGTTTTTCCCAATGATCTCTACCACAGAATCTACTTCTAGTACTTTTGATCCAGTTTCCGGTCCACAGGTAACAAATCATTTTTTTAAATGAGGTAAAGTACCTTAAGCCAAGGGTTAGTAAATCTTTGTAGCTCCAGTTGACAGGGATGTCTTATTTAAAGGGATAATAATGTTTCACAAAAAAGCAACTCCAATTAATCTTTATAGTATTTGGGCCATGGAGAGAGTTTTTTCAATACAGTCTGAGTTTTAGTCAAGAGTAATTGAATGATAAAGTATCCCCCTCCTGCCCCTTTTACCTAGTGTAATCCACCTCCCCTCAGATGTGGAATCTGGTCTCGAAGACCAGACCGATCACAGCAAGGGATGATCTTCTTACTGTGAGAACAGGCTTTTCAGTTTTTTCTTTATGCTCACTGAAGATTGTCCTTCTCTGCGATCCATCCGGACAGTCTTGTTGCTCTGAGGTGAGCAGTGATACATGAGTAAAAGGGGTGGGAGGGGGATAATTTATCATTCAATTGATTGATGGCTGTTATTGCAAAGAAAGCTTCAGTTACATCCCAACATCACCTGCCTCTGGTAGGGGATATTGGGTCTGTTAACTCTGACAGAAGAGGCTTCTACTGGAATTGAGTGGATGTGGAGAACAGCCACAGTAACATATAAACACACAGACACGAATAAGACATTGGCTCATTAATCTACATTTCCATATGGAAATGAGCCTTTGTTGATGTGTTCGGTTCAGAATCATAAACTGTTGAAGGCATGGGGGATTGGTGGTGGATTGAAGTAGAAATTCTGGCAAAATCACATTAGTGCATTCTGGTGAAGTGCCTTTGACAGATCCGACACAACATCTCCATACTGAGCCCTCACTGGACCTTTAGTGCATTTCCCCCTAATACGTTTTGAATATCAGCACTCTGCAAGAGTTCCCAAGCATGTCAGCCCATGAAATGAAGTAAAAATTGTATTTAGATGTTGTTTTTTATTTGTGTTTAGGTGTTTGTTGTTGTTTGTTTTGTTCAGTATGATAGAATATAATGATATTTTGCTGTTATCCCATAATTTTCTTTTAAAAGGCACAGGGCCAGGGGAAAACACAGGATTTGCATAGAAGGGTTTCCAAAAATCTAAACACGCTTTACATAACATAACCTAGAATTCTGTCTCTTTATGCAAAAACCATTGCAGATCCCTGAGCATAGACCAGAAGTGAGCAAGCTGTGATGCTTCAGTTGTTGTTGGTCCCATCACATTCTGACGACCAGCGGCTATACAATGGTGATGGGAGTTACCCCTATACACAACAGTAACAAACAGTTTTTATTAGAGATGCACCAATACCAATTTTTTTAAGACCGAGTACGAGTACCGATACTTTTTTAAAGTACTCGCCGATACCAATTACCAATACTTTTTTTTGCGGTCATTTGCCAGTTTTCCAAGTACCTAAAGCATGTATGTGTATATATATATATATATACTTGGAAAACTGGCAAATGACCACAAAAATAGTATCGGTAATTGGTATCAGCGAGTACTTTAAATTACATACATACATACACCATTTCTTGATTCTCCCCTCTTGCCTCTTTCTCCCCCTCTTGATTCCCACCTTTTGTGTCATTCTCCCCATCTTGAGCCCCCTCCTTTTGCCTTGGCTTTTTCTCTCCCTTTTGATCCCCCTTTCTCCCCCTCCTTAACTCTTGATCCCACCCTTTTGCCTCTTTCTCTCTCTCCCTCTCCCTCCTGATCCCCCTCCTTTTACCTCTTCTTGGCCCCCCTCCTTTTGTCACCTGATCCTTCCTCCTTTTGCCTCTTTTTTATTTTTACTTTTTCTCCCTCAGTCCCTTTTGTCTCTTTTTCTCCCTCTTGACCCCCTCTCTGCATCTTCACCCGTTCTTGATGCCCCATCTTGCCTCTATCGATCTGCCTTACCCTCCTCTGCCAGGTGCTCACTGTTCTCTCGCGAGCCCCGGCAGAGGTCAGCATTGGAGCGTTGCCATGGTAACCCGTGGCAACGCTCCAATGCTGCATGAAGGCGAGAGGTGACCGGGGAGCATTGTGAGCAGCTCCCCGGGCTCCATCTCTGCAGCACCGACCCTGCACCGATACCAGTATCAGTATCGGTGCAACCGTAGTTTTTATTATTGGGGTGCTAAAGCTTTGTCTTTACCTAATCTGATATTTGATGAGACAAAAAGTCCAAGGGTGCTTTCTGGGCAACTGAAAACATAAGTATATAATATGTACAATAAAATAACTTGTATTACTTTTCTTAATTTTCAAAAAGTTTTTACACTTTTGTCCCTAAAGTTGAGCTGCCTGAATATCTGTTTCCAGAGAGTTATCTGGTCAGCAGTCAACCAGCGAAGGGTATAATGCAATGTTACAGTCTCCCTTTGCATAGCTGGGTTCTCTTTATACTTTCTGTTTTATATTATTTAATTTTACATTATATCACTAAACCTGCTTTCACATTTCCTGACAGAAAACTATCTGCAAATAGATACAGCTAGCTCACTGTAAAGGACATAAACGTGTAAAAAAAAAAATGTCAAGATGAAAAAAATGTGAAGTATAGATAATTTCACTATTATAATAAAATGTCCTTGAAAATAAAGGGTTACTGTTCCTTTAAAGACAAACATGGCACATTTATTCTACTAATGTAGATATAACTGTGTTGCCAACAGTATTATCTACTGTTCCAATCAGGGCCAACTGGGGGGTTATGCACTAAGGCGTGATAAAGTGATGATGACTTCACCAGTGATATCACTTCTCCAGTTCTTATGTTATTCTGTGGAGCCAATGCACTACGTTTTCTCCAACTTTGGAGATCTTAGTGAATAGGTTCCATAGAGTAACATAGGAATTGGAGAAGTGATATCACTGGAGATGTTATCTTCACGTTATCACTTCTTTATATTGCCTTAGTGCATCACCCCCATAGAGTTTTTCACTCAAACTTAAAAAAAAAAAAAAAAAACAGACCTGCAGAACAGGATCTTATCCTAATTGCTGGGAATCGTTACCTAATATTAGCTCTGTCCCTAAATATGTCTAATGTAAGTCTAGCTCTGTCTACTGGTAAGTGGACTAGAAAGATAATCCATTAATTTTGGAAACATCCAATGTGTTCATTTAAGAGTACTGACTGAGCATTGCATTCTTAGAATGTCACTTAACCTACTTGCTTAATCTTACACGTACGTCCTGACATGTATGTTATGACTGATTTTACCAAGTGCTTTTGCCAGTCATTCAAACTTTTATGTAGTGTGCTAATAACCCCCCCCCCCCCTTTTTAATCCTACAGGAAGCTAATTTCAAGAGACAAAATTCACTGAAGCTTGGAAGCAACCTACCTTTTTCTTGTATAAATAATGACACTAGAATTCCAGCATGGCTGCAGTCTTCTGATGATATGGACAAATGTGCAAAAGGTGACATATAATTAAGTTTCTTGTAATGTCACACTTGTCGATACGTCTATGTCTCAAACAGATCAGATTGATTGATTTTTGTGAAACCTACAAAAAGAGGTCTGCTGAACAGGGTGGGACATGCAAACATCAACATCAAAAATTTCTGGAATGTTAGCACTTTTTAAATAATTAGAAGCAAATATCCATATTATGTAGCTTAAAGGGATAGTAATGTTTAATTTTAAGATTCTTTAATATTGTACACATTAAAAAAAGATTTACATTGATGTAAGTCTTGTCGCTCTAACCTTTATGGTTTGAGAGATATAACTGGCTAAAGTTCCCCTCTCCTGGCTGTTTCAGAGACGTCAGAGCTGTAGCTGACAGCAGCAGATTCCGGTCATTTGACCGGATAGCGGGTCTTCAGCAGAGCTGAATTCTCGCTCTTTAGAAATAAATACTTAATTGGACCGGTCTACAAAGTGTGCTTGCAAACCAGTCAAATGACTGGAATCTCCTGCTGTCCGCTAGAGCGCTGACTTCTCTGAAACAGCCTGGAGGGGGGAACTTTAGTCAGTTATAGCTCTCAAACATAAGGGTTTGAGAGACAAGACTTACATTGATGTAAATCTTTTTTTAATGCTTACAATATTAAAGAAACTTAAAATTAAACATTACTTTCCCTTTTAAAAAATCACTATTTATCCAGTGTCTTCCCATCTTCTCTCCCAAGATGGGTTGATGAGGATTCAGACCTCTGGCCAATATTTACTAAAGGCTGAAATGAAAGTGTACTTAACCCCTTAAGGACCAGCGGTCCCGGGTTTGTGGTCATTTAAGGAACAGATAGGGAATTTTGGCGTGCCGCCCCACGTGACTGATCACATGTGCCGGCACATCGAACGAGGGACTGAAAGAGATCGCTCCGGTCTTGGAGCAATCAACTTCTGTCCCCGGTATTACTCACTGCGCTCCTGCAGGAGCGCGGTGAGTAAAAGTACATGATGTACCAGGACCGTCACTGGTCCTTAAGTGACGGAATTACCAGCTAGTCGCCAGAATTATTACATTGTTAAATAGATTTACACTTTCTTCCCCGGCTGACAGGCAGGACGGATCGCCGAGATCTTGCCATAGTGATGTCCACATGTCTGTCAGTCCCTTCCAGACCTGAAAGGCTCCAAGCAACACCTCCTAGAGCTGGCTGGGACTGACAGTGCAGGCGCGCGGACGTCACTACGGCAAGGTGTCCATGATCCGTCCTGCCAGTGTGCAAATGCTTCTTTTCACTTATATCTTTATTGCACCATTTCGTTATAATTTTCTCACGCCAGGTATTTATTTTCTCTTTTCTGCTCTTGTGTTGGCTGCACAAGAAAACAGTGTTTGCCTGTGTGAATATTTGTGGGTTAGGCCAATTTCAAATGAGGTACTACACTCAATATGCATTGTGTCATAAGCGTTTTGTACTAAATTAAGTTTTCCAGTAAAAATGAAAGCTCTTCACTATACATAAAGTAACTTGTATTGTGTAAAATCTCACAAACAATGTGTTTTGCCATATAAATAAAAAATACATGCACACAATAGACCGTAATTAAATAATTTTGCACTGTTGGATTGTACTATAGTGAACATTGTTTATTCAAATACAGATTTATCACAGTGTCACAGCTATTTAGTGGAAATGAGTCAGCTTTTACAGAACATGGAAGTTCTTCATAGGACGTATTCAGCTCCCGCGATAAATGCAATCCAGGTGAGTTGGAATAATTTATTTTATTTTACAGAAATAAAAACATTCTGTAAAAAATAGCTGCAAAGATGCCATGGCTATGCAGTCGTTTATAAACTTTTTTAATGCAGAAATAGTAAGTCCTATTTATCAGTGGGTCTCTAATTAAATAATATTATACAGATGCAATTGTGACAGATTTGCACATTGTTATTAACCCTTTAATGGCCGTTTGCAACGCATTGTGAAGGGTTAAACAAAATAGCAAAATAAATGTAAAAATCAGTGACTCATGAAACAGATCAAATGTGAAACTTTGGAAAATACAGTAGCTGCTCTGAAAGACAGGTAAATGTACTATATATAGTGCAAGAAATGAGCTAGTAATACAAGGGCCCAGTATATGTTTTTAATCTGTCTTATTAGAAATGTTAAACATAGTTAAACCTGAGAATCTGGAAAGCAGAAGGTGTGGAGGGGTTTGTCAAGCAAATATATATGACGTGATTACATTAGAGACTTTTAATGAAATATCCAGATTAAATGGATAGTAATGTTTCATAATAAAAGCAGCTCTAATTAATCATCATAGTATTTGGACTTTGGAGAGTGTTATTTCAATTCTGTCAGAGTTGTGGTTCAGGAGTAATTCAATGACAAAGTATCCCCCTCCCGCCCCTTTTACTGATGTAACACTGTTCAGCCAGATCAGAAGGGAGTTGCCCAGGTAGACTGCAGAGAGGGACAATCTTCAATTAAGATAAGGGAAAAACCTGAAAAACTTGTCAAGGGGGGCAGGACTTTCAATGTTGTCATAGGAAGAAGATTGCCCCCTTCTGTTATCTGTCTGGTGTATGGACTGGATTCCACATCTGAGAAGAGATGGCTTACACTAGGTAAAAGGGGTGGGAGGGGGAAACTTTGCTTGTGAATATCTCATAAACCATAAAGGTTTGAGAGATAAGACTTATATCATTCTTCATGTTTTTTTAAAGGGATAGTAATACTTGAAAATAATTGTATTTTATATTGTAGCCTTTAAAAAAACATGAAAAATGATATAAGTCTTATCTCCCAAACCTTTATGGTTTGGAAGATATTCACATGTAAAATATTGTAAAATGCTATTTTCCTGGCTGTTTCAGCCAAGTCTGCCATCTAGTGGACAGATTTGGAATTCGGTCCACAGAGCAACCGGCAGCTCTTTAGCACTGCCGAGATCACGATCTTTGAAAAGAACTACTTAATTGGAACTATCTACAAAGTGTGCCTGGCTTGAAAGCACTCTTTGTAGACCATTCTAACTAAGAAATTCTCTTTAAAGATTGTGATCTCAGTACTTCTGGAGAGGCACAGCTGGTCCCGGATGGATTCCAAATCTGAAGGGTGGAGCAATGACGTCACTCCAGGGGAAACTTTACTTCTGAATATCTCCCAAACCATAAAGGTTTGGGAGATAAGACTTATATCATTTTTCAAGTTTTTTTAATGGCTACAATTTAAAATAAACTTATTTTCAAGTATTACTATCCCTTTAATTCCTACAAAATAAAATAAAGATAAAACGAAGTATTACTATCCCTTTAAGCTGGAAAAAAATGAATAAATAAGAAACTAAAAGGCAAAACTGAAAAGGGAAAATGACTGGGAGGCAGCAGAAGAGTACAGAAAAGTGGTAACTATGAAAAAGGAATAAGTGTCAGCCATTCATCATTGAATAGTGAGTTAGTAATCAATTGTTGGATCTCCAGCTGTAGGCACTGTGTGTCCCTGCTCCATAGAGTTTACAACCCGAGTTTGTGTCTGAGGCACAGGGAAATAAACTCACATGCCTAAGGTCACAAGGAGCTGTTGACACTGGGAACTGAACCATGTTTTCACAGATAGTGTTGTGATGTCATTCAGTCAACCAAGTGAGCCGCTTCTTCTCCATAACATGCTAGTATTAAAGCACACACTGTGCACTGTAACACTATGTCTGTCTGACAACCAGCAGTCCTGTCTTTTTATCTTAAAGGGTTAGTAATGTTTCAGTTACAGGCAAGCTATGATCCATCCTTATAGTTTGTACGATTGCTCCATTATGTTGCTACTGCTGACATCACTCTATTTTTCACAAATTATATTATTAATTGTCCCCCTCCCACCCTTTTACAATATTGGAAGCCACCTCCCCTCAGATTTGAAATCCAGTCTCTTGATCGGACAGATCTCAACGTGGTGCAATCTTACTTCATTCAGGATAAGGAAAACCCTGCCATTCTTGATGAAGGAGGGCAGGTTTTTCGTTATACTGAAAGAATTTTGTCCCTCATTGCGATCCTACTGCAGTTCAGAGGCACGAAGGCTAATGTCAGGCAAAGGGGGGAGGGGAACAATTTATGATATAATTTCAGAGAAAGTAGAGCAATGTCAGCGGGAGCAACGTAAGGGAGCATTAGTATAAGCTATAGGGAAGGATCAAAGCTTGCCTGTAATTGAAACATCTTATTTCCAGCATTTACTATATCCTTTCATACCATAATCATTAACATAAGCTCTCATGCAAGAATGTCTGGGAAAGGATCATAGTTCTTTTGTATTGGCAAACTTTCTGAAGATGGGAAAGGTTCATTTCCTCACATCATGTTCAGCTTTGACATAAGTGATGATATAGTCCCTTACCCTCACTGGTTTCCAGAGGAGGACTGTAGGGGAATACCAGCCTGGGCGATTTTTTTTTTAAAGCAGCCCACTTGCTGGTGATTATATATATATATATATATATATATATATATATATATATATATATATATATATATATAATTTTGTATACATTTCTGGCACTCATAGGGTTAAATACAACCCTAGCAACTCCCACCCCCTTTCCCCCACTCTCTCTTCCCCGGTCCTTTTCTACACTCTCATTCCCAGCCTATTACCCCCTTTCACTTTCTATCTAAAGGCCACTTTGCTGCTTCCTCTCTCCTTTGTTCCTCCAGTCTATTTCATTCCCTCTTTTCTCTGTCCCCCCTCCACTCTCTCCCATTGCTTTCCCCCTCTTTCCTAATATTGCTCAGTCAGACCCCCTCAGTCCCCTGCCTTTCTCCTACCTACCTCCCTCTCCACCTACTCTTTTTTGTCTTCTTTTCCTCTGCCTCAACATGTCTCTTCCTCCTCTCTTGCATTCCCTGTTGGTCCAGTGTGGGCAATTAGAGGTCCGTGCAGCCTCCAACACCAACATCCCTATTAAGGCC
Organism: Rhinophrynus dorsalis; assembly: GCA_037306005.1. Taxonomy (NCBI): domain Eukaryota; kingdom Metazoa; phylum Chordata; class Amphibia; order Anura; family Rhinophrynidae; genus Rhinophrynus; species Rhinophrynus dorsalis. The sequence continues at coordinate 363,581,040 of CM074723.1, read as the reverse complement.
CCCTTGTGGTCCCTGTGCGGCATGGGAGTGCAGGCGCCAGGATATTATGTCATATCCTGGCGCTCTGCATTAACAAGGAACGCGAGGGCTGTCACAGAGAGTGCCTGTGCCAGTGGCAACACAGACCTCTCCTTCAAAATATTGTGGGACGGTGAGGTGAGATCTTCTGATTTCCCTAACCGGCCCATGATCTAGCTCCCCCAATAGGACAATCAGCCCATGCAAGTGTCTGTTCAGAAGACATCCTGCCTCCCCACATGACATCAAACACCTTGGTTGTATGGAATTAATGTGATGGAGATTTTTTGGAAATAGTGTTAAAATGGGGCAGCTCGTCCCAGCCTCGCACTACTGCCAGAAAACATTACAATGGATGATTTCCTCTGCAGTGTCTCTCTGTATGAACAAGTTATATAATATTATGCTGGGGTTGGGGCCAAGCACAGAACTCCCTGATACTTTCCCAACATCCCTACACTTCCCACAGTTCCACATGTTTCCACTAGTGGCTGGTGATGCAGCATATGCCACTAAATAAAGCCAGGTACGTTTAATAACTGTTAATTATACGCAATTAGGATGTACATAGTATTAAAGTACATTTATGTTCCTTAATACTATGTAATTGTTTGGATGGAGATATAGGGAGGTATGAGTGTCCTTATGATGGTGTTGTCAAATTCTTTCTATCTTCCCTATTTCAGTTAATTTGCCACAGAGTTAATACACATTTCTTTTAAACATTGGGACCATGATGTATAATTAGGCCAGAGTTAACTACAGCGTATGAGGGGGTTTATTTGCTTTTTCACTCAAGTCCTGAGGGGGAGATTGCAGTACTTTGATATTTTTCACTGGTGTGCATGTATAAGCTTATGTTCGAGATTATAGGACAAGTGTATACTAAATGCTGGAAATGAGACCCCTGGAGGAGTTTGGACCTTAAAATGCTTTTTTCAAAGAACGTACACTTAGGAATGCCCCTTATTTAACCTTCGGTATACTTATAAAACTATGGATTTGCGATAGCTAAGTAAGTCTGTTGTAAGAAGTGTGTGACGTTCCTAATAGTGTCATAATCCATTCTTTTATCCCAATCAAAAACATCTGGAGACCTTACCATCCTCCAGTTCTTTAACCAGCGGTCCAGGGAAGTTACCTTCCCTTAAGGACCGATTTGATCCTTGCCAACGTGTCGGTACACGTGACCTGTTGCTTGTAACGTCACTCCGCGTTGGGGTCTGAAAGAGACCGCTCCAGTCTTGGAACAGTCAATTTCAAACCCCGTATTTACTTACAGTGCTCGTGCAGGAATACTGTAAATAAAAAGTACATGACATGCTATGACCGTCACCGGTCCTTAAGAGTATAAACTTTGTGACGTCATAGCACATCACCTGGTCCTTAAGGGGTTAAAATGGTGTGTGTGTGTGTGCGTGCGTGCGTTCGTGCGTGCGTGCCAGGGAAACAGTGAGTCCTACATTGGCAGTGATAGGTGAATGCATTTGAGAAACTAAAGACTGTATCCAGTACAATTCTGGAGCAAACCAACTGTACCGCAGGAGACAAATACAAATTCGTCAAATTCCATTTGACTAAACTGGGCATTTAATCCCTTAAATGCTATAAGGGGTGTCAGTACATTGCAAAGCAATATGTTGGCTATCTTGCTAGTATTCATGTGGTTAAAGGCGCCTTTAAATCTCTGGAAGTTGACAGATATGTTCTGTGGTAAAGCTGGCTTGCTCTACTATCGCCTAACTTAAAGTATTGACTACTGCTTTTAAAGCCAGTGAGGCTATGGCCCTTCACTAGTGAGCCTATGAAATGCATAATGAACTATGTAGTCCCCCAGATATCTAGAATGTCATCTGTGTATAAGTCATACAAAATCTGAATGAGAGCTACCTTAGGTCCACCCTTCCAGCCTTTTCTTTAGCAGTGATAGTGATACATTGCACCAATTTTCCCTGCGTTTTTCTATCCGTCATGTTTAGTTCAGGGTTCTTCCTTCTAAAGCAGACGTGGAAAACATGTGGCCCCTGCTTGCTAACCTGTGACCATCCATATAAAAAATATTTTCAAATGATCTGTAGGTCAGCATCTTCCCCCACCCTCCTTACCTCGGCCTAGGGGTTGCCACCTGTCCTGTTTTCTGCATGGGTTTCACTGGTCCTTAAACCTGGACTGAATCATTTGCTCAAGAGCAAAGAACAGGAAGAGCTGTTCAGCTCCTTCTGTTTTTTGCTCTTGGGTTGTTTTTTAAGCTCCATCGGGAGGTGTTGTCTTTGAAGGAACTGAACGCTGAAGAACTGGGATATCAGTATGAAGGCAGCTTTAATATCCTTCACAGGCTTTCTTTGTCATTGGAATTCATCCCATGACAATATCCAAATGTGAGTATAGCTTTGATATTTATACTCTTATGGAAGATGAAGATGTCTGCACTATGAGCCTCTCCCCTCTTTTTTGTGTTTTAAGAATCATTTGCAGGCTGCGGAGGTGCATGTGGGGGCAGGTCAGAGAAGAATATTGGGGGCTTATTTTAGTCTCAGACACTATGGAACTGGTGCCATCAGGTGCTAGAGCAGATCATTCTGGGCTCTTTGATCTCTGGATGATGGACTGTACACATTAACCCTTTGATTGCAATGCATTGGATACCCCTCTGGCACTTCAAGGGTTAAGTTCTGTAATGCCTCTGAGGCTGATGTAGCATGGAAAAGTGGTACCGTTCTGGTGAAAACAAAGTGCATCATGGGGAATAAGCAGGCTGAACTCTGACATCTGCTAGTAAGTGTAGGGAAACCAGGCTGCTGTGGAGAGTCTGAATTTGAGAGATGGGAAACCCATGGAACAAGACTGAGGTGTCAGACAGTGTATCATAGATGCCAACACTAACATATTCTTGAGAATGTAGCCCTTGACTATATTTGAGCTTGACATGCCTGATCTGAAGATGAGACTAAAACATTTAAAAAATAAGTTAAAACAAAATAATAAAATTGATAGGCACTTTGGTTTTACATATTCTTCAGTTGCAGGATTTGTAAGGTCAAATTATATATCTTTATATCCCATGGTAACCTTATTATGGCAAGAAAATCTTATTGCACACAATGAATTTTGTCCCTTATGCCTTTGTTCAAGATGTCATGACTATGGAGGCAGACATCATGGTTGCTGGCAGAGAGCATGACCTATGTAACTCTTTAAATAACAGAGGGGTATACAACGCATTGCTTCTCAGTGTTAAGTGAGTGGTGTTTGGGTTTGTGTTGTGTTGCAACCAACTGTCATGTCTGCCTCCATAAACATGACATTCATGGCTGACTGAAGATCATATGGCATAAAATAAGGATCAAGATTATAAATTCATAAGGGCCATTAGGGTGTTCTGGCCATAGTCAGGTACATGGTGGTTATTATTAGGAGGTGTTAATTCCTCTTTAACATTATACTGGGAGGTATGCTTGTTTTGTATTGATCAGATAGAACAACAATAAAAGTTCATGGGTTGCTCGTTATTTTCCAAATGAAGAATAAGCTTCCTTCGTGACTGAAGGACAAGGCTGTAGATTTCACTATAGATCAATAAGGTGCTATGTTTCAAGCTGTTTCTAGTGCTGATTTGTCTCTTTCATGACATCCAGTCTTCTTTTAATTGCACTGTATCTTCCTTTACTGTCTTCAGATATTGAAAATTACACATTTTCATGGCCATTACTGCTAGAAGAATAGTGTTCTTTTGTTATTGCTAGAGACTTTAGTAATCAAATAATTTTTGGCATTCTCTTTGAAATGTGATTATGTGCAGTAATCAGTAGTTTGTATCAACTGCAGCAAATTACAACTGCTTCCTTTTGCTATACAGGAAACTTAGAGTAGTTTATTAGACTGCGATAATGGAAATAGGATTTGTTCAATATTTCACGCACATATATATAATTGGAATTACTATTTTTTTTCCCAAGATTGGTACTTTTGAAAGTCCCAAAAAAGAGAAAGGAATTAACAGAAGGAAGTGGCGGACGAAAGGAATGAGTAAAGATTCCAAAGGGTCCCTGCAGGTAATATGGTCTTTAAAAAATTAATATAAAGTAATGTTTCTCAAAAACAGCAGTTCCAATTAATCTTCATAGTGGGCCATGGAGAGTGTTATTTCAATACTGTCAGAGTGGTAGTTCAAAAGTAATTGAATGATAAAGTATCCCCCTCCCGCCCCTTTTACCTAGTGTAACCCACCTCCCCTCAAATGTGGAATATGGTCTTGAGACCAGACAGCTCACTGCAAGGGAAATTCTTCTTACTGTGAGAATAAGTAAAACCCTGCTTCCTTTGAAAGGTTTTTCCTTATGCTCACTGAAGATTGTTCCTTGCAGCAATCCATCCGGACAATCTTGCTGCTCTGAGGTGAGCAGTGTTACATCAGTAAAAGGGTCAGAAGTGGGATACGTTATAATTCAATTCTCTTGAAGTACAGCTCTGACAGTATTGAAATAATGCTGTCCATTACCCAAATACTATGAAGATTAATTGGAGCTGCTTTTATTGTGAAACATTACTATCCCTTTAACACTTGGATGCGAGAAACGTGAGATGTAATAAACTAATTGCAATGTGTTGGAAATGTGTCTAGGATGGAATGGATAAGTACAATGTTTTAGTTTAGGGCACTGACTCTTCAAACAATTGATCTTATTAGAATAGCTCACTTTATCCCCTTAAAGGACCATGGCTATTTCACACCTCAAAGGCCATGTCAAATCAAACATTTCTTGCTATATACCTTTGTTGAATTAAGTCTCACCAAATTATTGTACCTATGTACTCTATACTTTTTATTGGTGGGGGATAAGGATAAGCTTTCTTTTGGTATCATATCTAAATCTATAACTCTTATTATACACACATACATATATGTACCATAGAAACTTGGGTATAATATGCAGGTGTAAATTATACTCCTTTTTTAGGGAAATGTGTATAATAAGCTCCCATGATTTCTTCTCCCCTTTCCCTCCCTCTACCCACACAAAAAATACAGTTCTATGCCTACTCCCCTCGATCTCTCTCCCTCCACCCACATCAATACATATCTGTGCCCCTCTTCCCTCCCTCTACCCACCTCCATCACAATGACCCCCCTCCAAAGGCAGCAGTTAAAACCTTCCAGCAGACATCTTGCTTGCATCTGTCACCCTCTTCCTGAGGTGCGTTTGCCCATTAAAGACCTTTCAGGCCCTCACAGGGCACTACCATAGTTTTAATGCGTAGAGGTCCTCATTGGGAGATAAAGGAAGTGGGCAGTGGACAGAGACGTAGAGTAACAGACTACCATAGTAATTTTACTATTGCGTTTTTTTTCTCTTGTGTATAATACACAGGCACGCACTTCACATAAAGTGAAAAAGATCAACAAAAAAGGGCATTTTATACCCAAGATTTTTGCATATATAATTTACAGGTGGTGGACAAATTGTGAAAATAGCGGTATGATCCCCTTCATTTAGTTTAGGTTTTTGGCCACTATTCTTCTTAACAGATGTCTTCCCATCATTTGTGAATGCTGTGATAACTTTGGGTATGTGCTAAAACGTTTCTGCCCCACATTGTCTGCGCACAATTAGTGTGTTTGTCATAAAATAACCTTGAATAAACGTGGCTAATCCACTCTTATAGAAACATAGAATTTGACGGCAGATAAGAACCATTCGTCCCATCTAGTCTGCCCATTTTCCTACTGTAAAAAAAAAAAAAAAAAAAAAAAAAAACAACCTCAAACCTTTTTTGGTCCTTGGTCATTTCTTATGTTCAGGACAGCCTTATGCATATCCCATGCATGCTTAAATTCTGTCACTGTATTAACTTCTACCACTTCTGCTGGTAGGCTATTCCACTTATCTACTACCCTCTCAGTGAAGTAAAACTTTCTTACATTACGTCTAAACCTGTGTCCCTCTAGTTTTAGACTATGGCCTCTTGTCCTAACATTTTTACTCCTTTGAAATATACTTCCATCCTGTACTTTGTTGAATCCCTTCATGTATTTGAATATTTCTATCATATCCCCTCTCTCTCTTCTCTCCTCCAAGCTATAAATGTTCAGATCCTTTAGTCTATCCTTATATTTCTTTTCCTGTAGACCAGTCACCATTTTAGTAGCCCTTCTTTGAATTTTCTCTAGAGTATCAATATCCTTCTGGAGATGGGGTCTCCAGTACTGTACACAATACTCTAGGTGAGGTCTAACTAGAGATATGTAGAGTGGCATGACTACTTCCCTTTTTCTACTACTAATGCCTCTAGCTATACAACCCAGTGCCCTGCTTGCATTCCCCACCACTTTATTACATTGCCTGCTTACCTTTAAGTCATAATAGTATATTATTCCTTTGGATTTTTATGTCCTAAGTTCATTATTTTACATTTATCAGTGTTAAACTGCATCTGCCACACTCTCGTCCATTCCTCCAACCTACCCAAATCATTCACCATTTGGCTTATTCCCCCTGGAATGTCTACCCTATTGCAGATCTTTGTATCATCTGCAAAAAGGCATAGCTTTCCTTGAAGACCTTTTGCAATATCACTAATAAAAATATTAAAAAGAATGGGCCCCAGTACAGATCCCTGAGGTACTCCACTAGTAACACTCCTTTCTTCCGAATATTCTCCATTGACTACCACCTTCTGTCTCCTGTCACTCAACCATTGCCTTATCCATTTCACTATTTTTACATCTAGACCCAAACACTGCAATTTATTTATGAGTCTTCTATGAGGGACACTGTCAAATGCTTTACTGAAATCTAGATAAGCTATATCTGCTGCTTCTCCTTGATCTATTATTGTAGTTACCCAGTCAAAAAAATCTATGAGGTTAGTTTGACTAGATCTCCCTGCTGTAAACCCATGCTGTTTGGTATCTTGCAAGCCATTCATATTGAGATATTCAACAATTCTTTCCTTTAGCATAGTCTCCACTAATTTTCCCACTACTGATGTAAGACTTACTGGTCTGTAGTTACCAGACTTTTCCCTTCTACCTTTTTTGTGAAGCTGTACTACATTTGCTATCTTCCAATCTTCTGGAACTACTCCTGTTGATAGTGAATGATTAAATAATTCTGTTAAAGGTTTTGCCAGAACGCACTTAAGTTCTTTTAATAACTTTGGGTGTATCCCATCTGGTCTCATTGATTTATCTGTTTTTACCTTAGAAAGTTGAAGTAGAACTTCTTCCTCTGTAAACCTACTTGTTTCCCATGTCTTGCTATTTCTTTTTTCTAACAGAGGTCGCTTCTCTTCATCTTCTTCTGTAAAAACTGAACAAAAATATTCATTGAAACAGGCAGCTAGCCCTTTATTCTTATCTACATAGTTTGCATTTTTTGTTTTCAGTCTAACTATTCCTTGTTTCATTTTCTTCCTTTCATTTATATATGTAAAACATGTTTTATTCCCCATTTTTTATTGACTGGGCAATTTTTTCCACCTATCTTCTTCCTTCTGCGTCTGCTTATATTTCTTAAATGCTTCTTTTTTCTCCTTTACTAGATTTGCCACTTCTGCGGAGTACCACAGTGGTTTCTTTTTCTTTTAGTCTTGCTGACATGCCTAATGCAATTCTCTGTTGCGTTTAGTAAAACGCATTTCAGATAATCCAATTTTTCCTGGACTCCATCTAAAGATCTCCAAGTTGTTAAAGACTGACATAAAAATGTTTCCATTTTAAAAAAATCAGCCTTTCTAAAGTCTAGAACCTTTATTTTTGTGTGGCGCAACTCCTCCTCTGTCTTTATATTAAACCACACAGAATGATGATCACTGGAGCCCAAACACTCTCCTACAGCTACATCTGATACCAAGTCTTCATTAGTAAATAATAAAGCTAGTGTGGCTTCCTTCCTTCTATGTGGATGATGAGTAATATATTTATATTTCCAAATGGAAGATTGGTACTTTTTCTCTGCTAACTCTAGGTTGCCAGTAAAATACAAGGCACTAATTCTCAGTTAACCTTTAAGACACGCCAACTGCTCAGATTTTCATGATATCCGTACATGATTACAAGTAGATAATCGGTGGATCCATCATTGTGATCCATATACATTTGTTTAAAGAAGAAGTACATTTTTTTTTTGTAAAACAATACATATAGTCCCTTTTCTGCTGAGTAAAACATGTTTACTTTCACTGCTGAGCTCAAGCTTTTAGCAAGATGTCCAACTGTTATCCAAATCACATTTCCTTTTTTTTTATTTTTATTTTATTTATTTATTTTTTCTAATAATGCACTTTATGGGAGAGCTTAACCCTTTGAATGCCAGAAGGGTACGTAACACATTGCAAAGCAATGCGCTGCGTACCCCTCTGGCACTCAAAGGGTTAAGGTATAGATTATGGCTTTCCATGGATAATAACAGTAAAACACCTGATAGACACAGTAGAACGTGGGCATCTAATCACATAAAAAGTGTAACCTGTAACTTTTGAATGAAAAACCACCCGACAGTGGACTCCTTAAGGACTGGCATTAAAGTGGTACTGTCAAAGTAAATGATTTTGAAATACCTTAACTTTCTGTTACCTATTTTTATTTCAGTAGTTGATCAGATATGTAGCTCTTTTAATGTGTCAGTTTATGCAAAATACTACTACTGTCTGGCAGGAAGTGGCAGCTGGGATGGAAAACAGTGTGGAATATAAGTATGCATGCTAGCCTATACTGTCTGATTTTCATCAACTGACAAAACTAAAGATTAAATAAAAAATGGCTAACATAACATATGGGTGCTTTTGAAAACTCTTTGACATTCCCATTCTTTATTGACTCACAAACCAGTAATTCTGTCCTGCAGGTTCCTCCACAGGCTTTCTCTGGGAATGTGAGATTGCATGCTTCCAACCCAAATTTATCTACTATAGATTATGCAGAAGAAAAACAATACTCCAGTGGTTCTGAAAATTCTGAGTTCACCAAGATGCAGGACAATCTGTGTCATATTGCACACAAAGGTGAGAGCATCCAGTTCTAGTTTCTAATGTATGATATGTTCATAAATGTAATGTATGTAACTGCATGGAGGGCCTTATTCATGAAGCTGAAGAGGTTCAGTTCTGGAACAAACCATATGCACCACATGTTTCAAATGAGAAGTCATCAGTAATATACAGATTTAAGTATGACTTTCAATTCCTTGAATGCAGCTGTGATCTCCAACACATTCCTTCACAGTGACATATCTAGCATCTATGGTGTTAGAAGACCCATTTAAATCAATAACAGCAACCACAGTGGTGCTCGACTACAAAAGTAATATGTATTCAAGTAAAATGAAATGCGCTCACATTTATAGTTGAATAGCCAGTGACCAAGCACTGATCAGCTGAAGAACTTTAATGTAATTATCCTGCTCCTGTTCAGGTCTCCATGGGACTCTGGAACCAAATAAAAATAAAGGGATAAAGTATTCAAATATTGTTTATTCAGTTCATATAAAATACAAGCCCTCCACACCATGTTTCTATGGTTGAACACCATTTCCTCACGGCACCAGGCTCTCAAAAGAATCTCTCTCTCATCACCTCTCTTGGCTACCCATAAGGTGTCTTATTTCATGCTAAATTCTTCTTTCCGTAAAGCCTTTCTCTTCTTCAGCACCCTCTTACATTTCTGCTCTTATCTTTCACTTCACCCCTTCCAGTCACCTACATTCTTCTAAAGGATTTCTTCTGTCCGCTCCTTACACAACTCGGGCCATCTCTCGGTTTCAATCATTTTCACTGGCTGCCCCATGACTTTGAGGTGCACTCCCTGTTACCATTTACCAGTCATCCACACTTATTACTTTCAAGCATCATCTTAAAACCCACCTGCTCAAGAAGGCATCTCAGTAACAATATTATCATTATGTACACTAACTTTCACATCCAAATTGTTCTGCCCTTCCCTTACAAAAACCTTGTACTTTAAATGTATCCTCCCTCTAATACTGTCTCTATATGTTGACACCATTAATAATTAGATTGTAAGTTCTTTGGGGTAGAGTCCCCTTCCAATTGTATGATTCCTTTCACTGCACTTTTCCCTGCTACTAATGCAATGACTACACTTTATCCTGATGCTCTTATAGCGCTACATACATAGAGACAAATACCTACATACATACATACCCACATTCATATATAATGGAAGCAAGGCAATGGCACTCCTAAAAATTCTAGAACTTACCCTTCTCCTTCTTTGACTTTAGCCTCCCCCCCACAGGATGAAATTAAGGCTGTCCTTGATGCAATTAATCTCTTGTTACTCAACTCTTCCCAACGAAACAAAAACTCACTGTTGCCATGTGCACACAGAAGATTTCATAGGTTGCAAATCTTCCACTTGGAAAATCTCAATGGAACCAGATGACCTGACTGACTTATTCTACAAAAATTGCCCCATCACGCTCTGCTCACCTTTAGCAACCACTTTAATGAACTAGTGCACAACAAAGACTTTCCCAGAGTAATTATCTGAGTCTTCCATATCACAATTCCTAAGGCAGGTAAAGAAGATTCCCTTTGTTCCAACTCTAGACTAATATCTTGGTTTAACGCAGATGTCAAAATATATGCTAAACCCTTAGGAAATAGGCTAAACCGTATTCCCCCCTATTAATTCATACTGATCAGTCTGCTTCTTTCCTGGATGACAGAGCCCAAATAACACCAGACATATAATTGATATTATTCATCCAGCAGATAAATATATCTCCTCCTTGTTATTGCTTTCTCTGGATGCAGAAAAAAAATTTGGTGGCAAAAAATGTGTACTTCCAGTATGAAAAGATTTTGAATTCAATATCTGTTCTTAAAGTGATAGTAATACTTAAAATGTAAAAAAAAAAAAAAAAAAAACTATGCTGTAGGGTTTATCCCCCTGAGTAAAACAAGGGCACTCCCACTGCTGAAAGGCGTTTTTTTCCAAATGTTTTTACAGAGTAAACGTGAAATTTTTATTTAGGTGCAATATCTCAGTGGCCTGAAATTGTACAGTGGCGCAGTTCCTACACCATCCTATGGACAGCTCTTTTCAGTTGACCATAAATCTCCATAGGATGGTGTAGCAACAGTTCCACAGTACAATTTCAGGCCACTGCGATACTGCACATAAAAAATTCAAGTTTGAGCTGTAATGACTTTTGAATAAAACACCTTTCAGCAGTGGGAGTAAGTACCCTTGTTCTACTCAGTGGGATAAACCCTACAGCATATTTGTTTTTACAGTTTAAGTATTACTATCCTTTTAAATGTGACGGTTACTCTATAGTTATCTCCATCAGCTTCAGTTTTCTTTTCTAGTTCTACCTATCTCCCCTTTTCTCATTGTTGCCCTTACTATAGAAGAAGAAAACGGAGCAAACCATTCTCTAAGAGTAGTATTTTCTCACTGGGACGATCCTTCACCAACACCCATAAACCACTACTCATATTTACACTACTTGCCTCTTAGTATAACCGCTTATGCTGGTTTTCACTCCAGCTCAGTATACTTCACTCGAGCTTTCAGGCTCCAAGCCACTCTGTTCACCACCACTCTTCTGGGACTTAAAGAAATTTTATGTGAAAACAGCCACTCTAACACTGGGCCATATTATGCCTAATGCAATGCAGGCTGCAACTCTTTTATTATTTTGATCTCTTTTTAAAAAGAGCGTGTTTAGAGCTTTTTCAGAAATTTAAGCTGTCAAGTACAAAGCAGATAATAAACATCCGAGTGAATAACACCAGCATACAGAATTAAAAAACAGTGAATAGTATATAGAAGACAAAATGGTATGTCTATAATTAAAAAAGCCTAACGCGTTTTGTGACTCAGTAGCCACTTCTTCAGAGGCTTGCATATATCCTTACTATAGAACTACTAGCAGACACAGTATGCCAACATCCCAGCATTCAGGGAATTTTGGGGCCGTTTTATGAACAAAAAGTTATATATATATACTATTTGCAGACATCATATTGACACTTTCAGACCCCAGAGTGTATCTGACAAACTTCAATTGAGTCATGCTATAAGATTAACTTTAATAAATCTAAAAATTTGAATGTGGGATCCTTAGCTGTATTGGTGGATGGCCAGAAACAAAAATACCCCTTACTTATTTACAGCTATCTTTATACCTATGCTCCTTCTATTTAAGCATTTCACCCAACAATGGCATGAGACCTCCTGGCTCGGAAGGATCGGGAGTTTTAAGATGCTACTTCACAAAATGTTATATTTATTTAGTATATTACTGTTTGTACTCCCCCAGCCCCAGGCTAAATTCTTTAAGAAAGCGAAGAGCATCATATCCAAATTGTATTAGTCCAATAAAAGTCCCAGATTATTTTTTCATTGTTGCAGAGGTCTAAACTCAAGGGTGGCCTTGGCATCAAACTTTACCATGCTGCGTCCATTTTGGGCCAAACAATCTTTAGGAGTTTGCCACCAAAAACCATGCGTTGATCTTGAGAATAATAGTAGTATACCTCCTCACAAGCTTTTCTCTATACCAGAGTTGTAGATCCCTGCTTTTAACCAGTCTTGACTTATAGGTATTCATCCCTTTAGAATCAGGTATTCCTTGCATGATGCATTAATATAGTTCCCTTCCCCTCTCCTGCCCCTCCCACCTTCAGCCTTGAGAGAATTTACTCTAGGTCATGACTTCTCTGACTGGCAGCATTTGGATATAAACCGATAATATATATAATAATATATAATAATCATGAGCCAGCTTTGATTTTTTTTTTTAATTTTGGTTACATAATCAATTGCAACTTAATCCCTCATTGCAACCAAATGGAAATGTTTGAACCCACCATTATGATAAATGTTAATTCTAGATATGAACACAGTCAGAGAACCACTCCATACACTGTTTTCCTTGGCACTCTAACACTAAGAGCTTAGCTGAACCCTGTGACTGGTAAATCTCTTTCCTTCACTACATACTTTTCCCTTCCCTCATCTTGTGTTCCCACATTTTTTGTCACTTATTATCTCTTTTCTGTGCTCTCTTTATTTGTCCTTGTTTGATAAAGTGGAAAACAGGCTGTTCCTTTGTAATTAACCATTATGAAAGACTACACAAATCTAGTAGACGTTTATTGATGTACACTTTGTTCTTGAATTGTGGGCAAACTGTCATTACAATTGTATTTCTATACCTGACAATGTATTATTATTCCTGTTGTTCTACAGTAAGCTTTAAACTGAAAAACAAATATTTAGAAGTACTCACATAGGATATAACAGACAAAACAGAATTTGTTTCCAAAAGCAGCTGAATGGATGATATAGTCCAGCTAATCAAGGCTGGGAACAGAAGGATGAATTAGCTTGTGGATGTCTTTGGCTCTGTCATAATAGAGAGTTAAGTTTGATCAAAGGTTTTATCTTATTTGATATTTTTATTTTGCCAATAATTTTTTGATTGTGTCAGCAAAACTGAACAAAACTTTGGATTCCAGTTAGCAAATAGTACCAATAGAACAGGACATACTAGTGTTTAAAATTAAAAAATTAAAATTTATGGCCATAATGTTATTGGTGCACATGCTAGCTACAATGAAACAAATGATCACTCTAGCAGTAGTACCTGCTTTTGTCAGTAGATGGCACTGCAGGACTACAAATTAGATTTGATGAACTACAGAATGTCAAGACAAACCTAGTCACCGGTAAACCAATACCCAAAAGAGATGTGGGAAAAAAGTGACAAGAGCTTTTACCACGTAACAAACCTAAAAACATATACCCAGTCTCGCAAAAAAATGAATAATAATTTGGACAAACATCTATGGAAATTCAATAGCAAAAAATTTTGTTAACCCCTTAAGGACTGGCCAATCTCTCACATGGCCGGCGCTTAAGGACCACGGACGTCCTGGCACTTCATGGGTCCTTATGGCCATACCTGGGAACTTTACAACATGGACTACCCGGAGGGTAGCCGCTGGATGAGCTCTATGACGCGATTCACGTCCGAAAAAGGGGCGGGGCTTAATCGTGACAGTGGGGGTTTGACCAAAAAAAAGACGCAAAAAGAAAAAAATTAGGCAGAATAGCCTGGGGAAGTAGGAGAATAGGATGAGGAGTGGGAGGAACGGGGTGGGATGGAGCACATGTGGGCACATCTGGCAAATTAGACTCTGCCCCGGAGACCCGGTAATACAGTGTTAAATCCGGAGTCTCCGGGGCAAAACCAGAGAGTTCCCAGCTATGCTTATGGCTCACCGACCCATGACGTGCCAGGACCATCAAGATTCCTTAATCCCTTAAGGACCGGCTGCACACGCGGCAGACACTTAAGGACCACGGACCTTTTTTTAAATATGGTCCGATTCAGGTCTCCTGAGAAGCCCTGAATTCCATGATGTACACGAATGTCCTTGGTCCTTTAGCGACTTACAGCCCGTTACGTACATGAACTTCATGGGTCATTAAGGGGTTAAAGCTACAATTAAGTTCTCACTCAAACTCATAAAAGCCTTGCAATACAGATTAAGTTCTTACAACTTAACTCCATGGGGCCATGCATTAAATTTGGAAGAATTTAACTTGTATTTTCCGTCTTTACTGCATTTGAGTGAACACTTTACTCACACAATGTAAAGTCTATATTTCATATAGCGGTGTAGCCTGTTCTGGACCTTCTGGATCTCTCCATGGGTAAAACAGAGTGGCATCCCACACCCTGAGCAGTGAAATAAAGCTGCATTGCAAAACTACCACAATTTAATTTTTTTTCTCCTGTAACATGCTACTTTTCAGTAACCTTATACTGAGCCTATTTCAAGTGTTAGTAATGTCCACAAAAAGTTTTATGCGTTTAGAAGACCTTAAAAAGCTGAGCTAAATGCAAAAAAAGTATCTCTCAAACCGCTACGGTTTAAGAGATACAGGTGCTTAAAGTTTGATCTCTCCTACTGACAGCTGTAAAGCTGTCTGCAGGAGATCTGTGTTGGTCGACACGGAGGCGCTTAAGTAGACCCGCAATCTCTTTATTTATCACGAATCCCTTCATGGTCTAAAACGAGTGCTTGAAAACCAGGCACACATTTTAGATCATTCCAATGAAGGGATTCGTGGTAAAGAGATCTCGGCACTTCTCAAGCGCCTCTGTGTCGGCCGACACAGATCTCCTGCTGACAGCTTTCCAGCTGTCAGTAGGAGAGATCAAACTTTAAATGCCTGTATCTCTTAAACCATAGCGGTTTGAGAGATATGTTTTTTTGCATTCAGATCAGCTTTTTAAACTCTTCTAAATGCAAAAACTTTTTTGTGGACATTACTAACACTTTCAGATGTGGTGCTAGCTGCACCAGTAGAGGAATTGATTGATAATGCATTTTTGATTACTGAAACTTACTCTCATTTTCCTCTTTCTCCCCTTAGCTTATTTCACTTTAAAATCTGCATATAACACAGTGTTCACAGAAAGGGAAAAGCTTAAGCAGTTTTTAGAACATGACTCCTCCCCATCTGCCCAAATTGTGGGTCTGAAGAATGCCTTATCATCGGTAAGAGATACTGTTATACTGGAAACGTCTGTGTATTGATGATGTCACAAACACTTAACCGCATTATTCCCGTGATTAGCTAAATTCAGTTTGTTATTGGAACTATGACAGTTTAACCCTTTAAAGTCCAGAGGGGTGCCCAGTCAATTCCAAAGCAATGAGCAGCCCACCACTCTGGTCCTTAAACTGTTAAAATGCACAGCGCTTCAAAAACACTTGTCAGAAATTAACTAAAATGATCAATATAACCATCAACAGACAGGCTCTCCATGTCCGTAGTACAACAAGCTGTGGAAACTTCTCTTATGAAGGAATGGCAGTACAGCAGCCACTTTTGGGTTGAAGCAGTATGGTTTAAGTCACAAGTTCACGGAAGATGCTTTGCACCTAAGAGGACAAACCTGAAATAGGATGGGCTGTTGGCTGTGAGAGGATGATCGGATCTGTAGTCCAATAACTGATACATTTGTTATCCTTTTTATTATAATTTTAGATTACATAAATGTTTTTAGCTGTTTGTGGGGTGTTACAATTTCCGTCTTCAGCCTGAAGCATGTATGTGATTGGTAGCATAACATATGACTTCCTTTCTTACTTTTCTATGGGTTCCTATTTGCTAAGGACACATTTATGGGGCGTAGGGTTTGTCTTTTAATGTAATGATCATAAAATGCTTACAGTTAATTTTTCTTGACTTTATCGATTAAAAGCAGTTAATGTTTTCTTTTGTCCTATGGAGGACTTGGGTTTAAAGCGGAACGTTCACTCTCCATAAAGTCGCCCTCCAAAAATTAGGCATATGACGACTAGCTTCAGAATAGTGCTATTAGCTCTCATAAGTACCTGGTTCTGAAGTACTCCTTAGTCTTCGGAGACCGGAAGCCAGACATCAGCGCAGACATCTTGCTTTAGTGACATCTGCGTTCTGCGATGTCGGTTCCCTTTCTCCTCTAGGAGGCATTGCACTGTGCCTTAAGGTACAGGAAGGGACTGACTGCACAGATGGCACTAAAGCAAGAAGCCTGGTCGCCATATGCCTAATTATTGGAAGGCAACTTTATAGAGGGTGAAAGTTCTGCTTTATACTTTGCACTTTAAAGGGATAGTAATGTTTCGCAATAAAAAGCAGTTCCATTTAATCTTCATAGTATTTGGGCCATGGAGAGTGTTATTTCAATGCTATCCGATTTGTAGTTCAAGAGTAATTGAATGATAAAGTATCCTCCTCCCGACCCTTTTACCTAGTGTAAGCCACCTCCCCTCAGATGTGGAATCTGGTCTCTTGACCAGACAGCTCACAGCAAGGGACAATCTTTTTACTGTGAGCATAAGGAAAACCCTGCCCCCTTGAGAAGTTTTGTCCCTTGCTGCAATCCATCCGGACAGTCTTGCTGCTCTTAGGTGAGCAGTATTATATCAGTAAAAGGGGAGGGAGGGGGACACTTTGTAGGTGGTGGTGAAGTTATGAAGCAGAGAGAGGCCATATCTGCCCATTCACCCCCCCCTCAAATCTGGCATTCTGCCACATAGTCTTATTTCTGAGATTTTTTTTTTTTATTGTGTTTGGTTGGATATGCCCTGGGTTTGTTCGGGGCTATATTTCCCTGTTCTAATACTTGCTGTATAGATGTATTGGGCGGTGTCCCCATGGTCTTGTGAAGGGGTACATTTAGTTGCTTTTTCTGCTGCTCTACTTCCCCACCACATTTTGCCTTCGACGTAACGCCCATCGTTTTTCCATAGATCCCACGTGCAGTACGGTGCTGGAGGGGCTTCATCCTTATTTAAACATAGAAACATAGACTTTGACGGCAGATAAGAACCATTCGGCCCATCTTGCCTTATGCCTATCCCATGCATGCTTAAATTCTGTCACTGTATTGACATCTACCACTTCTGATGGTAGGCTATTCCACTTGTCTACTACCATCTCAGTGAAGTAAAACTTTCTTACATTACATCTAAACCTGTGTCCCTCTAGTTTTAGACTATGGCCTCTTGTCCTAACGTTTTTACTCTTTTGAAATATACTTCCATCCTGTACTTTGTTGAATCCCTTCATGTATTTGAATGTTTCTATCATATCCCCTCTCTCTCTTCTCTCCTCCAAGCTATACATATTCAGATCATTTAGTCTGTCCTGATATTTCTTTTCCTGTAGACCAGTCACCATTTTAGTAGCCCTTCTTTGAATTTTCTCTAGAGTATCAATATCCTTCTGGAGATGGGGTCTCCAGTACTGTACACAATACTCTAGGTGAGGTCTAACTAGAGATCTGTAGAGTGGTATGACTACTTCCCTTTTTCTGCTACTAATGCCCCTAGCTATACAACCCAGTGCCCTGCTTGCATTCCCCACCGCTTTATTACATTGCCTGCTTACCTTTAAGTCATTAGAAATAATTACTCTCAAATCCCTTTCCTCTGTTGTCTCTGACAGCACAGTACCCTTAATAGTATGCTTTTCCTTTGGATTTTTATGTCCCAAGTGCACTATTTTACATTTATCAATGTTAAAGTGCATCTGCCACACTCCTGACCATTCTTCTAATTTACCTAAACCATTCACCATTTGGCTTTTTCCCCCTGGAATGTCTACCCTATTGCAGATCTTTGTATCATCTGCAAAAAGGCATACCTTTCCTTGAAGACCTTTTGCAATATCACTAATAAAAATATTAAAAAGAATGGGCCCCAGTACAGATCCCTGAGGTACTCCACTAGTAACACTCCTTTCGTCCGAATCTTCTCCATTGACTACCACCTTCTGTCTCCTGTCACTCAGCCATTGCCTTATCCATTTCACTATTTTTACAGCTAGACCCAAACACTGCAATTTATTTATGAGTCTTCTATGAGGGCAGCTCACACTTGCGGTTCGTCAGGGAGCTCCTACTTCTGCAATGTTGCGACTTCTTGCCAACATTTCTGAAGGCCAGCACTAGGTCTCTGTTGCTTTGTTTGATGCCATCCGTTGTTGGCAAGGGTTCCACCATGTCTGTGGTTCCTAGTCAAGCTCTTTGGCTCAAGATCTGGTCTGCTGACACTGCTTCTACGAAAGCATTGCTCTCCTTGCCCTTTCTATGCACTTCTCTGTTTGGGCCAGATCTTAAGGATCTGATCAGTGAGGCCACAGGGGGTAAGAGTACCCTCCTGCCTATGGTTTCCTGGAAGAAGACGCCTCTCAAATGTAATCGTCTTTTTCGTTTCTTCCAGACTGAGACACGTCAGATGAACCATGAGGTTCCCCCAGCTCTGCGTTCCTCCTCCAAGCCCAAACAATGATGGAAGCCTAAGGCATCCACCAAGCCCAGGACTTCTAAACCTTCTTCGTCATGACTCGCCAAACCCGGATCCCCACTCTGCTGTGGGTGGCCATCTGCACCACTACCACAGCGTATGGGATGACTCGGTGGTAGACGCATGGGTTTTGCATGTGGTGAAGGAAGGATACACCTCAGGGTGTAGAGACACGCCATTGGTTCAATGACGTCATCCGGGCCCTTCTGGACGAGGAGGTCCTGGAACCTGCACCCGTTCTGGACTGGGGTTTGGGTTTTTACTTAAACCTGTCTGTGGTTTCCAAAAAGGGACGGAGGTTGTCGTCCTATTTTGGGCCTAAAGGATCTCAATTCCTTTGTGGTCAAGACTCACTATCACCAGTAGTCCATAAGGACGGCGATTGCTGCCATGTCCCCTGGGGAATTCCTTGCTTCTCTGGATCTTCAGGACACGTTCCTGCACATCGCCATTCATCCAGAGAGCTGGCAATACCTCGGATTTGCCTGCGACTAAGGGCGTTTTCAGTTTTCTGCTCTTTTCTTTGGTCTGACTACTGCTCCTCAAGTCTTCAGTCGGGTCCTGGGAGTATTAGTGTCCGCCCTCCATCAGAACAGCATCTGAGTCACTCCATACATGGGTCCTGGTTCGCTTCATGTATAATTGGTTGCTGTTCAGTCCTAGAGAGCACCAGTAGATTGGTTGTTTTCTCCAGTACGCGGATACTGGTTCGCTCCTTGTATTTACCGGTTGCTTGTTGCAAGATCTATCAGCACCGGTCGAGGCTGTGTCTCCACTGCACATATACTGGTTTGCTCCTGCACTACTGACTATCCTGTGGGCCTCAGTCTATCATCCTATGTGATTGGTCTATCCACCTAGCCAATCACCGAGGCCATAGTTGCTGCCATCCTGTCCCGCAGTCCAGGCTGCCTTGCCCGGTATATTGGTAAGGCCGGTAGAACCTATTCCTCTTTATACCAACTTTGGGTTGCCTTACCCGGTATTGGCAAGGCCGGTAAAGCCTCTGTCCTTGCTGTACCAGTCTCCTGGCTGCCTTGCCTGGTATATTGGCAAGGCTGGTAGAGCCTATAATATTCGTAGTACCAGTCTCCAGGCTGCCTTGCCTGGTATATTGGCAGGGCCGGTAGAGCCTATAAGATTCATTGTACCAGTCTCCTGGCTGCCTTGCCCGGTATATTGGCAAGGCCGGTAGAGCCTACACTATTCGCTGTACTAGCCTCCAGGCTGCCTTGCCCGGTATATTGGTAAGGCCGGTAGAACCTTTTCCATCTTGTGCCACCTAAGGTTGCCTTACCCGGTATTGGCAAGGCCAGCAGAGCCTGTGTCTCATTCTTTGAACCACTACTTATGCTACTTTGTAAATCGCGATGTTATATGTATATGCTACCCAATAGGGTTATCTTTAAACTTTTCAATAAAGTTGTGTTTTTACCTAACTCTGTGTCTGAGAGTCTTAACAAACCATGACACCCGTTTGCCATGGCTCACACCAGGAACTCCAGATGGTTGTGATCCAGGTGTGCAGGGGTCAGCCGGAGCTCCTGAAGATGTCAGTGTCCCTCCCTCCTCGTGTGGAACTGAGTCGCGGTAGCTTGACCTATCCAATCTGCGGAAGGGCAGGCCCTTCCTGGTGTCCTTCTGGACCATAATGATGACAGATGCCAGCCTATCCGTCTGGGGAGCGGTTCTGGGTCATCTGAATGCTCAGGGACGGTGGTCTCTGGAGGAATATCTCCTTCCCATCAACTTGTTGGAGCTTCGGGTGATATTTCGTGCCCTTTGCCACTGGATGTGCCAGCTGCAGGACTGTCCGGTCTGGGTCCAGTCCAACAACACCACGGCTGTGGCTTCCATCAACAAGCAGGGCGGAACAAGACTCACAGCTTGGCTAGAGGTCAAGGCTATTTTGCCCTGGGCAGAGAAACATGTTCCTGCCATACCCGCAGTTCATATTCCCTGTGTAGACGACGTCCTGGCAGACTTCCTCAGTTGACACACAGTAGACAGCGGAGAGTGGGAACTGCATCCACAGGTGTTCAACCTCATTGTTCAGAGGTGGGCTCTTCCATGCATCGACCTAATGGTGACAAGACACAACCGGAAGATTCAGATCTTCTGCTCTCTCTGGAGGGGTCCTCTGGCTCTAGCAGTGGATGCCATGTCCATTCCTTGGATGTTTCCTCTGGCTTACATCTTTCCTCCCATTCCCATGTTGCACAGGGTGATACGGAAACTGAGACTGGAGCTCTGTCCAGTCATTCTGATCGCTCCGTACTGGCCTCAGCAGGCTTGGTTTCCGGAGCTTCTGGATCTATCAGTGGCGGAGCCTTTCCGGCTCCCTAGCCATCCGGATCTTCTTCTACAGGGTTACCTGTGGAAGGAGGATGTCCATCGTCTAGATTTGAGGGCTTGGAAATTGAATCCTCAATACTGTGGAAAAAAGGGTTTTTCTTCTGATGTGGTGGCGACTTCGCTTAGTGCACATAAGCATGTTTCCTCTAAGACTTACCATCGAGTCTGATCTACCTTTCTCTCTCGGTGTGCTGATAAGGACCTATCTCTGTATTTTGATTTCCCTATGGGCCTGGCCTTCCTACAGGAAGGTGTGGGCAAAGGCCTCAGTTTGAGTTCCCTTAAGGTTCAGACATCTGCACTCTCTGTTTTCTTTCAGAGGCTCATTGCTATTCTTCCTGATGTCTAGGTTTCAGGGCGTTGCTCATATTCGTCCTGTATTTCAGACTCCCACTCTTCAGTGGGATCTTAACTTGGTTCTGGGCATCCTTCCGTGCCCTCCTTTTGAGTCCTTTGCTCTATTCCTCTACGTCTGCTGACGTGGAAAATGGCTTTTCTCCTGGCAATTGTGCATGTTCGCCGTGTCGCTGTTTCACAAAGACAAGGCAGTGCTTCGTACCTCACAGGACTTTCTCCCGAAGGTGGTGTCTGAGTTCCACATTAATCAGGAGATTGTGGTGCCTTCTTTCTGCACTGGTGCATTCTTTCTGCCCTGACCCTTCCTCTGACAAGGAGAAGGGACTCCAGTTGTTAGATGTGGTGCGTTGTCTCGCGTCTCGACAGTCTGACGCACTGTTCGTCATCCCTGAGGGTCCCAGGGCAGGGAGATCTGCATCCAAGTGACCATTGTGTCTTGGATTGAGTCCACTATTTGTAAGGTTTCCGAACTACGGAAGAAGCCTGTTTCCTTTCCAGTCACGGCTCCTTCCACTAGATCTGTTGGGGCTTCTTGGGCTTCCAAGCATCAGGCGTCAACTGATCTGTTGTGCAAGGCCGCCACTTGGTTGTCTGTGTACACCTTTTTGAAGCACTACTGTGTTGATGTGCTGGCGTCGGCTGATGCCCGTTTTGGGAGACAGATCCTGGAGGCAGTTTTGCCTGTCTAGGATCTTCTTTGGTTCTACCCAAAGTTACCAGTAACCAATATGGATTAAGAGAAAAGGATTTAACAGGTAAGATTAAAATCCTATTTTTCTGGTTTTGCTGGAGATAAAACAGCCTTCATTAAATGCAATTATATATAAATAACTTTTCCTTTATGTCAGCTCTGACATTTGGCTTAGAATGTCATTGTACTTGTTTCTTTGTTTTTTCTTTTTACTGTAAGATTACTTGTATCTCAGTGTCCTTAGCTTATTTTTCCTTTATATTTTTCTTAGCTTCTTTTTGATTGATAGTAGACACAAAAGCTAATGAAACTGCTTTATATATAGCCCTTGGATAACTGCAGCTACTACACAGGTAACTGTCACCTCTTAAATGAGAGAGCAAAGTCTGTGAGTAGCACTGTGCAGTGCATTACACCTCTGCAGTTAATGTCTGCAAAATGACATCTGTGTTGTACATAAGAATAAGGCACATCATGTGGAGCTGCCTGATTGATCTTCACATACTGGCATTCTCTGCATCAGAGTTTGGCATTGCAAAGGTCATCTTTTGTTTTCATGTTAAGAATGACTATCTTTGAAGACACAAATCCTATATCCTCCTTCTGTTTACTTATTCCAGTTCATTTGAATGAATTTAATTATGTTGTTGCTCACAGTATCATCATACATAATTCCTATTTTAAATGCACAGTGCCTCCTGGAACACAGTTGTTATAAGTAGAGTGTTTAAAGGACTAAATTAAAACAGATCACATTCACATAAAAGCATTAAAGAAAAACTATTTAACAGGTTTATTATACTATTCTAGCAATGGTGAGTTTTTGTAGTGAATTACTTCTCTGGTAATGGTGGTGGTGATATTTTTTAATCTTTTTCCAATATCATCCAGTTCTAGGGTTTTGCAGCATGTACACACAGTTTGAGCTTGCTACAATCCAACTTGGTAACTGCTCTTCCCAGCCACAGGCAGGTCTGTGTTCAGAATATGCATCCTCCATTGTACCTTTTTGCCTGCTTTAGCCAATTATCCTATTGTTTCCACAAATCCCATTTTTGTCAGATGCTATAACTCCTTCATCTTTATGACTCAAATAGTCTCAAGACACAGGCCTCAGGAGGAGTCTGCCTATGTGTCTTAGACTACAAAGTAGTCAGCATTTAGGGAGATATAGCTGGTCTTTCTCGGATTACAACAGTCCCAACTCTCCCAGTGCTTGCTGGGACCAGAGAAGAGTGGCAGAGCCCTTGTAAGTCCCACTGAACAGAGAAACCAAATCTCTCAGCAATACATAATGCTTCTCCTTCATATGATGACTGGGGCTCCTTCAAATTACCCCTTGTAGTCTGCCGAACTTTGCCTACTTTAGTCTGTGGTTGTTTGAAGCACTCATAGGACGGATCCAGTGGGAAAGACTGGTAGCTGGGGCACTTCAATAGTAACCCTTGGATTAGCCGTCTGTTAAAGCAGATTATTTTTCACAGATGTTGCCGAATTACCTCTGTTTCCAAGTAGCAGTTGTTCCGAGTGACTAAAGGAAAACTATGCTCCTCTTTGTTTGGCTGTTGCATATCTCCATTACATGATACTTTCTGTATCAAAATACTAAGCTGGAGAAAACCTATGTGGCCCTTTTAGATTGTGATCCTCAGTGGACTAGACTTTAATATCTTCAGTGGGAGGTTGAAAGAAGCAGGGGAGGGGGCAGCTGAATTTACTGGACACAGAGAAATAAAAAAAAACAAACAAGAGTAAGACCGATGTCCAAACTAATGCCTGAGGTGATATTTTTGGCCTTGTGCATTGCTAATATACCCATTCATGCCAATACTTTTAGTTATCTTTAATGCAGAATATATATGTTTATTTAGCAAAATTTAAGGTAGCCAAGCTATAGATTGCATAGTCAGCATAAAGTCTAATTTTTGCTTGCTGATTTTTATTGTTATTACATAATTCAGTAGTGTCTGGCCCTCAATTCAATATATGTTTCTCAGTTTGGCCCTTAAGGAAAAAGGTTTGGATATCCCTAAGGTAAGGTATGTGGGGTCACTTGGAATTGTTGGAAATTAGGTCCCCAATGCAGCAAGTTAAGAATTTATTTATTTATTTATTTATTTTTTTTTAGTAGGAAGCACTTCCCCTTTAAATACAAAATTTACAAAGCATTACAGGTATAACCCTTTGAGTCTGGCACTCAAAGTTTTAAATTTAGTTTTGTTCATTTTGTTCACATTTCCATTCTAATAATATTTAACACTTTAATGGAACAGTAAACTTTTTCTGAATAAACATATTGTATAGCATTCCCTGATGAGTAATACAACGATACTCCGACTTCTGTCACGTGCATCTTTCCAGAGTTATTACTGTCTAAACTGTTTATTTTACATTAACATTGTCACCTAGTGGTAGTTTTCAATTACTTAAGTCTGTTGCATATTTCTCCATAGTGTGGTAGAAATTGCGGAGTCATTCCCGACAGAACGTTCAGGAAGTAATCGCACTCTCACACATTTCCTGACAGTTTGAACTGTTATAACATTTGAATAAAACAACTGACAGCAGTGGGAGTGTCCATGTTTTGCTTAGCAGGAAAAATAAAGTTTATTGCTTCTTTAAGGACAGAGGGGTGAGCAACACGTTGCTTTGTTATTTTTTGTGCATTCTTCTCTGATCCTTAAACAACCTCACATATTCATCAGAGTTTTTAAGGAACTTGGCCTCAACTGTATGTTTGCATTGAATGTTGTGTAATTTTTTCCCCTCTTAAGGTAGGATTTCATATTTAGTTAACGGTAGAAGCAGTTTGCCATGAAAAATCTATGGTAGTTCTGGTCAACTTTTTCTTTGGGTGGAGAATTGCATAATATGGGGAAAAAAAAAAAATTTAAATTAATTCCATGGTGAACTCAGATCAGACATGAGTTATCCAAATCCTACTGTGGGGCCATAGACTGCTACCTTTGTTAGGGGAAAATGCTGTCTTTGATATAAAAAAAAACATTGGCTCCAAATCCTCTTTTTACTACCCTACTGGTAAAATATCAGCTATGAGCGTTCCTATGGATTGGTTAAGACCCACATGTTAACAGTTGGTCTGTGATAATTGTGGTTTAAGAATTAAAATGTCCTGTATTTGTCTGGATAAAAGGTGACCCCGAATGTAAGTGACCCCCCCCCCCAACTTTTAAATTTCGCATGTTAAAAAAAAAAACCTAAATATAAAGTGGCCCTTATTCCCTCCCTTATCCCCTCTTGGTCTCTATATCTCCCTGTACCTCACACCCAGGAGCAGCCATCAAGATGTGCCTGTGTCCTTTCTTTCATTTCTGTTTGGACAAACATGATACTTCCCAAGTGAAACAATCATCTCAAACAACCCAACCACTGTTGTTTTATATACATTTTTTTTTTCTATCTCCAAATATTCCAGGCTG
Organism: Rhinophrynus dorsalis; assembly: GCA_037306005.1. Lineage (NCBI taxonomy): Eukaryota > Metazoa > Chordata > Amphibia > Anura > Rhinophrynidae > Rhinophrynus > Rhinophrynus dorsalis. The sequence continues at coordinate 363,555,336 of CM074723.1, read as the reverse complement.
TAAAACAAAACACAGATCTAAAAGAACGATTGCGCAGAATTCATGCTGAGTCTTTGCTTCTTGATTCAGCCTCTAGTTCAAAGTCCAGTCCATTGAAGGTGGGTGGAGATCTTTTTTTAATATTTTTATATATTTTGGTCTCCCCGTTACTTTTTTAAGCATGATTTGTACTGCGAGTTTACATAAAAAATTATATTTTTTTAATTTTTTGCTTCTTGTGGGTGATTTAATTTTCCTCCTATTGCAAACTTTTCCAAGTTTTTATTTGCTCTAATTTTTGATGTATCCATACTATTACCTCCAAAGTTGTATCACAGACAGGACTGTAAATATGTTGGCCAAGCTTCAACAAACCCACAACTTGAAAGTGAGTTGAGGATAGTAATGTATGCTATACACAAGGTCCACATTTAGGTAATTTTCATGAACTAGCTTAGGTTTGTTTTCAGTTTTTTTTGTAAAAAGGTTTGCTCAGGTTTAACTGTTAGAAGTGAACAGGGTACTACTATTCCATGAAATGTTATACATATTGAATACATTTTTTTATCTTAACTGCTCACTTATATATTTATTTTTTAATTTGTCTCAGATTATCAGAAACTTTCGACTCTGATCATATTGTTTACAGTATCTTATGTCGTTTTGAGTGTGATGCACAAAAATATATATTTTATGTTATTTTTTTTGTAATCAAAGTTTCTAGTATGCAACTTAAATATATATTTGAAATTGTGGCAATAATCAAAAGGAAAAAAGTTTTGAGTGTATGCAAATGTGAGCCCTACTTAACCCATTAAGGACCTGAGCAGTGTACAGAACATTGTAAAGCATGCCCTCTGGTCCTTAAGGGGTTAAAATAAGTTCCAAAATGTTTTTAGAATATCTAACGAATGGTTATCCTCAAACAATGGGGATGAAAGCAGGCAGTTACAAAGATATTTCTTTATCAAATAAATACTTGCATGAGTCATAGCACAAATGTTTTCTCTGTCGTTCACTGTGGAACACAGGAACCATGGGATAAAGTCTCCTACTGCAGGAGGGCAGAGAACTTTTCAAAAGGTCCCTGAGGTGTAGACTCCCTCCTCCCTTCCAATTTACGCCTTCCTGCTAAAGTCGGTTTTAAGTGACCTCGTCAACAGGAAGGTTTCATGACGGGTCTTACTGATTCTTCTTTTTCATTTTTACTTCTAAAGATATGGGGCTGTATAATCCCCCAATAGGTGGCCTCCAAGTTAATGGCTTCCTAATTAATGGGTTGGGTGCCATTTTCAAATGGCTCAAGAACCACACTGCCAAAAGACTACATCTCCCAGAATTCCCTGTTTTCTGGTATGGGAAGAGATGGTCTTTGAGTAATCCTCTTCCTTTTTGGATTTTGAATGCTTCACAGAGGCTAAGCTCTCACTCCTTCTTGCCAGTTTAACCCCTTGCAGTTAAATAAATACTTTTGTATACCTGTGAGTACTTTTTTCTCTTATATTCATGCTACATTGACTGTCTTTTGTTTTATTTGGGGGTTCTTCTGACCACACCACAACCCAAGAGAAACATGGACAAGTCCACGGCTTAGGATTCTGGTGTCCTCCTAACTCCTTTAACCTGTTGCTCATTGTGCCAAACTGTCCTTCCTATGGAGTATTCTGGTACCTTATGTCCCTCTTGCCCTGTGGCCCCTGCACAATCTATGGGGCCCTCATCCACTGACCAGAAACCAGTTTGGGTTAAGGATCTGATCTCTTCAGTGTTCTCTTCTTCTATATAACGGCTCCTGGTCTGTGGGACACCTGGCACCCCCCAGCACCTATATTTGTGGGTCACACACAGCTTTTTGGGGGCTTCATCTGCTGAAGAAGGGAAGACTGATTGAGATTATTTAGATTAATCTCTGTCATTTCGGGATTTCTATGAGCATGACTCTAGACCCTCTGTCTTATTCGGACAACCCAGGAGACTCGGCGTGAATCGGAGGTCCCTGACTGGCTCCTCTTCCTCTGACATCTTTTAAGAGACAAAAATAGGAGCGCTCTATGTTTCGTCATCATCATTCCTTACGCCAGGTGTTTTGTTTTTTTTTGTTTTTTTGTTTCTTTTTATACCTTTCTTTGGATCAACAGGGGTAATCTGGCACAGGCTGGACTTGATGAACATATGTCTTTTTTCATCCTCATCAATTATTTTACTACTATGTAATAAAACCGCAAAAGATAAGCTTGGCCTGAAACAGAACTAATTAACATATTGTGCCACCAAAACAAAAAAGTTAATTTCACAAAACTTTATTTTTTTTTAAATACAGAAGATGGTTAGGACAATATGTAGGCAGATTTTAATTCTCTGTTAAATGAGCTAAACTCCTTGTAGGATGACAGGTACACTTTGAGACCGGATTACTTTAACACCAGGTGCTTACTGAAGATTCATATTGCTGGGTTGTATATGAGATAAATGTTCTCAGAGCACTTGAATGTGCACTGTGATTATGCAGGGAGGCTGAAATCAACTGCTACAAGACTGGAGCAGTCTGTTTCAGCTTCACCCTTGTTGAGCAGGCACATGTGATTGCACAGATGTGCCGGAACCCCTCAATCCTTAAAGGGATAGTAATACTTAAAATGTAAAAAAAAAATATGTTGTAGGGTTTATCCCCCTGAGTAAAAAAAGGGCACTCCCACTGCTGAAAGGTGTTTTATTCAAAAGTTATTACAGCTCAAAACTGAAATTTTAGGTGCAATATCCCAGTGGCCTGAAATTGTACAGTGGCGCTGTTGCTACACCATCCTATGGAGATTTATGGTTCCGGGACCAGAGCTGTCCATAGGATGGTGTAGCAACAGCAACACTGCAATTTCAGGCCACTGGGATATTGCACCTAAAATTTCAGTTTTGAGCTGTAATAACTTTTGAATAAAACACCTTTCAGCAGTGGGAGTGCCCTTGTTTTACTCAGGGGGAAAAACCCTACAACATATTTTTCTTTACATTTTAAGTATTACTACCCCTTTAATGGCTTAATGTGAGTTTTTTGCTGTGGAACAGTGTGATACACTTTTGTACACACCACACAGTCCTATCTCCTAAGATGGACACCAGGGTGGGAAAGATGGATTTGGGTCTCAAAGAGGGACAGTCCTCCCTAAAGTGGGACACTTGGGAGATATGCTGTAATCTTAAATGAGCCTCCATATTATGCTGGATTACGATCTCCACCATTCTCGAAACTTGAGAGCCAAAGGTTGCTGTACGGCTGCAGTGTAATTGGTTTTAACAATCTGAGTATCAGCAGGATGTTCACAATGTGTTAAGCATCCCCCTGGCACTCATAGGGTTAAAGGGGGCAAGGAAGTAATGCTAATTACTGTTTACAAGAGCGGTGCTGACATACTAAACAAACTGGTGCAATTCTTGTGCAGCCCAAGTTCACCATAGGGAATAAATAAAATTCTGAAAACTGTTGATTTAATTGGGACTTTTAACCCCTTAAGGAATGGCTGTGTAGCGCTCTGCTGGCAGTTAAGGTCCACGGGGCATTTTTTTTTGTGTGTGTGTGTGGATTGAATTCAGGGGTCCCCAAGAGACGTGCAGCTGCGTAGGGGACCCCTGAATTCACTGGTAATTAAGTGCAGGACTGCTGTGACAGTCCTAGCATGTCATTGGTCCTTAAGGGGTTAATCCTTTGAATTCTAAATGTTTCCACACTTGGAGACAGGTCTAGCATTCAAAGGATTACTAACCCTTTGAGTGTCAGAGAGGTATCCAATGCATTGCATTGCAATGTGGTGGATACCTCTCTGGCACTCAAAGGGTTAAATACCCATTTAAGTAGTTCTCCTCACTGCCCTTTTATGTTTTAGACATTTGTACTTGACCGTCCCATGGGATGAAATTATTTGCTAGCAGAATCTAAGAGCACTTGCCTCTAAATTGTGCAGGGCCGCAAACCTCACTGTTATGTCACATCTAGTCAATCATCTCAACAGGCAGGTCCCATTAGAGAACTGTTGACTTGAGACTATGAGACTAATGCTTTGTGAGAGCAAGCACAAGTCATTAAAAAATATATATATTTGCATCACCTGATAAATGTATCTGGTTTTTCTGTGACTTGTTTTTAGGGTTGCATTCTCCCTAAAGGACCCTTGAAATTTATATTAGAATTGCTAGTTTTTGAATTGTGTGAAGTGAACTTGTTTCTCGATTTTGAAATAATTTTTATGCTGCAAGGAAAATCACAAAGCAATTACTGTTAAGAACCATCTCTGTCTGAGAACCCTTAGATGTGAATACAATTTTCTGCCTTTTTCTGCTCCCAGTGGTATATGGTAAAGAGTTGCAGTGTGTTACCTTAAAGGGATAGTAATACTTAATATGTTAAAAAAACCTGTAGTTTAAACTAAACATTGTGCAGGTAGCCGGGATTAGGGAGGGAGCCAAGGATACACTACTTATGTTTGTCCTCTCTCTCTGCCCCTAAGGCCAATCAGCCCCTGTAAAATAAATAACTGTGCCTAAACTTAAAATTAACCATTTGAATGCCAGATGGAGGTAAGCAACGGATTGCAAAACAACACTTTGCTTACCTCTCTCTGGCATTCAAAGGGTTAATATTACGTTTAGGCACAGTTATTTATTTTACAGGGGGTCTCCAGGGGCCGACTGGACCAGGGGGCAGACGAGGACAAAAATAAATCAAGTAATATCCATTCTGGGCTCCCTTCCTAACCCTGGTTACCTATGGAGGACTATTTGTGCCGCTCTGTACAATGTTTTCTTATATCTTCTATATCCCTGTGAAATAACTAACTGTGCTTAAATAGAAAATCAACCCTTTGAATTCTAGAGAGAGGTATGAAACGCATTGCTTTGCAATGCAATGTAAAGCAATCCATTGTGTACCTCTCTTTGGCAGCTGGCATTCAAAGGGTAAATTTTCAGATTAGGCACAGTTATTCATTTTACAGGAGTCTCCAGGGGCTGAATGTCTGGACCAGGAGGCAGAGAGAGGACAAAAATAAATGAAGTAGTAGTAACATCCATTACTGGGCTGGCTCCCTTCCTAACCCTGGCTTCCTAGTTAAACACTGTATAACAGACTGGCGCTCAAAGGGTTATCCAGTAATAAGACAGATTCCATTCCCTATAACAGGGATTGGAATCTTATCAGATAACCCTTTGAATATGACCCTATTTTCATTCTGACCACCTCTGACCATCCACTGTGTTGTAAACCAACGATAAATATATAGTGATTGTAACATAACATTCAGGGATATTCACTAAATAAGGCACAGTGGCGATGTTGTTACACCATCCTATGAAGTTTTATGGTCAAATGACAAGAGCTGTCCATAGGATGGTGTAGCAACAGCACCACTCTACAACTTCAGGCCACTGTGGTACTTCACCTAAAAATTCAAGTCTGTGATGTAATAACTTTTGTATTAAACGCCTTTCAGCAGTGGGAGTACCCTTGCTTCACTCAGTGGAATAAACCCTACAACATATTTTTGTGGGCACATTTGTGCCCACAGAAGTGTAGTTTAACCCTTTGACTGCATGTGGCAACAAAACGTTAGTATAAATTAAAACCACTGTGTTGGTTGCCAGGGTTAGGGAGGTATGGGGGAGGGGTGCTGCTATATGGGGGAAGGGTGGGCAAATCGGTTGCAACCTCAGTAGCATTGTAAATGTAGTTTGCTGTAACGCTACAGCACAGAAACCCAGCTTCGAAGGGGAGCGTGAATGCGCTCCCTGGGGCAGCTGGGAAGTCCAGCGGGACATTCAGTCCCGCAGAACGTGGAAGTGCCCGATTTTGCTGGGCTAATATCTGCACTTGTAATCAATTTTTTTTACAAAATACATCCAGCTCTAATGTTGGGTTAACTATTAAAACCCACTATGAAAGTTTAAAAGTAGGTGATAGTTCAGCTTAAAGGTTTTCACCACTGCCAAAAGCTCAGGAACCCTTGGATTATAGCAGTAGTGTAACACGCTCTAGAAATATTTATTCAACGGTATGGCAAGATAATAATATACTAAAAAAAAAAAAGGGGCGTTCACCTATATTTACCGATATGAGATCAGTAATTGTTTTCAGTACCCAAATAAGTATACTTTTCTGACCAACTAGAATTACAATGTCTAGACTATATCCTGAATCAAGGACAGCAGTAGTTGTTTATCAGGTTTACCAATTATTCTTGAATTACTGCCTGGCAATGTCATATACTTCCTGATGTAATAATGCCTTCAATTATTAATTTACATTACCATTAAGATTTTATTACAGGCCCCACTGCAATCAGTAATACTGTAATACTACACACTGCAAACCTGACTGGCATATAAACTGTTTTTATTGGTGTGAATTCATAATTGTTTTAGACTGACAGGGTGGTGTCAGTATCTGAGGCAGGTAATGTAGGATTAAGATAGGCAGTGTCTGCACAGCATGCCTTAATTAGCACAGAAAAGAAGAGAAAACACACCGAAAAAAGGAAGGATTCTCAATTGTATCAGCGCTTGGTAATCAGGGGAAATACAATCGCAAGGAGATAGATTGAGAAATAATGTGAAGGCATTCAAAAATACCAACAGATATAAATCATATCTATGTATATACCTAAGGCTTGTAAAAAATAAAATGAAAGATGATGATAGTATAAAATAATAGAAGAGACCCTAAAAAGGACTCAACTTGAAATTCTAATATACTATCTCAAGTCCTCCAAAACAGTTGTATATATAAATTAAATTGTATTATATTAGTTCATAGATTCCCACTTTGGAAATGTGGGGATTTCCAAACCCTCAATTCAATCAAAATGGAGAAGGTAATATCAATGGAGTACTTCAGGTATTATACAGTTAGTAAAGTCTTCTTCATGGAGGCGTCACAAATTCTCACAGTATGTCTCTGATGTCCGCTGCCCCTTTACACACTAGTGGATAGCGTGAAGTTCAGACCAAAGGCTGTAGAACAGAGAAAAAGGAGAAAAGGGCACAAAACTGTATGTTTCATATATCATTGGAACTTCGGAGGCTTTGGGTGTACATCTATTCAGAGGCACTTTTTGAATGCGGATATTTATCTGGATCTGGTAAGTGGCCTTATATAGTGGGGGTCACTGGTATATCCAACATACAGTTTTGTGCTCTTAGAGGGTCCTGCACCCTTTTCTCCTTTTTCTCTGCCTTAATTAGCACAATTTTACAACTAAATTACTCATATTCATTTTCTGAAAAATGGCCAATACAACATTCAGATGATTCTGAAAGCTTTCAAAATCACCAAAGTTGCTTTTAAGAGATGGTTCCTAGAAGAAAGATCTGGTATATTTTATTGCATATCATTATAGAAGTATTTTATATGGGGGACACATTTTAAAAAAAGATCATTGATTCACAGATGAGCTTCATTATCTTCCTTTACAGAGGCACTTGCATAAATGTCAAAGGCCACTCTGTAACCCCCACCACCACCTGCTTACACACACATAGTACTTGCACTTATCACCTACCTACTGTCTCTGTATGTTATCACTGACACAGATTAGACTGTAAATGATTGGAGCATGGTCTCAGTTCACAATGTCTACGTCATTTAGTTGCTCATATTCCCCTCTAATAATGTCATATTGTTATTTAGTATGAGGATTGTATCACTGTGTACATGTATGGTCGATTTAAATGAAGATGCAACTTTGGGGTTTTAACCCTTTGAGTACCGGAAGGATATGCAAAGCATTACGGAGTAATGTGTTGCAAACCGCTCTGACGCTCAAAGGGTTAACCCCTTGAATTCTAGCGAGGTCTCCAACACATTGCTGTGAATTTAGATCAGTGGGAGTTTTTGTCTTGTATGGTACAGATGGCTTATCCCAGAATTGGTCCACTTTCCCATATTCCTTTGCTACACCAGCGAGTAAATGCATTATTGCACTAAGCTGTGGAAAAACAAGGAAATAGGATATGTCTTCAGTTGGTGAAGGTGTGATGATTATCCATTGTACTTACAATATTTCACAAAGAAGAGCCTTTGTTGTCTTCATTTTCCATGAGTGTGTTCGATGCTTGCTAAATATTTCGGATATACAAAAGGGAGAGACATGGATCCTTCTGATTACCATACTTCTAATGAGAAGTATCCAGTTTGCATGGTAGAAATCCTATATAATAATTTGCTAGGATGTTTGTCACGATGCAGTCATAACTGCATTGCATGAGTGAAGCAACGCAAGACTGCATCGCGTGGGGCAGTGAGGTAGCGGCCTCTTTACCTTTGAGTGCCAGAGGGTAATGCATTGCGTACCCCTCTGGCGCTCAAAGGGTTAACATTACCTGGACCTTGGCCCGTGTACACGGGCTTTTACAATGGAAAAGTATAAAGTGCATGCTAGGATTAGAGTGGTGCTTAGCAGGTTAATAGAAAAGTAAACAAATAAAAACACCATGTAGAAAAGGTTTTAATCCTAATTACCCTATCATTGACTTAACTTTTTCATACTATGGAGCACCTTTTTTAAGCCTTTGAGTGAAGGAGGGGTACACAATGCATTGCGTACCCCTCTGGCACTCAGTGGGGTTAAACTTTTATGGTTTATCTCAACCACTCTGTGCTTCCACAGCGCGCGCGTGCGTGCGTGCGTGTGTGTGTGTGTGTGTTTTGGCTTCAGCTCAGTGGTCAGCATATTGTCACTTTATTACACTAACTCCATTTATAAAATACCAATTGGACTCTATTCTTGATTACCTCTTTAATAAGTGTATGTCTGTTGCGTATTAACTGTTGTTTCTTTGAGTCAAAGAAACTGAATAAAATTGTGGTAGATCTCCACCTAGTGGTGTTGTTGAGTTATTTGCTCAAATACTTAGCATTTCATATTTTTGCTAGGGAATATTTTACCTTGAATGCCCTAATTCATGTGACCTCTATTTATAAATCTGCTTAAAGGGATAGTAACACTTCGTTTTAACTTTATTTTATTTTGTAGGCATTAAAAAAACATGAAGAATGATATAAGTCTTATCTCTCAAACCTTTATGGTTTATGAGATATTCACAAGCAAAGTTCCCCTCCCCGCCCCTTTTTCCTAGTGTAAGCCATCTCTTCTCAGATGTGAGTCTGGTTGTATGACAGTACAGATAACAGAAGGGGACAATTTTCTTTGTATGAAAACAATGAAAGCCCTTCCCCCCTTGAAAAGTTTTTCAGCTTTTTCCATTATCTTAATTGAAGATTGTCCCTCTCTGCAGTCTACCTGGGCATCTCCCTTCTTATCTGGTTGAACAGGGGGGGGGTACTTTGTTTGTGAATATCTCTTAAACCATAAAGGTTTCAGAGATAAGACTTATATCATTCTTCATGTTTTTTTAATGCCTACAAAATAAAATAAAGTTAAAATGAAGTATTACTATCCCTTTAATCAGTATAACATTTATGTTACCAATGGAAAAGCTTAAAAAGCTAAAGAATCAGGCTTGGCTATGCAATTAATAGGCACATTCCTATGCAACCATTTTTTTTTATTTATATGTTTTCAAGGAGTCTTTGTGGGTGCTGAGCAGGACGGTTTAATTTTTGTGGAACAAGATATAATTTCAATTTTCAAAGAGGACTTTTAATGTATTTTATACTGTTCAGTTATATTGGTGAAGGACTTTAAACTCTTCTGACTTTTTATCAACCTGTAAATAAGATTTTAGGGTACCCTGTTGTCTTTGATATTTTGTACAATATGGGGTTGTGAGCTCTTTCCTACTAAATACTGGGAACAATGTATACAGTATATATGATACCATCCTGTATAATAATTTGCTAGAAAGTTTGTAACGACGTAGTCATGAGCAGTAGAGACTGGCGTCCCACTCTGCATGAGCCGCAGCGCGGGCAGTCTCTACTGAGCATGACTGCACCACGACTGGCTGGCAGTGGCACTGTGGCCTGTGTAACGGCCTCTTCAACTAGTATAGTAATATATTGCAGTGTAATTGTGGTTTTTATTTCCTGCGGTGCCCCTTTTAGGCTGATTCTCCTTCCATATTGTGTTTTACAAGCAGCCTGAGTAGCTTTGGATTATTCAGTTCTGTGAGTGAGTAATGCATATAATCAGTATGTAAATATTAACCAGAGGCATGTGCAATGCTCTAGTCCTTAAAGAGCCTTAAAGAGGGAAAACAGATTTAGATCTCCCTCTTACAGCTTCTCCCCCGCCACACACACACACACACACACACACACACACACACACACACACACACACACACACACACACACATTCTCAAACACACAATACACAAGCACCCACTTCAGGGTTACTATCTCTCCCATAATGAATTACCCCCTGCTGCTCCTGCAATAATACATAACTTTGTGGGAGAGAGGACAGTCCTATGTGGTTTGTGGTAGGAGGGAGGGAAGGGAATGTGGCCCCAGATGCAGACTTGTGGAAGGGAATGGTTGTTGATTCCCCTAGGGCTCACTAGGCAGGAGGGAGGGGAAGATGAATGGCTGTGGCTGTAGCAAGGGAAGGCAGGCAGCTAGCATTAGATACTGCTGAGTCAAGCAGTATATTTCTCTGTTTCACAGAATGGCCCCACTTCCTCCAGCCACTCAGACTTGGTCAAGTATAGATTTGGGTTGGAAAGGAGGGTTGCCACTCTAGACTGTATATGTGTGTATGTATTTAATATATATTAACTGCACCAGTAAAAAAATAAATAAAACATATGATACTTGTAAAAACATATTTACTCTTCGTTTACAATATTTATAAATATACTACGTTCATCAGCATCCCTTTTGGTCCACCCCCTCCTCCATATTCTCTATAACTGTACCAGCCAAGACTCCGAGAAGTCTATATAAATACTGGTACAGATTTTTTTATTTGCATGTATACCATAGTTTATTGTTGTTCTATAATAATTTTACATTTGGCTATTTGACTAATATGTTTCTAAAAACAAAAAATGGCAGGTGTGCCCTTCTCTGGATGACTCCCATTGAGACTACTCTCATCTTACCACCCTAGAAACGGCCCTGGTACTGAGAAATCTCTGGCTGATTACAGTGAAGCTATCCCTGCTTATTATGATAGATGTAACAGTAGAATTAGTAGAAAAATAAATCCAATTTCTTATATTTATATAATAAGGGCATTTGTCTTTGAGGGAATTGATGAGTTTAAAGATATCAATATCATTTAGAAGACCGTAACTGCAGAAATATGTTACCTTCATTATTTGTAAACATCTTGCCAACAGGAGGATCCATGTGAAGAAGGCAAACCATTGGTTCATCAGCTCTCCAATGAAAGCCGGCTGTCAATTACAGATTCGCTCACAGAATTCTATGATGCTCAGGAAGTGTTGTTGTCTTCAAGCTCGTCTGAAAATGAGGTAGCTTTGATTTAATACTTATTTGATCATATCTGATGGCTTTTCTTTCATTATTCCTGTCAATGACATATGTTATCATAAAACAGTATTCTGTAGATAATTTAAATTTCAATGTTGACAACATATGAAGCAGAATTTCTTAGGGTTACTTGCTACCTTGTTTATCAGTTTAGTGCAGGCATGTCAGACATTTAGCCCCCATGCAGTATCCAGACCCCTTCCTACTAACTTGTGGCTCTCCAGAGAGGGAAACTTTTTAAATGCTTTGTGGCCCTTTGTCTTCCCTTACTCTCCTTACCACTGCCTAGAGATGCCTCCTGTCTCTTGCTCTGACTTCTGTCTGGGTTTCACTGGTCCTGAAACCTGACACAGGTAGTGGTTAGATTCTAGTGGACTAAAGGACCTTTTGGTGTCCTCACCATTTAGTGGTGACCGTAGTGTGTATGGAGGGGATGGGCCTATAAGAGAACTGTATTCTGAACAGAGCAGGAATGGAAGGTGCAAAGGTACGGGTATGCGTACCACCACCCCATGAGTTGACACTGGAGTTATTTGGTTCTCCCACATTGTCCAGGAGAAGCAGCCAAATATCACACATCCACTCTATAAAGATATAGACAAATTTTACACAAAGTGGAATTATGATTCACATCTCATTCAGTTCAGTTTGGCTTCTTTGAATCTTCTATATTGGCCATTTTTTTAACTTCTCCTTTACTATTAGTTTCTTGGATGCCGGAAAGGGTTGGAGCCCTAAGGGCTAAAATAAGGTACCCTTTTAAAATGGGCTTCCTTTTAGCCAGATAAAACCATCTATGCATACTCCTCTGCATTATGTTGCCTTTTAAGCTGGCATTGTTTTGCTTGTTTTCTTGGTCTGATGAATTTCAGTGACTTGTCCCTTTAAGAACCAGACAGGTGTGTAACTCATGCAATACGTTACACACTCTTCTGGTCCTTAAAGGGTTAAGAGTCGTCTCATCACATAAAAGTTGTCTGTTTTACCATTTTTTTCCCCTTGAATGAAACAATAATCCTATAGGCCTTAAACCTTGTACTGACCACTGACTGTTATCAGTTTCATTAATACACGTCCTTTTTTACTCTTTTTCAATAGGCATCAGATGACGACTCATACGTTAGTGATATAAGTGACAACATTTCAGAGGATAATCTAAGCAATGACATTGACAATGAAAGACAATCTTTAGGTATGACATAGTTCCTTCAAATGGTGAGCAGGCTCTTGTAATTGTTACAGGTCACAATTCCTATTTCAGTCTAAAAGAACGTGGTGGATTTTTCTTTGGTCCTCAAGGTGAAGTTGGTTTACCCCAGAATTGCTCAGTGCTCATCTGTTCCTTTCTGCATACTGCCCCCAAATTCTCAGTGATTTAAATAGGGCAGTTAACCCCTTGAATACTAGAGAAGCAATGTTTTGCAAATGGTTAAAAGCCCTGTTTATAACAAAGGGAATCTTTCCCCTATGGGACAGTTGGTTTGCTCCAGCATTGCTCCCCTTTCATAATATGCATATGGTCCATTAACTTTTGTTTGCATCGAACCCCTTAAATGGGATCTAGCCCCCCTATTCAAGTTTGTCTTAAATGTTAAGTTACATAGCAAATATGTGGAATACTTTATTAATTCTTTTTTTTTTAAAAAATCGATATTTGGCTGAAATTTAATGAGTAAAATTGCCCTGCACCCTACTTCCAGACAGACTGTGGTTGGCAAGAGAGCGCTCTAGCTTACATGCAGAAATCCTCTGTCATTGGAGGAGGCTGGATAGAGGGAGGGGAGCAGAGGAAGTGTGACAGACTGCGATACAGAGCTGGTAACCTGTCTGTCCGGAAGGAAGCCGCAGGGTAATCTTTACACCTTTAATTTGGGCAAAATACCAATTTTTAAAAAGAAATTAATAAAGTATTCCACATATTTGCTATGTAACCTAGAGATAAACTTGTATAGAGTTGCTAGATCCCCTTTAAGGCCCACACAGTCTGGGGTGGTGCACTCTGGAGGAAGTGATCTGTGTTCAGAGCATGGCGTGCAGCCGTGGTGTGATCACAAATTTCCATGATGTGCCAGGACCGTCACCAGTCCTTAACACCCGGACAGCCATGACAGGTGTTAAGGAAATGATGGGTGTGCAATGCATCTTGAAGCAATTCAGTGTACACCCCTATGGTCCTTAAAGGGGAAATAACACCATAAAAAACAGGTCAGAATACATTTACTTGTACAATAGACTGCTGTAGCATTTACAGATTTTTTTTCCAGAGACTCAAGTAACTTGAAAAAATCCAAATTTTCGATCACTCCCGTGCGTTGTATTAGGCACGCAGGTAACCATTTTTGTCCATGTGCAACTTGTGACTGTAAAATAAACTGTTGAGCTACAAATTGCTGGGGCATCCACAGTGCAAGTAAGTGGGTGTGGCTCATTGTAGGAGGCCTGGAATTTGAAAAAGATGATGGCTTCCTCTATTTGCCAATGTTTTCCAATTTTAACTATATTGTAGTATTTTATATTTATGGGGATGTGTATTAAATAGGTGCTCTCCTTTAAGCTTTTTTTCACTTTTTGTTTTAGATGGTGCTTCCGTAACAACTGTGGATGGGTGCTTAAAGCACAGAACATGTCTTCCTGCCCCATGCCCAAACACAAGCAACATCAGTTTGTGGAACATCCTTAGGAACAACATTGGCAAAGATCTGTCCAAGGTGTCCATGCCAGTGCAACTAAATGAGCCCTTAAACACTCTGCAGCGACTCTGTGAGGAACTGGAATACAGTGAATTGCTGGACAAGGCAGCACAGACTCAGGACCCATTTGAAAGAATGGTATGGGAAAAAAAGGCTAAACAGTTTGAGTGCCAGTGGTATCCAACACATTGTGCGTTGGCACTCAAAAAGGTTAAGCCTTTGTTTTATAATGTAATTATCTACTTATGATTTTAGTATTGTAGGCTTTGTATTTGTTAGATTATTTCCCCTACATTCCTGTTCAGGGAACAGAGGAAAAGAACACCACATATGTTTTGTCCACCTTAGGGGAGATGCACTGAGATGTGACAGTAATGTGATAAAGTGGAGATGACTTCTCCAGTGATATCATTTCTCCAATTCCTGTGTTATTCTATGGAACCAATGTACTAAGATTTCTCTGACTTTGGAGATTTTAGTGCATAGGCTCCATAGAATAAGATAGAAACTAGAGAAGTGATATCAATAGAGAAGTCATTGCCACTTTATCACCTCTTTAGTGCATAACGCCCATTATGTACAAAAGAAAACTGGAGGAATTTTGGGGTAAAACAACTGCACCATAGGCGACAAATTCTCATGGCCACAATTCCCTTTAGTAGGGATAGTAATACTTTGATTTAAAAATGTCTAATATTGTAGCTATTAACTATAGAAGTAGAATAAGCTACTTCCCGTTTCTCAAAACGTTATAGTTTTTGTGTTCGTAGCATTTAAAGCCCCCCCCCCCCCTTTTTCATACATCAGCGCTCTAGCTGACAGAGGCAGATCCTGGTCCCAGGACTGGTGGAGGCTCTTCAGCAGAGCCGAAATTGCGACATATTGGAACATTTGTGGGTACATATATATATATATATATATATATATATATATATATATATATATATATATATATGTATGTATACTAAAATGCATGTGTTTTTTTCTTCTAGGTTTACATTGCCACATTTGCAGTATCTTCATATGCATCTAGTTTCTACAGGGCTGGCAGCAAACCTTTTAATCCTGTGCTTGGGGAGACATATGAATGTATCAATGAAGACAGAGGATTTCGGTTTATAGCAGAGCAGGTAAAGCATATTTCATTAATTAAAATCTATAATTAAACATAATTTCCCTTGTATTGATGCCAATGTAGAAGGCTTTATAGCTCTTTTTCTCATGTTAAAGGGATAGCAATACTTAAATATTACTAATCCCCATATTGTAGCCATGTTAAAAATAATTTAATTGTCCACAGTGTCATCTCTCAAACCTTTATAGTTTGAGAGATAACCTCCCGCAAAGTTCCCCCTCCCTTCCCTTTCCCTGAAGTCAGCATTGTACTGACTGCAGGGATAACAGGTCTTACTTGCATCAGGCGGCTCTGCAGCAGAGCCGAGATTGCGTTAGTAAAAAAGAATTATTTCACTGAAACGATCTTCTACGTGCACTTGCAAACCAAGCACACGTAGAAGACCACTTCAGTGAAATAATTCTTCTTTACTAAAATGATCTCGGCTCTGCTGCAGAGCCGCCTGACTGTCATACGACAGGCTTCCCCTGCAGTCAGTACAACGCTGACTTCAGAGAAGGGGGAGGGAGTGGGAAACTTTGCGGGCGGTTATCTCTCAAACTATAAGGGTTTGAGAGATGACACTGGGGACAATTAAATTCTTTTTAACATGGCTACAATATGGGGATTAGTAATATTTAAGTATTGCTATCCCTTTAAGTGGTCTGAAATGACTGTTACGTTCTTGTGTTGTATAGGTGCAGAATAGTTACTGCATGTACAGAATATATAAAGTGAAATTTCTATACATATTAATTAAAAAAAAAAAAAAAAAAGTCACCCCTTTTATACTTTTTGTCCACAATGGGGAATGGAGCTCCATTACCACATGAGCATACATGTGGCTCAGTGCATAGAGTGCCAAGCGAGTGTATGTATGTCAGTAGCCGGATAAGTCTGTTACAGTTTAATCCCTGATATATGTGGTAACCTACAAGGGTAGAGAGCTCTGTGCACTCTGTGTGCTGTGTATAATAAACTCTATAACCCGTGTTATGTCAGAGGTGTCTAACGCATTGCACAGTACTGTCCTGGACAAACACTCTAGTTCTAGCGAGAGATTAGAAGGAGAAAACTCTGTAAAACATTATACCACTATCCCTCCTTTTTTCTGTCCCTTTACAGTGATCTGTGTAGAAAGAGAGAATCACTAATGTCACTGCTAGGTAGAGAAATATATTTAATAAAAGGGAGAAGTGGTTAAAAAATTACTTAAAGTTTAGGCAATTTTACTTAACATTTTCAGCGGGTTCAGAGTATATAACGTTAAAAAGAAAATCTATTGTCACTTTGTCACAGACTTCACTTGTTCAGCCCAACCTCTCTGTCAGCTACTGGGGCTGACACAGTGATTGGAGCTCTACCGTCCATACAGTATTGTCTAACATCTGCATCAGCCAACCAATGACTTGATTATTGTTACGATGATCACAATTATTAAGTTACTCATCGGAATTACTTGCATGGATGCCATGTAGTCTGATGTTCAGACCTACTTTATTGCTTCCTGGCGACCATTGCTATGGGTCTGAAATTGCCATCATACTGCGACTTAGGCAACTGTTAACCAAATACTATTGCCAATTTTCATTTTCTAGTAATGGTTACGTGAAATTTTAGCCTAATAATTTAATCATAAGTTACTAGCACAAACTAGCATTCCAATACATTGGATATTTATAGTGTTTAATTCCTTGGATGCAAGAATGTCTTCCAAAACATTTTGAAACAGTTTCCAGTCAGCTGATTGTAAACCTTTCTTGTATCAAAGAGGTTAAAGGGTGTTGTTCCACATAGATTTTATGTGAAACCAAAGGATTCCACCACCACAAACCTTTTGAGAACCACTGATTTCAGTCTTACACTGTTAAAGCGGAACTATCATGCTTGTACAACAAAAGCAAGTAAGTTAGATATCCCTTAAATAAACATGGATTCTCAGTCTAAACATCCCATAAGTAATTGTATGTTCTAAAATCTGACCAGTTACGGGAGCGAAGAGAAGAAACAGACCGCAGACATCTTGCTGAAATTCTTGTACTGCGCATGCTCCAACTCTCCCTGGGCCTGTCACAATGTGTTTAGTTTTGCAATGCAAAATCTGCCCACAGCCGTCTTTTTATGGCGTGCACTATGCTTCGATGACCTGACCTCATTTGATGCCAGGAGCGCAGCAGGTCACGTGGTGCTGAGGACAATGACACACGAGGGATTGGTAAGATGGAGGGAGGTACAATGGAGCCTTAAGGCTCCATAATGGTCATGCGCAGAACGGATTTAAGGGGCAAGGCGTCATGAGGTACAGATTTATAATAACGATTATGCTTTTACAATGCTTAGTTTTTGTTAAAAAAAAAAAAAAAAAAAAAAAAAAAAAAACTACAGAGCGCTGATTATCATAGGAAGACAAAGAGATAAACAGTTAATTGTGTTGGGGTAGTAGTTCCGCTTTAATCTGATCTCATTATCCTATGTAAAATGCTAAAAATGTAAGGCTCTAACTTGTTTTATTTCTTACAGGTTAGCCATCATCCTCCAATATCAGCTTGCCATGCGGAATCTGAAAATTTTGTATTTTATCAAGGTAATACATTCTAAATAACTATGAGCACATTGTAGATGTGATTCCTATAGTATGGTAGTGCTTATTGTGGTAGTTATGTGGGGGGTCCACCTGTTGATACTTACTAAATATGAATACAGTTGAATTTGGTACTACCCAGCTGACTGGCCTCTCAATAGGCAGGTTTCTACCCAAGCTTTTAGGCCAGGCAGGTGAACATTACTTCAGAGATGTCAGTTGTTGGACCTCTAACTGTTGGGGACTACAAATCCCATCATCCCCAACAAACCATTGCAAAGAACTCTTTACAGCTTTGGAATATGTCATATATAAAGACTAATTATTTTGATGTCAGCTAAAGTTATTATATAGGTGACTTTTTTGTTAGTTACTGCTTATGGTGTCATCCTGTCAATTTCAACTTTGTGCCTCAAAAATTAAGATGCAGTTTAGATGCACACATAGAAGACTATCCCTAATAGTATCAGTGGGATGTCAGATGCATTGCTCCGCAGCCACAGAGGTTTTTTTAAATTGGATGTGCACGAAATCCTTTTGCATGGCACATTGAGCTTCATGGTGTCTCTGCTAATAATGGTTTACTTGCCTGCTTTATAGAATGCAACATGCAGTGGGCAGTATGTGCAAAAAGAAAAGTGGAGGAATTCTGGGGCAAACCAATTGCACCTTAGGGATAAAATAAAGATTACAAAAATCACCATTCATTTAAATGAGGGTTTTAACTTCTTGAATTCTAGAAAGGCCTCCAGTGCATTGAGAAGCAGTGCATTGGAAAACTCTCACAAGGGGGTTAAAATCCTCTTTTAAATCAAAAGGATCTTTTAGTTCTCCCCTATAGTTCAGATGGTTTACTCTATCTACTATTTTCTTTTGAATATACAGTTCTAGGAGCAAATTGCTGGAGTGCAACCAATTTTGGCCAAAATAGCTAAAAGCAAATACACAAAGTGTTGGTGCACATCCAAATGTTCATCACCATTAACCCTTTACTCTGTGGCATTGTGCCTGCTTATTACTATATTACTTCTATATTAAAGATGAGGATTTAGTCACATCATATGGCCATAGAATGATAAGCTTGCTACCACGCTAAGGTACCTCATTAATATTGGCAAATTCCTAACCTTAATATGCTTTGTCTTATGAGTTGAATCTCTCCTACTTTAGGTATTTACTAACCCTAATTTACTTTATTCTGAGAGCTGAGTCTTTGTCAGCTTTACTCATTGATGGAAGGAGACTCTCTGACAGGCATTGTATAAACACAATGACATTATCACATTCTTATAACCATTTGAACCTATTAAATGTCAGCTTAAAGGAATAGTACATTCTTAAAGTAAAAATATGTTTTGCAGTAAAATATGAGCACTTTAAATGCCGGGAAATACTTGATTCAAAAGTTAGCATAAGGCAAATGTGTATTTTTGTGAGCAGGTTTTTCCTAGCCACTCTATTTTATGATGGCATTGTTGATACTGCAGCTTTTGAAGAGCTGAATGTTGGCAACAAATAATTAATCACGTCAGAAGAAAACTTTATTGAAATGATATCAAGACAGTGACTTGTTATTTACAGTGAACAATAACATTGCATACATCTGTTAAAAAACTGAAATGCATCGATGAAACCGCAATGAATACCGTTTTTAATTTTTGTTGTTTTGCCTTTACCACCTTTCATCCAGGAAGTTGGGGTTTATCACGAAAGTTTGTATAGTATAGACAGTACAACAAAATAATATGAATGTTGTTTTGGAAATAAGAACAAAATGCAAAGTTATGATTTGACTAATATTGACTGTACCACTACTGTAAAAAAGCCATGATAAGTAATTAGGCTTCTTTGATTACAATGTCAATCTACAGAAAGCTACAATTAACAGGTCCTTTAATATAATTAATCCCAAGGTGATGTCAACATGAAAAACCAGGCCACCTATGTATGCTTGGAGTTGTAATTATATATATTTATGGCACAAATTGTCAGGTGAATTTAATAACCATTTTGTACTTGAATATGATAATTTTAGAATCATCTAAGTTATAGATGTCTTGGTATTATAATGTTCTACAAAGAACAATTGATGGCTGCCTTGCCCTTTATGATAATCATCATTTATAATGCACCAGTATATCCAGTGGCACTGTACAAATGGGGAATAATAATTACAAACAAGTGACACATCACAACCTGAACCAAGTGGTGAGGGGCTTGCTTTTTAGAGCTTAAAATGTAGAGGCAGAAAGTTAAACGGATAGTAATTTTTCATAATAAAAGCAGCTCCAATTTATCTTCATAGTATTTGGGCCATGGAGAGTGTTATTTCACTACTGTCAGAGTTGTAGTTCTAGAGTGATTGAATGATAAAGTACCCCCCTCCCGCCCCTTTTACTGATGTAACACTGCTCACCTCAGAGCAGCAAGACTGTCTGGATGGATCTCAGAGAGGGGCAATAAGGAAAAACCCTAAAACCTGTTAAGGGGGACAGAGTTTTCATTATGCTCACAGTAAGAAGATTGTCCCTTGCTGCGAGCTGTCTGCTCCCAGGACCAGATTCCACATCTGAGGGGAGGCGGCTTACACTAGGTAAAAGGGGTGGGAGGGGGCTACTTTACCATTTACTTACTCTGTAACTTCAACTCTGACAGCATTGAAATAACAATCTCCGTGGCCCAAATAGTATGAAGATTAACTGGAGCTGCTGTTTTTGTGAAACATTACTATCCCTTTAATAAATGAAATACAAGGTCCCTTCAAAAGGAGATCACATTGGTTTGATGGAAGGTGGAGAACAGGCCAACTGCAGAGTTGGTCACCCATGGCCAGGATAGTGTAAATGTGTTACTGTAACAGTTTTGGTGAGGTTAGAGGTGGGTGTCTTTGAAGAAACATTTGAATGACTGAAAGTTAGTGGAAAGCCTAATGGACCATGTTACTGAAATCAAAAGACTGGGTGCTGTTCTGGTGAAATCTTGAAGACAAGATGAGTGGAGGGTTATATAGGGGGAACTAGTCAATCGTTAGCGCATTTTGTGGTCCAGTCTCACAAGCCATAAGGGGCCCTAGGTTCAAAAGACCAACTACATGAAGAACTAAAACTTTCTTTTGATTTAAATGTGCCTTTTAACCCCTTAAATGCTAGTGGAGGTCTCCATCACAATTTGTTGTTGGCCTCTCTAGCATTTAAAGGGTTAAACGGGCCATTTAAATCAATGGGAAACTTGCCCCTATGGTTCATTTTTTGCCCATTGAAAATAAGAGTTGTGTTTCATGTGAATGCTTTTGAACAGACCACTATCGATATTACCGTTTCTTGATAAGAATTGTTTATTACAAAAATGAAAATGCTAAAGGTTGTCCTTCATTCCAGTGAGCAAGAATATGTTTCAGTTGTTTCAGCACAGAAAATAAATGTCAAGTTTCATTAGAATCTTTAACTTAATGCAATAATCCCCTTGTCCCTCGTAGTAATTATTGTGCTTTATTATTATAATGCACTTTATGTGGATTGGAACTTGCATCTATTAACAGCCTCGCTGGAAATTGAGTCCGAGATCTAAAAATCTGCCTCCCCCTCATACAGGAAAAAAATTGTAACATGGGGGCAAATCAAGGAATAGTAATGCTTACTGTGGAAAAATACATATATCGCTGGGTATATCCTGCTGGTTAAAGCATGTTAATTCAGAAGTAATTGCAGCTCACACTTCTTGGGTGTAATATTTTTCATGGCCTGAAATGTTGTGGTGGTGCTGTTGATATGGCAATTTATGGACAGCTATGGTCAGTTGACCATAAAACTCCATAGGATGTTGTAGAATAAGATTTAAGGATATGGAGGGTACTGTACCCAATAAATTCAAGAACATTTGAATAAAACATCTTTGATAAGTGGAAGTACATTTGTTTTACTCAACAGTTTGAACCCTGGAATATATATAAATATTTTTGTTCAGTATTAAGCATTACTACACCTTTAACCACTTGAATGCCAGATAGATCGTCTGTTACTGCTTAGCAGTTTTTTTTAAAATGATTTCTAGCATTTAATGGGTTTAAAGCACAATTTAAATAAGTAGACATTTTGTGAATTTCAGTTCATTTTTTAATCAGTCTCTTTTTATCGCCTCATTTCCTTCATAAATTAAATATTTTAATAAAACATTCACATCTTTGCAAAAAAAAAAAAAATGTCATCAGTTAAGAGAGTATTGCACAAAAAGATTTTACAATCGCCACCATCTAGTGGTGACATGCAGTACTTCATCAGCTAATGCATTTCATGTTCAGAGATCATGAGATAACGGAATGGATACATTTTAGTGTAATTTACAGGGCTGTAAAAAATACCCATTTAAATAATAGGGAATATTGGGAATGGTTTTAAATGTCCCCTATGCTACAGCTGGCTTGCTCCACTGCTTCTGAGTATCTCTGTGACTTACTTTATATTTGGTCCATTTGTGAACTGGACAGTTGATATTGTGCACAGTGCTGAAGATCTGTTCAAATATATACATTTTGTTTTATTTCAGATATCCGGTGGAAAAATAAATTTTGGGGAAAATCTATGGAAATTGTTCCAGTTGGTACAACACATTTAATCTTACCACGGTACGTACTTCGCTCTTACTTTCCACTCTTCCTATAAATTAGAATATGAGGAAGTTCACTTTGATGTGCTTGGTGGTTCCTGGGAGCTTTAATGTGTAACTTTCACTTCTTTGAAACCCTGTCCCACATCAATAGTGCTGTTTAATTGTTTCTAGAACTCCGGGTTGTTTTGATTGTAAAGCTGAACTATCACCCTGCCTAAACTTGCCCCTAAAGTATTACTCATCTGGCGACTAGCTGCTCACTAGTTCTAGTCGCCAGAATTATTACCTCCTTTTAGAGAATTCCTACTGCTCCCGGGACTTACAGCCAGGAAATAGCTGCACTGTCAGTCCCTTCCAGTACCGTGCGGCTCCTAGCAATGCCTCCTAGAGCAGACTGGGACCGACAGCGTAGGTGCACAAACATCACTATGCAAAGATGTCTGCACTGTTTCCTGGCTGTTAGTCCCGGGAGCAGTAGGAATTCTCTAAAAGGAGGTAATAATTCTGGCGACTAGCACTATTGAGCAGCTAGTCGCCTGATGGGTAATTCTTTAGAGGCATGTTTAGGTGGGTGGTAGTTCCGCTTTAAGTCCATGGTTAATGAGAAATTCGCTTTTAAACTTGCATTCCTGGGACCCATTTCCACATTTTGTGGCACAGCGGTGCAGGACTTCCCAGTCCTGTAAATCTCCTCACACCTCTCCCAGGGTGCGCATTCACTCTTCTCTTCGTACGTGTGGTAATCTTGTCTATCTTTACAACAAGCTTCGTTTATCATTATACTGTGGACTTAAAATCAAAACAACCCTGCATTCTAGAAACAATGAAACAGCACTAATAATATAGGAGAGGGTTTCAAACAAGTGAAAGTTCCACTTTAATACCTGATGTGTAATGTATCAATCCGAATCGTCATTGTAAGTTATGTTAACCCTTTGAGTGCTAAAGGGGTATACAGCGCATTGTAGAGCAATGTGTTGCATACCCCTTTGGCACTCAAAGGGTTAAAGAAGATTGAAAACACCTGTTTTTGTATTATATGCTATAAATTATCTGTGGCAATGTATGTTTGTAACCATTATGATACAATAATACCAAAATAATGTTTGGGTGAACTTTTATAAGATGAACTTCAGCAATATTTGTATGTTATTGACGGTTTCTCATATTCTAAAAGTAATCTCTGTGGAAAATTAAAATGTTCTTTTTGTTTTAAAGGTTTGAGGATCATTATGAGTGGAACAAGGTGACCTCTTGCATCCATAACATTCTCAGTGGCCAGAGGTGGATAGAGCATTATGGGGAAATAATCATCAAGAACAGCCAGGACAACACCTGTCACTGCAAAATTACTTTTGTGAAGGTATCCCCATATTTCCTGATTGTTAATAGACTTAGTTAATAATAAAGTCATATAATAATAAATAATAGTAACAATACAAACGGGTTACAAGGAATGATGGGAGTTGTAATCTGGCAGCATTTGGAGGGCCTTACTTTGCCTTCCACTGGTCTAAAGGTTTTCTCTTGACTGAGAGCAAATGGCATTTTTAACCCTAACAAAATTGCTTTGCTAATGTTTATAGACCCTGCCAGTATTCGTCGGGATAAAATTCCCATTTAAACTCATGGTAATTTTGGGACCCCCCCCCCTTTTGATGGAGTTGGTTTGCTCCAGAATTGACTAATGATGTAATGTGTAATAAACACAATAAACTTCCAGGTTCACTGCTAATCACATCCTGTATACTTTTAAAGGCATGTTTTCTATCACACCATTCCAGTGTCCATGTGGAAAATTTTAGACAGTTAAATTAGACAGTTTAAAGTTTGGTGAATGCAATACCTTACATAAGAACATAAGAGTAATATCAAATTTGCTATGTCCCAGAAACAAAACGGGGAATTGAAGGAATAGTTTAATTCTGTTAAATTATATTTTTTGAAAGACTACATGCCCCTTATGTAATAAAGGGCATGGTGATTGAGCAAGTACCCATGTTGAAGAGGGAAGGGGAAAGATCCAGACATAATCTCCAAATGGAGGTTTACTGGATCTATGTCTTGCAAACCATGATACCGGATTGCATGAAGTCAAGATGGTCCCAGAGTTGTTTTTTGCTTGACCAGTGACTAATGGTGACTTGATGTATGTGTAGAGCCCCTAAGCTAATGTATTACACTTTTTGCTGCGTTTCTGTAACTTTAAAGACAATAATCATGTGAAATGTTTATTATTATTTTCAGTGCTGTTGTGATATATTCGCAGGGATTGTTTATATAATAGCAGTAAAGCTATAGAATTATTTGCCTCAGGATGCTGTATTTGCAGACACTGTAGTTTTTCAAAAAGTAATGTATTCCTTTCTAGCTCAGAACAATATTTAAAAATACAGTTAGTTTGAAAGCAGATTGGATGTTGATTCGGGGAAATATCAGGCTGCTTGTAGGAATCAGGAAGGGTTTTTTTTATTATTCGAAATGACTTGAATAGTTTTTTTTTTCCTGTTGTGGTTTTGTGTATGTGTGTTTGTGTGTTTGGGGGTGGAGTAGCCATTCTCTGGATCAACAAGCATGTGAGCTCAGTTTAATGGACACTTCTTTTCTTCGTCCTCTTCAACTATGTTATTTTGTTGCCATGTTACCATTGTTGCAACATTAAACAGCCATCATAAATATAATAGGTATTTCTCTTTCGTCCAGAAAGCATGTGGTAAAGATGCTACCTCAAGGAGGCAGGGCACTTACAGGCCAGAGATCTTCTGAGGTGGTCTCTCCCTCCAGGCCCCACATTACTCCCAGCAGTAGCAGCCTCAGTTTCAAAGTGCTCTGCAAAGAGAAGCAACAGGGCTAAGGAGTCTCACTCTTTTTTTATTTTCTTCATTTGTCAGGCTCCTATTCACCTTTCCTCTTGCACTTAGAGTAGAACAGGAGGCAGATCTTTAACTGGACCTGGTGTCTGCATGGAGATGGCTGATGCATCTCAAAGCCACTCTTCCTTTTATTTTATTTGTTTAAGGGAACCTGAGAACAGAATTGTAGTGTTTACAGGTCCTGTCAGCATGTCCTTTCCTTATCTGTTTGTCTATCAGACAGCCACAGTCTGTGGTTTGTGGTACTTCTGCTTTATCTCTGCATTCGGACCATTTTCTTTTATTTTATTTTCTTACTTTTGTTATCGCTTTTGCTGGGACAAGAAGTTTGGGACTTTGGACAAAGTTTCTACACATGTGGACTTGATGTGTTTAAGATCTGATGCCTATGGCTGCCATCTTTAATAAGGAGGGAGAAGCCATGGCTCTTTCTCTTCCTTTCCCAGATCAGATCACCAGACCGGCTTACTGATATGCAGTGAAAAAGAGTGTAGTCGGTAAATGGGGAAGGAGGGGGAAACTTTATAAATCTAATTACTCATCAACTAGACCGATCTGCACAGTGTCAACTGTGAGGACCGTATTACATAATGTAAGGAATGATCTAAGCTTTAATAATGCTGACTTGTTATTATCCCTATAAGGAAGACTCTGGAAGTTTGGTAGAGGATGGCAGAGGTTCTTATTCAGCAGTATTAGATACCCTTAGAGTCTGCTGTACACCCCCCTCTTTTAAATTCCTTTGATAAGGTGATACTTGAGGAATGCAAGTCATTGGATAGAAGGCTATTCA
This sequence comes from Rhinophrynus dorsalis, assembly GCA_037306005.1. Taxonomy (NCBI): domain Eukaryota; kingdom Metazoa; phylum Chordata; class Amphibia; order Anura; family Rhinophrynidae; genus Rhinophrynus; species Rhinophrynus dorsalis. Next base: position 363,529,261 of record CM074723.1, on the reverse strand, counting down.
TATCCAGGTACTTTTCTCTACTGTATCCTTTTTCTCCTGCTGCATTGTAGCTGTGGTCCACTCCACTGGTAACTGATCCCCCTAATTTTCTCCTACGTATACACACACAGCTTTATCAGTTGCAGATACAGCTGTGTTCAAAGATCAGACAGACATTTTTATACTCTCTTCTCGAGATACATTTTCCAGACTCTATGACAGCCATGATCCCGACATTTGACACATCATGAGTAGCAAGGGCAATGGCTGTTTTGGGTGAGCAATTTTACAGTCCAATTCTTCCAAAGGGGAAGATGATCTTTCCGTTTCCAATATTCTTGAAGCTAATGCTTATATTTTTGAGGCAAATTCACAATTTCACTGGAAAGTTGTCAGTTCTGTCAGATGCGGCATATTGCACTCTTTGGTAGAATATCTTGTCTTCTAAGAAGTCCCTTAGCTTTCTTCTGTTCTTGGACAAACAACTATTTGGCCCAGAACTGGATTAGGTCATTAGTCATGCCACTGAGTTCTCTGTTGCCCCAGGTCACTTCTACTCCTCCTCCTTTTTCGTGGAAGTCTCAGTTTTTTGTCCCCCACCAATACTTTTATGCGGCCAAGGCCCCTAACCCCTCACCCCTCTTGGGGCTTCCCTGGATATAAAGGGGACCGTACCTACACATGCCTGTTCACACTCATCATCAGCATTTCCTTTACTTTGCTTTTCAGGATTGCAGTTTCCAGTTCTCGTCCCTTTATTTTGGGCAGATTTCACAGAGCTTTTGCATCTATATCTTTAGTTGTGTGTGCCATTTCTGGAACAAGATGGTGGGTTGATCAATTTCAAAAAGTCCTATTTGGTCCCTTCCCAAGTTCTGATCTTTCTCGTCATGAAATTAAACACCCTTCAGGGATGGGTCTTTCTACCAGCAGACGAAGTTCAGACTTTGTCTTAGCATGTGTCTCAGGTCATAGCTTGCCAGTCCACAATAGTGCTAGAATACATAAAGGTGTTGGGATCACTATTCTCTGCTCTGGAGGCAGTTTTGTATGCTCAGTCCACACCCAGCCCTTAAGCTGGATATTCTCAGGAATTGGTCCAGACAACAGTACGATTTCTCAAACATGATGTCTCTGTCTGCACAGATGAGGGTGGGTCTTTGCTAGTGGCTTCAGGAAACCCACTTTGGGTCACCCCTTTATCATAGTGGACTTGTCCATAGTGACAACGGGCACCAGCTTGGCAGGTTGGGAGCCACTTTTGGCTCTCAGATGGCTTCAAGTCTCTGGTCTGACAGCAGGAGTCTTCTTTCAATCAGTGCATTGAAGCTACAGGTGATTTGTCTGGCATTCCATCACTGGTCCCAGTTACTTCATGGCCTCCATTTCAAATTCAGTCCGACAGTGCCATGCTGGTGAAATGACCACCGCCAAGGATGGAAGCATGGCTGTGTGGTCAGAGGTTCATCTGATTCTCTCCTGGGTGGAATCTCACGTTCCAGCTGTTTCAGAATTTCACATGTTTTTAGTACAGAATATGGTGGCAGACTTGCTCAGCTACTGCCAGTACTTGGATCCCAATGTATGGGAACTGAATCAGTCATTCTTCGACTCCATAGTTCAAGTCTGGGGTCTACATGTTGTGGACCCGATGGCATCTCGGCTGAAGCACAAGGTTCCTAAATTTTGCTTCAGGTCCCAGGATCCTTTTAATCTCCCAATGCATGCAGTGGGCATTCCAGGGCATTTCCCTCTGGTGTATGTGTTTCCTCCTCTCCCTCTGATTTCAAAAGTGTTAAGGAAGGTCAGAATTGACCAGGCACACACAATTCTGATTGTGCCTTACTGTCTTTGTCCAGCATGGTTCATGGATCTTATCAATCTACCAACAGTGAGCCAGGTAGCCATCTTCCTCTTCTGGACCTCTCGAGTAAGGGTCCTCTGTGTCATCCAGATGTTGATAAGCTGGTGTTGATGGTTTAGCTCTTGAAGCAGATATACTAAGGAAAAAGGGACTTTTTGAGACAGTCATCGCAACCATGCTGAAGGCCCAGAAACTGGTTTTGTCTTTGTTCTTCAAATGGTATGAAAATCTGTTCTCATGGCAGTGTCTATTTCACCTTCCAGAAAATCCAGTTTTCTCCAGGATGGCCTACATAAGGTTCAGATCTCGGCTTTGTCTGTTCTTTTCCAGAAGCACTGTTTCTTGTTGCCAGATGTTTAGACTTCCATGCCAGGAGTGGCTCATGCCTACCTCATCCTTTAGGATCCCACTTCTCCATTGAACTTAAATCTTGTCCTTGGGGTATTTCAGAAGGATCATTGTGAGTCCTTTGCTTCTGTATCTTTTTTGTTGCTTGACTCGTAGACTTCCTTCCAACGATGTGTCTGTATGGCATGTGGCCTAACTACAGGCCATAGATGCTTCATGGGCCTACAAGAACCAGGTGTTTGTGGAGCCATTCTACATGGCAGTGATGTGGCTGTTAGTTAACACATTTGCTAAACATTACAGTCAATGTACTGGCTTTGGCGGAAGGCAGTTTTGGGAGGAGGGTCCTACAGGCGGTAGTGTAGTGTAGGTGCCCTTCTTTCCTTTATTTCTACTAATGTTTCTGCTGCTGTTTTGGTGCAGTGGTGTCCATTGACACCTGGGATTCATAATTGTTTCTGGTTTGTCTCTTTTGAGATATGTGGGGGTTTTCTTTTTTTTTTTTTTTTTATTTCTTTTTTTTTTTTTTGGGGGGGGGAGGGGCGGGCAGGTTTCTTGTCTACCTGGAATATTGCCTTATTTTTTTTGCCATCTTTTGCTATTCCTGCTCCTCCAGAGAGCTTATTTCTGCAAGAAATGTCTCCAGTCCATTGCTTCATAATGTGTTGGAGTCATCTCTGGCTTCCAGGTGGTTAAGTAGAGCTTTTCAAAGGTATCGAAAAGAGTTAAAACATGTTGTTTAATCCCCTTGTGGACTAGAGGAGTGAGCAATGCATTGCCCACCCTGTGGTTCTCAAATGGATAATATCAATGGCTATTATGTACTGCCCCTTTAAATTAAACAAGAATCTTTTATTTTTTTAATCTCAACCCTTTCGTAACAGGTGACGTGCCAGGACGATCACACATTCCCATACTTTAGGGATGGCTGACGTTCCTGCACGTCATGACTTTCTTGGTCACAGTGCTCCTCAGGATGTGCTATGATCATGCTGGTGAGGCTGTAACTGACTGCTGCAGGACCGATGAGTCGGTACATGTGATCACATGTACCGTTTGAGCCTCTCATCTCCTAGGGACAAAAAGCCCTAGTCACTAAGGGTTTAAAGGACCAATTACACCCGTAATAGCAATTCTCCACTAATCTTAATTTAGGTAGAAACTTCTAATGGCTACATTGAATTAATGTTGCATTGACTTGTCCTCCAAAATTAATCATTCATTAATGGAGGTAAACTCCAAGGCCCTAGCTCCACCCACTGAACACTTCCTAAGAATCCCTCAGTGGGAGGAGTTTGGGGTTCTGGAGTCTTGCAACAAAGAATCATGTCTGTCTATGTGGATATAATATTACTAATTAAAGATATGTTTTGGGGAACTGTTCCACACGGAGCAACTTCATAGTGGCCATTAGGACTTAAGATACATTAAGATACATATGGGTTTATGATCAGGATTTGTGCTTGTTTAAGGGTCCTTCAACAGTAAATAGTTTGAGAACCAGTGCATTCCACTGAACGTTTAATACTTTTTAGCATGAATGTAAAATTCATATGAGCTTCTTTATCTGTGTTGGACATTCTCCTAGGCAAAATATTGGACTCCAAATGTTCATGAAATTGAAGGGACTGTCATGGACAGGAAAGGCAAAGTAGTTCATCGGTTGTTTGGAAAATGGCACGAGAGTATGTTCTATGGATCTTCCTCCTCACCCACCTGTGTTTGGAGAGCAAGTAGGTCAACCTCGATCACTGCCAGGGCAGCTGCTTTTTCCCTTCTCTAGCAGACTAATTCAGATTTGTATATATTTAGCCTTTGCTTGTTTAAAGGGTTAGTAAACCCCCAAAAAACTGTTAGTGAATTGATAGGAATAATAAAAAAAAAATGTAATGCCCTTATTCCCATCTCTTAAACCGTTATGGTTTGAGAGATGTAAGAAAATAAAGCAAGCACACGTTGTAGACCATTCCTATGAAATAATCATAGTTCGATATCTCAGTGACAGTGCTCCTGAACCGAATTCTGCCTCTGACAGCTTTACTGCCTCTGACAGCTTTACAGCTCGTCAGGCAGAAAGGGGAGGGAGCGGAGGTCTTTATTTTCTTACATCTCTCAAACCATAACGGTTTGAGAGATGGGAATAAGGGCATTACATGTTTTTTTTTTATTGTTTCTATCAATTCGCGAAAAGTTTTTTTGGGGCTTACTATTCCTCTAATCATTTGAGTGCCATTGTATAGGTGACAACATTTAGAAAAACTTTCCAAGGACAATTTACATTACTTAGTGTAACTAGTGTCATTTGTGCTATATTGCATGGCACCAGTAGAATACCTTATACAGCAGACTTAAACCAGCACTTGTGTAGGAGAACATTACCCACACCTAAATAGTACAAAAATCATATGTATAAGCAATATTGCATATGGGAAGGTCATAACGTATTAACTTTTTCATGACAAAAACATAGAATACTGTGGCGAAGTTTGAACTTGAGGGACCTGTCTTTTTTTCTTTTTTTTTCTTTTTTTTTTTCAACCTAACGTACTATGTAACTACAAATACAGTTTTAAAACCATGAACAAAAACGGGGACTGCCGGGTCCAGATACAAGATCCAAAATCAGGGACTGTGCTGTAGGGGTTAATGAGGCTTGCTGTGAACATACTTTATGCACAAATGTATTGTTTTTAAGATAAGCTGAGCTTTTACTTGGTATCTTTCTTGAATGAATTGTGTGTGTGTGTGTGTGATACTAGTAAATTGAAGCCCTGCATTGTCACGAAATTGTGAATTTGATCGCTCCATAGCAAATTACTTTTAGTTCGGGGGTGAGCAAATGTGACCATCAAGCTGTTGTTGGACTACAGATCCCATGATAGGGGTTGTAGTTCAACATCGGCTACAGGGCCACAAGTTTGCACATGCATGGATATGGTCTATCACATCTATGTTGTACTTTATCGTGTCTTGTATTTTTTCCTAGATCCTATGCCTAAGGACTCTGAGCTGTATTATGGATTCACAAAGTATGCATTAGAACTGAATGAATTGGACCCAAAGATAAAGTCAGTTCTACCAAGCACTGACACACGATTTAGACCAGACCAAAGGTAATAGTTATTTCCTATATGAATAAATGATGATCTGAAAAAAATATTGAAATTTCATGCCTTTTTCTGTATTCTAGTTCCTCAAAACCACAGTATAGAAACTGAGAGGAGTAAATAGGTTCATCCTTCATATATAATGTCTCTTCCATACCTCCAAATCACCTTGCAGACACATAGACTGTCCCACTAGGTGGTCTACATCACACGGCTCTTACTGCTGTTTGATGAAAGTCCTTGAAGATAGAGTGGCAGAGTATGGTGGGGGTCTGGAGAGAGACTGAGGTGGCAGAGGAAAAGAGGGAAAATTGCACCACTACAGGGCAGGAAAGAGAGTCATCTCCTCTGAGGAGGGTTGTAGAGCATCATGGTAGAGAGAGAATTTATAGTAGATAAAAATAAATAATGACATTTAAATTTGGGATAAAATTGCCATTAATGCGATATTTTCCAAAAATGATCTCTCATTGATATGGTTTATTACATGTCACTTCACTCATATAAGGTCAGCATGTCGATCATTTGGTGAGACAATGTTGAATCCATGGCTGAAATAAATAGAGTTTTTTCTCTTTATAACAGATATCTAGAAGAAGGAAACATTGAAGAAGCTGAACTTCATAAACAGAGAATAGAACAACTGCAGAGAGAGAGGAGGAGAGTTCTAGAAGAGAACTGTGTGGAACATCAAGCTCGATTTTTCAGGTGTCACATAACCTCTGATTTACTGTATACCTGCCTAATGCTTCTATTCACTCACTAATGGATTTTGCTGTTGTGAAGTGAAGGTTCTACAAAGTGGGACACATTAGGCCATTAACCCTTTGAGTGCCATGCAATGCGTTGCATACCCCTCTGGCACTCCAAGGGTTAAGCCCTACAATTCTGGAGCAAACCTATTGCATCATAGGGGGACACATGAAAATTCCCTTTTGGTTTAATACAATTTTTAACCCATTAAATTCTAGAGTCCTCCAATGCATTGCAAGACTCTTCTAGCGTTCAGGGGTAAAGGTCCCATTTAAATAATTTGGAATTGTGGGACATTTTATTTATTCCTTTTGGTGCAGGGGGTTTGGTTCAGAATTGCTCATCTTTTGCTTCCTTATTGGTGTTCTCTATATAGCAAGTCAGGACACAACAAATGTATGGTGTAAGATGTTCATGGACTACTACTCTCCTCATCCACAGCTGCTGGGGAAACCTCTCTTGCCCTTCGCTGTTCTTAAGCATAGATTCAAATATCCAGAACCCAGTGGCCTTAGACAGATCTGATTTTAGGGGTATCCCTGAAGACATAGGTACATTATTGGCCCTGTTTCTGTGACTGATTGACCTGAGCCAGCCATTATCCTACTTGCGCTGAACTCTTCATTACCTTAAAATCTGAGTTGCCTCCAGCCATTCAGCATTGGCGTTGTCAGCCCATATCACTTAAAAACAACTTTTATGATTTTGAAAGTTCTTTGAAAATCCTATATAATAATTCGCTAGGAAAGTTTTTCACATGCGGTCATGCTCAGTAGAGGCGGCCCGTGTTCGGCAGTCTCTACCTCGCATGATTGCATTGCGTGAGTGAGGTGACGCAAGACTGCATTGCGTGGAGCAGTGAGGTAGCGGCCTCTTAACCCTTTGAGTGCCAGAGGGGTACGCAACGCATTGCATACTCCTCTGGCACTCAAAGGGTTAACAGTTACCCCGGGCCTTGGCCCCATGTACACGAGCTTTTACACTAGTCATATATATTTTGCATTAGCCTTTTTTTTTTTTAACGTAAAATCTTGAATATAATATGCACAATTTTGCCCCTCTTCACCTTATGTGAAGTGGGGGGGGATGCGTATTATACACAAGAAAAAATGCCAAGTTTCCCTCCCTCCCTGCTTACCCATGCCCTTCTCTGCCCTTCTGGAGTCCAGATTCCACATCCTGACAGGGTCCTAGCAGGCGGCACGCTTGCATCTGCCTCCCGCTTCTAGCGTGGCCCTGTCAGGCCTACTCTACCCAACCAATGGTAGTGTCTTGCTGTAGGTCCTCGCAGGGCAATACCGTAGAACCAATGCACATAGCTATTACATAGTGTGATGCTCTTTGTCACAGCAAGATTTAAGATGGTGTCTATTCTGGCTGACAAAATCACTTTAAATAATCCACACTTATAGTTGTAGAGCAGCAGAGTACTTTGTGGTTCCCTTAGGAAGAATACTGGACATCTCAAGGCATTCCCCAGTTCCACGTCAGTTTTTGGCACTCGAATGAATTTAAGCCGCTGATTTGCGGTCAAGTCTGCTTCTCTTTATTTATGGCTAGATAGGGCTGATTTAATCCAGAAGTTCTGAGCATCATCTGGAGCCCTTCTAGTGCACACCAACATTCCTACTCGATTCTCCAGAGCTCTTCCTTACCAGAGATTCCCTCTGTCTTGTCACACAGCTACTGCCTCCTCCATCAACAGTACCTATGCAGCACAATTCTGTAGAATCAGTACCTTATTTGAAAATGGAGACTCTCCCTTTTCAAATAAGAGTACTTTTGAACCCATGAATGGAAGGGGGCTGAGATGGGGGCTTTTTCATTCCCCCCCAAAACACACACCTAACCTATCATAATAAAAATGCAGTATTTATTTACTTGTACTTGTCAGATGTTTGTGTGATCATGTGGTAGGTAGCCTCTCAAATCCTATATACTAATTCGCTAGGATGTTTGTCAGAAGCCATCATGCGCAGTACAGACTGCCAGTGCTGCAGTCATGAGCAGTAGAGACTGCCCGAACATGCCGCAGCTGATATGGAGTGGGGTGCTCCGAATTCGGACGGTAGTCCTCTCTGCACACCTTCTTGGTACTGCTTGGTCCCAGGAAGGTACACAGAGAGGACTAAGGTCCGAATTCGGAGTGCCCCGCTCCATATAAGCTGTGGTGCGTTCCGACAGTCTATATTGCGCATCACTGCAGAGCGGGCAGTGAGCAGAGAGGCACCAGCCGGGGCTGCTGGGTGGCACTGTGGCCCGTGTACACGGGCTTTTAAACTAGTTGGGTATAATTGGAAAGGGGTTCTACCTTGTTTATACATATAGAATCATGGGCAATGAATATGTAATTTCCTCCATGCTCCTTTATATGCATAAGAGTATAGTTAATGCAGGGTGACCACTCAGCATAAATACTGGCATATGGGACATCTCTGGAAAGGGTAGGCTTTCCCATTTCCAGCAATTCCAATCCCATTTTAGTACAGACTTGAGGGACTGAGATCTGGCTGCCAGATGTGCAGTGATGTTACAAGATGGTGGCAGGATCCAGACACCTCAGCAATGAAGAAGCCTGGGTGCCCAGATAAGAGGAATGTACCCCCACACACAAACCCTTCAATGTATCTCCTTGAGTGCCAAGATGTCTGGAAGGGTGTCGGCTGCATTCAGATCCTTAAAAGCATGACATCTCCCAAGAAATCACCTGTACTCAAGTTTTTGAATTATTCAGCTGGCACTTCCTGTTTTAGCCTTACAGTTCTCACCTCCCCTAGCACTAAAACATGTCCATGAGTGAGAGATGTGATGTTAGGGCTAAGACAGGAATAAATGCATTTCGAACAATCTGTACATCTAAATAAGTGAAACATTTTCTAAATGACTAATATAGCATATATGTGATTTTGAAAGCTCTTCCAAAATCACCAATGTTGTTTTAGGTGATAGTGTCTCTTTAACCCATTAAGGACCCTTGACGTACCAGGACCGTCAAGGGTAAATTTGCTCGAATGACCCTTGACGGTCCTGGTACGTCACGTACTTTTTACTTACAGCGCTCTACCGGGAGCGCTGTAAGTAAAAAATAGGGCATGAAATAGACCGCTCCAAGATCGGAGCGATCTGTTTCAAGCCCCATAGTGACGTGCCGATACACGTGACAGGTCACGTGTACCGGCTCGTCAAAGTGCCCCTATGCGGTCGTTATGGGACGGAAATGTCCCATAACGTCCGGTCCTTAAGGGGTTAAGTAATGTCAAAAAGCTAGTATTTATTTTCTTAAAATTTGTAATTTTTAAAGCATTCTAAGCACTGTGGTCTCTTTGAGCCTTACTGAAAGAGAAATGCAAAGCTTAGTTAAAAATAAGACCTAGTACCATCTTTAGGGCTATGGAATATTTGAAATTATGATTAGGAGCATGCAATATATACTAAAAGTAGAAACAATTGACATGTATTTACTTTGTGTGTGCCCTCTGGCCATTCCACTCTACTGAACCGGAACAATCCTAAGACTCCATTGGTAACTAAGGGTGAAATGCAGGAAACATGAGCAATTGCTATTTCCAGTGTAAAAAAACACTAGGGAATAGGTTTACACATGATTTTATTGAATTGCACATGAAAAATCAAGATTAGTGAACAGCTGCGCATATTTTTTTTTTTTTTGTGGGGGTGAATTAGCGAATCTGTGCGAGTGGAATAGCAAATGCACCTAAAACAGGAAGTGCTTTTGCAAACGATTTTATACCTCTGTGTTAGTTTTTTGGCAAAAGCTAATTTTTCATGTGCAATTCAAGAAGTGTTCAGTATATGGCTTCCTACATTAGAACATGAGCAATATCTATGTACGCATGAAAAATGCCTTGAGTGCATGCGCACGTTTCTTGCATTCCACCCTATGAAACATAAATGCAGTATTCTAGGCTTTTGATTGGCAATATAGATTCACAGAAGCCACACACCTTCATGTTGCACAATAAGATCCTTCTCATTCACTCCTCTTTAACGGATTGTAAACACTTGCTTAAGAATTATATATTTATTGTATGGAGTGAAACAAGGGTACTCATACTGCTGGATGATGCTTCAGTCAAGAGTTATTACAGGGCAAATTTATATTTGTGACAGAGTTTAATATATTATACATTGTATTTGTTTGTATGCTCATTTAACTATTTGATTGGCAGAGGGGTATCCAAAACATTGCTTTGCAATACGCTGGATACCCCTCTGGAACTCAAAGGGTTAACCTTTGAAGTCTTCAATATTCATCTTCTGAATAACAAAATTGTAGCATAAACTTATAGGTACAATTTTTTTTAGATGCATGCTCTCATATAGATATACTAAAATCAATATGCCTTATTGCCTTTGAGATAGCTCAGTGGTAAATGCACTGACAGCAGAGCCTGTTCAAACCTCAGGATTGCAGTTTCAAATCCCGCAGGGTCAACTCAGCTCTTCATCCTTCTGAGGATGACAAATGAGCATCACATCTATTATTCAGCTGCCATTCGGTTAACTCCAAGAGCGTGCGCTGAAAAGAGATTTGAGTCCCACTGGAAGAAAGGCGCTATATAAATACTAGTCATTGTTGTTGTTTGTACAGTATGTGTTGCTAGCCATTCAGGTGTAAAAATTCTGAAATTTGTAAACCATATTTTAAATATTAAATGAGTACTAACGCCTCATAATTTTTTCTTTTTTTTTTTTTTTTTCTTTTTCCGTTTCCAGACTCCCTGAACGGCGTGCAGCCGCGGGGGGAGCCCGGAACTCCATGATAGTCATAGTTAGTCATGGGTCGTTCAGTCTGATCGACCCTTGACGTACTATGACCGTCAAGAGTCATTAATGGGTTAAGTGATAGCATCTTCAATTAGTTGTGGATGACGTGTTCACAGAGGCAGACATGACAGTTACTAACAGGACCAAAAGACCTCAGACTCTGCTCAGTGGTCATGGTCATCTTAAAGGAGCAGTAAAGTTTTTTTATGAAAACCTATAGTTATAAAACTTTTCCTGCTGAGTAAAACAAGGTAACTCCCACTGCTGTCAGTTGTTTTATTCAAATGATATAACAGTTCAAATAATCAGGAAGTGAATTTATTGTGTTTACTTCCTGATAGTTGTAACTGACAGGAAGTGACTGGCAGTTCCTATCACATTCTCTGAAGGACTGTAAGTCACTGACTTTCCTCTCTATTAGAATGTAACAGAATAATTATTTTGAATTTGACCACTAGAGAGAGTGCTGCTAAAGTAAAAAAAAAAAAAAAAAAAGGTTTAAACTGTAATAACTTTGGAAATATGCATCTCTTAGTAGTGGGAGTACCTGTATTTTAATTAACAGGAAGCATCCTACAATATACATAATTTTTAATAAAAAAAAGTTTACTGCTCCTTTAACACTTTAAGGATCAGGTGGGGTGTGCCCACCCCTCTTGACATTTAAAGGTTAAGTAGACTCATACACTCAGCCTGTTTCAGTTTGATAAAATTTCCAACAGCGAACATGTCTGCCTCCATGGGCAGGACATCCAGTACTGGTTCAAGATGTTTTTTTGAATAAAGGCACAAAAACAACATTTATAGAGATCGTTAGATTTTTCTGACCATTGTAAGATAAGTGTGTGTGGGGGTATTATTAACGGGTGTTACTTTTCCTTCAAATGCAGTTCAGAAGTGTTACTACGTGCTCTATTTTTGCTCTTTTTATTTTGCTACACTAATACAGTTTTACTTTTTTTGGTAGAAAGTCCAGCGATGACTCATGGGTGACAAACGGGACCTACTGGCAGCTGAGAAAAGACCCGGGATTTGCTAAAATGGATTGTCCTATATTGTGGTGAAAGGATAATGGTGTTACAGTGGATCATGTAATGTTTAGGCTTATATGGACATTTTAGACATTCAGTATAATTCTTTTAAAATACTGAAATATACAAGCTTCTAGCATAATCTTTTTAATCGCTTGGCTGGTAGAGTCTCACAGGTGACTTCTCTAGTGCCCAAGAGGTTAAGCAAAATTGGTTTAATATTATTTATATGAATGTATTCTTCTACAGAATATCAAGATAAAACAAAATTGATTGGTTCTGCACTTGTTTAGTCTGTTAAAAGAAAAATCTCTTCATGAATATGTACAATAATTTCTCTCCTTTAAATATAATTATGATGCTAGAAAAATTTGACCATTTTCTCACACTGACTTTAATAAACTGACATTAATAAACACTGGTGTCATTGAAGCTCCAGCGCACTTTAGTTTTCCTATGATTATGATCCATTCTGGATATGTTTATCTTCTGTTTCCATAATCTGCCTTTCTATCTCCCTTCTTATAGGCCAGAGCTGTCCAAATTCAGCCCTCAAGGGCCACCAACAGGCCAGGATTTAGGGATTTACCTGATTAAGCACCGGTGAGTTAATCAGTGGATCATTCATTTTGACTGACTCACCTGTGCTTATTCAGAGAAATCCTTAAATTCTGGCCCCTTGGTGGCCCTTGAGGACTGAACTTTCAAAGCCCTGTTATAGATAATCATTAATATACTAGTATAGAAGCCATCCAGTGGCCTTGGCTGCTGCTCCGGAGCCAGGAACGGAGAAAGGCAGTGGGCCGTTCGGAGCACCCTGCTCCAGATCGGCGTGCTGCCATCTTGTTTCTTGTCTCACACTTGGACTGGAGGCTGGTGAGTTCGGCCAGTCTCTACTGCGCATGACTGCATCGTTCGGGCAGTTTCTACTGCACATGTGCGTGTTACGCACACAGGGAGAGACGCATCCTAGCAAATTATATTATAGGATAGTCCCACAAAACTGTCTTCTTTTCAGAACACAAGGGAAAGGGCTGATCATGTCCTCAAAAGCAGCAACCCTTAAATACCTCTAACTGTGCAGGTTTTAAAAGAACACTGAATGCTTGTAAGAACAAGCACCCAGTTAATGTAATCTAAGCACAAAATCTTAACCCTTTGAATGCCGGAGAGGTATCAAATACATTGCAACTCAATGGCGGTTATGCACTAAGGAGTGATAAAAAGGTCATAACGCAGAGATAACTTCTCCAATTCCTATGTTATTCTGTGGAGCCTATGTAGTAAGATCTCCACAGTTGGAGAAATCTTAGTGCATATCACCCAAGAAGTCATCACCACTTTATCACGCCTTATAGCATATCCCCCAATGTGTTGGATTTGGGTTAATGACCATTACGAATCAGTTCTGAGTGTATTTCTTTCCCAAAATGTAATTTTAATTAGTAATGAGTATCATGCCTCTAAATGAAGACAGGATTCCTTCTGCAGGACTCAAGAACCCCAAACTCTTCCTATTGAAGGCTTCCTTGGTAGACTGATTGATAGCGGCCATTGGTATTTTCTTTCCAGATTAAGAAAAGTCAGGGTTAATTTATTAGGAGTGTTGGTGTTCCTTTAAGGATGCCTTATGCCTGGACATTGGTAAAATAACCAGATTTAAAGTGGAACTTTCAGATAGTACTAAGTCACCATTCATTCATTAAGAGCATGACGACTAGCCTGGAAATCAAAGTCTTACCTTTAAAAAATAGCACATTCTAAAGAAATCCTTCCCGTTTGGAGACTGACGGGCAGGTTAGTGCAGTCCACGTGCCTGTGCCGTCAGTCCCTTCTGGTGACGATATGGTCACTGCAGTACTACTCAAAGGAGACCGGAACTGACAGCGCAGGCGCACAGACAACATGTCTGCACTGTAGCCTGGGTCCCAGTCTCCAAACGGCAAGGATTTCTTTAGAAGGTGCTATTTTTTTTTAAAGGTTTGATTTCCAGGCTAGTCGCCATACGCTTAACGAATGCATGGCGATTTAGTACTATCTGAAAGTTCCGCTTTGAAGATCCACTTATTGCACATCTGTAAGGACCACAGTTTAGAAACTCTAATCGATAGCTTATTAACAGTGTAGGTTTTAACTATATCCCTGCTTGAGCACCGGTGGATCAGTTAAAGCGGCCGAGCCTCCGAAACCTATACCTGTGTTCAAGGAGGGCTATTCTAGAAGTAGACACTGTTGAGGGGCTCTTGACACGGGTTTGCTATCCCTGTAGTAGAGCGATACTCTTTCAGCTTTTCTTGGAGGGAACCAATAACAGTATAGAAGACGATAAGCATCATTTGAAGGGAAGGGTTTTTGAACAGTAGATTCTCACTACAATTGGCCTTGTGAGTTAAAGCTTTATTCAACATTATTTATTTTCACTTCTTTGCAGTGTTTTCTTTTTGTTTTATAAGAAGGAAGATCGACAGGTTTAGTAGTAAAAAAAAATATATATATATATATATATATATACTTTTTGGTCCTAATAAAAATATTTATGAAGATAGTTTAAAAGGAGAGAAACCACATCATTTCCGTTGTCTCCCAAAACGTAAAAATGTATAGCAGGTCACTTAACTGTTACTGGACCTTATGCAGAAATTCTGGAGCAAACTATCTACACTATGGGGGGGGGGTTAAAAATGGATTGATTTTAAATGAGGATTTTAACACCTTCAGTGTAGCAATCTCAAATGCATTTTGAAGCAAGGTTTGAAGACCTTGCCTGCATTATGAGAATTTGTGGACTTTCCATTGCATCTCTATGGTACAGCTGATTTGCTGCAGAAATGTTGAAAAATGGACATGTATGCTTTATGACATACGTAATAGAACTTAAGAGAAAAATGTAAGCACATTCATATGTGTAGATGTATTTAAGTAAGGATGATGTAATATGCTTGTTTCATTCAGAGCCAATTTAAAACATTTTTTTAAACTTTTTTTTATATAAACTTTTCACGTATTGCCTTTACTGTCCATAACTAAAACCATGTTACCTGCGTCTTCATTTATTAAAAAAAAAAATTATAATTTAAATTATTGTGAGACTTGGAACAGGGATGGTCAACCTGAGGACCTCCAGCTGTTGTCAGTGGTTCTCAACTCCTGTCCTCAGGACCCACTAACAGGCCAGTTTTTGATGATTTCCTTGTTAGAGCACAGGTGAGTTAATCAATGTGAATGAGCCTCTGATCACCACACCTGTGTTCTAGCAGGGAAATTCCTAAGACCTGGCCTGTTAGTGGGTCCTGATGACAGGAGTTGAGAACCACTGCCTTAGGTTATCAAACCCTTCATTGCCTATAACAAATCATTAAGGATTAATACAACTTTCTACATCTGCATGTTCCTTGGGTTTAGATATAATAAAAAAAAAGTTTTACTTTTGCACTTAAGTGCACGTTGTTCTTTTTTGTCCTTAATATTCCTTTTAGTAATTTAATAAGTAGCAATTTAAAATCACAAATATATTTGCATCATGATTTGCTATTCCATGTTTTGTTTTTTATAAATTTTATTTCCAAGGGATAGTAAATCACTATTAGGAAAATGTGTATACTGTGGCCACTGCTGGGAGAAAATAAATGAAGACGGTATTAAAGAACTAACTTGCATTCCAGTGAGTTTGAGTTTAATATTTGTTTGTCATTCCATGTTACTCTCTTCTATTGCTGTGTAAGGAGAAATGTGTTCTGGACCACAGCTTTCCATAGACCGCACCACCATAACTTACAATGGCCATAAAAAGGGTACACACAAGCTTTCACAAAATGGCAACTTTGGTGGGCTGTAATAACTATTCCATAAACTGTCTCTCAGGCATGGGAGGACCAATGGCTGTACAGTCCTTAATAAATAAATATATATATATATATATATATATATATATATATATATATATATATATATATATAATATACATACAGGGCTTATAATTTGAAGTCCTTTGCTACTAGCCAGACCTGAAAAGTTACTCGCCACTGCAAGCCATAACATACCCACCAGGGCTGAATTTCTACTCGCCAGGGCTACATTTTCACTTGCCATTGGAAATTTTGAGCCTATATATATATATATATGTATATATATATAATGTGAAATAATAAAATAAATAATAGCAATGGTTTACTATCCCTTATAAAGTAAAAGTAATATTTAAAATACATATTAATACCCAAGAGCATATTGGGAATCTGGTGCTAAAAGGTAAATCCTGGCCATTTTTTTTTTGTATCACTGAAGATGTTGAGACAAGTTTCTTACATTACTGGCAGCATCCAAGAATCCAGTTGGATAAGTTGTGACAACAGTTAGTGTGCAGGGACCACAAATATAAGATATGTGTGGTGGCTTCCAATGAAAGATGAACATTACTGTACTGGATCCTCAGTGCAGGCTAGGGCTTTGAGACAAAGGGAAAGGTTCTTTTTGATAAAGGACCTCTATCACAGAGCAAAACATATCTTTTGGCAGTACTTTCAATTTTAATGTGGGGAAAAAAAATACTTACACTTTAACATCTTCTTTTCAAAGGGATATATATAGTATTTAGTACAGCGCAAGCTTGCAACTTTTGAGAGTTTAACTTTTTGGCAAATTGCACTGTAATAAATTTTGAATAAAGCATCTCCCACAGCATGGAGAGAACACATGGCTTGTTTGGAAGAGAAACCATTACAAAATAAATAATTAAATATTGTGGCTGTAAGTAGAGGTATCTTATAAGGGCAGTAAAGAATTATAACACGACAGCCTCACTTAAGGCAAAAAAAACTCTTTATGCAAATAAAAAGATGTTATTATCCTTGTTCTCACTCTGTACATTGCCTGTCAGATACAACACTGTGCCTGTTTATAACTCTGTTCAATAAAGAAGTGTAACACTTTGAGGACCAGAGGGGTACTCGGCGTATTGCACAAAAATGCACTGCACACCCTCTCTGCTCACCAAGGGGTTAAAAAAAGGAAAACAATAAAATGATAACACTTTTAAAGGAGCATTAAACTTTTTTATGAAAAAATATATAGTGGGACATTTCCTGTTGAGTATAATAATGGTACTTCCACTGCTGCGGGATGCATATTTCCAGAGCTATTACAGTTTAGGCCTGTGTTTTTTTTTGTTTTTGTTTTTTTTTTTTATATATTAGCGGTGCCCTCTATTGGTCAAATTCCAATTAGTTTTTCAGTTACATTCCCATGAATAGAATGCCATCCCATAGAATGTTATAGTTCTGACAGGATGTGACAGGCAGTTTCTATCAGAAAGTATACAAACAGTAAATTGACTTCCTGATTATTTGAACTGTTATAACTTTTGAATGCAGCAACTGATAGCAGTGGGAGTGACCTTGTTTTACTCTGCAGAAAATATACATTTTCATAAAAAAAAGTTTACTGCTCCTTTAAATATATTTACCCCCCATATTGTGAAACCTTGACTTGATTTCTCTTACATTTTCTGAATTTCCTGTTGAATAAATGTCCTTTATAGTATCTCTTTTTTTTATGTGACCACCTTCTGTCTGTTTCATTATGTTATTTGTATTTTGCTGTGAGTAGAATGACTTAAAAAATCATACTGTTACACTTGTATTATCGATCTAGCAACGTGAGCTGTTTTCTTACTGTTTTAATTTCCTTTTCTAAATTGTGTATCCCCATGTACAGGACATTTGTATCCTAAAATTGAATGTATCTAGTTATAATAATGATTTTTTTGTGTGTTTTTGTTTTTTAATTCTCAATAAATATTATGTGAATTATGGCAAACTATAAGAAAGAAAAATGGTCTTCCATAACTAAAGACGAATCGCCTTAGATCTAGTATACAATATTTAAGTGGATGAGCTGCTATGAAGACTAAACTGTAGAAAAATAATTTTTGAATATAGCTTTTAAAGCTTGCATGACAGTTCCCTTATATTATGTAAATAAACTCTATTTCACATGAGGTAGTCCGTTTGTATTCTTTAACAGTTCTTGCGCACACATTCTTACAATTTTTCTTCAACTTATTCTATTATTTTATCAGTGGCGTAACTGTAGTGGTTGCATGGATCTCAATTGCGACCTGGTCCATCACACCAGGGGCTCGTGCGCCCCCCTTCTAGACCACTGCCACTGCCCACAACAAAAAATTGCCATGTGGAATCAGACTGATCTCCCCACCAGCAAACTGAGGTCTGGCACAGATCTCTATTAGCAGCTCCCTCGCTGTCCCCAGCCATATAGTAATGCAGAGCTTTGGGATATGACATCATCTCCCAGTCCTCTGCATTACTGGAGAGAGGACCATGCGGTAGCTTCTAATAGAGGTCTGTGCAGAAGGCAGCACAGACCTTTCCTGCCACACTGCATGCTATTGGACCACTAGTGGGGGGCATTGTGGAGGTGGACAATAGGGACAGTGTGGAGGCAGACAATGAGGGCAATGTGGTTGGGGGCCCCATGGTAATTTTTGCACCAGGGCCTGGTGGCTTCTAGTTACACCTCTGTATTATATATATATATATATATATATATATATATATATATATATATATATATATATATATATATATATATCTCCAGCACCTTTTTTTTTTTTTTTTTTTTTTTTTTTTTTTTTATACAAGACCTGTGTGTGCACTTATTTCATGGTTTTGTACCATTAATTTTGATGTGTAATTAAGATGATCATATGATAAATACAGCAAGAATCTCAGTTTAATTAACATTTTGCAGCTCTGATAATCTGTGCCTAGATTACATTACAGTTGAGTGTTATCACTGGATTTATTTAACGGTTTTGCATTGAAATCTGTGAAGCAATTTGCAGGTAAAAGCATTGATAAATGTATCTGTTGCATTGGAATCTAGGCCCTAATTTCAAGCGGTTTCCAGAAAGGGCATTGTGACTGGATCTCAGGCCAAAAAGTACATCAAATTCTAAAAAAGGTCTGGTTTCTTTACAGAAACATGAAACCAGCTCCTACAAAGTAAGCCTTGATAATGACACCTTAAACTTGATAAGAGACACAGGTGATTGTGGGTAATTCCAGTTGGTTCCTCATACAAACGGGGGGGGGGGGGGGGGGGAGATTCATTAAACGGTGGTAAAGTGGAGATGGACTTCTCCAGTTCCTCTGTTATTCTATACAGCATATGCACTAAGATCTCCACAGTTGATGAAATCTTAGTGTATAGGCTCCACAGAATAACAAAGGAACTAGAGAAGTGATAAACTGGAGAATTCATCTCCACTTTATCACCGCTTTATCACAGCTTAGTGAATCTCCCCCAGGAAGTCCTTTACCCTGATCTGATTAGTGGCTAAATAAATCAAACATTAGCAAACAAATACAAATTCTTTTGGGGATTTGTGGCTTAAAATCTTGAGTGATAGGTTTTGTATTGTCAGATGTAATTCTGACCTTGCTTTGCAATCTGTTGCTCAACCCTCTGGTCCTCAATGAGTTAAAATGACTGATTAATTCATCTGTGCTGCAGCAGGGACATGCAGTTACAGATTTCAAAGAATAAATGTGTAATCCCTAGGGTAACAGAGAGGTAGTGCAATGTGCTGAAGACTTCTGGTATCCAACGGGTTAAAGGTTTGGAGCCTTGTGTGCCTTTTTGTCTTTCACCTCACTTAATACTGAATATT
Source organism: Rhinophrynus dorsalis (assembly GCA_037306005.1). Classification (NCBI taxonomy): domain Eukaryota; kingdom Metazoa; phylum Chordata; class Amphibia; order Anura; family Rhinophrynidae; genus Rhinophrynus; species Rhinophrynus dorsalis. The sequence continues at coordinate 363,509,701 of CM074723.1, read as the reverse complement.
CTCTTTAAATCTGGCATTAAATATGTAGTATTTAATAGATAATTATTAATGCTATAAATGTAGGATCTATACCTAGAAGCGTTCTACCTAGCCTTATAATGCCATCTAGTGGAAACAGAAGATTATTACACTGCATGCCCTGCATTTACATTTTGGTGTGCATTTTAACAATTCATATACAGTCCTGATATAAAAACACAGCAATACTGGTTGACGTCAACTTACTGCTCAGATTTTGCTTACACTTTAGATATAGTGCAATATATAATGGGTGTTTGGAAATTCAGGGTCAAATTTTATTATTTAGACAAAGATATGAAAATGGATTTATGACAGTTATGTCATAGATCCTAGAAATGCCACGTATCTTTAAACAAAGACATAGAGCCCGGTTTTGAAAACAAAAAGTAATGTTATTAACATCAAAATATTTTACAGTCAAAATGTCAAAGCAATAATGTCACTTTTATACTAGTTAAGCTCATAAAAGCAAGGAAAAAATAAATAAATTAGTAATCAAATAAACACTTTAATATAAAAAAGGAAAGTAGGTGCACATGTACAATATATAGAGTGCAGCAAGGAATGAGGGGATCCTCCACAATCCCCAGAACAAAAAAAGACAATCCTGCACTTCATCAAAATAATTGCTTCAAATTGAACCCTGTGTATAGCATACATGATATATATCTCTAAGAATCTCATATAAGTAAAAATGCACAATAACTATAACATTTCAGACTACAACTTCTCAGAAACGGATTTTAAGGATGTAACTGATGATGTCATATCTCCAGTGATGTCATGTGTGACATCATGGATGTTATTTGCAATGTCACATAAGTTGTAATCATACCTGGGTACTACATCCACTTGAACCCCTGGAAAGAACTCATGCTCTGACTGGAGGTAAGTAAACTATGTGATTTGCATCATAAAGGGGGTGTGGCTTAACTGGGTGTGTGGGGTTTATTGACAGGTTGGCAGGAACTGGGCAGAACAGGGTGGGAAGGAGTGGAAGTTGGTGGGAAGTTAGAGAAACAGAGTGAGAAGGAGAAGTGGGCAGAGTTTCGTAAGAAGCTCACCACCACCAGAGAAACAGCCTCTGTTCCCTGAAATCCGGTATTTAACTTAAAAAACCAGAGTGTCGGGGGCAGATCTGGAGAGTTACCAGGTATGGATGTAATCTGCCAAGAAGTGGGGGAGAACTTTAGGTTCGTGCTAACTTAGCATTGCACTTTTTTGTTTTTGTGCTTAACCTAAAAGCAAAATGCTGTCTTAACAACAAAGGTTGTAAATATATGAGCCTCAGCAGGCTAAGGAGTCAAAGCCACCATTTCTTTGTTATGTAACAATAGTGCCAACCTCTTCAGTACTCTCACATAATCAAATATCATTATTGCTTCCCAAGAAGGTTTTAAAGTGGACCAGTTATCCTAAGATGAGTTTAGTTTGTTTTACAGATAATTACGGTCTGCCTTTATGCTATAGTAACCATTTTTCTGCAAAATGAATTTTGATAACATTTATTTGTTGGTAGCACACTGTGGTACTTTCTGAGGATTAATTTGTGTTGCTATGAATTAATCTAGGCAGAGCCAACAAACTGGAGTCATCTGTAATAGCACAGTGAGTGATATGTTTGGCCTTGAAGAGAAGGAATTGGTGTACTAGGCAGAAATCCTATATTATAATTTGCAAAGTATGTCAGAAGCCATTATGCGCAGTAGAGACGGCTGCGTACTGCAGTCATGCACAGTACAAGACTGTCCACGCCACGGCTGATACAGAGCAGGCGCTCCAAATTCAGACTGGAGTCCTTTCTGACTACGGTCTGAATTTGGAGCACCATGCTCCATATCAGCCGCGGCTCGTTCGGGCAGTCAGTATTGTGCATGACTGCAGCTCCGCCAGTGTTGGCTCGTGTATACGGGATTTAAAATTAGTTTAGCATAAAGTGACACATTGTGCCATCAAAACATAAAGATTAATTTCTCAAACATTTATATAAATACATGGATAAGAAAAATGGTTAGTACAGCACATAGGCAGATTGTAATTCTCTGTATAACAAAGCAAGCTTTTCTAAGGGTGATGGGTCCATTTTAATCCACTTTCATTGCAGTATATATAATTACTTGCTAACCTTTAGATGTACATGTCTGTTAGGACCAATGGTGAGATCAACTCTCCTGTGAGACTCTCTCTATTCTTCGTTATTCCATGGAGCCTATGCAGTAAGAATATCCATAGAATAACATAGGAATTGAGGAGTTTCTGCAGAGTTTCTCTCCTTAGTGAATAACCCCTATGAAGTAATGTTGATCTATGTTGATATCTAGAGAATAAATTCCAGCTTTTCATAACACCTTTGGACCCTGAAAATTTACATTTATATGTAGATTACCTGTTCCAGGGATGTTCCCTAGTTCACACCTACATGCCTAGATTCAATATTCTTTGCCAAAATAGGAAAGAATAAAATTATTAGCAGATGTCAAAGTTGAACAAACTGCATTCTGGTCCATAAGCACAACAGGGGACAGGCATAGGAGCACAGCTAGAACCTACTTGGCCCTGTAATGGAATTTGAGGCTCCCCCTGCTCTGCAGCATGTTTGAATAATTTACACCAACAAATACCTTACTTGCTGTTCTGGAACAAATTTGAATCAGGCGCCAGCACAGATTCATGGTACAATTTCACAATGGAAGATCTCAAATTGTCATTGTGCAATGGGAAAAGCAATTTATTTTTAAAAATCATGGAACTGTTGTTTTACGTTCATGACCCACATGATGACATTTTAGTGCCAGAGGGTGTGTCTAACCCATTGCTCTGCAAGCCATAAGACACCTTGCTGGTGTCCAAAGATGTAATAAAGCAAAGGGAAGGGGCTCGCTAACACTATTCTTATCTTACTGGCTAGGAGAAGTCATGTGTGATGATGTCATCAGCTGCCAGGGGAAACAGGAAACTGGTCTGAATTTGGGTGCTTGCAGGATAGTCCAAAGAAAAATTTACCTTCTTGGCTGCCAGGTCTTATCACAACTGACCACTTTGTACCCCCTTTATTTACACAGAACATACAAATGCCATCAATTCTAATTGTTTTAAATGGGGATTTTCACCACTTGAATGCTAAAGAAGTCTCCAGTTAATTACTTTGCAATATGGTGTAGACCTTTCTAGCTAAGTGTTAAAAACTCCATATGAACTAATAGGAATTTGTATTTGTCCCCTATGGTGCATTAGTATGGCCAGATTTGCTCCTCATTTCTGTTGGGCATATGGCACTTTGTGTGCTGTGGTAGCATGAATGGCAGAAACTGCAGATAAACCATCTAGTAATGTCTGGAAAAGAAACAACATTGTAGATCAATGTGTCATGCACAACATGACACTGATTTATTACTACATTTTTTTTAGTTCCAACTGTAATACAATTTTGTCCTGAGAAAATCATACGGACCTTCATATGAACTGCTTGAGTGATGCCAAGTACAAGAGTCATGGATGCCACGAATAACTGGCATTCTTGACAAAGAATATATGGAAATAACCAAAATCAGTTTGAAGGAGAACAAGTTGGCGGAACTGACTGGAGTTTCTTTCAGAGTTCCATTAATTTGCTTCTCTTGGGGTTGTGAACTAGTTTGATGCTGTCTTGTACAGAACTCTACTAGGTCACAGAAGGAATGTGTTCTAGATGTGGGTGGAATAGATTTCTTAGCCTCCTTTGATTGAAATGAGTGTGTTAATTCCTTGTTAAAGGGATAGTAATACTTGCAAATTAATAATCCCCATATTGTAGCTTTGTTAGAAAGAAACTTATTGCCCCCAGTGTCATCTTTCAACCCCTTATGGTTTGAGAGATGATAACGCTCAAAGTTCCCCCAATTCCCTGACTGAACTCTGACTGCAGGGGAAGCTGTCGTACGTGCATCAGTCGGCTCTGCAACTGAGCCGAGATCACATTTATAAAAAAGAATTCTTTCACGTGTGCTTGGTTTGCAAGCACACGTAGAAGATAGTTTTAGTGAAAGATTTCTTTTTTATAAACACGATCTCGGCAAAGCTGCAGAGCCGCCTGATGCAAGTAATACCGGATATCCCTGCAGTCAGCATTCAGTCGGAAGGGGGAGGGAGGGGGAACTTTGAGTGCTATCATCTCTCAAACCAAAAGGATTTGACAGATGACACTGGGGGCAATAAGTCTCTTTCTAACAAAGCTACAATATGGTGATTAGTAATTTGCAAGTATTACTATCCCTTTAATGTAAATACAAGCCGAGGCAAGCAATAGATAAAGTAAGAAAAGTAGCTCTCACTGTAGTGATGTTAAATTTTCAATGTATCACCTAAACTGTCATAGTATGTTAAAAGCTGGGTATATGGCAAGGGCAGAGATAAATGCAACACATGAATACACAAATAAATATATATCCAAAATCTGTATATGGTATAATGAACAGCCTGTTGAATGGACAATGCAATTACCAATATAGCATGTAAAATCAACCACTGGTTTGCACCCTAAGATCATATGAACGTACTTAACGTCTCTCAGCTGATGGTAAACAGTACATACAGTCCACAGTCACAGAATGAGTATGATGAACATCTATTAGTAAAACAATGCAATAGCGAATGAAGTCAGAGATTAGTATATATCCAAAGTCTAGGTTAGATGTGTAAAATGTTTCTGAATAAATGGGTGATTAGTGATACATACAGTTCACGGTCACAGATGATGAGAATGAAAACATCCTTAAATGTTCCTGGTACTTATGAGATGAAGATGGTGGATGAATTTGAGATGAATCAGTCCATATATGATAGTAGGTTACTGTACTCAGATTGCCTACACTTCCAACAAAACGATCTGGCTGCTGTCTGAGTCCTGGAGTCCTTCTCGGGTAGATACGTGTATATAGAAAAAGGAAACAGAAGAAAGTGCACACGACTGCTAAGTGTAGCAATAGATGTTAAATCATATAGGAGCATATAAATAGTAAAACATACTTTTATTATAAACTAATACATAATAACTTTTTCTTACAATGATTCTAAAAAGTCGGGTATTTGTTATTCCCACATTTAATATAAAATAGCGGTGATCATAGGACTACAGTGTACGGGACCTATTAATAGGAATAGCACTCTCCGGCATGAGACAACAACGTTTGGGAGATAACCGTATTCTATTTTAAAATGGCGGTTGAACAACACATGCAATGATGATAATACTAGCCGCTCATTGGACAGTTTCTTGTGTGTGGGCCCGTAGTAAGAAAACCTTGGCGGCAATGTGTAGTCTGTCTGTTGTTGTCTCTCCAATATCCGTGCTGTTCCCTGGTTTTCCATTACTCAGGAATTCTATTCCTTTATATGTATCCAAAATCCTCCACTTACAGTCTCTTAGGGTAATTAATGCTTTTTGGAGAGTTTATCCCCTTTCTCAAGATCAAATTGCTGTATCATTACAAAGAAACAGCACCAGTTCTTAACCCCTTAATGACCCTTGATGGTCATAGTACGTCATGGGTAGATCTGAGTTAACGACCCATGACGTACTATGACCGTCATGGAATTCCGGGCTCCCCCTGCGGCTGCACGCCGTTCGGGGAGTCCGGAACCTGAAAAAAAAAAAAAAAAAAATGCTCCGTGGTCCTTAAGTGACTGCAACGTGCTGCGCGGCCGGTCGTTAAGGGGTTAAATACATGCATCAACCAATCACATTTAGTTAGAAGAAAGTTCAAATGGAACGTATGTTTATCACAGTTGATTACATAAACCATGTGCTAGTTAAAAATAGAAAATGTAAAGAAAAAACATACTCTGATTTTATTAAAAATCATGCATATGCATAAAGAGACAAAGAAATAATACAATCTTGTATTGAGCTAATTATGTGTTTAAACATGTACTAAGTCACTGGTAGGATACAACTGATTTTGTATTCACAGAGAAGTCCTCAAATTATCACTGATGTTGGGACTTCATCCATTTCTTCAAAGTGTCATTATAAAAAATGTTTTTGTATAGTAGATATTATTTTGTTAGAGATGGGAATCACTAATTTAGAAAGATTGCTTTGCAATATGATGGTATGTAAGGACTTTCAATATTACAAAGGTTACCAGAGTGTTGTTAAAATCCTTTAACAATATGATGGACTACAGGAAAATAATTAAATATTTGTTACATCATATTCAGAAATCTTAATGGTAGTGATTTTACCTTTTCACATAAATGTATCTAATACTGCCATGCAGTATCCCCGTAGGGAGTACATGTCTCATGTTAAGCGCCAGTACGCAATGCTAGGAGGAAGGGAACTACCAATCTATTTCATGCATGTTTTTGTGCAGCCCATCCGAAACAATGATAACTGGCCCTCAAGACCCATATGTATATAGTCCCTGATTTCATCGAACAGTATATTATAAGTGGATTATAGTGTTAAACCTTATAAGGGAATGGTACTAGTTAAAGGGATAGTAATATTTCATATAATTTATCATCATAGTATTTGGACTTTGGAGAGTGTTATTTCAATTCTGTCAGAGTTGTAGTTCAAGACTAATTCAATGACAAAGTGTCCCCCTCCCTCCCCTTTTACTGATATAACACTGCTCAGCCAAAGCAGAAGGGAGGTGCCCAGGTAGACTGCAGAGAGGGACAATCTTCAATAAAGATAACAGAAAAACCTGAAAAACTTGTCAAGGGGGGCAGGGCTTTCATTGTTCTCATAGGAAGAAGATTGTCCCCTGCTGTTATCTGTCTGGTCTATGGACTGCATTCCACATCTGAGAAGAGATGACTTACACTAGGTAAAAGGGGCGGGATGGGAAATTTTGCTTGTGAATATCTCTCAGACCACAAAGGTTTGAGAGATAAGACTTCTATCGTTCTTCATGTTTTTTTAATGCCTACAAAATAAAATAAAGATAAAACGAAGTCTTACTATCCCTTTATCGTATAAAATCATTGGCCCAGGGTATAATAGGATTGTGGGTAATGACCAATTTAGTTCTTGTGTATGCTAGAATCTATATGTGTGTTTTATTATAATTATTTCCTTATTTGGAAAAGAAAATTATTGCTGTCATAAACACCATAGATCAAGTTCCTCATTTAAGCCTGTTGGTATTAGGCTTTTGAGCTTGAAAATCCAGTAGCTCTCTTGATTTGATAGCTTTTTAAAACGGTTGCCTCCTCTTGAAGTTGGTGGGATATATTCTATTCCCGTTAGTCTTAAAGTGGAACTATCACATGTAGAGAAGTAAAGCTCATTATTTAGAGCATTTAGTGAAAAAGTTTAACATGTTACTCATTTAAAAAAAAAAAAAAAAATGTTATCTGAGCAAATGAATGTTTAAAAAGTGCCCAGCAGCCTACTTTCGCTTGCCGCAGCTTGCTGCACAGAGGCTGCTCCCGTCCCACTACCCATCATCCTCTGATGATGGAGGCTGTCTGTCTCTAAGCTGGAGCGATGTCATTGGCTAGATATCGATCTCTGCCAATGAGATTGCTCCAGCTTAGAGAAAGAAAGCCTCCGTCATTGGAGGATGCTGGGTAGTGGGACGGGAGCAGAGGCAGTGCTGCAAGCCAGAAGTAGGCTGCTGGGCATGTTTTAAACATTCATTTTTGCACAGATAACATTTTTTTTTTTTTTTTTTTAAATGAGTAACATGTTAAACTTTTTCGCTAAATGCTCTAACTAATGAGCATTACTTCTATATACGTGATAGTTCCACTTTAAATCTGTAATTTTGTTAAATGCAGGAAAATTGATGCAGTGTTATGCCACAGATGTTAAGGATGTTATTTCTGTGTTCAAGAAATCTTTTCTTAAGTGGTCTTGTCGTTCTGCCGACATATTGAAGTCCACATGCGCATTCTAGAACATAGACAACAATTTCAGATGTACAATTGTTGTTGAATATTCCTCCTGTGGTTTTAGAGGTGAATGATTTTTGTGGCTCTGGCTGACTACCCGCTCCATGTATGACCTGGCTTGTCTGACTACCCACTCTGGTGTTGACCTGTGGCTCTGTCCACTGCGCATCCAGCATACCAACGATTCAATGGATATCCTATCTGGTGCAAACCTGTGGCTCTGGCTGACTACCTGCTCCGTGTATGACCCAGCTTGCCTGACAATCCTTTCTGGTGCTGACTAGGGAGCTCTGTCTCTTTCCTCTGTGTGGGTCCCCGCTCCACAGACACCCATCCTAGTGCGGACCTGGGCCACTATCAGACTCCTAGACTGACTGCAGGCTGAGTCAGTGCTAGTCCTTTGGGCGTTCCGAATTACCTCGAGGTTCCAGTGGGCTGAGGCCTAGTCTCGGACAGTGTGGTGGATCTATTGGCGGACTGCTATTTCTGATACAGTGCTTTCCTCTTTGATCACCCTCTGTGTGTTCTCTGTTTACGTGCATTACTGTGATTATTCTAATAAAAGATTGTTTTACTTTACCATACTGACTCCTAGTTTGTTCCTGGGAACTGTGACAGTATGCAAGGGCCATGAATACAGACTGTAATAGTAATTCAGCTTTCCAAAGCATCCTGGATAGGATGGAGACACAAGATCAACGTATTGATCAGTTGTCTTTTGCCTTACAGACCTTGTTGCAGCGCACTGCGCATCTCAAACAACTAAACCCACAAATGGTGACCTCCACCCTCAGCACCGGTGGTTTCTACCTCTCATGATGCAGGCATGATCAAGAGGTTGTCTGGTTCCGCTCAACCACCACAGTGGTATGGGGGAGATCCAGAGTCTTGGCGTGGGTTCCTCTTGTCTCTATCCTCACGGGCAAGGCATTGACATGGGCCAATCCTTTGTGGGAGACTGATAAACCAATTGTGCATAACTTCACAGAGTTTGTGAAGTCGTTCAAAAGTTTATTTGACATGCCAGTTATCACGGTCCCCGTGTCTTTCTGTCAATCTATCATGATGTACCTGTGCATTGGTGGAGACTGATTGGCCCGCCCAGGATGTGCCGTTATATGCTGGAGCTTGGGCAATTGTCAGTTGCCCTTTCGTGGTGTTCCTGTTGCTGCGCCTTGTTGCCATATTCCAGTGTCTTCTGTGTACCGACCCGGCTAGTCTGACTCTGCTCCTGATTCTGCTCCGTGATTTGACCCGGTTCTGGCTGATGACCCTGCTCCGTGAATTGACCCGGGTCTGGCTGACGACCCTGCTCTGTGATTGATTCCGGCCTGTCTGCTGTTCCAGTACTGCTGCGGTTCTGCCTGCTGTTCCGGTTGCCATTCCGGCCTATCTGCTGTTCCGGTGCTGCTCCGGTCCTGCCTACTGTTCCGGTTGCTACACCGGCCTGTCCGCTGTTCCAGTACTGTGCCGGTCTTGCCTACTGTTCCGGTTGCTATTCCGGCCTGCCTGCTGTTCCGGTGCTGTTCCGGTTCTGCCTGCTGTTCCGGTTGCCATTCCGGCCTGTCTGCTGTTCTGGTGCTGCTCCGGTCCTGCCTACTGTTCCGGTTGCTACACTGGCCTGTCCGCTGTTCTAGTACTGTGCCGGTCTTGCCTACTGTTCCGGTTGCTATTCCGGCCTGCCTGCTGTTCCGGTGCTGTTCCAGTCCTGTCTGCTGTTCCGGTTGCTGTTCCGGCCTGTCTGCTGTTCCAGTTACCGTTCCGGTTCTGCCTGCTGTTCCAGTGTTCCTGCGTCATTCCAGTCGCCTCGGCGACATTCTGAACTGTTTAAGCGACTCACTGTTCCTCTCACTTGTCAGTAGCTGTAGCCTGAGGTTGCTTTGCCTTCTGTTGACTGCCAAGGTACTCGCTTGTGTACAGAACCATTTAACCCTTGCCGTGCCTGTAGTCTCCGGTCAGGTGCCTCCGATATATCTTGCCAAGCATACATTTTCTGACATAGCCTTTCCTCTGAGTGCTTCTGTGTGTCTCTTATTCCATCAGAGCCTTGTCAGTCCGTGTTCATCCTCTGGCTCAGGGCCACAGACATTGACGGTACTTTCCCATTGTACTCCAGAGAACATTGGCTCTATTACAGCTTGTGCAGTCACCATCAGTACAGCGGTGTATGGGCACAATCCTAGTGGCACATGCAGGGTTACTACTTTTCTAGTTAAGGGAGATTTTGGTTCTGATCATCACAGAGTGGCAATAGCGCTCCTCTGTAGCCCACGGTGGTGGTATCGGCTCAGCTCTGGACATTGGGCTCTAGTATATCAACTTGAGAGTGTATTCAGTGCAGTTACTCCACTATCCTGCTATTGAGAGACTGTGTTCCAGAGACTGCTATTTATCCTGGGCGTTGGCCAATCTTGTATATCTCACCCATTTCATTTATTAACCCTTTGGGGGAATACTCCCTATCCATCCCAGCACCTGTCATTATCATTGTGTGCATTCACTTTGTCATTATTGCCATTGTTGCTATTTCTGTGCTGGCCTCTAGGGGCCTTGTTTTATTTTCAATAAAACTGTGTTTTTACTTCATACCCTGGTCTGAGTGTCAGAAAACCGTTACACCAGGCCGTGTGGTCTTGGCTTCAAAGAACCCATTGACCATTTGCCAGGGCACTCGTACTGTGGCAGAGTATGCCATTGAGTTTCACACTCAGGCAGCCGAGGTAGGCTGGAATAATGAGGCCCTGGTAGCCACCTTCTTCCAGGGGTTTAACGATTCAATGAAAGATGAAATCACAGCCCATGATTTACCTAACGTACTGGATGAGTTAATTTTGTTCTGTATCCTTACTCAGACTCAGAGAATGACCCTCGTTTAAGGAGCGCCTGCGGGGGGCTCTGGGCAGACTTTGTCCTCGTAATACTGGCCCACCCTATCCTCCCTCACCTCCCATCCTGTGAGCGGCTAGTATTATCATCATTGCATATGTTGTTAGACCGCCATTTTAAAATTGAATACTGTTATCTCCCAAACATTGTTGTCTCGTGCCGGAGAGTGCTATCCCTATTAATAGGTCCCGTCTACTGTAATCTTATGATCACAGCTATTTTATATGTGGGAATAACAAATACCCGACTTATTAGATTCACATTTTTTATGTATTAGTTTACAATAAAACTATGTTTTACTATTTATATTGTTCTATATTATTTAACATCAGGTCATATGCGCTGTCTTCTGTTTCTTTTTTCTTAATAGATAAATTAAGCAGCCTTCTAGGTATTAGAATTAAAGGGCCATTTCAATAGGTTACAAAAGACAAGCGCAACAAACATTATTTTCTTAGTCCCTTGCACATGTATTTTCTTAGTCCCTTGCACGTTTTCTTAGTCCCTTGCACATGTATTTTCCTTGCACATGTATTTTCTTAGTCCCTTGCACATGTATGCAGTCATTGAAGCTCTCTAAATTATTATTTTTTTTATTTGAAAGGAATTTTTTCTGTAACAAAAAAAATGCATATCTAGCAAGTTGTGAATTACAACAGTGACAGCAGAATTGGTATCAACATGATAGTATATAATTACAGCATATAAATGTTATATTAATGTATGATTTATTGAGAATAAACATCCTATCATAAAATATACATTAGTATCGTGACCACTGATGAGATTCGTAAACATCTTAATGTTGTTAATGTTAACGTAAATGGGGAGGAGAAGGGTAAGACTTGAAGAGAGAAGAGAATGATTAAAAAGGGGGAGGGGGTGAGAGAAAAATCATATCTATCAGTGCTAACACTCTTAGTCCAATGTTTACAAATGAAGTTTTATTGGGTTTTTTGGTTATCCAGGGGCCCTAGGTTTTATAGAATTTGGGCACAGTATCTTTGAGAATGACAGACCGTTTTTTCCATACAGGCAATATACTAGGTTTTGTTCTCAATAAGTGTTATGAGGGATGGGGATTAGGTTTTTAAAATGTATCTAGGGCACAACTAGCTGCTGTTAAATCTGTGAGATAAGTTGGCAATATTTTTTATTTATATTTTGTGGCTGACTGCCCAAGAGTGTGAACCTTGGATCAGGATCGATCGTTGTATCAAGTAAGTAGGAGATTACATGAAAAATGAGTGATTGGAAAGGTAGATTGTGTACATTCCCAAAATGAATGGAGGGTGGTAACAACTCCTGAGATTGTCTATCGTATCTATTTGAAAGTAAGTGCGTTAGGCAAAGTACCAGCTAATTAGGGTTTTATACACATTATCTTTTATGTGTGTGTTTATGGAGGTTTTAGCTGTAGATGTAAGATTTCCCTCAACTGCTTCATATCCAATACATCTCCCAAATCCCTTTCCCACTTACTCATGTAGGGAGTTTTGATAAATTCTTTGTGAGAAATGTTCTGGGGATAGAGTAGCAAGGTGAGACTGTCCCATTTTTCTAAGGGCACTTGAAGCAGTGGATTCAAAGAAAGATCTCACTGGGTTGGGATGTTTCAAGAATATGTGAATGAATTGCATATTTGAAGATATTTGAGCCACTCCAAACCCGGCACACCTTAACAAAATAAGTGTTATGAGGGATGGGGATTAGGTTTTTAAAATGTATCTAGGGCACAACTAGCTGCTGTTAAATCTGTGAGATAAGTTGGCAATATTTTTTATTTATATTTTGTGGCTGACTGCCCAAGAGTGTGAACCTTGGATCAGGATTGATCGTTGTATCAAGTAAGTAGGAGATTACATGAAAAATGAGTGATTGGAAAGGTAGATTGTGTACATTCCCAAAATGAATGGAGGGTGGTAACAACTCCTGAGATTGTCTATCGTATCTATTTGAAAGTAAGTGCGTTAGGCAAAGTACCAGCTAATTAGGGTTTTATACACATTATCTTTTATGTGTGTGTTTATGGAGGTTTTAGCTGTAGATGTAAGATTTCCCTCAACTGCTTCATATCCAATACATCTCCCAAATCCCTTTCCCACTTACTCATGTAGGGAGTTTTGATAAATTCTTTGTGAGAAATGTTCTGGGGATAGAGTAGCAAGGTGAGACTGTCCCATTTTTCTAAGGGCACTTGAAGCAGTGGATTCAAAGAAAGATCTCACTGGGTTGGGATGTTTCAAGAATATGTGAATGAATTGCATATTTGAAGATATTTGAGCCACTCCAAACCCGGCACACCTTAACAAAATCCTAAACTTTGTAAAAGTTGTTTCCCCACCCCCAACTAAATGTTGTAGAAAAAAGGCTGGTGGAAACTTAGGGTTGTTAAAAATGTGTGTTTTCAGGAACCTTCACTGAAGAATTTGTGCATGGCTTTATGTTTTATTCCAGATCCACTGGGAGTTTGTCTTGGAAGCTAATGTGCTTTGTGGAAATTGTTTAGGGAGCAAATTCAATGTGAATCTCTAATGTCCAATGGGGTCACAAGGAAGTTCTCTATGTCTAACAAAGCTAGCTTCCGTCTCTTGACATGTGAAAGAGCCTGCATTAATTGCAGTACAATATAATACAAATGCAGATTATGGACAGATGGACCACTACCCAGTGTTTTACAGTATAGTATTTTGTATTCATCCTGTGGGACGTATAGTTCCAAATAAAATGAGAGCTCTGTCTGGAGACAGCTGATATCTCTCATGCTAACACAGATCACAAGGGATCAAAAGACAAATAATATCTTCATCAGAGTATTTATTTTCACCCAATTAATTATCCTGATTGATGAAATATTGAGAACCCCCCAACATTCTAGACAATTTTTCTTGAAGGAAGAGATAAGTGGTACGTAATTACATTTATATAGCTCTTGAATGGTTTAGGGATAAATACTTCCTGGTACTTGATAGCATCTTTTCACAATTTAAAGTCAAAGTTTAGGGTGTCAGAATGCTAGAAGTGGAGTCCAGTAGATGTTGAATAACTAGAGTGCAGTAAGCAGAGTAACCACTCGCCACCAAGGGATGAGCCCAAGTCTTTGTGTGGCCAAGGTACAGGACCACTCAAGAAAGTCCAGGCAGAGTATCCATATCCCCACAGGCAGAAGAGTAGTCAACAGATCTGGATTAGGGCAGGCTGAGATGATGCAAAGCCTGAGGTCAGGCCAAAGTTGAGACAGCAGAAGCCAAAGAGAGAACCAGATTCAAGCATAGGTTAGGAAGTCAGAGAAGTATCATAGTCCAAAGTTCAAGTTCAAATGATTAAAAACAGGTAGAACACCAAGAAGCTATAGCAAAAAGGCTATGACACATGTGTAGTATTTCAGAGGAAGGGGATTTAAACACTGTGCTTAGCACCAACATGCTTGAGCATCCACAGCTCAGACATGTAAGCATACAATCAGAGTGTTAGAAATTATCAGTCCTATAGAGCCTGCTATATATCTGACAGACTAATTTCTACTAGATGGGCATCTCCTATGCAAATTTACACTTGGACTTGGTCGTCATAACGGAAATAGGGGAATCCAGACATGGACCCCTTGTTCAAAAGTTTCTAGGGAGAAATGCAGCACCTCATTGATGAGGTCTAAATAAGCAGAAACACATGACTGGGGTTAGCTGTGTTTTTTTGTTTTGTTTTGTTCGTTTTTTTTCAATTTAGAGAGGAATTGTCTGACACTTTGTGGCTGGACTGTAATCTGGGCAGGACCAGTATGATGTGTTTTGGGATATATTTTCTCTGTAGCACGTAAGCAAAATAATATTGCATTCTAGGTTGGAGCCCAGTCCTTTAACCTGGCAGATGAGCATCTCTACAGTTGATCATCTGCGTACACAAATTACTCTTGGGCTTGGTTACCGTAAGGGTAATAAGGGAGCATAAATGTGGACCACTTGCTTATAAGTGCCTAGAGAGAACAGCTGTACCTCACTGATGAAGCCTATGAAGGCTGAATGGTAGGCCTGGGGTTAGCCATTTCTCTTACTCAGAGGAATTTCCTGACATTTCATGGTTGACTGCCATCTGGGTAGGACCAGTATAATGTGTTTTGGGATATTTCTTCTCTGTGTATGATACTTTCGAGCTAAAATGATTGCCCCCTTTGTAGTTTAATAGTCCTATAAATCCTGCTATATACAGTACAGTGCATAAGTATTTGGACCACGACACAAGTTTTGTTGTTTTGGCGCTGTGCTCCAGCATATTGAATTTTAAATGAAACAATTACTAAGAGGATAACCTGCAGACTTCTTTAACGTAAGGATATTTACATCCATAAACTATGAAACATGTAGGAATTACAGCTCCTTTTATATATAAACTCTCAATTTTAAGGGATTAAAAGTAACTAGACAATTGGTTACTCAGCTGTTTCTTGGCCTGGTCTTTATCATTGCACCATTTGTTTATGCAAAAGGTAGCTAACAAAAAGTCTAGAAGAGATTCTTGGTGTGGCCTTTGCATTTGGAATCTGTTGCTATTGTCTCTCAACATAAGGAGCAAAGAAGTGTCAATGGCAATAAAAAGCACCACCATGAAGCTGAAAAATTGGAATAAATTCACATAGTCAAAACATAGGTATGCCAAAATCACGTGTGTGGTAAGACTGCACAGGTAAGTGCAGCAATAGAAAACGACCTGGTAAACCATGGAAAACCACTCTAGTGGATGACCAAAGACAGTTTGCATTTCTGAAGAAAATCCCCTTTTCAACAGATCAATAACACTATCACAGATGTAGGCATATAAGTGTCAAAGAGTACCATAAAGAGAAGACTACCCCTTGTAAGCCTAAATAACAGAAAGTCCAGGTTAATTTTTGCATGAATCTACATAAAAACCTGTAGACCTGGAGCAAAGTCTTAAGGACAGATGAGACTAAGATTGACCTTTAACAGAGTGATAGAAAGAGGCGAGTGTACAGAAATAATGGAACTACACATGATCCAAAGCATACCACCTCATCTATGAAACATGATGGAGGCAGTGTTGTGGCTTGGGCATGTATGGCTGCCACTACAACTGGCTCCCTTGTTTTTATTGATGTGACTGCTGATAGCAGCAAAATGATGAATTTTGATGTATACAGAAACATATGATCTGCTCAGAACCAACCAAATGCCTCAAAACTCATTGGAAGACACTTCTCCTTGCAGCAGGACAATTATCACAAACATACTGCTAAAGCAACCGATGAGTTTTTCAGGACCAATAAATGGAATGTTCTTGAAGTGCCAAGTCATTCACTCGATGTGAATCCAACTGAGCATGCATTTCACTTGCCAAAGACAAGACTGAAGGGAAAAAGTCCCCAAAACTAACAGGAACTAAAGATGGTACAGGGAAGATAACTAGCATCTGGTAATGCCTATGGGTCACAGACTTCAGGCAGTCATAGAATGCAAAGGTTTTGCAACAAAGTGCTACATATGATGACTTTATGAAGATTGTTTTTTGTTCAATTATTTTTGGTCCTCTAAAATGAATATATGTAAAAAGGACTGTAATTCCTACACGGTTCAAAGTTTATTTATGTAATACTCTCAAATAAAAGCTGAACTTCTTTACTTTATCCTCTTATTCATTGTTGCATTTCAAATCCAATGTGCTGGAGTACAGAGCCAAAACATAAAAGCTTGTGTCACTGTCCAAACACTTATGGGCTACTCTAGCAGGCTCATTCCTAGTTGAGCATCTGTTGTCATTACTTTGCATATGCACATTAGCTTGGGCTTGGTCATCTCCAAGGGTAATAGGGGAATTTTTATTACCTGTGTGTAGCACATTTGTGCACTCTGGGCTGGTTGTAGTCCTATAGATCCTGTTATATAAACTGGCAGTTGTTTCTCTCCGACCATTGCTTTGCATATGCAAACAACCCTTGGCCTTGGTTACCCTAAGGGAATATAAATATGGACCCCTTGCTCACAAGTGTCTAGAGGGAACAGGTGCAACTCACTGATGAGACACAAGAAGACTGAAATGTACCAATGGGAATAGCTGAATCTCTTTGTCAGAGAGGAATTGACTGGTATTTTCTGGCTGCACTGTCATCTGGGCAGGGTAGTTCTCTGTGTATTGTACCCTGGGTAGCATTTTAGTCCAGTACAGAATGCTATGTACTCTGGCAGGATTATTCCTAATTTATGTGTGAAATTAGTGAGTGAGACCTTGCAAATAAATGCAGAAATTTAAATCACAAATTTGGGCCCTCTCGTGCCTAAGGTGATACAGGGGAGAAGAATGAGTCACGTCAGGAGAATGTCACAGATGACCAAGATGACTAATGAACACAGTATCCAGAGATAGGGATAGGAATTTTTCTATATGCCTTTTAAATTTAAGCCTAGGGCTTCACATTTGGATTTGTTAATTTTGTAGCCAGCAACATGAAACATTGTCTAGAATATTGTATAGGCTTTGAAGTGATATCTGGGGTTTAATTAAGGTAAGCAGAACATCATCATTGAAAAAAATTAGTTTGACTCCTTCCCCCTGGCCTTCATCGCCAAGATGTCAGGGGATAAATGAATCAGATAAGATCAAGGTTCAATGCACAGTGCAAAGAAATGGGGGAAGAGAGGACAGCCCTGACTAGTGCAATTTTGTACCTGAAAGTTATGAATGCAGATGGGTGGATATGTGTGCCCATCTCTACCTTCTGGAAATTGTCCCTGACCCCAAAGAACTCCCTCCATGTAAACCTAGTTCACCCTGTTGATTGTTTTTTCCATGTAGAGAGAAGGGAGGATCGAAAACACTTGTTTTCTATTAGATCTATAGTTCTGCAAATATTGTCAGCAGCCTCATGGAAGGGAGCACAACCCATCTGATGATGTTGAACAAAGGAGTGGATCATATTATTTAATCTTTTAGGTACGAGTTTAGCATATAATTTGATATCAGTATTTTTTTTAAGATATAGGATGTTAACTGGACCAGCTTGTGGGGTCATTTCCTTGATTGTGGATAACTACAATGTTTGCTGATAGCATTACAGGGGAGAAATGTTTACCATCAAGTAGTAAGTTATAAGGATACTGAGGTGCAGTGCACAAGTTTTTATAGAGACTTTTTTGTATAAAGCCTCGCTAACCCATCATGGACCGGAACTTTGGAGGGCTTAATGGATTTTACTGTGTATACTACTACTTCCTTTGCAATTGTAGAGTTCAGGGATTGTAGTTGGATAGGAATAGATAGGGAAGATCGCTTTGGAGAAAAAGTTGCTCCAGGAGTTTACATTTGTTGTCAGTATTTGCAGTATTGGTCCCATTATGCAAATGTAGTATTGTAGTATGTTACGCACTCCTTGAGGATTTTCTCTGGGTGGAAGCAGATTTTATTATTGTTTATCATGACTAATTCAACATCTTGGGCTTAGGGTATGTTACACAGTTCCCTATCTAGGAAGGAGTCAAGATTATTCACTGTTTTGTATAAATGATGTTTAGTTCAACTAAGTACTTTCTCTGCATTGTCTGTCAGGAGCATAGTGAGTTCACCTCTTATCATATTAATTTGAAAGAGATATCCTCTGTCTATGCTTGAGCTTACATCTTTGCTCCAGGATTTTTATGCTGGGAGGTAAAGTACATCATTTGTGAGTTTTTTTTTATCCTTTTTCCATTTAGAAGCTATTTTAATGGGATGTCCCCTGATATAAGCCTTTTTTGCTAACCATATCACTGAAAGTAATGTTACAGCTCTCTGTCAATATGTGAGGAAGTTTGGGGGATCGCTAAGGAGGGCTTTGTTAATTTCCCAAGTAGTGGGGGGATTGGTCACAATGAACTGATAGAAGAAAGGACAGCACAGAAAGACCTCTCTAAATGTAGCTACATTTAATATTGTTAGCCACATTGTTAGCCGCAACCAGACACCCAAGTGCTCTTGGGGTATTACTCACATGCGTCTGAGGATTACCCTGCCTCTTAAGTAGGATCAGAAGTCTCTACCAAACACCCAAGCATAGTGGTCTTTATCTGGTCCTCTGTGGATCTTTCTCCTCTCTTTTATAGATGTTTCTGGGTTCAAGTCCTTGTATACCTTATTTCCTCCATCGCACTATAGGTGCACTGTATATAAAGCTGAAACACGGTGGAGGGTAGGGGATACCATGTGCCAAATACATTACATTTATTAATTAATGTATTTAATAGGAGTTTATTATTTTACAAAAGTTTAACACAAGCTTAAAACTTTTGTTTACCATAAATGTCTTACAGACTGGCAAGATGTGTTAAATGCTTTTTATACCTGAACAAATAATGGTGTACGCTATGAAACACACACAGTCTTGTTTTTAAAATAATTTGTGCACATTAACTTGCTTTGCCAATCTGTAAGAGATTTTAGTAAACAAGAATTTTAAACACCTATTAAATACATTCAAAAATATATGTAGTGTCTATAGCACATGATCTCCTTCCCTCTCTTCCAACTTTATATACAGTGCCTCATTATACGTATATGTATTTACATGCTGAAGGAAAACTAGGATGCAAGGCTTCAAGCCAGGTGCAGCTACAAGAGAGGACAGAAAGCTCCTCAGTGAATCAAGTATACACCACCATTCTGGGGTTTAAGCCAGGGACTGCTGATACTACTTAAGAGGCAAGATAAGCCTCTGAACCATGGGAGTAATACCATAAAAGCACCAGGGTGTCTTGTTGTAACCAATTCAAAGGTAAAGGCATGTACATTTAGAAAGGTACAGTTGTAATCAAAATTATTCAACCCCCATTGAGAATCAGATGTATTGTCAAAATGTACAGACTTTCAGCTGTTTGCAATTAACAAATCAAACAAAAGCAATTGAAATAGCTCAACACAACGAGTGGTTTCCCCAAATTCAGCTGCAAATGCAACTTATAATGACTTCTCCAGTCTCAAAATTATATGACCCTTCATGGCAAGCATCTTTAGTACTTAATAGAGCACCCTTTTGTTGTTATGACCTGCTGCAAATCAGATGCATAGCCAGACACCAGCTTCTGGCAGTGTTCATGAGGAATCTTAGCCCATTTCTCATGAGCAATGGCCTCCAGTTCAATAATATTCGTGGGTTTGCGTCTGCAACCGCCTTCTTCAAATCCCACCAGAGATTTTCTATGGGTTTAAAGTCAGGTGACTGCAATGGCCACTCTAGAATCTTCCAGGACTACTTCTGCAACCAAGCCTTGGTGGAATTTGAGGTATGCTTGGGATCATTGTCCTGTTGGAAGGTCCAATAATGTCCAAGCTTCAGCTTCCTCACAGACAGCATGACGTTTTCTCCTAGGATTTCCTCATACTTTAATGAATCCATTTTGCCTTCCACACGATGCAGGTTTCCAGTGCCAGAGGATGCAAAGCAGCCCCAGAGCATCACCGAGCCACCACCATGCTTAATTGTAGGTAGTGTTCTTTTTCAGTGTATGCTTCTTTCTTCTTCCTCCAGCTCTGATCCATTGAGCCGAAAAGTTCCAGTTTTGTTTCATCACTCCTTACAACAGAATCCCAAAACTTCTGTGGCTTATTTATATGATTTTGAGCATATTTGAATTTTGGGCATATTTGAATTTTCTTGTGCTTTTGGGTCCATAATGGTGTATGTCTTGGAGTTCTTGATGGAAACCTTCTGCATTTAGTACATGTCTTACTGTGCTCACTAAAACCTTAGTGTCTGTTGCCACCAAGTCTTGCTGCAGGTCTTTTGCAGTCACTGGAGGATTTTTCTCAGGCACATGTTTTAGACCATTCCAATGAAGGAATTCCTTGTAAGTAACAAGATCTTGGCACTTCTCAAGTGCCTCTGTGTCGACCAACACAAATCTCCTGCTGACAGCTTTACAGCTGTCAGTAGGAAACAGTGAACTTTAAACGCCTGTATCTCTTAAACCATAGCGGTTTGAGAGATACTTTTTTTCCATTTAGCTCAGCTTTTTAACCTCTTCTTAATGCAAAAAACATTTTTTTGGATATTACTAACACTTTAAGTATGCAATATGAGTGCAATATGGGTGCATTAAGGACGCAATATCCTAACACAAAACCAAACCAAAACCAACCCAAAACCCAACCAAAAACCAACTCAAATCCAACCCAAACCCCACCCAAAACCCAACCCAAATCCCACCAAAACCAACCAAAAACCCAGCCAAAAACCAACCCAAATCCATCCCAAACACCACAAAAACCACCCCAAAACCAACCAAAAACCTAACCCAAAACCCACCAAATCCAACTCAAAACCAAAACCCACCGAAACCAACCAAAAACCAACCCAAATCCCACCCAAACCCCACAAAAACCACCCCAAAACCAACCAAAACCTAACCCAAAACCCACCAAATCCAAACTAAAACCCACCAAAACAGCCCAAAGGCCAACCCAAACCCCACAAAACCACCCCAAAACCCATCAAAACCAACCCAAAACCCACCAAAACAAAAGACAAAATCCAACCAAAAACCAACCCACACCTCACAAAAACATCCCAAAACCCACCAAACCCACCCCAAAACCCACCAAAACCAACCAAAGACCAATCCAAATCCAACCCAAAACCCACCAAAAACAACCCAAAACCCCACAAAAAACACCCCAAAACCCAACCAAAAACCAACCCAAATCTAACCCAAAACCCACCATAAACAACTCAAAACCCAACCCAAAACCAAGCCAAACCTCACAAAAACCACCCCAAAAGCCAACAAAACCAACCCAAAACCCAACCAAAAACCAACCCAAATCCAACCCAAATCCCACCCAAAATAACCCAAAACCAACCCAAACCTCACAAAACCCACCCCAAAACCTAAGCCAAACCCCAACCCAAAACCTAAGCCAAACCCCACAAAAACCACACCTTAATGTCTCTTTATTGCACCCATATTGCATCAATATTGCTTCCTTAATGCACCAATATTGCAACCATATTGCACCCATTTTGCCACCATATTGCACCCATATTGCATCCTTAATGTGTCCTTATTGCACCCATATTGCGTCAATATTGCACCCATATTGCTTCCTTAATGCACCCATACTGCATCCTTAATGCACCCATATTGAGTCCATATTTCACCCATTTTGCCACCATATTGCACCCATATTGCTTCCTTAATGCACCTATACTGCGTCCTTAATGCACCCGTATTGAGTCCATATTGCACCATTTTGCCACCATATTGCACCCATATTGCGTGCTTAATGCACCGATATTGCAACCATATTTGCCACCATATTGCACCCATATTGCGTGCTTAACGCACCAATATTGCAACCATATTGCACCCATATTGCATCCTTAATGTGTCCTTATTGCCCCATATTGCTTCAATATTGCACCATATTGCGTCAATATTGCACCCATATTGCTTCCTTAATACACCCATATTGCAAACATATTGCACCCATATTGCATCCATAATGTGTCCTTATTGCCCCCATATTGCGTTAATATTGCACCCATATTGCATCCTTAAAGGGATAGTATTGCTTGAAAATAATTTTATTTTAGATTGTAGCCCTTAAAAAAACATTAAAAAATGATATATGTCTTATCTCCCAAACCTTTATGGTTTGGGAGATATTAGCAAGTAAAGTTAATAATAGTAAAAGTAAATTTCCCTTTTCCTGGCTGTTTTATCCAAGTCTGCCATCTAGTGGACAGATTTGGAATCTGGTCCACAGATCAGCTGGCAGCTCTTTAGCAGTGCCGAGATCACAATCTTTAAAAAGAACTACTTCATTGAAACTGTCTACAAAGTGTGTCTCGCTTGCAAGCACACTTTGTAGACCATTCCAATGAAGAAATTCTTTTTAAAGATCGTGATCTTGGCACTGCTGAAGAGCCGCGGCTGGTCTGTGGACCAGATTCCAAATCTGAAGACTTGAGCAGTGACATCACTCCAGGGGAAACTTTACTTGCTAATATCTCCCAAACCATAAAAGTTTGGGAGATAAGACTTATATAATTTTTAATGTTTTTTTAAGGGCTAAAATATAAAATTAAATTATTTTCAAGCAATACTATCGCTTTAATGTGTCCTTATTGCCCCCATATTGCATCAATATTGCACCCATATTGCATCAATATTGCACCCATATTGCTTCCTTAATGCACCCATATTGCGACATGTTAACGCACAAAATGGCGAATGCGCCATTCGGAGTGACGCCAAATGTAGAAATTGCAACACTTTAAGACGCAAAACTTTAAATGCGACACTTCAAATGACACGGCAAAACACATGCAACATTTTATGATGCAAAAGTTTACATGCAACACTTCAAATGGATACTTTATCCTACTATAAGTAATGGGTTGTTTAAGTTTCCAAGAGTGTGAATGTATATGTTTTTTGTTGTTGTTTTTTTTATATATAACTGGTCATCATGTGTCCAGATAATGTGAGCTCTCCCACAGTATGGTTAGACCATACTATTGGATGGATGTATGAGCATTCAAGAGAGAGTTGGGTCTGTGCATCACCAACAATATAACCTATTCAGCTACTTAGCTGGCAGGGGTGGGAGTAAAATGTATAGTCTCTAACATGAGTAGAGGTCCCTCCAGTAGTCTGGGAAAAAGTGGTCAGATACCATGCCTTTAAAAGTTTTGGGTGCTTTAGATGATTTTACATCTTTGGGGATGTATTTGAGGAGGGAGAAGGAAAGAAGTTAGGGCTAAGTGTTAGGAAAGACTATGGAAAGATTTGAAGGGAAAAGAGGGGAGTTAAGGGGAAAGCAATGTCTAAGCTAAAGGAGGGTAAGGTAATTAACATAGTTGATGAGGCTGAAAAAAAGGAATGTGTCTATCAAGTTCAACTCACGTCATATTACCCTTGTTGAAGGCAAAAAAACAACTACTGAAACCGTTTCCAATTAATCCCCAGGATGGTAAAAATGTCTTCCTGTTGCCAAAACACACTTGGATATTACCCTGGATCAACATTCTAAATTCTATGGGCACAACCATCATGATCAGTTCAGAACAGTATTAAGCAGGTGTCATTTCAGAGAACTGGCAAACTCACATTGGCCCAGTGTACGAAAGAGAGGGGGGTTCACAGAAGGTCTTATTTAGAGGACCTGATTAGTCGAAGGAGAAATAGAACAAGCATATAACTTTAACATAAGAAAAGGTTAGCATAGTTTGAGCAAACAAACCAAATGACAATGGGGGACATATAAATTCCCCCAAATTGCATTGGATGCTATCCAAAGCATTGCATTTTAGACCTCTTTAGCACTGAATGGTTTAAAAGTCCAACTTAAATGAATGGGAGGTTCAAATGTACTCTACGGTTGTTTGATTGCCCCAGAATTGCTCCAACTCTACTTAGTACATCAGCTTGTCTATATTTTAACCCTTTGAGAGTGAATAGAGTGTGATGGGAGAAACTATTTGTGAGATCTCTGTACTTTTGAATCATGCTGAGGATAGTATTCTTTGCAAACAAGATAGTTTATTTGCATGCATAAAATAATGGAAAGGCCTAACATTTCCCACAGTATCTAATGAGGTTTCTGTCCACCAATCACAGGAAAGCCTACAGGTTCCATGTAAGTCAAGGGCAGAAAAAAATCAATGAACCGGGAACTGACGGTTGATAAAGTTCAGGATGTTAATTAAGTTCAGTGTTAGGCTGGTGAGAGATGGAGGACGTTATCCACGTAGCATCTTACAAGTCTCATTACACAACGGATTGCGATGAAATGCATCGTATACTGCTGTGATGCTCAAAAGGTTAAAGACTGTACAAAATGGTTAAATACTATACTAAAGAGTTAATTGTGCGTAATAATTTGGTTTAATCAACAAGTGTTTATATGTCAAATCTGTAATATAAATCCACAAATCTTTGTTTTTTTGCAGCTTGCTATATGCTTTTATTATAAGGAAAATGTCATAATATTTTAAAAATATTTATTGCAGTGTTTATTCTGCTGAGTAAAACAGATGTACTAACATTGCTGTGAGCTATTAAAATAAAAAGCTATTAGAGACCAAATATGCATTTTTGTGTGCAGTACTTCCATGTCCTGAATTTGTATGGTGGTGCTGTTCCTACCACAGTCTAGGGACAGCTGTTGTCAGTAACCATAACCCTCCTATGCTTCTGTTACAACAGCTCCACTGTAACATTTCAGGCCATAGAGATAGTGCAACCAAAAACAGCACGATTAATTTTCAATAATATGAAGTATGCTTATTGAGCAGGATAAAACCTGCAATATATTTTTTGCTAAACTACTTGATACTTTCTATTTAAGTCAAAATTAATTAATGCACATTTAGATCATTCTACTTTTCTGCAGCTTGTAAACTAAGGGTGTTGTCAGAACCTAGGGCTGGCATGTTACCATGTACTAACAGTGTCCTACTGTGTTTTTTATGAGGTGACAGATTCTTTATGGGTGGTCTCTGTCCAAATTATTACAAGGTTTTTTTTTCCAAATCATTAGATCTTGCTAACTATCAAGTAGAAGTTTTATGCTATAAGCGAATATGTATTCATGGTCCAAGTAACCCAGTTCAAAGTAATAATGATCCTTAAATGTGCAAAAAAGCTAATTACTTTCAATTCACCTTTTTACATTTTCCAATTAAGACTATATTATCAGAAGAAAGGTGAAGCAACTAGCCTCATGTAGTATTCTGGTATGGATGTCTGAGTGTATTTTATAAGGTTTTAGGTTGGTGTTGCACTAAACAGTATTACAGACCAATTATGATACCGTGTCTTGTGAATGCCTGGTGCAAAAGTGTAACTAGAAATGTTTTGGAAATGTTGGCATGAATGCATATAAATGAAACCACTCTAATATAGAAGGGGAGAGGTGGATGGGGTTAAGGCAAGTAGTCTCTTTACCATACTAATTTTTATTTTGGTGCTACATGTCAATACATATTTCTTAAGAATATTGGATGTCTTTTCTAACTGGATGACCTCTAACACATGGTAAATATCAGAACCAAGAAAATTACTGACTGTTTTTTCAGCACGTCTTCTTATTAATTAGACAAAGAAGACAGAGGGAGAGCCTAGACAAACATACAGCTGTTCCCTGTGCATGTATCTGAAGGCCGAGGCTTAGAAAGCTCAAATCAGGTCATGATTTATATTACCATATATTACGTAATTTCAGTCCGGATTTATTGAATTGGGATGGGTCAAGGAGATTTCTTCTACCTCATTGAGTGTACATCTGGTGCTCAAAGGGTTAATAAACTACTTAATCGCCTTGGAATGCATTTTTGCTAATTTCTGTCTGAAAGATTTAAGAGAGAAAATGTTTGCAATTTTTCCAATTAAAATGTCAGGACGTGAAATATCAGAGAATGCTTATTTTTTTTATATTGAACCAAAATATTCATGCAGCATCAACACTGTAGTGTAAACCAGTGAAAGTACAAGATATTTTACTTGCTGCTATTTCAGTAAAAATGAGTGTGTGTGTGTATATATATATATATATATATATATATATATATATATATATATATATGGATAGGGATTAGATAATCTACTGCTGTTCCTCTGATTAAGTTTTTGTTTGTTGTCTCAGCCACACACTTGCTAAAGCAGTGCTTAGAGATGTGAAACACGTAGTGTTATGTGTTAATTTTACATTGGTTTTTAATAAATATTTTTATCTGCATCGGAGGAACAGTCTATTATGCCTGGAGTGAAGATCTGGATCACCCAAACAGACACAGGTTAAGGATCTCTGCAAGCTTATATATGGTGTCAGGATCCATATATGCCTGCCTTTCAACCACCATTAAAGGGTAATGTTTCACAAAAACAGCAGCTCCAATTAATCTTCATAGTATTTGAGCCATGGAGAGTGTTATTTCAGTACTGTCAGAGCTGTAGTTCAATTGAATGATAAAGTATTCCCCTCCCGCCCCTTTTACCTAGTGTAATCCACCTCCCCTGTGGATGTGGAATCTGGTCTTAAGACCAGACAGCTCACAGCAAGGGACAATCTTCTTAGTGTGAGAACAATGAAAGCCCTGCCCCCACTGACAGGTTTTTCCCTTATGTTAATTGAAGATTGTCCCTCTCTGCAAGCCATCTGGACACCCCCTTTCTGTTCTGAGGTGAATAGTGTTACATTAGTAAAAGGGGCGGGAGGGGGAAATGTTATCATTCAATTACTTTTGAACTACAACTCTGACAGAACTGAAATAACACTCTCCATGGCCCAAATAGTATGAAGATTACTTGGAGCTGCTTTTATTATAAAACATTACTATCCCTTTAAAACTGAGTGCACAATTTGTTTATTTCTGGATTAGTACCCTGCTTGTTAAGTAGGCACTATTGGCGCCCTCATGTATTCTATTTCCATCCCAAAATGCACCCCCCTTTTAATTAGCCTCAGAACTTACCTGCCTTTATACTTATACTTTTATACCTTAACCCTCTATGTGCTAGAGAAGTCTCAAACACATTGTGAAGCAATGTTTTGGAGGCCTCTCTAGCATACAAGGGGTTAAACTACTATTTTTAACATAAAATGTGGTGGCCCTGTGGTATACATAGAGCCTCATATGTGGCACTTGGGTGAATCTGACTGTGTGTCACTGGCCTACAGAAACAGTGAGGCTCATATACTAAGAAAGAAGAGCTATTGTGGGGCCTACCAACTGCGCCATAGGGAACAAAAATTGATCTTCAAACTCCCATTGATTTAAATGGGACTTTTAACCCCTGAATGATAGATTGGTCTCCAACACATTATGAAACAATGTTTTGGAGACATCTATAGAGTTGAACGGGGTACTATGCACATTTAAATCAATGTGAATTGTTACTTGTTCCCTATAGTACAACTGTTTTCTTCACAATGACAGCAGTTTCTCTGTACATGTTGCATTTCCTAGAGACGAGGGGTGAGGATGGTACCATGTGCAGGCTAACAGAGATAGTGAAAGGGGAACATTTAGGGAAGACCAGAGAAAGACATAGTCTAATCCCCACCCAGTTGAATTTATCTATTAAAGCATGAGGGGATGGTGGTCATGAAATTTGCTGAATATGCATTTGCACATTCTTATAGATGTAATTCAGAGGAGCAGGGCCAAAGTAGGTGAAGCAGTTAGAGTATTGGTAATCTGATACTGTTAACAGCACTGCACCCTATGTGATGCCAGTTGCTGCAACACATGGCTGAACCTCCATGGTGGAACACATTGAGGGAGATTTGGGAAAGCCCTTCTTCCCCATCCCAGGTCAGAAGCAGGTCAGGCAAGGACATGAGTTTTGTCCAGTTATGTGGTGAAAATGTTCTATCCCCTTCCCAAGATCCAGTGCTAAAATGAGATTGTTTAAAAATGTATACTGTGACAGAAGTGTCTGGGACGCTGGAAGCAGGATCCCCTCAGACTTCAGAGGCTGATGGATTGGATCTTATCATGCAAGCTATGTTGTTTCTACAAATTGTTGAGAAGTTGCTAGTGTTTGAGGGTATTCTGGTTGAGGAAGCTGATGACAGATATCAGCAGCCAGTAGAAAAGAAGAGTTGACAACTCATGTTTATGCCATGGGGAGATTTCCTGGCCAACCAGGATCTCACACTCAATCTGTTTATGAAACACCTCCCAAGGAGCCCTGCGCCAACTCCTCCGTGTGGGCTTTCTATAAACCCCAGTGTGGGAAATGGTTACAAGACTCCATAGTGGTCACTTTCAAGCAGTGCCAGCATGATAGGCACTAGTGATTAACAAATTTATTCTGTAAGTTCTGTGTTTGCACACAACATGCTGTTTATTAAAACAGGTATTTCATTTGTTAGTTTTATTTGCCTTTATTAGCAATCAGATAACAGGAAAAGCAACCATGGAATGCCCCAAAAAATAAGCAGGTTTGTTTACTTCAATCATTAATCACATCAGGTTCCCACCTGGGTCACTTATCTGATCAAGGTTCGAGAACATCTTTGGTCTCCTGGATGTCTCTCTCCCTCCTTCTCTCTCCCTATCCTTCTCCCTCCTCTTTCCTGCAGTCTCAGACCCATTCTCAGTCTCTCACTCGCTCTTCCTTTCTCTCATGCAATTCTAGACCCAGATCCCTTCTTTTCAATTCTATTGCCCTCTAGTGGTAAGTGCTGGATGTATTCAAGCCACTGAAGTTAGCTGATGCTTCTTGAACTCATTCAGTTGATGAAGGTCTTTGACATGAATATGAAGAGTGTGCATCCTGGTGACTAACAAGCATAAGGTTGTTTGTTTGTTTGTTTTTTGTTGTTGTTTTTTTTTTAACTGTTGTTTTTTGTCCAACAGTGCGGTCATCAGTTCCACCATTGCAACTCATCATAGAAGGACAACTGCTAACACATTTGCAGACAACAGACCCCGTCTGTTCCAGCCACCTTTGCAGATTCTTGCAGCCATGTTTCTTCATCACAGCCATGCTGTAGACAAAAATAGTGGTATACAAGAAGCCAGACTGAGATTCCTTCCCCTATTTTCTGGCATGAAATGCTAAGCATTGCGTTTTCCACAATGATTTAGCACTATTTCTTTGGTAGGGCAGTAGTTTTTGTCCAGGGGGACAGAACCTGAACATGTTCTCAGAGTCCATCAGGAGACATATGTGTACAGCTTACCGAAAACACTTTTGCAGGTTGCAGCTTCTAATGAAAGACTGAAAAGTGTTTGGGTCTCTGAGATCTTATTGGTTCCTTCTCATTTTATCCTATTCATCTACCCTGGCACATATTAGGAGTTCCCTTTTTATAGTAATTACTGTATGTTTGACATGCTTCACTTTTTTTTCTGTCTTGTTCATTATTAGTATTGGACTGTCTTAAGAACAAAAAGACCATGACTCAATGCCAGTATAAACACAAGCGGGAGAGATGTGACCTCAAAAATTGGAGGCCCATCTCTCTCCTGAATGTGGAATACAAGATTTTGGCAAAGGTACTGGCCACTAGGCTAAAGGCTGTCATTGGACATCCACCTGGATCAGACCTGTGGCATACCAGGCTGCAGAATAGCAGATAGCCTTGCTCTAATCAGGGACATGATCCACTACATCAAGGATCGCAATGTCAGGGCTGTCCTCGTCTGCCTAGACCAGGAGAAAGCTTTTGACAGGGTTTCCCATGAGTTCATAGGCAATGACCTGCACAGGTTTGGGTTAGGGGAGGTGTTCTGTTCATATGTTAACCTAATATACCTTGATATTTTAAGATCATTGCTGGTGAAAGGCTGGAAGACTGACCCCTTTCCTGTACATTCAGGGGTCAGGCAAGGTTGCCGTCTCTCACCTCTTCTTTTTGTCTGTTGTATAAAGCTCTTCGCTGAGTGCATCAGATGAAATCCAGAGATCAGGGGGATCACCGCATCGGGACAAGGAAAGAGAGAAGTGAAGTGCTCTCTCTACATGGACGATGTCACCATCTTCTGTGCAGACCACCAGTCAGTGAGAGCGCCCATCCAGAAGTGTGAGAACTTCAGCAAAGCTTCAGAGGCCAAAGTCAACTGAAGGAAGTCAGAAACAATACTCTTGGGGCAATGGGATGTGACTTCTGACCCTTTTCCATTCCCCATTAAGTCGGACCTCATCAAAATCTTGGGGGATCTGGTTTGGTGGAGAAGGCGCAACCCTGAAAAGCCGGGAGGAAAGACTGGCCAAAGTTAGGCAGAGACAGTCTGGAAAAATGTGGCATCAAGCAGGCTGACTAATAGACACAAGGACATGGCATGGATGACCATACAGGGAGACCTCCCCCTCAGGACATTTATGTATGCAGCAGAGCTGTGCTGATACAGACATTGCCCCATGCACATTGTGGCAGAAAAAATAACCCTGCATGTGTTTTGGCAGTGCCCATTCACACAGACTTTGTTAGATGCCTTTAAACTTGAACTCAGAGACAATGTTTATGATATGATTTAGAATGTTTATTTTCTGTGTGTGGCATTTGTGAGCTATAAGAGATTGCACCCTGGGTGTGAGGATACAGTCCCAGTAAGCTTTTGAATACCACTGCAAGCTCATGAGCCCAGTTGAGCATGTCTGACTTCTTCTATGTATATGCAAATTGCTATTAGCGTTAGTCACCCTAATGGTAATGGGGAATCCAGAAGTGAACCCGTTGCTCACAAGTGCTAGTGAGATTGGCTGCACTTAGATGATAAGGTCTATCAAGGCTGATATGTATGTTTAGGGTTAGGTGCTTCTCTTGTTCAGAGAAGAGTTGTTTGGTGTTCCATCACTAGGCTGTCATTTTGATAGAAACTGTGTGGTACTTCAGAATATTTCTTCTCTGTATGTGGCATTTGTGAGCTAAAAGAGTATGCACCCTGTGCATGAGGGCACAGTACTGGTGAGTGTTTCCGTACCTTTGCAAGCTAATGAGACTAGCTGAGCATCTCTAACTTCTATCTATACGTAAATGGTTCTTAGGGTTAGTCACCCTAAAGGTAATGGGGGAATACAGACATGGACCCCTTGCTCACAAGGGCTAGAAGGTTTAGCTGCACATCATCAATGAGACCCCACAAGGCTGAAACGTATGTCTGGGGTTAGCTGCTTTTCTTGTTCAGAGAAGAATTGTCTTGCATTTTGTGGCTGGGCTGTCATTTTGATGGGACCTGTACGAAATGTTTCAGAATATTTGTACTCTGGCATGTGTGATCTAAAGGAGAGTGCACACTGTGCGTGAGGGCACAGACCCAGTGAGCTTTTGCATACCCTTGCAAGCTAATGAGCCTACTTGAGCATCTCTGACTTCTATATACAGTATGTGCAAATTGCTATTAGAGATAGTCACCCTAAGGGTAATAGGGGAATCAAGATGTGGACTCCTTGCTCACAAGTGTCTAGATCAGCTGTATCTTGCCAACAAAAGCCAAAAAGGCTGAAAAAAATAAAAAAAATAAATAAATAAATAATAATAATAATAATAATAATAATAAAAAATTATATATCTGGAAGTTAGCTGCTTCCTTTGTTCAAAGAAGAGTTATCTGGTATTTTGTCAGGACCTGCATATCACTGGTGAGGCACAACAAGGCTGAAACCGTATGTCTGGGTTCAGCTGCTTCTTTTGTTCAGAGAAGAATTGTCTGGCATTTTGTGGCTGGACTGTTATTTTGTCAGGACCTTTATGATGTACATCACAATATTTCTTCTCTGTGTATTGCATTTGTGAGCTAAAATAAGTTGCACTCTGGGCACGAGGAGACAGTCTCAGTGAGCTTTTGCATACCCTTGCAAGCTCATGAGCCTAGTTGAGCATCTCTGTCTTCTTCTATGTATATGCAAATTGATCTTAGGGTTAGTCACTCTAAGGCTAATGGAGGAATCCAGGCGTGGATCCCTTGCTCACAAGTGCAAGAGGGATCAGCTGCATCTCATTACTGAGGCACAATAAGGCTGAAACGTAAGGCTGGGGTTAGCTGCGTCCCTTGATCAGAGAAGAGTTGTTTGGTGTTTTGTGGCTGGTCTGTTATTTTGGCTGGGCCTGTATGATATCCTTGGGAATATTTCTTCTCTGTGTATGGCATTTGTGAGCCGAAAGCGATTGCACCCTGGATGCAAGGACACAGTCCCAGTGAGCTTTTTGCATACCCTTGCAAGCTCATGAGTTTAGTTGAGTACCTCTGACTTCTTCTATTGATATGTAAATTGATTTTAGGGTTAGTCACCCTCAGGGTAATGGGGGAATCCAGACGTGGACCCCTTGCTCACAAGTGCCTAGAGGGGTCAGCTGCATCTCACTGATGAGGCCTAACAAGGCCAAAATGTACGTCTGTGGTTAGCTGCTTCCCTTGTTCAGATAACAATTGTATGGAGTTTTGTTGGTGGACTATCATTTTGACAGGACCTGTATGATATGCTTTAGAATATTTTTTCTCTGTGTATGGCATTTGAGAGCTAAAAGAGATTGCACTCTGGGTGCGAGGACATAGTCCCAGTAAGCTTTTGCATACCATTGGAAGCTCATGAGCCTAGTTGAGCATCTCTGACTTCTTCTATGTATATTCAAATTGCTGTTAGAGTTAGTCACCCTAAAGGTAATGGGGGAATCCAGATGTGGGCCCCTTGATCACAAGGGCCTAGAGGGCTCAAATGCATGTAACTGATGAGGTCAAGCAAGGCTGCAATGTACATTTGGGGTTAGGTGCTTCCCTTGTTCAGAGAAGAATTGTTTGGCGATTCGTGATTGGGCTGTCATTTTGGAGGACCTGAGTGGTGCTTCAGAATGTTTCTTCTCTGTATATGGCATTTGTGAGCTAAAAGAGATTGCACCCTGTTTGTGAGGGCACAATCCCAGTGAGCTTTTTGTATTCCCTTGCAAGCTAATGAGCCTAGCTGAGCATCTCTGATTTCTATCTGCAAATTGCTCTTAGGGTTAGTCACCCTAAGGGTAATGGGGGAATCCAGACATGGACCCCTTGCTCACAAGTGCTATAGGGATCTCATGTTCATCTGTGATGAGACTGAAATTATATGCCTGGGTTCCGTTTTTTTTTTTTTTTTTTTTTTTTTTTCTTTTTTTTTTTCTTTTTCTCCTTTTTCTTTTGTTCAGAGAAGACTTGTCTGGCATTTTGTGACTGCCCTGTCATTTGGAGAGGATCTATATGATATTTTTCAGAATATTTCTTTTCTGTGTTTGGCATTTGTGAGTTTAAAGAGATTGCATTCTGGGTGTGAGGTTACAGTCCCAGTGAGCTTTTGCATACCCTTGTAAGCTAACGAACCTACATGAGCATCTCTGACTTCTTCTATCTGCATGCAAATTGCTCTTAGGGTTAGTCACCCTAAGGGTAATGGGGGAATCCAGATGTGGACCCCTTGCTCATAAGTGCTATAGGGATCTCCTGCACATTATTGATGAGGTTAAAATTATACGCCTGGGTTCAGCCTCTTCTTTTGTTCAGAGAAGACTTGTCTAGTGTTTTGTGGCTGGACTGTCATTTTGAGAGGACCTATATGATGTTTTTCAGAACATTTCTTCTCTGTGTTTGGCCTTTGTGAGCTTAAAGAGATTGTATTCTGGGTGTGAGGACACAGTCCCAGTGAGCTTTTTGCATACCCTTCCAAGCTTGTGAGTGTAGCTGAGCATCTCTGACTTCTGTTTCTATCCAAATTGCTCTTAAGGTTAGTCACCCTAAAGGTAATAGGGGAATCCAGACATGGACCCCTTGCTCACAAGTGCCAAGGGGAATCAGCTGTACCTTACAAATGAGGCCCAACAAGACCGTAACATATGTCTGGGTTTATCTGCTTCTCTTTTTCAGTGAAAAGTTGTTTGGCATTTGTGGCTGGACTGTCATTTTGGCAGGACCTGTATGATATGCTTTAGAATATTTGTTCTCTGTGTTTGACATTTCTTAGCTGGACTGTCATTTTAGCAGGACCTGTGTGATACTTCAGAATGTTTCTTCTCTGTGTATGGCATTTGTGAGCTAAAAGAGATTACACTCTGAGCGTGAGGACTGAGCCCCAGTGAGCTTTTTGTATACCATTGCAAGCTAATTAACCTAGTTGAGTATCTCTGCCTTCTTCTATGTATATGCAAATTGATCTTAGGGTTAGTCACTCTAAGGCTAATGGGGGAATCCAGACGTGGATCCCTTGCTCACAAGTGCAAGGGGGATCAGCTGCATCTCACTGCTGAGGCCCAACAAGGCTGAAATGTAATTCTGGGGTTAGTTGCGCCCCTTGTTCAGAGAAGGGGTGTTTGTTTGGTGGCTTATCTGTTGTTTTGGCTGGACCTGAATGATATACTTCAGAATATTTCTTCTCTGTGTATGGCATTTGTGAGCCAAAAGAGTTTGCACCCTGGGTGCAAGGGCACAGTCCCAGTGAGCTTTTTGCATGCCCTTGCAAGTTCATGAGCTTAGTTGAACACCTCTGACTTCTTCTATCGATATGTAAATTGCTTTTAGGGTTAGTCGCCCTAAGGGTAATGGGGGAATCCAGACGTGGACCCCCTTGCTCACAAGTGTCTAGAGGGATCAACTGCACCCCACCGATGATGTCCAACAAGGCCGAAGTGTATGTCTGTGGTTAGCTGCTTTGCTTGTTCAGATAACAATTGTATGGCATTTTGTTGGTGGGCTGTTATTTTGATAGGACCTGTATGATATGCTTTAGAATATTTTTTTCTCTGTGTATGGTATTTGAGAGCTAAAAGAGATTGCACTCTGGGTGTGAGGACACAGTCCCAGTAAGCTTTTACATACCATTGGAAGCTCATGAGCCTAGTTGAGCATCTCTGACTTCTTCTATGTGTATACAAATTGCTGTTAGAGTTAGTCACCCTAATGGTAATGGAGGAATCCAGATGTTGACCCCTTGCTCACAAGTGTCTAGAGCCATCAACTGCATGTAACTGATGCAGTTCATCATGGCTGAAATGTATGTTTGGGGTTAGGTGTTTCTCTTGTTCAGAGAATAATTGTTTGGTGTTTAATGACAGGGGTGTCATTTTGGAGAACCTGTGTGGTACTTCAGAATATTTCTTCTCTGTATATGGTGTTTGTGAGCTTTGAGAAATTGCATTCTGGGTGTGAGGTTACAGTCCCAGTGAGCTTTTGTATACCCTTGCAAGCTAACGAACCTAGCTGAGCATCTCTGACTTCTTCTATCTATATGCAAATTGCTTTTAGGGTTAGTCACTCTAAGGGTAATGGGGGAATCCAGACATGGACCACTTACTCACAAGTGCTATAGGGATCCCCTACACATCATCGATGAGTCTGAAACTATACACTTGGGTTCAGTTTCTTTTCTTTTCTTTCCTTTTCCTTTCCCTTTTCCTTTCCTTTCCTTTCCTTTCCTTTCCTTTCCTTTCCTTTCCTTTCCTTTCCTTTCCTTTCCTTTCCTTTCCTTTCCTTTCCTTTCCTTTCCTTTCCTTTCCTTTCCTTTCCTTTCCTTTCCTTTCCTTTCCTTTCCTTTCCTTTCCTTTCCTTTCCTTTCCTTTCCTTTCCTTTCCTTCTTTCTCCCCCCTTCTTCTTCTCCTCCTCCTCTTCTTTCTTTCGAGAAGGCTTGTCTGGTGTTTTGTAGCTGGGCTGTCATTTTGAGAGAACCTATATGATATTTTTGAGAATATTTTTCTGTGTTTGCCATTTGTGAGCTTAAAGAGATTGAATTCTGTGTGTGAGGACACAGTCCCAGTGAGCTTTTGCATACCCTTGCAAACTTGTGAGTCTAGCTGAGCATCTCTGACTTCTGTTTCTATCCAAATTGCTCTTACATTTTGTCACCCGAAGGGTAATAGGGGAATCCAGACATGGACCCCTTGCTCACAAGTGCCAAGGGGGGATCAGCTGCACCTTACAAATGAGGCCAAACAAGACCGCAACATACGTCTGGGCTTAGCTGCTTCTCTTTTTCAGAGGAAAGTTGTTTGGCATTTTGTGGCTGGGCTGTCATTTTGGCAGGACATGTATGATATGTTTTAGAATATTTGTTCTCTGTGTTTGGCATTTGTGAGTTAAAAGAGATTGCACCCTGGGTGTGAGGACACAGTCCCAGTGAGCTTTTGCATACTATTGCAAGCTCATGAGCCCAGTTGAGCATCTCTGACTTTATATATATATATATATATATATATATATATATATATATATATATATATATATATATATATATATATATATATATATATATATATATATATATATATATATATATATATATATATATATATGCAGATTGCAGTAAGGGTTAGTCACCCTAAGGGTAATGGTGGAATTCAGATGTTGACCCCTTGCTCACAAGTAAATAGAGGGATCAGCTGCATCTTGCTGATGAGGTCCAGCAAGACTGAAATGTATGTCTGGGGCTAGCTGTTTCTCTTGTTTGGAGAAGCATTGTTTGACATTTTGTAGCTGGACTGTCACTTTAGCAGGACCTGTGTGATACATAAGAATATTTCTTCTCCGTGTATGGCAATTGTAAACTAAAAGAGATTGCACTCTGGCTGT
The DNA here is from genome assembly GCA_037306005.1 of Rhinophrynus dorsalis. Lineage (NCBI taxonomy): Eukaryota > Metazoa > Chordata > Amphibia > Anura > Rhinophrynidae > Rhinophrynus > Rhinophrynus dorsalis. The sequence goes on along the minus strand of CM074723.1, from coordinate 363,472,893 downwards.
GAGGACTGAGTCCTACTGAGCTTGTGCATACCATTGCAAGCTGATTAACCTAGTTGAGCATCTCTGCCTTCTTCTATGTATATGCAAATTGATCTTAGGGTTAGTCACTCTAAGGCTAATGGGGGAATCCAGATGTGGATCCCTTGCTCACAAGTGTGAGAGGGATCAGCGGCATCTCACTGCTGAGGCCAAATAAGTCTGGGGCTTGCTGCGTCCCTTGTTCAGAGAAGAATTGTTTGTTGTTTTGCGGCTGGTCTGTTTTTTTGGCTGGACTTGTATGATATACTTCAGAATATTTCTTTTCTGTGTATGGCATTTGTGAGCTAAAAGAGATTGCACACTGGATGTGAGGATACAGTCCCAGTAAGCTTTTGAATACCACTGCAAGCTCGTGAGCCCAGTTGAGCATCTCTGACTTCTTCTATGTATATGCAAATTGCTGTTAGGATTAGTCACCCTAAGGGTAATGGTGGAATTCAGATGTTGACCCCTTGCTCACTGATGGGGTCCAGCAAAGCTAAAATGTATGTCCAGGCTTAGCTGCTTCCCTTGTTTGGAGAAGAATTGTTTGACATTTTGTGACGGGGCTGTCATTTTAGTAGCACTTGTGTGATACTTCAGAATATTTTTTTTCTGTGTATGGTGTTTGTGAGTTAAATGAGATTGCACTCTGGCCGCGAGGTCTGAGTCCCAGTGAGCTTTTTGCATAACGCACAAACTGGATCTTCTCACTCAAGGACCCATAGTTCATCCGGATTCAGCCTTCTTCAAACTCGAGGCTGAGCGGGAATCCCTAAGACTCAGAGGTACGTCCCAAGCAGTCATAAATACCATCCTACAAGGAAGGAACTCTTCCACTACAAAAATATACTACAGAGCATGGTCCATTTTCTGTAATTGGTGTTCACAGCATAAGCTAGATCGCACCTCTCTGTCTACACAAAAAATATTGGACTTCCTGCAAACAGGATTAGAAGGGGTTAAAACCAGCTTCTCTCAAAGAGCAACTCTCAGCAATATCAGCAGTTCTGGCTACCCCGTTTGCAGAAGACTATCTAATAAAGGTATATGGCATCTGTATCAAAGATCAAACCCACCATAAGAGACATTGTTCCACCGTGGGATTTGAATATTGTCCTTCAACAATTGGCCTCCTATCCATATTTCGAACCTCTGGAAACAGTCTCCCTTAAACACCTCACTCTCAAAGCTGTGTTTCTCACGACTATTACATCGGCTAGACTGGTCAGGGAATTACAGGCCCTAGTCTCTGTCCATTTCTAGTTTTCCATCAGGACAAAGTGATACTTCTCCCAAAGTTATCATTTAATTCCAATGTGGTTTCCCAATTCCATTTAAACCAGGAAATTGTCCTGCCATCCTTTTGCCCCAATCCTTCTCATGAACTAGAGAAGAAACTTCACAATCTTGATCTTACCCGTTGCTTGCAGATCTACATTGCTAGGATGCAATTATGGCATAAAACAGATGCTCTATTTGTCCATTACATTGGAAAATTTAAAGGCACAGCAGCCTCCAAACCTTCAATATCTCCTTGGATACGGGATTGTATCCATTTGGCATATGAGTCTTCACATCTGGAACCTCCAAACAGTATCAAAGCCCATTCCACTTGGGCTATGGCTACATCTTGGGCACACAAAGCCTCAGCATCTACAGACGAAATCTGCTGACCCGCCACCTGGTCTTCAATATCTACATTCAAAAGACATTAAAGGTTGGATATACAGGCTTCAGAAGACACAAGATTCGGACAGAAGGTGCTAGAAGTAGCCATTCCAGTTTAACAATGAAACCAGCCCTTCCCTGCTTGCTGAGATACTGCTTTGGTAAGTCCCACAGTCTATGCCGTGGATCAGACACAGAGGAAAAGGTTAAATTGACTCACCGGTACTTTCCACGATAACCCGCCCTAGGTTTTTCAATTGGTATATTATCGTTTCCATACAATTGTCTTTGTAAGCCATTATGTCTGTTATATGTTACTGGCTCCCTAACCTCTCCTACATTATATCTTGCAGCTTGGACAACTGAATAACTGAATGGGGGAGGGAGCTTGCAGTATTTAAAGCTTTTCATTGGTCCTACCAGCTGGAGGGCAGAGCCAACTACCCCACAGTCTATGTCCTAGAAAGACACAGAGGAAAAACAAATATTGGTGAGTAAATTTAATGTTATTGTCATTCTCCATCCTTCTCACAGAGCTAGTGAGAAGATGAGGTGGTGGAGTGTGTACTATTACATATAATATGGTATCAGATGTATTAATTCATTCTTTCTCTTTTTGCCTCTTTCTATCATTTATTGACCCCATGTTGGCCGCTAATACCTCTGCCCCCCAAAAAAAACATTTTGTCATTATCTTCCACACACTGTTACTTAATCACTTGCCTTCTCTATTCATACCAACTCACCATCTTTATAAACTAAGTATGCATGTGGAATCAACATTCATTTTTTTTCTGTGAAAATTTTAAATTCATTCATATCTGTTTGTGAACAGATTATACTGTATAAAAACTTGAACAAATGCAAAACAAATTCAGGATTTGCATAAAAATACAACAAACACCTGAATTTTCCATTAGGTAAAATGTGCAACCACCTTGAGCTTGAATTTTGAGCGGTGCCCTGGCCATGCCTATAAGTACAATCTAATCCCCTTGCAGTAGACACTTGTTTGTCATTTTGGTTGGCAGTTTATATACTGTTGAAATATCCAGTTTATATACTCATTTTGTTAGTGCAATTATCATATGTTTTACCCATGTGCTGGCTGGTTTATTTCAGATAATTTTGTGTTTGAATGTTACACATTAAGGGTTTGTGTGTCAGGCAACAGTAGATAAGGGTGAGGCAGAGGTCATAAGTTTCCCCATCTAACATATATTTTTCTCAAATATTTACATTCTATTGTCATCTTTGGCCAATAATGCCAGCCATTATCCATACTAGCTGCATTTCTAGATTTGACTATGACATATACAAGTGTCTGTGACAAAAACCACCCCTGTTCTCAATGAGTCACATTTTATCTATCTTTCTACTGACCCACCAATGCATCATAGACAGGGATAGTCAACTGTTAGGGTTTCAGCTTCTGCATACTAGAACTTCCATCATTCCTGTCAAGCAAAGGCTGCCTGGGGAAGGTAAGTGTTGTAGTCCACAACAGCTGGTGAATCAATAACTGAGCCCTAAGCTACATGTGACGGTACAGAAAAGAAAACATTGTGTATCTAAGGAAAAGAAAGGAATGAGATATTCTTTCCTGGAAAGCTCTGCTAGTAATATCATACATTACAGAAAGTCTTAGAGGAGATATCAGATTGTTAAATTCAATCACAGCCAGAATAAGAGAAGACCTAGAAGAGATGAAAAATCTAATTGCTCAGCAAGCCTCCAGGTTTACTACAATAGGAGTAAACCATTCCACTTGGGAGGGTAAACTGCACAATCAAGCGGAGGACTATTAGACCTGTAACCTTAAAATATGTTTAGTTACTTCCAAAGGTCATTAAAAATGGCCAATACGTTATGCTAACCATTTTGTTGTAATATAAATAGCTTTTGAGATATTAAACTTAATTTCTTGGTTGTGCAGTCCACTCTATGTCAAATAGTCTCTGTGCTGGGCAAATATTACCAATGCACTGTGCTAGGAATGAATGTAGACAGAGCTCACACAGTGGTGGCATTTCTACCAGCACAGTGAGTGATATGTTTGGCTTAGAACATAACTAGGATGCTGTACAGGGACTTAGCATAAAATGCCATAATGTGCCATCAAAATATAAAGGTTCATTTGTAAAAAAAAATTAGTTATTTTTCAGGTCATGGAGAAATGATTTAGGGTACCTGGTTGTCTCTGAAGATGGTAATCCCTAAAGGACCACTGGGGTGTTCAATGCATTGTGAAGCACACTGGTCCTTTAGGGGTTAAAGGGGAATTAAAACCTAAGACTAAGTGGCTCATTTTGTTTATCAGAAAGACTTACCTAGTTAAGTGTCCTTTAGACAGCAGTCAGTTATTTCCATTAATTGTTTTAACCCTTTGAGTGCCAGCGAAATATCCAACGCATTGCAGTGATGCATTGGATATCTCTCTCTGGCACTAAAAGGGTTAATTGCATTGTATTTCTGTTTCAGTCTACTGACAATTGTTTCAGTTTATAACCTGCTATTGACAAGCATTCCTTACAAGCCATTCAGGTCTGCTGAAGTCTATTGTTTCTTGTGAGACGCTGTGACTGGGAGGCAGACAAGAAAGATGACCATCTAGAGGAAATTGCAAAAGATGTACAGCTATAACCGACTGCTGTATAACAACCATTTACATACTGTATGTAAGTCAATGGGTTAAACAAATGAAGACCCATTTATTGTATATTCCATGCATTGCCCTTTAAACCCAGCCAGTTTCTGACATTTGCCACAGATAAACTCCCTAAAATGTTAAACATGATCCTGCTATGGCAGTTTCAAGCCACTGATGGGCCTAGGACAAAGTATGAAGTAATGGGTGTCCCAGTTGAATGGAGATCTCTCTAGAATCCAAGGGAGTCAATTAGACCTACACCTGATTCCCTTCCTGCTGAGCTTCTAGTAGCTGCATACAATTTGCTATGTGCTCATTCTATTCTAAGCTCTAGTTTGACAAATACTCTGTTATTACACCCACCTTCATACAATGCTGTATCTTAATACCTGACTTCACATATGGAAGAGGGAAGAGGGAAACCAAGTTGGCTCCAAATTTTTCTGTCTCTGCCGGATACTTTTTCAGTGTGGGATTCCCGCTTCCAGCAGAGGTCCCTGGGCAGCTGCTCACTGTTAAATGAACCCCAGATCAAACCCCTCCCATGCAAAAGGTCCATATAATAGGGCCTGAATTACCCAGATCTATGTTTTCCAGACCAATCATGATTACTTTGGATTTTCATGAGAGCTTTCAGAGCCACAAATATAATGTTTGCCCCCTCAGGAAAATATAATTGTATATCGAAATGTCAGATTTTTTAAAGAAGTTATTATGAAAATATGTTTTTATGTGAAAATCCTATAAATATGGATGAGCTTTCATTAGCAATCAAGTCCTCCCCATCTGGTGAATGTCTCGGTCCGATGGTCTGCCTATTATAAACATTTCCAGTCACTCCTCCTGCTTCACATAGCAAACACACTTAAAGGGATAGTAATACTTCGTTTTAACTTTATTTTATTTTGTAGGCATTAAAAAAACATGAAGAATGATATAAGTCTTATCTCTCAAACCTTTATGGTTTATGAGATATTCACAAGCAAAGTTTCCCCCTCCTGCCCATTTTACCTAGTGTAAGCAATCTCTTCTCAGATGTGGAATGCAGTCTATAGACCAGACAGATAACAGCAGGGGACACTCTTATTCCTATGAAAACAATGAAATCCCTGCCCCCCTTGACAAGCTTTTCAGGTTTTTCCCTTATCTTAATTGAAGATTGTCCCTCTCTGCAGTCTACCTGGGCACCTCCCTTCTGCTCTGGCTGAAGAGTGTGACATCAGTAAAAGGGGCGGGAGGGGGACACTTTGTCATTGAATTACTCTGGAACTACAACTCTGACAGAACTGAAATAACACTCTCCAAAGTCCAAATACTATGATGATTAATTAGAGCTGTTTTTATTATGAAACATTACTATCTCTTTAATCCTATTCTGTCAGGTTCCCCTTGGTCCCCCATAATCTCTAACTGTGCACATCTCAGTCATCCCCAAGAAGGATAAGGATTCAGCTCTATGCTGTATCTATAGACTCAATTCCTTGTTAAGCACTGACATTAAACTTTTTTGCTAAAATTCAGGCAAGGACAGTATGTTAAAAAAAAAGTGGAGGGCAAACCATTTGCAGTATAGGGGAGAACGACAGTATAATCTCAGGTATAATACTCACAATTTATTTATTTTTTCCTCCTTACGCAACTGCAATTCCTTCACTTAGTTATTTATCCCCCCCGGATTCCTCTGAGATCTCCTCACTCCACCGCAACCCTACATCAGCACCTTCATTTCCATTCACCCACTCTGAATTGCTCCATGACAGCTTCAAAGCGGGCGGCATGCTTGCATTTCCTTCTGCTTCCAGCACTGCACTGTCTGGACCTTTCATTGTAAGCCATTGGTAATGCCCTGTGAGGACCTCTAGATCCTCGTAGAGCAATAATGTAGATCCAATGATTACATCTCTGAGCACTGGGGGGTGAATGGAAATGAGAAAGGGGGAAAACAAGGGTGCATATTATACATAGACACTCTTGTTTTCCCCTAAAATCTTGGGTATAATTTAAAGCTGCGTTTATACACAGGTGCGTATTATACCTGAGATTTTACGTTACAAATTTCTATTGATTTAAATAGGGATTTTAACCCCTTGAATGCTAGAGTGGTCTCCAACATTCAAGACATTAAAATCCCCATTTAAATCAAATGTGTACTGTAAATGGTTTGTCCCAGAACTCCTCCACTTTTCTTTTGAACAAATGGCTCATAGACTTAAACCCTTTTCTGTCTGATTTGATAAATGAGCATCAGGCAATCTTCATACCCGGAGATGAAACACGAGACAATGTTATTAAAGCTGTGTCTTTGGTCTTTGTGGCCTCTAGGGGATGCAATCCCACAATGCTTCTGTCTTTAGATTCTGAAAAAGCGTCCGACAGGGTAGGATGTGAGTACTTGAGATCTGTACTGCTCTGTATAGCACTGGATGCTAGGCCCTCCCAGCCGTCCTTTCGTTATATTCTACTCCCTCAGCTAGTAGATTAACTAATGGATTCCACCCCTTTCCCTCCTCTTCTTTACCTCTAATGGAACACTTTAGGAATGCCTCCTTTCTCCAATAACCTTTATCCTAATTCGCTGTACAGTTTCCATATTCAGCATTTCGGTGGGCTCCTGTGACATGAAACTTAAATGTTTCACTGACTATATTTTGGTCTTTGTCATAAATCCCAGCAGGTCTCTCCCTCCCCCAATCTGCCATATCTCCCTTTCTGAAATCAGTTATTTTAAGTAATACATTTTAAATATTAATTTTTCAGCTTCATTACACTTCATCAAATATATTTTCCATTTGTTAAATGCTGCTGGATGTTATTTTCTTTCAATAAACTAATTAAAACAATGTTTTTATGCATTTGTGAGTGTGCAGTTCATGATTGGTGGAGTGATCTAAACAATGTTTACATTGAGATACAATAAATGGAGCAGGATGTCACCTTGACTGTAAGTACCTTGTTCTTTATTTTAAATTATTCTTAGATTTTATAAACACCATATATAAGTTTTGAAAATGGGTAGGACTCTTAAAGCTATCTTGCTCCTGAAAGAGGAAAATTACAATCTAATAATAGAGCCCATAGCATTGCAAAATTGGGTATCACAAACCTTCATAAATCCAGGTATTGGAGTGGTGATCATGGGCATCCAATGGGGGGATTTGCTCCCCCCTACACTTGCCCTCTCCACATAAACATAGGGGCTGGGCAGGCGGACCTGGGAGTCATATTATGGCTTTGCCCCTCCCTGGAAATAATTTTTGTGGACACCCCTGATCCAGGGCAAGGGGAGAGACATTATTCACTAGCATATGGTGCTGGCATTTTCACTTATGCATTATAATGGTAAGTCTGCCGTCTAACCAGTCTAATGTCAAACTACTCAGTAGTAGTGTATTTCACAATCCTCCATAGCTGTCTCATGTTAAACATTACCACTTTAGTCTCATGTGAGGTTTCACATTACACAGCAGAAGTTGGAATAACACTTCTATATGAAAAAGGTTTCAATATATCTCTCTGTGAGAAGCTTTGAAATATGCAGGACTGTGAAATATGGTGAACTTTACTCCTATATGCTATAGTAATATGTGAAGTGATATACTTGAATGGATTTAATCGAACAGGACTGCAGATAAATTTACAACAAAATATACAATTTCCCAGTCTCAAAGAAGCAAATTTGTGTCTGTGAGCTCCAACAGCAACACCAGCTATTAATCATTTGAGTGCCAGCCAACATATGGCTTTTGCAGTGCTTTGAGCATCACACTGAAAACTCAAAGGGTTTGTACATATTATGAACATACACTTTAGAATACAGACAAGCCATCAAGAATGCAAAAATGGTTTATTAAGTCAATATTCAATATGCAAATAAACCAGTGGTTCTTAATCTTTTCGGGCTCAGGGCACCCCTAAAATGCAGTCTGGAATTCTTGGGCCACACCCATTTTTATAGGTCATTTGTCAAGGACATAATTAAGGATATAAATACAAAAATATTGTCCACATAGGAAATCTGAGGCACCCTAATCTAGTCCTCAGGGCATGCCAAAGTGCAGTGGCACCTGGCTTTGAACCACTGAAATATCATGAATATATTGACGCCATTTTAGCTGTCTAGTGCCATTACCGAGGAGACATGTCCACATACACATTAGACTAATCCCGCCCAAACCCCTTGCTCTCAATGCCTAAAAAAAACAGCTGCACCTCACTGACGAGGCCCAAACAAGGCCGAAACATTAGTCTGAAGTTAGCTGGTAATTCCCATGCAGAGGGGAGTTGCCCATCATTTTGGAACTGGACTGTCCTTATGGGTGGGATAAGTCTAACATGTATGTGGAGAGTTCGCCTCTATAATGGCGCTAGAGAGCTAAAATGTGATACTCTTGATGGTAACTGCCGTAGAACAGGCAACTTTGCTTTTGTTCATGATCAGAGCCTCTCACATCTTTTGGCTTGTTCTGCAAAAGTCTTAGGGATTCTTCCTAATAGTAAAGGGTAATCCAGAAGTGGACCTATTGCTGTCAGTGCCTAAGGAAAACAGCTGTACTCACTGATAAGGCCCAAACAAGACTGAAACGTAAGTCTGGAATTAGCTGGTATTTCCCGTGCAGAGGGGACTTTCCCATCATTTTGGAACTGGACAGACCTTATGTATGAGATTAGTCTGATATGTATGTGGAAAGTTCTCCTCTATAATGGCACTAGAGAGCTAAAATGTGATACTCTTGATGGTAACTGCCGTAGAACAGGCAACTTTGCTTTTGTTCATGATCAGAGCCTCTCACATCTTTTGGCTTGTTCTGCAAAAGTCTTAGGGATTCTTCCTAATAGTAAAGGGTAATCCAGAAGTGGACCTATTGCTGTCAGTGCCTAAGGAAAACAGCTGTACTCACTGATAAGGCCCAAACAAGACTGAAACGTAAGTCTGGAATTAGCTGGTATTTCCCGTGCAGAGGGGACTTTCCCATCATTTTGGAACTGGACAGACCTTATGTATGAGATTAGTCTGATATGTATGTGGAAAGTTCTCCTCTATAATGGCACTAGAGAACTAAAATGTGATACTCTTGAGTAGTAACTAGCCGTAGAACAGGCAACTTTGCTTTTGTTCGTAATCAGAGCTTCTCAAATCTTTTGGCTTATTCTGCAAAACTCGTAGGGACTCTTCCTAAGAGTAAAGGGTAATCCAGACACAGAACCCTTGCTTGCAGTGCCTAGGGAAACCAGCTGCATCTCACTGACAAGGCCCAACCAAGACTGAAACGTACTTCTGGGGTTAGCTGATATTTCCCTTGCAGAGAGGACTTGCCCATCATTTTGGATCTGGACCACCCTTATGGGAGGGATTAGTCTAATATGTATGTGGAAAGTTTTCTTCTGTAATGGCACTAGAGAGGTAACTAGCCATAGAACAGGCAACTTTGCTTTTGTTCATGCTCAGAGCCTCTCACATCTTTTGCATATTACAGTTTGACATAGACAGCAACAGCTCTACCACTTTGTGATAGTTTGAACGGCAATAACTTTTGAATAAAGTAACTCAGCAGTGGGAGTACTCTTGTTTTACTCAGCATAAAAACTCCTACAATACAACATTTTTTAACATAACACTTTAATGATCCTTAAAGATAAACTGATTAATCAAGATAAGAACATTGGTATGCTTTTTAACGCCTCTGATCCTTAAAGGACTAATGACCAATTAAACTTTACAAGAAACCACTTCTGTGCTGATATGCAAGCTAAATATTATATTATATAGCTCTTCAAGGACTACCTCTATGCTACAATGTCCTCTCAAATTCTCCTTAATGGTGTTCAATCCAAAATACGCACGAGAGAGTGCAGGCAGCTGAAGTGTGTCATGCTAAAATAGGTATGAACTCTCCCTCATAAAATAAAATGAAATACCTATGAAACAACTTAAAGGAGAAGTAAACTTTTTATGAAAAATATATATTGTAATTCATTTACTGTTGAGTAAAATGAAGGTATTCCCACTGCTTGGAGATTTTTCATTCAACAGATGTTTTTGTTTTTGTTGGCCAAACTTGTGTTGTATGTTTTTGTTTTTTTCCCCCTTATTTCAGAACTACCTAAGCTGTTTTGAGGTTAAAGTGGGACCACTGTCAATTCCATTAACTGTACAAATATGCAGAACTCACCTCAAATACTATCGGAGGCTGCAATGTCACTCTCTGAGTTACACCAGGTTACTGACAGGACCTTACCTTATTATTTATGAAAACAATATGCATTCAAGGAATTAAAACTTTAATTGAAAGCAATGGAAATCGGAGGAACATTTAGACATACCCCTGGTCTGCGAACAAAACTGGGAAATGTTAAAATAAAAAAAGAAGGGTCAGCATTGCTCACCTAGAATTACAAAACCAAGTTTGCATTTAGTGTTTTTTTATGACTAGCATCCAACTCAGCGTTCACTCTCTTTCAACTCAGGTCATGTATAGAGAGAAGACATCAAGACACAAGTCATATCAGTAATACTAAGATTGACAGTCCCACCCCAAAATGCCAAATAAAAGAATCAGCCATAAGGCATTCACTCCAATCATCACATGTTATTAAAAGCCCGCGGTGCTGTGCAGTCTTCGTGCATCACAATTCCGTGCTTCTTCCTGATCCCTCGTCGTGCACTGTGTACTCACGTGGGTTCAAACAGTGCATTTCTGTGGGGCCCGGTCAGCCTTCAGCCCCCCTCACCTCGAAGGTTTGGGGAGCCCTTTAGCTTCTCCTCCTCTCCCTGGAGGGAGAGAAGGGTCTTCACCCCAGGGCGTACTACCAGAGGTTTCCAACCCTGGGGCATCAATCTTTGGCTCCCTTCGAGGAGAGGAGCTACGAAGTCTTCAAGGGGAGTTGGCCAATCACCCCAACTCCCCCACCAAAGCCAAGTCTTCGACCTGGCCCCACTACGGCAATTTTTAGTGTTCAAATGCTATGTGTTCGTGAAAGTTCCCAAAAAATAAATAGTGAAGAAAAAATCCATCAAATCACAGTACAAAAACGTGCACGTGAATAAATAATAATAAACAGGTGCAGGTTAAGGCCCCAGCATCCTGGCTGGCATTATAAAAATTCTTCACTACCTTCACCATAAGGCTAGGGCATCACATAGTTCATCTCGAAGATACTGTTGCTTTATGTACTGCACACTTCTTTCCCCCTCCCCGAGCAAAGTATCCATGTCTAGGTTCCCCCATGTAGACTTAGAGTGACCAAGCTCTGCAGCAATTTACATATGCAAAATAGTGGTCAAAGGTATTCAGCTGGTATTATGAGCTTCTTGGAGTATGTAGCAGATGGTTTAGGATTAGCACCCTGGCCAAAGTCCACTTTTAAATCACAAGTGCCATACATAAAGGGGAATAGAATGTCCAGTGGACATTTCAAAAGGAATGGCAGAACTGCATAGAACTAGTATGATATGTTTCAGGAATTTTCACTGAGTATGGCTCTTGTAAGTTAAATGAAGTTTCACCCTGCATAGGATACTAATCCTAAAGAGCCTGCTAACTCACCTGACAGGCTAATAATTTCATTCGACTGGTATCTTGCATAGCTCACCCTATGTGTAAAAAGGGGAATAAAGACATTGCTCACAAGCACATTGAAAGAACAGTTATACATGACTGATGAAGTTTTGAAAGGATAATATTTACAGATTTGCTTTCTTTGCTTGAGAGAACTTATGTGTTGTGGTTGAACTGTCATCTGGGCAGGGGGTATTTTCTTTTTCAGTATAGTGAGTGAAAATAAATTGTATTCTGAGTAACAGACTAGTTATAATGAGTCTTAAATACTCTGGTAGGCTACTAATAAAGGTTGACCACTTCTGAGTGGTATTCTGCATATGTATATTGTCATGAGATTTTTTGCCCTAAGAGTAAGTAGAGATGATCTAGACATGGACCATTGGACCAGAGTAGCATACATAGACTAACTGTATCTCCCTTTCCAGTGTGTTTTCGTCAGGTCCAGTTTAATGTGTATGGTACTTGTGAACTAAAATAAGAAGTGCTTTGGGTAGGATGCTAGTTCTAAAGACTCTGCTAAATATTCAGGCAGGTTCTTAATCCCAGTTGAGCTAATTTTGTGCATGTAAACTGCCCATGGGAGGATGGGGGAATCAAGATGGAGACTGCTTGGTCACAGGTACTTAGTGAGAACAGATGGACCTCACAGAGGAGTACTGAGAAGGATTAAATGCATTTCTATGGTGGGATGGTACCTCTCATTCAAAGAGCAATTGCTCTGCATTTTATGGCTGACTGGAGCACGTTTAGCTTGCTATGCTTCAGAATATTTCTTCATTGTGTTTGGCGATTATGATCTTAAAGAGGGTGCATGCTAAGTATTATGCTAGTCCTAAATACAATGGCAGGTTCATAATGTCAGCTGAACACATCTGACCAGTACTTTGCATATGCAAATTGTTTCTTGGCTTGGCCACCCTCAGGATAAAAGGAGGAATCCGACATAGACTCCTTGCCCAGAGGTGTCATAAGCAAACACTTGTATCTCTCTGGCTGCGACCAAATAGGTAGGAGTGTGTGACTGATTTGTTTAATCAGAGATGTACTGTCTGTCAATTTGTGGGTGGACTGTCAGCTGGGCTTAGCCAGTACGATATGCTTCAGGATGCTTTCTCTTTATGTATGGCACTTGAGATCTAAAAGAACTTGTTCCCTGCTTACAATTCTAGTCCAAAAGCACCTGCCAAATACACTGGTAGGCTCATACTATCAGCTAAACACCTCTGACAAGTCTTTTGATCATGTAAATTGCCCATGGGGTTGGTCACACTATGGGTAACACGGTAATCTGGACATCAACCCTTTGCTCACAGGTGTCTCAAGAGCAGCTGCATTTCACTGAGGTTGAGGAAGGCTGAAATGTACATCTGGAGTTGGCTGCATCTCTTGCTCAGATAGGAATTGTCTGAAATTTTTGGAATGGACTTTCAGGACTTGTATGATATGCTTCCAGATATTTTTCTCCGTGTATGGCAGTTGTGAGCAAAAAGAGATTGAATTCCAGGTAGGATTCCTCCGAAAGAACCTGCTACATCCCATGGCAGGCACATTATCCCAGTATCTTAGTGGATCACTTCTAATAATTATTTTGCAAATGTAAGTTGCCAAGGAGGTTGGCCACCATATGGGTAAATGGTTGAATCCAGACATGGACTCCTTGCTCACAAGTGCCTGTTGCAAATGGTAGTACCTTATTGGTAAGGCCTTGGCTGGCTAGAGAGCGCATTCAAATAGAGGGTGGCTGTGTGGTATGATATGCTTTGCTTTGTAATATTGCTTCTCTTTGTATGGTACTTGTGAGATAAACCAGCCGCTCCCTGTGTGGCATCCTATGTGTACTAAGTAACTTGGCTGCTTCCTATTCCTAGATTAGAAACACTGACCAGTATTTTGCATAAATTAATTACCCATGGGGTTGGTTTCATTAAACATTAACAGAGTGAATGCAAACATGAACTTCATACTCACAGGTGCCTAGAGAGAACAGCTGCCCCTCATTGATGAGGTCCAAGAAAACGAAAATGTATGTCTGGGTTTGGCTGCTTTTCTGGCTCTGAGTTGAATTGCTTGGCATTGCATGGTAGACTTGTACACGGCAAAAATTTTTGGTAAAATTCGATTTTGGACACATTTTTATTTCTGTCGTTCGGAGGATCCGCATTTTGGACCAGACCTGTATGACTCGGACGAAATTCGGGGACATTCTGAATTATTCGGTTGAATTTAACATACTTTAAAAAATTACTCTCCCTTGCGGTGGCAATAAGGTACTAGGCCTGCCTGTCTGCCTACACAACTGTGAGACTTTGTGTGTCACTCTGAAAACTATTAAAACAAATTCCTAATTTTTTTTATATTTTGCACAGGAACAAAGATGACTCTCCCTTGCAGTGGCAATAAGGTACTAATGCTGGCTGCCTGCCTATGCTTACCTACACAACAACTGGACACTCTCTATCTCTTTCTGCTCTCTCTGAGCTCCAACAACGGACTAACAGGAAATGCAGGCTGTCTGGGTGTCTGACATGTCATTAGTCCAACCCCCATCATGAAATGAAGGAGCTAATTGCACTAGAGAGGGAGGGAAAGTATGGAGGGAAAGCATCGCGTGAGCGGGTAGTCGTCGCCGAATTTCCAAAATTTTCAATGACATTCTGAACCAGGGCTGTCCAGATCCGGTTTTAAAAAAACGAACGTCTTTTTCCTTTCGGACGGCCCGAATGACGCTGAATGACCCTTATTTGTCCAAATTCTGAAATTGGCCGAACCAATTCGCACAAGTCTGTTGCATGGCTTGACTTACATCCGGACAGGTACAGTAAGGCTTCTGGATATTTTCTCTCTGTGTAATGGCACATGTGAGATAAAAACAGGTTACACCCTGGGTAGAATGATATTCCTAAAGAACCTGCTATATACCTTGGCAGACTCATAATGCAACTTGAGCACCTCTGATCAGTATTTTGCATATGTACATTTTCATGAGATTGGTCACCCTAACAATAAATGAGGGAATCCAGATATGAACCCTTTACTCACAAGTTCTTAGAGTGAACAGTTATTTAGCATGGTTTTTTTTTTTTTTTTTTTTTTTTTTTTTTTTTTTTTTTTTTTTTTTTTTTTGTTTTGTTTTGTTTTTTGTTTTGTTGTGTGTGTCTGTACTGCTATCTGGGCATCGCTAGTATGATATGTTTCAGAATATTTTCTCTCTGTGTATGGTACTTGTGAGCTCAAAGTCATATGTTATGCTATGTAGCCTATGTACAAAGATCTCTCAGACTGAATGAATCTTAGTGCATTGGTTCCAAATTTGTAGACAGGGCATGGAGAAGTGATATTATTTAATCACGTATTAATGTAACTCACTTTTATTTTGTTTGATGTCTGTGTGTGCTAGTCACAATCTTTGTTTGTAGGTCTCCTTAAATCGGAAGGAGATACCAGGCAAGACCCCTTGCTCTCTATGTGTCTACTTGGAATCAGCTACACCACACCAATAAAATCCCCACAGTCAAAAATGTTCATCTATGTTTGTCCTGTTTCATTCTTGCAGAGAGAATTTGCCTGATATTTTGAAACTGAACTGCCTGTGGGTGGGGCCAGTTAGATATGGAAATGTTTTCTTTGCAATGGCATGTGAGAGTGAAAAATGTGACAAAGTGCCAGTGAGGGGCGGCCATGCCTTACAACAAAACAGTTGCTTTACAACATAGGAGTTCAACATGTGGCCTGTCTGACCCCAGGGTGCTGCCTGTCTGAGATTATGTAAAGTATTTTGTTTTACAAGATTAACTAATACACATGAACTATTGGTCTGCTAGTACCCTACAGTTCAAGAACAATTGTTTGTTAAATATCAGTATTGATATTGACTTTATAAATAAATCCATAATTTTGAAAAGTTGACAGGCTATATAGTTCACCATTGTTATCAATATGAAAAAAATAATGCGTCCCTCACACTTATCATTTTCTGATCATGTGGCACATGACTGCAAAAACTTGGACACCCCTACCTTACAACAGAACATGTTCTTGGTGAGTTTGTAGGTCTCCCTAATTTGGAATGCATCCCAAGCATTGGTCTTTGCTCTCCATGTTACGAGCAGGAATTACCTATAGCACACTGATGTGACCAACGGAGACTGATATATATGTCTATGTTTGTGCTGTTTCTCTCACGTGTAGTGTAATTGCCTGACATTTTGGAGCTAGACTGTCTATCTCACCAACCAGTGTGAGATAGATATGGACATTTTCTCTCTGTTGTGGCACTCTGGAGTGAGAAATGTGACTTGGAGCACCACTAAAAGACTTTATTTTGCTCATTTTTGGTGAGTGTTCCTCATAAATTTTGTTTGTATGTCTCCTTAAATGTAAATGAGATAATCCAGATGTGCCCTGCCCACTCACATGTTCCTTGAGAGAACAGCTGTATCTTACCAATGAGGCTCAAGAAGATTGAAATGTACAATTGTGGATGGCTGCTTTGTTTGTCAGAGAGAAATTACCCAGCATTTTGCAGCTTGACTATCATCTGGGCAGGACCAATATGATATGCTTCAGGATATTTTCTCTCTGTATGTATGGTACTTTAAACTAAACAGGGTGCACGCTGAGCAAGATGTTAGTTCTAAAGATACATCTAAATACTCTTGGTAGGCTTACAATCCCAGTTGGGTACCTCTGACCAGTATTGTGGATATGAAATTGCCCATGGGTTTGGTCACCCTAAAGGAAAATGAGATAATCCAGATGTGGACCACTGGCTCACAGGTGCCTAAGAGAGAAAAAGATGTACCTTGCTGTTGAGGACACTGGAGGCTGAAATGTATTCTTGGGGCTGGTTGCTTTTCTTATTTGGGTTGAATTTGCTTAATGTTCTGTGACTGAACTGTAATGTGGTTAGGACTAGTATGATATGCTTTGGGCTATTTTCTCTCTTTATGTATAGTTCCAGTTGCATCTTGGGTAGGATGCTAGTTCCAAATAGCCTATTAAATTCTCTAGCAGGCTCCTAATCCCACCTGAGCAACTTTTAAAATAGGCCAACCCTGAGATGTTTGAAATATTAACACTTAAATTTCCCCAAAAATGATTATGGGCAGTATGCCCATACTTACTCTAACCCAGAGGTGCTGCAATCAGTCTATATGCATTGCACACCCCTCTGGTGCTTAAAGGGTTAACATGCTGCACATTAGAAAGATCATTACTTGTACATTAGACAAGAAGGATTTCTTCTGCCTTTCTGGTACCAAGTAGAGACTACAGAAGCAGATAGGATAGGATAGGAGAGAACACTGGACTCTCTCATCACGAGAATTTGACTCCTTACCCTGAGACCCTGAAACTTGAGATAAAACTCTGCATGTTCCCAAGTATGTCTATGAACAGAATTGCATTAATCTTATTGTAGGTATTGCTGTTTCATAATTATTTCATTTGTTTTATAAACCCCTCTTAAAATTCTGTGTGTCGCCCTGCAGTAAATATATACACTGATAATATAAATGCACATCCATATGATAACCTTAGAATCAACAGTAAATGTTCTGATGCTCCTGTACTAAGATGAATTGGAGCAATTCTGGGGCATACCAAATGTACCACAGGGGACAAATAAAAATTCTCCTTGATTTAACCCCTTAAGGACCACACTTAAGGTCCACTGAGAATTTTTCTATTAGCCCATCTGATTCAGGGCTCCCTGAATGGTGTGCAGCCGCACAGGAAGCCCTGAAATGCGCCAGGGCCATCATAAGTCCTTTAGGGAAGTTTTCCCATGACGATCTTGGCACGGCAAGGGTTTTTAAGGGGTTAAATGGAGGTTGTAATCCCTTGAATGCTACAGAAGTTTCCAATGCATCACTCTACAATGAACTGGAGACCATTCTACCATTGAATGGGATACAATCCTCATTTAAAGGGATAGTAATGTTTCAAAATAAAAGCAGCTCCAATTAATCTTCATAGTATTTGGGCCATGGAGAGTGTTATTTCAATACTGTCAGAATTGTAGTTCAAGAGTAATTGGATGATAAAGTATGCCCCTCCCACCCCTTTTACTGATGTAACGTTGCTTACCTCAGAACAGAAAGGTGGTGTCCAGATGGCTTGCAGAGAGGGACAATCTTCAATTAGCATAAGGAAAAAACCTGTCAAGGGTGGCAGGGTTTTCTTTGTTCTCACAGTATCTGAGTGGAGGTGGTTTACACTAGGTAAAAGGGGTGGGAGGGAGATACTTTATCATTCAATTACTCTTGAACTACAGCTCTGACAGTAGTGAAATAACACTCTCCATGGCCCAAATACTATGAAGATTAATTAGAGCTGCTTTTATTTTGAAACATTACTATCCCTTTAAATCATTTGTGAATCAGAGAAATGCGTTGGGAGAGCTCTCTAGCATTCAGTGGATTAAAAGTCCATTTGGCATTTAGGGAATTCTTATTTCTCGGCTATGTTATAATTAAAGTGTCTGGAATTACTTGAAGGGTGAAATGCACTAGCGTGTGATGAATGAGGTAATAAATTCCTCAGTAAGATAAATTCTCCAATTCCCATTTTAATCTGTAGAGCCTATGCACTAAGTTTTCTCATACTGGAGAGATCTCACTCCATAGGTTCCATAGAATAACATAGGAAATGGAGAATTTATATCTCGGAAAAGTTATCGCTCCTTTATTACACCTTAGTGCATAACTACACACTACTTCTTGGTACATCACTTAACTTACATAGCAGATATATGCTCATTAACTATCCACCTGTATCTTGCATAGTATAGGGAACATTACAGCATTTGTGGTCCAAGGCAAAAATGTTTAATTAACTTTGTTCATTCATCATGACTGACAGCTTTCCCAGATGTTATTTTTTTTCTCTACAAAGTCAGGACTCTTATTGTGAAGAAAGATCTTAATCAAAAGTGTGCCTCTTCCCTTTCCCTGTGCCAGACCCCTTTGAAGCATCCCCCTCCTCTGCCTTACCTCAATCCCACCCTCTCCTGCTAGAAAGGAGGCTGGTCTGAGCTGGCTGCATTAGCTTTCTTGCTGCAACTTTCCAAACTCAACTGCACAGTGCAAATGCACTGAGTGACACATCCAACTTGGCTGCATACTTAATACACTCACACATACACATAGCCAGGGGGAATCTGAAACATTAAAGAAAAGAAAGCCAAGACTGAAAGGAAAAGGGATGTGAGATTTTATAGCACAGCAGCTTGGGGGTTAAGAATGTAAACCTTTTTATGCAAACTGAGCAGACTGTTGTGGACTGAAATCATCTGAAAGGAGCATAGAAAGCTCACTGCTGGACCTGAGCTGAAGCCATAAGCAATTGATACTCACAGTATATGAAGCACTTGTAGGATTCTAAGGGGGAAACAGGACAAAACGTTGTATGCCTATGGAAAGGAGGGTAGAGGAGATCCACAAAACGGGACAGGGCTGTGTTTGCCCATGGATGGTTTTTCATTCCTTCCTCCTGCACTATAAGTTATGGTAAGCATTGTGTTGTTTGTGGATGACTTTTGTGCCTGGGACTGCTGCACCAGAAGAAAGCTCCAAGCCACGCTAGGCATTTTGCTAAAAGTATTTGTCACACACGTGCCAGGTAACCCTCTCACTGCCTAATGGTTACAGATCTTAATGGATGGGCAACCCGTGGCTCTCCAGCTTTAGTTAAACTAAACTAAAGCTCTCGTCTTCCTTAGCCATCTGGCTGAGGAAGATGAGAGTTGTAGTCCAGCAACAGCAGGCGAGCCACATGTTGCTGACTAGAGAGTTGCTGACGCTGACTACGTGGGACTTACATATGTGCATGCAATACAAATATCAGCACTGGTAATTAGGCATTGTTTAGGATCCTCGCATCATCTTTTGAGTTGCACTATATTCCACAGAATGGATACTTCTTACTGTGTTGGTTGTCTAACATTAGATATCTGTGCAGCTATTATGTGGGTTCGTTTGATGTGTTACGCATGCATGACATGTGCAAACGTACTGTTTATACGGTGGTCAGATGTGCATAGTATGTATGTACTGTTAGATATATCTCTGGTATACAAAGGGTTTTGGTTACATGAGTATTTCGCCATTAACCCTTTGATTGCCAGAGGGGTACGCGACGCATTGCAATGCGTTGCGTACCCCTCTGGCACTCAATGGGTTAAGAGCCCATTTTTTTTTTCTTTCTTATGTTTACTATACGGTTGTCTTTCCCTTCCGTGTAATCCTCCCCAGAGTTGATCTTACTATATTGTTGTAAACCATAAGATGCTTGATTGTATGGCAGGCTGATATCTAGTTGCAAAACTACAACGGAAGCAGGATAAATAGCCCCATAATTATTAAACAAAATAAATCACATGAACAATTATATTTTTCTCCTTTTGATGAATTAGGTGCAATTATATGTACTAAGCATTGTACCTAGAAGAGCTTAGCTTTCTGACCCTTTGAGTGCCAGTTTGGTACTCCTCCGGCACTCAAAGGGTTAAGCCGTTGAATGCTAGAGAACCACTTACCAGTCAAGGGGTTAATTAAGAGAAAGACAGACACGGATCACAGAATAAAGGTAACATGAGATTTTACAGGTTAGCAGAAATGCAGTGTGAAATGTAATATATACTTTTTATACTACTTTGTATTCCACAACAGTTTAAGGCAGAAACACATTTTACATTGTAATCGTTTTGTTTGCTCTGACTTTAATGTACCACTAAGCAAATAAATCTCTTGCCAAGTCCTGGTTTATTAGAATAACATTTTCTGAGGACAGGTAGCATTAAGGATATTTACTTAGTTGTCTGGTATGAGTGACACTGATGTACTAAGAAGATTTTTAGTGATACTGGAATAATCCAACTGAACCACAGGAAGACATTAATATCACCACTGATTTAAATGGGGTGTTTAACCTTTTGAATGTTAAAGAGGTCTCCAAGGTATTACACTGCAATGCGTTGAAGACCTCATTTATAAGGGGGGTTACATTTCCCATTTAACCCTTTGAGTGCCAGAGGGGTACGCAAAATATTGCAAAGCAATGCATTGTGTACTCCTCTGGCACTCAAAGGGTTAACTCAGTGGGAATGTTGGGGCATTGTATACTTGTCCCCTATGATGCAATGTATGTGCTCCATAATTCATTCATTTCCTCTTAGTTCACCAGCCTCAGTATCTGCAAGGTCAAACAACCTATTCATTATTTGCCAGTAGCAAGTGGTCAACCAGGGTTCTCCAGTTGTTGTACCCACCATCCTCAGCTGACGAATGGTCTGCTATGGTTGATGCTGCCTGACAGATGCAGTTGCTCACCCCTGACATATGTCATCCAAGCAATCAAAAAAGCAGTATTTTGAAGTAATTAGTAAGACTGAGAATGTAAACACTCATAAGGCTCTCTGTCATACAAACATTTGTGTACTTCATATATGTTTATATAAATAAGAATATGGTTGCTAAACTTATACCTATTGAATTGTCGACACCTATTGGGCGACCAGCAAAAAGGCGCATTAAAAATGTCACCTGCAGCAAAAGGGCTACATTCTGTATCCCCAATCAAAAGAGCGCCATTGCCATGTCACATTTAACAGCCACTGGAATGTAATATGTACTGACTTAACCCCATGAATGCCAGTGCTTTGGATATCTCTCTGGCATTCAATGGGGATTTTAATGCTATCCTGATGTGTTGTAGGTTTGTGTGTGTACATGCGCCAGAGCAATGCTTTGGATAGTATTGGCACAAAATACCCTCCTCCATGCAGCACTTACTGACTCTTCCCTCCAGTCATTTTGCATCAGGACAAAAATATCACTAATTAAGTTCCAGCACACTTCACCAAATTAATTCTCTCACTTCCCACACCCTGACTGACTGGAAATGAGAGAGTTAATTCTGCAAAGTGTTCTGGAAATTAATAAGTGATATTTTGGTCCATATGCATAGTTACTGGAGGGAAGAGTCAGTAAGTGCTGCACGGAGGAGGGTATTTTGTGCCAGTGCTATCTAAAGCATTGGCATTCAAGGGGTTAAGTCAGTATTATATTACATTGTAGGGGCTTTTTAATGCAACCTTTACGCGGGTGACATAAGAATGTCGCTCTTTTGATTGGGGCTACGTTCTGATGTAGCCCTTTTGATTCAGGCAACATTTTTAATGCACCTTTTTGCTTATCACCCAACAGATGGTGACATTTCAATAGTATATCCATTATTGATCCTTCTGTGCTTCCCCTTCCATATATGTAGGATCTCCAGGGAAATCCACTGGTATCCCAGTGGGCCACTCTGTCTTGTAGTGGGGACTGGGGTAAAGTACATAGACAGTAATCAAGGAAAAGATTCATAGCTATATCTGGGCACTTATTGTAAAATTGTGGGCTTTCATCATCAATAGATCTCATTTGTCCTGTCCAATGCATGAATAGACTTATGGCTGAATGAGGGTCTCGCTAACTCTGATTCCTTTCCCTGGAACACTCTGCATATTCATTTTGACACTGGCCTCCCACCCCCACTGCTCAGGCATTTGTTACACATGCGTTTTTGTGTGGTATCTGTCGTCCAAACAGTTACAAATCACCACTTCCAGAAGTGACAGTTGAAACCCCACCCCTCATGTGTTAAACTCTGCCCCAAGACATACAGTTGGCTAAGCAGTCACAGTTACCGCCCCAAGGAGTGGCTGCCACAGAACCAAAAACTGGCTACCCCAGAAATAGGCTAACCTGATGAATATCATTGCAATTAATATCATACCATCCAACATACATTGACCAAATTGTCTTTGGTTTTCCATACTTCCTAGTAGTCTTGGCATGGCATTGCTCCTACATTAATAACAAGACAGAAGACACACTCACAGAGAGAGACACACACACACACTCTTTGTTTTGTTCCCACCCCCTGGCCACTCCTGTCAAAAATCACATCCCATGCATGGACCAATGGGACAGGCAGTATGATGGAATTTTTCATAAAAGAGAGAGTGATGGATAACAAATACATCAATGAAACACAAATATATATATTCATTATTAAATCTGATGCAAGATTTAGTAACACATAGCTATTGTCTTTTAAGTTTTGAATTCATATCGCACTGGAAAAAATATGCCACTCCGCTGGCATAATTAATTAGTACATGAATACTAATGCTTGTTATATTTCATATGTTCAATGTAACACTGTAGCTATAACTATGCATTATATAGCATTACCAGTTTATCCACTCCGGTATCGTCATAAAGTGTCTTCTTTTGCACATTGTAGGAGATTGCAAGTGTAGAAAACAACTGAAAATGTGGTTAATGTATGTTTTTATAATAATTCAGGTATGTACTTTTTATAATATTACATACATCTGTATGAAATGTAACAATTGTAAATATATATATATATATATCCTATATAATAATTCACTAGGATGTTTGTCAGAAGCCGTCATGCACAGTAGTGACTGCCCGAACACACAGAATGCTGGGAGTTCTGTGCTGGGAGAATTCTGTGCTTTCGGCCACTCTCTACAGTGCATGACTGCATTGGCGGCAGGATGCAGAGCAGGACCGGCCTCTTAACCCTTTGAGTGCCAGAGGGGTATGCAACGCATTGCAAAGCAATGCGTTGTGTACCCCTCTGGCATTCAAAGGGTTAACATCACTCAGACCTTGGCTTTTACACTAGTATATATATATGTATATGTATATAGTCTGGACATATAATATCTGTGAATAGAGACTATCGACAAGGTAAACAAAGAATACAGTTCTCATGAGATATTGTGAATTGTTTATATTCCATCCCAGTAAAGACTGAAATTCCACGTACTTTCCAGGTCACTGGTTGTAAAAAAAACTAGAAGTAATTTTGGAGAACTTGGCTTGCAGCTTCACAGCTCAGCTTCTGGATGCCTTTGTGGAAATTTGATACTGTCTTTTCCTCTGGAGCATGTTTAAACTATTACTATAACCTCTCTTCACGGCCTTCTCTGTTTTTCAAGTCATAAAGCAGAAATTCACCCTGGGCTCTTTCTTTAAAGGTGTCTTCCCAACTTCCTCACATATTTTATATTAATATTAACAATCTAACAGAATGCTTAAAGCAAAAGTTTGTTTTAACTCTTTAAGAATTGTTGATGAGTGTTTCAATTTAATGACAAGGTTGCAACAGATATGTGGGTGCATGTAGTATGCCACGCAGTGTTGTAGCTTGATATTGGGGTGCACAAATAGCTTATCACAGAGGCATAGAACCTATTGGGCCCTGTGGCAAACCAACTGGTGCAAACTAAGTGCAAAATAGGTCATAAATAAAAATTCCCCAAATTGCCACTGATTTAAATGGGGCTATTAACCCTTTGAGTGCCAGAAAGGTACACAATGCATTGCAAAGCAATGCGTTGTGTACCCTTCTGGCAATCAAAGGGTTAATCACTTGAATGCTGCAGTGGTCTCCATTATATTGCAAAGCAATGCACTGAAAACCTCTTTAGCATTCAAGACATTGAAATCCCCATTTAACCCTTTCAGTGCCAGAGGTGTATCCGACACATTGTGTTGCAATGCATTGGATACCTCTCTGGCACTCAAAGGGTTAAGTACATTTTTATTTGAACCCTATGGTGCAGCTGTTTCCCCCAGGCATTAACATTTTGAGTGCCAGAGAGGTATTCAGTGCACTGCCAGCCAACGTGTGCCTGATGTTAAATTGATTGAGCAATCACCCCTCTGGCACCTAAAGAGTTAGCCATTTGCATGCTTGAGAGATCTCCATCTTAGTGCAGAGCAAAGCATCGGATCTTCTCATCTGAGTTAATGTAAGGTGACCAGATTTTTAGAATGAAATCCGGGGATTTTTTTTTCTCCACTCCCTGGTCACAAACTATCCACCTTCACATGCTGTCCACACGCTGCCCACACTATGTCCACCCTCACACCCTGTTCACCCTCCACACACTGTCCACCCTGCCCATCTCCACACTGCCCACATTATCCACCTCCCCCACATTGCCTACCTCCACACACTGTCTACCCCATCCTCCCCTCCACAAACTGCCCACCCTGTCCTCCTCCACAAATTGCCCACCCTGTCCTCCTCCACACTCTGTACACTTCCACACACTGTCTACCCCATCCTCCCCTCCACAAACTGCCCACCCTGTCCGCCTCCACACTCTGTACACTTCCACACACTGTCTACCCCATCCTCCCCTCCACAAACTGCCCACCCTGTCCGCCTCCACAAATTGCCCACCCTGTCCTTCTCCACAAACTGCCCACCCTGTCCTCCTCCACACTCTGTCCACTTCCGCACTGCCCACTTTGTCCATCTCAACACTGCCCACACCCACATTGCCTAGCCACACACACTGTCCACCTCTACACTGCCCACCCTATCCTTCTCCACACACTGTCCACCCTCTCCTCCTCTCTACACTGCCCACCTCCACATTGCCCACACTGTCCACCTCCACACACTGTCCAACTCCACAATGTACCTCAGGTAACTAGCCTTAGATCAAGCTGCTGCAGCGTTTTGTTAGAGTATGATAGTGTTGAATCCAATTCTTATACTACTGAAGGGATGAATGACTTCTGTGGACAGTATAGAGGGGCAACCTATAGCTTCTAGCTGTTGTTGGACTGCATGTCCCATCATCCTCAGTCACCCAATAGCTGGATGAGTATGATGAGATTTGCAGTCTAAGAACAGCTGGGGAGCCACATGTTGCCCACCATACCGTGGGTATACACAATTACAGCTTTTAATGGTTTACTTCACTCTTTATTTGCCAGGGAATAGGGACCATCACATGCTCTGCTAGGCAGAATGTTAAGGAGTAGGACTGTGCAGTGCATTTTCATTTTTCTTACTTGCATGATGTTTGCTCTGTTGCTTCTTCCTCTGATGCAATTATCTGCTCTGCTCCAGTCCTTGCTAGAAGGAAGTCATCTGGTTGTGACGTCACCCACAACTTGCTAGGGAGTTGAGACCAGCATATACCAGCTGCAGGATGTAAAACAGTTAAAGTGGATCTGCACCATAGTGGTGTGCCACCTATTACAGAATCCCTCTTTGCCATGTATATTACGTTTAATTAAGGAAACGGATTTCTCCTCCTTAGTTCTCAGAGCTTACAGAGCACAGTCTAGCATGTGGCTTTTAACATATCCTGCAGTGGTACCACCAAGAAAAACTTAAAGTAATTAAAAATAGCTTGTGTTGGGCTGTGGACTAGCCCACACTTGATTCCGGGACTGTGTAGACATACTCTTAACCACCACAAACGCTGGCAGCTCTTACTTCCATTCAAATTTGGGCATATCCCTTTAAATTTCAAATCCAGAATTAAATGACTGTTCCAACGTGTGTTTCACAACCATTCATATAAAGAGATCATGCGGGTGCACATATCAGAGCTATCCCCAATAGCTCTAAACATACAACTGCAACCACCTAGAAATATTGCACTTCCACAAGTATCTCTCAAAAATAAAAACAACTTTATTGATATATTTTCACACATGATACATATAAAATACCTCCATCCAAATGTTGTCACACTTTTCTACCACATGGAGAGACTTAAGTGTTGGAATCACAACCCAGTAGATGGCACCATGTCACATCCTATTGATTAACGCGTTTTGCGCAATAAGCGCTTAATCATGATCAAAGGTCTTTGGATTTTATATGTATCGTGTGTGAAAATATATCAATAAAGTTGTTTTTATTTTTGAGAGATACTTGTGGAAGTGCAATATTTCTAGGTGGTTGCAGTAGACTTACTCTTAGAAAGGTATGGGAGTAGGATACCGGCGGGACTGGGACTCACTCACTGTACTAGAGTTTGTTGTGCTGGAGATTGCAATGTTCAGTTGTGACTGCACCCTGACTGCCTCCTCCTGTGACACTCACTCGCTCACATATCTCATCCATGCGTCGCCGTCTCACGCATACCAGCCAGCCAATGAGGACCATTGAGTAAAGACTCTCCTCTTTCATTGGCTGGTGATGGTGTGTTGCCGTAGGTAGACAGCGAGTGTCACTGACGCTGAGCAAGCCACAGTGCAGGAGCAGAGATTGTCTGTGCTGCGATTGCTGGCTTTGCTTATTGCCTCCCCTGTCAAACTGCTATGTAAGAGCTGGCTCAGGAGGCATTAATATGGTTTATGGTTCGGGTGAAACCTGGCAAGTTCCCAGCTGATTCCGGGGACATATCCAGGAACACATTCTATCCGGGGACAGTGTCCTCAATCCGGGGACTGTCCCCGGAAACCAGGGACATCTGGTCACCCTAAGTTAATGGGAAATTGGGGGACTGTTTATCCCCTGTTGTGCAACTGGTTTGATCCAGTTCTTCTCAATTAATCAACCTCACAGTTTAATATAACATGGGGGGAGATTCACTAAGGCTTGATAAGGAGGTGATAAAGTGGAGATAACTTCTCTAGTTCCTGTCTTTTTCTATGGAGCCAATGCACTAAGATTTATAGAACTCTGGAGCTCTTAATGCATAGGCTCCATAGAATAACATAGGAACTGAAAAAGTGATATCACTGGAGAAGTCATCTCCACTTTATCAGATCTGTATCACGCTTTAGTGCATGATCCCCAACTTTTGGTGTCTGGGCTGGTCCTCTACAGGTGCGCACAGATGTTTGGTTTTGGACAGACAGGGATAGTCTGGACTAGGTCCTCACATTACCTCCTCACACACACTGACACCTTTCAGTGGTCATAGACAAGGCTTGGAAGGACGTTCCAGATGAAAAGCCCTCTTAAAGGCTGAAGCATGGACATTAGAGGCTGGAATCCAGAAATGTTCTTCAGGGCCATAGCCCTTCCAGATGCTGGAGGGCACCTCTTCTCAGCTGAAAATCCAAATCTTGTTGATTAGAAATTCTTTATGCCCCTCAACAATCATTGTGTTGGGAGGAAAAATGGAGTAATCATAACATACTGGTAACATTAGAACATGGTCCGTTAATAAAAAAAACAAACATCTATCTATCTGTTACTGTAGGTAAAATGTATTTCTTCTTTATCCATACAAAAATACAGGTTAACTTAAACAAAATACAAATACACTCACATATGGCTTTTTCAGCCACATTTCTATTCACAATAAATCACTTCAATATGTGACCAGCTACAACATGAATTCACTGTAGTTTAACTGAAAGATATAACAAAATAATTGATGCTCAATTAAAGGACATTGGCAGTGGATTTTAATGGTCTTGTATTGTCCCTTTTACTGCCCGTTTAACAGGAAACTGTATGTCCAGTGCAGTTGTCATGTTTTAATAAGTCTGTTTCTATGAGAGCAGGATGCATAAAAGGTCAGTGGCTGCACAATAACTTCTGACAGCTCTTGGTAAGAAAACTTTTCCCTTTGTATGACTGAGAGGGACAGTTTGCAAGTTTGTGGGTTAGAAAATCCACCCACAGCAGTGAATGAAACCTCAAATATTCCAGTTCAGAGTCCGTTGCTGGATAAGCATGAGAGCTCATATGGGGGTCTCACTTTTCAGATCCCTGTTCTGCTTTCCTGATGATTAACTGAGTCTCGCAATACAACCTCAGCTTCATCAGGAGATCTGCTTCCAGACCTGCCAATGGAGCAACTATAATTGTATAGTTGCCCTTTAATTTGCTTAAAGTGACAGTAACACTTGATATTTAAAAATATATATTGTAGGGTTTATCCTCCTGAGTAAAACAATGGTAGTCCCACTGTTGGGAGGTGTTTTATTCAAAAGTAATTGCAGCGCAAACTTGAATTAGTTTAGGTGCAAAATTTCAGTGGCCTGAAATGTTACAGTGACGCTGTTGCTACACCATCCTATGGACAGCTCTGGGACTAGATTGTATTACAGGTGCTAATTTTATCTCTGCATTTATCTCCAGTTTTCCCCATAGACTTCAATAGGATTTCTTTTTATAAAACGGGTGTTAACATTTAGCACGTGCAATAGAATCTGGCCCTAGTCGGTTGACCATAAAAGTCTTCATAGGATGGTGTAGCAACAACACCACTGAGATATTGCACCTAAAATAATTCATGTTTGAGCTTCAATAACTTTTGAATAAAACACCTCTCAGCAGAAGGAGTACCCTTCATTACTCATGGGGAGAAGCCCTTCAATATATATCTTTTTACATTTTAAGTATTACTATCCCTTTAACAGAAAAGGTGATTGCACAAAAGGTGACTGCATGAATCCTCCATACAAGCTAATTTTCTGAGCTTTGACATTGGCAAAGAAATGCAGTTGCACTTCAGGGTGTGTATTAAGAGCACATACGACTTTAACCTGTTGCAATGCTTTGGACACCCATCTGGTCCTTAAGGGGTTAATGTGAGGCTGCCCTAGACCATGTGCAGGGAAATTTAAGAATGTTACTTCAGCATACATTGCACTAGTACATTTCATTAAATAAGGAACATAACTACTCAAATCCCACACACTTCCCCACTGAAAGCAGTGTAAATGAGTGAATTGTTGGAATAGATTAGTATATAAACAACTTTCCCCCTAAAGACTTCCCCAGTTAGGAGTTCTTAATACAGCAGCCTGATACGTTTCCATGTATTTTGCTTTGAACATCTGTAGCTACCCTTGGCTGCAGAGCTATATTTACTATTATGCTGCTGGATTCCATTGCAGGTGATACATTTGTCACTGGGTTTATTTTCAGTTGACCTATAGACATCAGTAGAAATCTGTGAGATAAAACAACTGATACATTTATCACCTGCAGTGTAATCTAGTTCTCAATGAGCAACACTTTTCCCTCTTTTGTTCCTCCCTATTTCTATCCACATTGCTCTGCTGAGTTCCTTACTAGGAGGTTGTCCAATAATTGTAAGCCGATCAAATTTCAGACAAAAACATATAGAAATTAACCCCCGATTGTTCACATTTTACAAGCAATTACATTACTAAAGAAAGCAAGTAATGTATTACTCAGTTGCTATAACAAAGCCACGTGATCACTCCTCCCCTTTGCATCAGTGATGTATTTTACCAAGGCATCCTGTTGGTCCTGTAGGTCACATAATCAGTGCTCAGTATTGCACATCTGTAGAACACAACTGGCTGTACACAAAATATTAAAGAGGAGCAAATCTGGAGCAAATGAAATTCACCATAGGGGCAAATAAAATCCCCATTAGTTTAACCCCTTTAGGACCCATATTGTGGCAGGACCCTAACACCGGTCCAGCACTTAAGGACCAGTGACGGTCCTGGCACGTCATGGAATTCTGGGATGGCAGCATGGATGCACACCGCTCTGCCATCCCGGAATACTGTGTGATAAAAAAAATGTGCCATGGTCCTTAACGACCACCCCGTGCCAGATTGGGCGGTCGTTAAATTGGCCCTTTAAACCCCTAGATGCTGGAGATCACCCTAGCATTTAATGATTTAAAAGTTTAGTTAA
This sequence comes from Rhinophrynus dorsalis, assembly GCA_037306005.1. Lineage (NCBI taxonomy): Eukaryota > Metazoa > Chordata > Amphibia > Anura > Rhinophrynidae > Rhinophrynus > Rhinophrynus dorsalis. The sequence continues at coordinate 363,442,524 of CM074723.1, read as the reverse complement.
TTGTTATTTCTCCCTATGGTGTAGCTGGTTTGCCCTAGAATTACTTTGCTTTGCAATTGGTCAGTTGAAATGCTACACTTTATTTTGGTACGTTACATACTTATTTTGGCAATGTGTTAGAGAGCTCTCTGACCTGTCAAATGGTTAAAAGACATATTTAACCCTTTGAGTACCAGAGAGGTAGTCAACGCATTGCGTTGCAATGGGTTGGATACCTCTCTGGCACTCAAAGGGTTAATTCAGTGGAGATTTTTATATGTCCCCTATGCTACGGTTTGCTTCTGAATTGCTCTAGTTCTAGTTAGTACATCAGGTTCAGGACATCTTTCAGATGTTCTGTAAAAAAAAAAAGTAAACACTCCCATTTGTCAGAACACAAACTTCGGAAGTGTGTCAAGTAAATACTAGAGTTTACTAAGCTTCGCAAACCCTAAGTGCAAATAAAACTTTATTTGTTTATTTTACAAAAACAAAATATTTCAGCTTGTTGACAAAGCTTTGAAGTTTTGGTTAAGTGGAAGTTGAGGTGAAAGCAAGGAAACAGAACAACTTGCCAGTTAAAATGTTACCAAGTCCAATAACCCTAATTGGAAATGCTGAGATTTGTACTAATTTTACTTGCAGGGCAATGAAAATGCATTGGTACAATACAGGTTGCAGCAAAATGTTATTAGAGAAGAACCTCATATTTTACACCATCTCAATCTGGAAGCTTACTGTCACCATCCTATATAATAATTAACTAATGTATGTTTGTCAGAAGCCGTCATGCTCAGTAGAGATGGCTGTGCACGCTGCAGTCATGTGCAGTAGTGACTGCCCGCACCGCGGCGGATACGGTGCAGGGCTCTCCAAAAACAGACTGGAGTCCTCTCTGCGCACAAAGTGGTCCCAGGAAGGTGCGTAAAGAGGACTATAGTCTGAATTTGGAGCGCCTCACTCCATACCAGCCGCGGTGTGGGCAGTCTCTACTGCGCATAACTGCAGCGCCGCCACTGAGGTTGCTGGGTGGCACTGTGGCCTGTGTACACGGGCTTTTCAACTAGTAGTAACATAATCGATGATGCTGAAAAAAAGGCATGCGTCCATCAAGTCCAGCCCATACCAAAATCACCCTGTTGATCCAAAGGAATTAAAAAACAACACCCCCCCCCCCCCAAAAAAAAACAAAAAACATTGAAGCCATTTCCAATTAAGCTCAAAGTGGGTAAAAAATGGCAGTCAGATATTTCCTGGATCAACAGCCTATCTTTCTTGAAGCCAAGTGTTATAGTTCTTAATATTGCTCTGTTCTAGATAGTTATCCATTATTTATTGAAAAGCAGTTACAGTATCTGCAAGCACAGCATCCCAAACCAAAGAATTCCATAGCTTTACCTCTCTTATTGTAAAAAATCCTTGCCTTTGAATTAGTTGAAAAGCGCCTTTCCTCTAGTCTTAATGGATGACCTCTTGTCCTGAACTCAGCTCTTTGAGTAAATAATTAATTGGGGAGTTCTTTGTAATGACCTTGAATATATATTTGTAAATGTTAATAATTTCACTACTTAGACATCTCTTCTCTAATACAAACAAATCCAGTTTGGCTAGTCTCTCTTTATAACTGAGATCCTCCACCTTTTATCAGTTTTGTTGCACATCTCTGCACTTTTTCCAGTTCAATAATGTATTTTTTAAGAACTGGTGACCAAAATGTTACTCCATATTCTAAGTGAGGACTTACCAAGGATTTGTAGAGGTAGAACTATATTAGCATCCAGTGCATATATACCTCTTTTTTATGGAGGATAGTACCCTATTTGCTCTTGCAACAGCTGAGTGACTCTGCACACTGCTGGGAAGTCTTTCATCTATCAGTACTCCTAACTCTTTCTCTAATGGAGGAACTGTACAATTCTGCCAGCGTAGCTCATTTTCTGCACTGGGAATTTGGTTTCCTACTCATATTCCTACACTTTACAAAAAATACTACAGACTTTTTTTTTTAGTCTTGGTCTGGATTCTGGCTGGTTGTATGCTTACAGCAGAGCTAATATACTGTGAAAATATGACTTCTGGCTCTACTCAGCAGTAATAATTAAACCTTTTATGAATCTGGTACATTTTTAAAAGATGTATCATTCTAACTGCGGAGAGAAGTGGAACTGATACATTGTGCAGCAGCACAAATATTTATACATGATCAAAAGCACAAGGAACAGCCAGACCAAAACCTAATTTCTCACAGAGAGGTGTAGAGAGATAGAAAGCAGTTTATTTTAGTACAGGTCCACATTAGATCAAGTCTTCTTCTGGTGCAAAGACCAGTGACCCTGGAAGGACACAGATACTATGCTGAGGGACATTGGAAAGGCAAAGAGGTGATGAGGGCATATAATAAAGGCACATGAACACTAACTATGGCAGGGACATTAGAGGGGAGAAGATACAGTATGTCAAAGTGGGTGGGAGAAGGCAGGACAAGAGGGGAGTGGTGGAAGGAAGTAGTCAATACACTGGGAGGGGGGTACTGCAATGATTTGGACAGAAGGCTTTACACACCTCCCCAAGTACCAACCTCCAGCCATCTCTATAAACTCTGTAAAGAGATATTGTTGGGGAAGGGTTTTGGATCCTGCAGACAGTAGACAGGCTTAGGCCTGTGTGAAAACTGAGTGAGGAACAGCCAAACTAAGCTAACAAGATGAGGTTACTGAAGACAGCTTCCTCCCTCTCGGGTGGGGTTGTTTTTAAGTGTTTTTATTGCGTATTTATGACTATATTACTTGACAGATGAATACATTTTGTTATTTTCATACCTGATAATTTAGCCTTTTAGAGTTCCTGGAGGGTGAGCTCTTGTGGTCCCAGTGGGGGAATATTAATGGCACATTTCTCGTCACAAAGGGGTGGGGCTTAGCTGTGGATGGGGCAAGTGGGTGTCTTATAGAGACCACTCCGGTCTTGGAGCAGTCAATTTCAGACCCCGTTTTTACTTACAGCTCTCCAGCAGGAACACTGTAAGTAAAAAGGATGTGACATGCTTGGACTGTCATCAGTCCTTAACCACTTAATGTCCACTGACGTGCCGTGGTCTTCACTGCTGTCCGGCACTTAAGGACCAGTGACGGTCCTGTCACGTCATGGAATTCAGTGCAGCGGCACGGGGAGCCCTGAATCTGTTCGTAAAATAAAAAAAGCCCAGTGGCCCTCAAGTGCCAGGCACACGTGGGTGCGCCAGGCGTTAAGGGATTAAGGGAAAAATCTGTGACGGACCTGGCATGTCACACGGTCCTTAAGGGGTTAAGATATGTTTTGTATTTTTTTGTATTAAGTATAGTTATTTTATGGGCTTTGAGAACACTGAACTATTATAGTGTGTGTCTGTTTAGTTTATAGTTGTGATAACAGCTGGTGTGAGTTTCCTTTTCTATGTTTGTGTAATATTATTAATACATTATAACAATAATCATAGGTATAAAGTATTATGAATTCTGGGAGAGATGGAATGTCAGGTGCTACAACTGCCTTTTGTTCAGTGCATGCTACAACATGTTACATTTGAAATAAAAAGGACATGTTTATACATCTCAGGATGCATGTGTTCAGGCTGTAAAGGGAAATTATCACTATAAAGCAAAACTGAACATATAAGAACAGGCCTAATAAACTTCAAAAATCTCTTGTATGTAGAGCAAGTCTATTAAAGGGGGAAAACGCCTTTAAATATGACAGAGGTCATATTGACTCCTAGCAGATAATTATAATAGAATATGTAGTTTAAATAATTCAAATAACAGGAAAAATAAATAAAGTACCCCAAAATCTCCACCTCCAGAGACACACTAAACTATATCATCAAGTTAAATCTCATGGTTGGTCCCTTTTTAGATTAAACCGTAAACAAGAATGCACAGTCATGCTTTTTCATTCTTTAAAGGGGATCTATCAACCCTAAACAAGTTTGTCTTAATGTGTAGATTATTTAGCGAATATGTGTAATATAGTATTAATTTTTTTTAGATCGCTACTTAGCTGATATCTAAGTAATAAATACTGCCCTGCACCCTACTTCCAGGCAGACTGCGGTTACCTGGTCTGTCCTGCAGTCTGTCACTCTGCCTCTGCTCTCCTCCCTCTTTCCAGCCTCCTCCAATGATGGAGGATTTCTGCCTGTAAGCTAGAGCGCTCTCATTGGATAGAGACCGCTCCAGCTTACAGGATGAAAGCTTCTGTCATCGGAGGAGGCTGGATAGAGGGAGGGGAGCAGAGGCAGAGTGACAGACTGCGGTACAGAGCTGGTAACCACAGTCTTTCCAGAAGCAGTGTACAGGGCAGTATTTATTCCTTAGATTTCGGCTAAATACCGATCTAAAAAAAATTGATACAATATTACACATATTCGCGATATAAGCTACTGTACATATTGATACAACCTTGTTTAGGGGTGATAGATCCCCTTTAATTCTGTAAGCACCAACTATAAGTTTAAACTAACAAGAAAGAGTTCTGTATGCCTAATCCTCTGGAGCTTTTTGGGTGGTTTATATATTATACTGGTTAGCATACCTGGGAACTTTTTCTTCTGGACTCCCCGGAGGGTGAGTCTTGTGGTGCCGTTGAGGAACAAAAATGATGCCATTCACCATAAAAGGGGGTGGGAGTTGGTCGAAAGTGGGGGGTGGGGCTTAAGAAACTAGTAAAAAATAGGTAGAATAGGCTGGGGACGGAGGAGAAGTGAGAAGAAAATGGGAAGGAGCAGAAGCAGGCAGAGTTTCAATAGAAACTCCCCATATCCAGAGAATCAGCCTCTGGTAATGCAGATTGGAAATGGATGTCTCCTGGGCAAATCTGGCTGTGCTGGTTAATATTTGAATGATCGAAACTAGATTCTAATTACATTTTCTATACAATCTGTATAACCTCAAATTTAGCTAAAATAATAGTTCCCCATAACAACTTTTTATATTTGTTTGTAGGCTAAGGATATTTTCTGTTCCTGACAACAGTAGACTGGGGTGGAAGAGGGTCATTTTAGATTGTTTGAATTGCCTGGGTGACATACAGTAATGTATAGTTTTAGGCAGGTGTGAAAAAAGTAAAAATGCTTTCAAAAATAGACATGTTAATAGTTTATTTTTATCAATTAACAAAATGCATTGTGAGTGAACAGAAGAAAAATCTAAATCAAATCAACATTTGGCGTGACCACCACCCTTTGCCTTCAAAACAGTATCAATACTTGGACACTTGCACACAGTTTTATAAAGAACACAGTAGGTAGGTTGTTCCAAACATCTTGGAGAACTAACCACATTTCTTCTGTGGATTTAGGCAGTCTCAGGTGCTTCTCTCCCAAACAGACTCAATGATGTTCATATCAGGGCTCTGTGGGGGCCATACCATCACTTCCAGGACTCCTCCTTCTTGTTTACACTGAATATTGTTCTTAATGACTTCAGCTGTATGTTTGGGGTTGTTGTCATGCTGCAGAATAAATTTGGGGCCAATCAGATGCCTCCCTGATGGTACTGCATGATGGATATGTATCTGCCTGTATTTCTCAGTATTGAGGATACCATTAATTCGAAAGGGTCAAAACTGCCCTGGGCAAACCAACTGCACCAGGGGGGACAAAACAAAATGACCATTGATTTAAATATGGGTTTTAACCCCATGAATGCTAGAGAGGTCTCCAACCTATAGTAAAACCCTATTGAAATAAATGGGGATTTTAATTTTTATTCTTCCTATATTTTGCAGTTGGTTTGTTCCACAATTACTCCACTTCTTTTTAGTACATCAGCCTCAGTGTCTGTTACATTACAACATGTCAATTATAAGGATGTCTACTATTCCCCCAAATGCCTTGCCATGACACAGTTTAAAGACATAATAATGCTTTTTATTTTGAAGATTTTTTTAGTTATTTTGTTTCAAAAATCAACCCTTTCTCCCCTTTCCTTGGTTAGGTGTCTGGCCAATGCAACTCAGTGGTCGCCTTACAACCTGCCCAGAGGATCGCTCACACAGAGCCAGTAATCAATGTGTGAGCAGTATATTGCCTTGTGTGCAATTATTGAGGTTTAGTCAGTGTATAGGAGGTATTAAGCTACTCATATTATGAGCGGTCTTCTGGATGTGATGCCATGGTAATGCTTACTGACCATTCAGTCAGTTCTCAGACTATATCAGAGGAAGGGAGCGGGGGGGGGGGGGGGTTTAAAAAAGAAATAACTAGAAAACTAGTAAGTATTAAAGAACAAGACTTATCATTCATACTCTTTAATGATGTACAATGCAGGAATTACCATCTCTTTATCTATTTTCCCTTTTGTAAGCTTAGAGGAGTATGTAGTTGTTACATACCTCCCAACATTTCAAATTGCCAAAGTGGGACGCTTGTGTTTTAGGGGGTGTTGCTGGAGGCATGGCTGGTGGGCGGGGCATTACTGAAAAGTTTTAGGCTATTTTATGACCTATTGACACCTTCATGTGTAACCTAATAAATTACTTATAACAAGACCGAAGTATTTTATTTATACAGACTAATCAATAAACACATATATTGACATTTAAACAAACATTAGTGTGAGTTTTATTGCTGTAGAGCAATATGATACACTTATATACACATCCCACAATCTGATCTTCTAAAAAGAGGGACATCAGGGTGGGAAAGAGGGACAGAGGGATTTGAGTCTAAAAGAGGGACACTGGGGAGGTATGTTCTTAATTTGTTTACTAGAATTAGGAAAGTGTTCTTTATACAGCAATCAGCCATATCTTTTCAGTAATTCAGTCACACGGGTTGCAACCTAGCAGTCCCCAGAGACTGCAAGTTACTAGATTTCTATCCTGACCCTTATTAGTGTCTGGTGATGTGCATGCAACTTGGCAACATTTGTGACTTTGAGTCATAAAATCCAAGTTTAGTCCAGCCCCTCTGTCAAATGATGTGGCCAGTTTTTTTTTTCACTTTCAAATGGCTGACAGGGAGACATTTTGGTTCTGCAGATTATGGTCCCTGACTCTTTACAAAGTATGTTCCCAGAGGAACAGACTTAGTAAAACATAATTGTTGTTTAAGAGACAATTACTACTGTATAGTTTCCTTTAACAGAAATTCATATGCAGAGAAGCCACAAACTAATTACTCCTGTACAGTTTCCTTTAACAGAAATTAATATGCCGACCAGACAGAAAACAAAATTTCATGTGAAAAGTGGTTAATGTTATGCATTCTATCCATTGAGTTACATGTAAAATATTATAATGCAATAATAGATTAGGTTGGAGTGGTTTCTTTCCTGTTAACCTTTGATCTTTCTTGAAATAGCACAAACACTTACAAATTAAAGTAGGTTACCTTGGATATTGATTTGTACATAGGCACTCTATATCCAGACAAGCTGGAGGGATAGTTAATTCCCAAATGCACAAGCTTCAGGGAACTCTGGCATCACACTGTGTTGCTCTTTGATGCCATAAGAACAAAAGATAAAGTCTGACAGCTAATCAAATGCTATCTTGCCCCTGCAGTCAAATCCATAGTGACTTATACTGCAATATAATGATCAGGAAGTTAGGAAGAAAGTCTTAGCTCATTTTCTTTCAAGTGCATGGTATTTTAAATATATTATTGAACAGATAAAGGAGAAGTAAAGTTATATTATGAAAAAATACTTAGATGGAATTCAACATACTTTTTTAGCAAGTAACTCACAAGCGTGATGTAAAGGTGATGTCTTTTAACCCTTTGAGTGCCAGAGGGATAACCAATGCATTGTTTTGCAATGCGTTGGCTACCCATCTGACACTCAACGGTTTAAAGGGGAACTACCACCTCTTAAAAAGTTTTTAGCATAGGTTTAGTTATTAAAGTAGTTTTAGGAAATGTGTGTTTTTTTCACTTACGTACTTTTAAAGATATTTAATCTTCAAGCTGTGCATAATGCAGCATGCTGAATGTCTGGCACAGCTCTTCTTGACTTCCTAATTCTCCTCCCATCTCCCAGCTGCCCCAGGGACCGCATTCACACTTCCCTTTGATGTGGTGTGAATGGCTTCTATCTTTACATCAAGCTCCGGTTAGGATTATACTGAAGTTGCAACCTCAGTGTAATGCTAACCGGAGCTTGATGTAATGATAGAAACCATTCACACCACACCGAAGGGAAGCATGAATGTGCTCCCAGGGGCTGCTGGGAGGGAGGTGGGAAGAGAAGAAGAGCTGTGCCGAAGATTCCGCTTGCTCATTATGTGGAAGTGCACAGCACAGAAGATTAAATATCTTTAAAAGTACGTAAGTGAAAAAAAAAAACACACACATTTCCTAAAACTACTTTAATAACTAAACCTATGCTAAAAACTTTTTAAGAGGTGAATGTTCTCTTTTAATGGCTAACTGAGAACATAGAGAGTGCAAGCTTTCAGCACCATTGAGTTACCTGATGCCTATAGAAGGGGACCTTAGTGTCCTGAAAGCTTGCACTTTCTATGTTCTCAGCCATTACACTGTGTCACCTTTATATCACTCTCACCAGTTCATTGTTACAAAAGTTAATTGAATCCCATCTACTCTGGCTAAACAGTACCACCTTTTTTCTGAAAAATACTTAAAAATGTAAATGTAAAAATTTTTTCAAATCAAACTATTAGTGACGTGTCAATTGATGTCAAAAAGCATTCATGTTTATAATGCACTTAATGGAAGAGTTTGAGTCAACAGACTACAGAGATCCATAGTAAGTGGTACGAAGAGCCATCTTGGTGACAGAGGGGTTTCCAACGCATTGAGAAGAAATATTTCAAACACCAACTCTGGCTATCAAAGGGGTAAACTTTTAGAAAAAGTGCCAATTTGTGTCCATAGGTCATAAGAGAGGTTAAGCTTTAGACCAGTGATTCTCAACCAGGGTGCCCTGGCACTTTGGTGTGCCACGGACATCATCTTAGGGTGCCCCATGTTTTCTATGAAGACTGACAAAAATGGACTTTTAAATAAAGTTTTATAGAAATTGTTATGCACAATATATTTTGTTTTGTTATTATGATTATAAGATCTAATAATAACTGTATATTTATGTATTGTACCCTTCTTATGCCCTTGGTAAAGTACAATATATATGTTAGGGGTGCCCCGAATGTTGCAGATTATGTGTTAGAGGTGCCCCAAACAAAAAAACATTGAGAACCACTGCTTTAGACCAACACTCTATAGAAAGTAAAAGTAACAGCTCGACCTGCTCCTGACAGTTTCAGTTGTAATACATTTTGAATAAAGTATCTTCCAGCTGTGAGAGTACACTTCTTGTATTCGGCACGAAAAGCCCTAAAATATATGTTTTCTTAATAAAGCAATACTACTCCTCTAAGATAGGGTGATTTAGGTCTGGTTTATTCAGTCTCTGGATCTCTGACTATTGGCTAGTTGGTGCATGATGGGAATTTTAGTGTCCAATAACTGTAGGTACAAAGACTGGGAGGTTTGTTAGGCTGAAAAAAATATCAGGCCTCATAAACTATAATTACATTCTGATCAGATGAGGTAGCAATGCATTGGCATCAAAAGGGTTAGAAGTGTCTACAGCATGAAAAGCATTAGTTAAATATAAAAGTAAACTACCGGTGCACAGCCAAGATTTCAGTCAGTGCATGTATTTATAGTTATCATGTGTGTTACCGTTAAGACTTTTATTTGTTAGAATTGTTATGAGTCCTCTGTGGAATCTGATATCTGCTGTTCTGTATTTTATTGTAAATCCAATGAAAACTCATATGGGAAACGAGCATCATCACAATACATCACTTCTAATAACTACAATGTGTTTGTCAAACAGAATGATTAGTTGGTTCCATTACACTGCAGGACATATTAGGAGCCATATGCAAAAAAAATGGAGGATTTCTGGGGCAGCCAGCTCCATCATAGGGTGTAAATAAAGATTTTGAAAAGTTCCATTGATTTAAATGGGGCATTGGAAACCTCTTTATCATTCAAAGAGATAAAAAGGCAGAATTTAATCAAGGGTAAGTTTTAATTATCCAATGCAGCATTTAATCAAGGGGAATCTGTAATTATCCCCTAAGGCACAGCTGGTATACCCCAGAATTAGTCCACTTTTTCATTCCACGTATAACCCTAGGCTTTGTGTGTGTGTGTCTTGTGTGTAAGTGTGTGTTTGCTTGTGTGCATGTGTCTGTATGCGTATCTGTGGGTGGGTGGGTGTGTCTTGTGTGTGTGTATCTTGTGTGTTTGTATGTGTTTGTCTTTGTGCATGTGTATGTATGTGTGGGTGTGTATGTGTGTGTGTGGGGGGGTGTCTTGTGTGTGTATCTATATGTGTGTCTTGGAGGTGTGTGTGTGTGTGTGCATCTGTGGGTGTGTGTATCTTGTGTGTATGTGTATATATGTGTTTATATTTCTGTGTGTCTTTTCTATGTGTGTGTGTCTTTTGTGTGTCTATATATGTGTGGGCTTGTGTATATATGTGTGCGTGTGTGTCTTGTATATGTGTGTAGATGTCTTTGTGTGTTTGTGTCTGTGTGTGTCTGGTGTGGGTGTATGGCATAATCTTCAATGACTATATCCACTACATATTTAATACTATTCCAATTTACAATATATTTTGCTCAGGAGCCATACAGTAAACAAATAAATTGCTCAAGGGCATAATATGAAATCATTGTGATGTGATGCTTTTTTTTTTCTCCACACAGGCAATGAAGTTATGTATGCGGATACGATTGAAAAGACGACCTGTAGTTGGTTTCTGCTTCTTATTTGCCTTGTATTTAGTGTTAATTAATAGTTTTCCGGCATTTCCTGCTGAAAGCAATGTTAATATAGATTATCATCATCACGATGAACACAGAAAAGTTGTCCGACACAAGCGGCTTTGGGCTGACACCACAGACGCCTTCCTCAAGCTGATCCAAAGCTCTGACCACAAAAACTGGGAATCTGGTCTGCAGAACTACAGACATGGAATAAAGTCTTTCATTAACTCCAGTGATGATTGCAAGGAGAAAAGGAACTTGGGTCAGATTAACAAGCAACCACAATGGAAAAATAATCCCTTAGAAACCAAAGAGAAGAGAGCAGCAGCCAAAAAATTTTTACATGGTGGACAAGAACACATAGATATTAAGCCTAAAAACCTTATACTAGAAGCCCAGAGAAACAAAGTTGTGCCCATCCACTCTGAGGCTTATTTAACTGTATTTGCAATTAAGGATCTGAATAAAAATAAACAAAGAGAAGTTTTTAGCCCTAAACCTGCTGTGGTCAAAAACAAGCATTTGAGAAAAAGTACAGCTAGAATGCAATTTACAAACTACTCCGCGGTTGTGCCACATGTACAGCATGCAGAAGCAGATGTACTCATTGTACAATCAGACAGAAAGGTGGCAGGTACAACTAATATGAATGGGAAGCATGGCAAAGATCACTTTGAAAATCCATTCACTTTTGCCCATGAATTTTCAATAAAAAATGAAAAACATTTGTTTTCAGAATGTATGAAAATTCAGCCAGAAAATACTCAGAGAATGCAAAATAAGGAAAAAGAAGGATTTACTAAGGAAGTACCTCCATGGTTTACATCAGATGATGTACAGAAGATTAGATTGTTGTCAGAAGGTGAGATTGTAGCAAAATCTAGGATTCCTGCCCATGGACAGGTTCTAAAAGTTGGCCTTTGCCCAAGCCGATTGACTCATAATTGTCAGCAAGAGAGCCGTTGTTCAAATGGACTCTGTGCATTAATTAAGCGTCCCAGTGATTTATATGAGGTACTTGCTTTTCACCTTGATAGGATTCTGGGCCTGAATCGCAGTCTTCCTGCTGTAGCACGGAATTTTACAAGTGACTTACTACCTTATAAGTATACCAATGGTGCCCCAAGGCCAATCATATGGTGGGCTCCTGACATCAAGCATTTAAATGATACCAACAATGATCAGAACTCCCATGCACTGGGCTGGTTGCAATATCAGCAGATGCTGACACACAGGTGTGGCATGAAAGACTCTCCTGCAAATATTCACAGGCTTCCATGTTTGGGCATCAAGCATACAGAATGGGCTAAGCTGGCACTTTTTGATTTCCTCCTGCAGGTAGGATGTGCTTTATTTAATCACTTGGTTGATTGACACATATTCATAGCTTCTTATTATACTTTTATGACAGATATTTTTTAACAGACACACTGGATGCGGTAGGGGAAACCACTGTAAGTATAGACAGGTAGAGGGAACAGTAACTGTATAAAGGCAAGAGACTGCTTCTGGAGAAGGGAATGAATTGCATGGGTAACAGTGTGTACAAATAGGTGATTTTTTCTGTTATCCAGTATTCAACTGAGAAACATTTGATGTTATTCACACGCACACATTAAAGCTATGCCAGATTGTAGTTACAATAATTTTATTATACGGCCCTTTTCCCTGATGTCAGCTACTGAATAGAAGAAGCTAGAATGGTTCATTGACTAATGGAGCTAAGTAATTGACAAAGAGAGAGATGTACTTCTGCCTCAGCTTTTTCACCATATCCTGAACACTGGCTGTGTTGAATGTAATAGTCAGGATGCGTCATGTAGGGTTGCCATAGCAATAGTCAGTGCCAGCTTCTTCTTCTGAGAAGAGGCTAACATCAGGGAAAAGTTACAGAGGTGAGAATAAAATTATTATAAACTATGAAATTAAACTATGAAATTACTTTAAAGAGTGTGACATATCCATCAGACACACTCTTTAATGTTTTTGTAAAGATTTCAATAAAATAAAACAAAACATTGCTATCTCTTTAACAGAGAGGCTTGCTTCAGTATATATTCTTTATATAGCACTCAGATCCTATCTATATATTTGTTTTTATTTAAAGGGATAGTAATGTTTCATAATAAAAGCAGCTCTAATTAATCATCATAGTATTTGGACTTTGGAGAGTGTTATTTCAATTCTGTCAGAGTTGTAGTTTAAGACTAATTCAATGACAAAGTGTCCCCCTCCCGCCCCTTTTACTGATGTAACACTGTTCAACCAGAGCAGAAGGGAGGTGCCCAGGTAGACTGCAGAGAGGGACAATCTTCAATTAAGATAAGGGAAAAACCTGAAAAGCTTGTCAAGGGGGGCAGGGATTTCATTGTTTTCATAGGAAGAAGATTGTCCCCTTCTGTTATCTGTCTGGTCTATGGACTGCATTCCACATCTAAGAAGAGATAGCTTACACTAGGTAAAAGGGGCGGGAGGGGGAAAATTTGCTTGTGAATATCTCTTAAAACATAAAGGTTTGAGAGATAAGACTTTTATCATTCTTCATGTTTTTTTTTAATGCCTACAAAATAAAATAAAGTTAAAATGAAGTATTACTATCCCTTTAAATGGTATTGTAGTCTATAGCTGCTCATTACAATAGTTGTAAATGTTTACAGTGTTCTAAGTAACTATGGATGGGATGCTTTCTTATTGTGACTGTTTAATCATATTGCCCATTGTCCATTGTAATTTAAATGCTAAGAGATCAATATATAAAGGCAATTGCAGACACAATGCAAGCAAAGTTTTGAAACAGCCAAAAAGTCATACCTCAATGCATTTCATACTACTCAGGTCCACAAGGGATTAAGAAGAAATTGTTTAAATGCTGTAGAATAAAACAGTATTTCCCTATCTAGGCACCCATCTGCTTCTTAAAAAATGTATTTTGAGCTAAATACATGTAGGCAACTGGATCAGTCAAAATATAAACAGGGGTTTGTAGCCTTTCAAAAACTGCCAGTTATATCTCGTGTCCAAAATACATATGGTAACTACAAAACTAAAATCATTCTGAAAGGGATTTAGTGCTGAAAAGATCAGGAATTCAGACCACATGCTAAGCATTTACTTCAACTGTATTCTAAAAGCAAAACAAATTCTGTACATCTCAAGGGAGAAAAAGAAAAAAAACACATTGAGAATGATGAGTCCTACAGAGGTTTAGCAGTTGTTTCTAATTTTGATTTCTGAAATTTCTATTATTTGAATTGCAATTTCCATGATATGAAAATGTGACTGCTTTGGTTCCTGAATAAAAATACAAGACCAGGGCAGTTGTTGGGGGGATGATTTACCTAGCTTCAGTATAACCAGTAACTTGCTGTGACTATATTAATAAATAAAAGTAAAGATTTGGATGGAGCCATATTTTTCCCATTGCATTGGAAGAAGCTATTTCAATCCTATATGATACCTTTCTATGATCACCCTCAAAACCTTCTGGTTGTCCAAGGAGAAGCTCCACAAATTGTGAAACAGATGCAGATGAACTCCGATTGCCTAAAGTAGACCAGACCCTTGACATTCATGCAGATGTAGACTTGTCAGTTGGGGGCTTTTTGATAGGCTCCTTGCCTTCCCAAGCCTCTTTGGGTTTCTGGGAAGGTTGTGCCTGGGCCAATGTAAGAGTAGTTACCCTGAGATCATACCCATACTGGCGTGTTAAATAAAAATCACATGTCTACAATGGAAAAAAGGACCAATTAGGGTAACCTGAGATAATAGTGAGTGCATATCCCCAGCAGCAGAGCTAATAACCTTCTCCATCTCTGGGCCAAACAACTGACTTCCCGTGAGTGGGAGAGAGACCAATGCCAGTTTGGAAGAATGGTCTTCCAACCATATTTTTAGTCAAACAGTACAAAGCACAGAAACAGGGAGTGCTAAGGCCTTCCCGGGAAGCGTAGCAAAATCAAAAATGGCTTCAGTAGGAAATGCATTTGCTTCAAAGATCTTAGAAACAGCCAGAACAACATCCTTTCTTGGAGAGTCCGCATGGACAGCCTCTAAGTTGCTCCCCACCAGACAGTCATAATCCTAGATACACAAGCAACTGTGAAGGTGAGACGTAAAAAAGAACCAGAAGCCGCAAAACTTGCCTTAAGGAGATAATTCTTGCGCTTATCTGCCTGATCCTTAAGTGCTGCAGCATCCGCAAAAGGTAATTCTGTAAACTTAGAAAAGGGGTGAAATCGGTGAGTCCACTGTTGGGGGATGTAGCCCACTGCAGTAGGGCATCAAGACAAAAGGAATATATGAATAAATAATATCTTAGCTGGGGATTTCCCCTCCTTCAGAACTAGCTGGTTAAAGGTCTGATGGGAACGGAAACCTCTAGCAACATTCAAAAATATATGTGGGAAAACAAATTTGAATCAGAGGCTTCAGAGTCCATTAGGATCTCCAAACACTGCTTTGTTAAGAAGCTTAGCAGGTGAATCCTCAAAAGAATCCCCAGTAGTAAATAAGGAATCAAAAATCATCCTCAGCTTTTTCCTCCTCTTCATCAAAATAATCCCCTGCATCCAGTGTTGTGGGGGGATGGGAAGTCCAGGTTCCAGAGCTCAAGGACCCCTTTAATAGAGGAAGGGATATTATTTATAGAATAAATAAGGTCTGTATTCTATGCAAATGCAAGTTCCTGTGCAGGAGAAGAGGGGCCTGGGTGCTGCTGTGTAGGGCCACAGAACAAGAGGGACATAATGTAGCAGCAAAGTACCTTAGATCAGTCTGACACGAGTAACAAAGGAAAAGAGGAAGCAGGTAATAGTAGAACCTCCCCTTCCATCCCACTGAAGCCTGGCAAAAACTGTGCCTTATGGGAAATGTAGTTTTGTTTTCCCTCCATACAAAAAAGAGTGCTGTGACTCTCCTGCCATTCCATTTAATCACCACCCTGCAGCAGGAGGAGGGGTACCCAAGGGCATCCCTATCACGGTCCCCGTGATTTTCTGTCAATCTGGCCTGATTTGCCTGTGCATTGGTGGAGACTGATTAGCCCGCCCAGGATGTGCCGTTATATGCTGGAGCTTGGGCACTTGTCAGTTGCCCTTTCGTGGTGTTCCTGTTGCTGCGCCTTGTTGCTGTATTCCTGTATCTCCCGTGTACCGACCCGGCTAGTCTGACTCTTCTCCTGCTTCTGCTCCGTGATTTGACCCGGTTCTGGCTGACGACCCTGCTCCGTGATTTGACCCTGCTCCGTGATTTGACCCGGTTCTGGCTGACGACCCTGCTCCGTGATTTGACCCGGTTCTGGCTGACGACCCTGCTCCGTGATCTGTTCCGGTCCTGCCTGCTGCTCCGGTTGCCGTTCCGGCCTGCCTGCTGTTCCAGTTGCCGTTCCGGTCCTGCCTGCTGTTCTGGTGTTCCTGTATCATTCCGGTCGCTCTGGCGACATTCTGAACTGTTTAAGTGACTCACTGTTCCTCTCATTAGTCAATAGCTGTAGTCTGAGGTTGCTTTGCCTTCTGCTGGTTGCCAAGGTGCTCGCTCCTATACAGAACCACTTAACCGTTGCAGTGCCTGTAGTCTCCGGTCTAGTGCCTCCGTTATATCTTGCCAAGCATACGTTTACTGACTTGAGCCTTTACTCTGAGTGCTTTTGTGTGTCTCTCATCCACCCTCAGAGCCTTGTCTGCTCCGTGCTCGTATTCTGGTAGCCTGTTCGCTCCCACTGTGATCATTTGGAACGGCACCAGAGGGGTGTTCGGGCTCCGGCCCACATACGCTAGAAGTTACATTTCCCATTGCACTTCAGAGGGCGCCGGCTCTATTACAGCTTGTGCAGAAACCGTCTGAAATAGCACCCAAGGGGTGTCAGGGCACAATCCAAGTGGCACACGCAGGGTTACTACTTTTCCCAGTTAAGGGCAATTCTGGTTCTGATCACTTCAGCGTTGGCAATAGCATTTCTCTGTAGCCCACGGTGGTGGTATCGGCTCAGCTCTGGACATTGGGGCGCCTTCTATACCAACTTGAGAGTGTATTCAGTGCAGTCACTTACTTCTATCCAGCTACTGAGAGACTGTGTTCCAGAGACTGCTATTTATCCCGTTTATATCTCTCCTGTTGCATTTGTTAACCCTTTGGGAGAATATTTCCTATCCATACATTGCACCTGTTAACCCTTTGAGGGAATATTCCCTATCCATACATAGCACCTATCACTACCATTGTGTGCATTCACCTTGTCAGTATTGTCATTACTGCTATTCCTGTGCTGGCCCTTAGGGGCATTGTTTTATTTTCAATAAAACTGTGTTTTTACTTCATACCCTGGTCTGAGTGTCAGAAAACCGTAACAATCCCTTAACTGTAGTAAGAAAGGGTAGAAGAATAAGCATACCTGGGAACCTTTACATATAGACTCCCCAGAGAGGAGAGTCCTTTGTTACCGCTGGGGAAGATAAATGACACAGTGTTTGTCAAAAGGGGACAGGGCTTAATCACAAGTGGGGGCGGGACTTAAAAAACAAAACATCTTGGAGGAATAGGCTGGGGAAGGAGCTGAAGAGGGTGTGGATTGGGAGGAACACAACAGGAAGGAGGAGAAGTGGGCAGAGTTTTAGTAAAAAATCCCCACAGCGGAGAATCAGCTACTGCCCTAGAGACTTGGTAATTTACAGCTTAATCTGGAGTCTCTGGGGCAGAAACGGAAAGTTCCCAGCTATGAGAATAAGCACAGTGCAGCAGGAATCATGACTTTACTGTTGGTTCTCCATCCAATATGTCTGCCGCTAGTGCCCATTTCTTAATAGCACCACTGACCCATAACAAAGACTTACTGAAAGTAAATATTTAGAAGTGTTATGAAAGAGGCCTCCTCTGGTGAGGAGGGGAAGGGGAATCTTTGTTTTGATACACATCCTATGAAGTCACTTTTAAAAAGGAACATGTCTGGTGGGGTTAAAGTGAGGTGTGAAGGGAGTCTTCACCTCCAAAGAGCCTTTTTTAGGCAAGTGCTCTGCCCTACTGTCTGGGAGGATACTTTACCCCATGATTTCTGTGTTCCACGTTGGATGAAAGAGAAACACATCTAAAGTGTCTTTCCCTTTTACTACTGTATTTCAGAATTTCTTAGAAATAAAAAGAATGCCTGTTTACAGCTATACATTAGTTATCTGAAGTGATCATTATTTGGTTATTTGGAGTATTCTGTGGCTGAGACAATAGTCCATATGTAGTAGACAAAGTGGAGCAATTTTGGAGCAAACAGAATTATAGAGGACAAATAAAATTCCACAATTTTCCATTCATTTAAATGGTGTTTAACCTCTTGAATGTTGGCAAGGTCCCCAGCCCATTGCTTCTGGAAGCCTCCCTAGCATCCACATGGTTAAAAATCCCTATGCAAATGAACTGTGCAGTTGGTTTGCTCAGGAAGACATTACTTTGCCATTGGCGGGCAAAATCCAGAACATGGTATAACGCATGGATGCATTCTTGTTCTTGAGTTCTCCCAAGAGTCCAAGATTTGATTGATATTTTTGATTTTGGGGGCACAATCATGATTTCCAGTATATGGTTTCAAAACTTAAAATAAGTACATATACTATAACAACACCTAACATTTGTGCTGAGTTATTCTGTTTGCAAAATCCCTTGCAGATATCATATAAGAAGAACTGTACAATCAATCAGCTGTTATTGTTGTACAATTCCCATCATCCTCAGAAGATCAATGGCTGTCTGAGGATGAAGGGAGTTGTAATTTATCAACAGATGGAGAAAGGTCCCTATACACAACAGCAGCAAATATTTCACATTATTGGGTGTTTTGTATACTGGTCTTATGGGGCAAAAGACTCCCAAGTGGATTTTTTGGGTAACTAGAACTCCCACTCAGTTTACACAAATAACTTAATCAACAGTTCAGCCTTCACTAACTGACCCACCTTTGCTTAAAGGAGACCTAACACCTCCTAATAATAACCTCCCACTTACCTTTCTATGCCCAGAAAATCTCAGTGGCTCTATGATTTAATTTTCTTGGTCATCAGTCCTGGATGCCATTACACGGCCATTACATGACAATAGAGGTCAGGACCACAGGACTTCAAACTCTGCTCACAGCTGCTCACGTATTCGTAATGCTTCAGTTTGAAAATATTGGCAGCAACTGTTATGTCCACGTTCATGACTATAAAATACAGGACTGACAGAAGATGTTCTCTATTGTGTGTGTGGGGCTGTGCAGTGAGGTCAGAACAACCTGATGTAACAGTGGCAGTAACAGTAGCTGTGGCACACACACCTGAACACACAAACACAAAAACACACACCCACGTGCACACACGTGCACACATGCAAACACATGCGCACACACACATACATGCACAAGCACACATAAACACACACCCACAAACACACAGACACACACATAAACACACATCCACAAACACACATATACACACACACAAACACACACATATATAGCCACATACATATACACACCCACAGAAACACACACATATACACATACACACACACACACACACACACACACACACAAACACACACATGTACACATACACATCCACATATACACACATATACACATACACACACATACATATACACACACACAAAATAAATAATGTTTTAAAGATAGACGTTCCCACTGAAGGGAGGATTTGGAAAGGTGATAGATCCTCTTTAACCCCTTGGATGTTGGGTACCTCTTTAACATCCCAGGGGTCAATGCATAATTGTTAATCATAAGTCAGAGGATAACTAACATTTTCTATTATAGCACTGTTTGTATTATAAATGCATGAGCGCAGTCTGACTCACAGTTGGAATCATTACATTTCTCCTCAGCCAATTATACTATCCTTCACCAATCAGCTGCTAACTGCTGCAACCTAAGCTGCTGTGGGAGATTTTCATGCTGAACACACAGTCTGTTTGCTCACTACCCTGACACATGGCAAATTTCCTAAACCATCAGATTTTATTTGCGTCTCAACCGCTCTTTAAACAGAGAACTGTGCAGAGAAGCAAGTACCTTTTGTCTAAAAATGTTATACTAAGCCATCTTTATTTCCTAGTGTGCACTATGCAACCAACCAATTCAAAGATTAATTCTTAGAATACTGTATCATACCTTGAATATATTCTGTAGTGGTGTTATATTCCAGGTCAGACTTCCAAGAAAGGACGTGGGGAAAATTATTTTTTTCTGTTTAGTTAAAGAAACAGTAAGCGTATTTAATGACAAATTGTATGCCATATGGTTTTTCCTGCTGAGTAGAATGAGTGTACCCCCAATGCTGGCATTTGCATTATTTAAATGTAATAACCATTCAAACTGTCCCAAAGTGATGACTATATTACTAACTCATTCTATTGAGGACGGCAGTCAGTAGCTCATCTTTCCCATAGAATGCATGCAAGTATTAATAAATAACTAACCTCCAGGTAAACTGAAGGGGAAGTGTCTAGACACCAGAGGGCGCTGTAAATGTAAAAAAACCCAAAAATAACGTAAGCTGTAAACATTTTGGAAAGACACATTTCCCATATTGAGTACCTACTATATATATATATATATATATATATATATATATATATATATATATATATAAATAAATTGTTTACTCATTCGTGAAATGCAGTTACGTTTTGTGTGGAGAAATCATTTTTACATGTGCTTAAAGGGATAGTTATTCCTCAAACAAAATGCAGCTCCTATTCTTCTTCATTCTATTTAACCCATGTAGAGCTGTATTTCAGGACTATCAGTCTTGTAGTTCAGAAGCAACTGAATGAGAAAGTATCCTCCTCATGCTCCTTTTACGTACGTCACGCTGCTCTCCAAACCAGTCCGGATGGAGCGCAATGAGGGACAATCTACTTTGCGCACAAGAAAAACCTGCAGGGTTTTCCTTGTGCTCACAGCAAGGAGATTGTCCCTTGCTGTGAGTTGTCCGGTCAAGCAACCGGATTCCACATCTGATGGGAGGCGGCTAAAAGGGGCAGGAGGGGGATACTTTCTCATTCAATTGCTGCTGTACTACGAGACTGATAGTATTGAAATACAGCCCTAAATGGGACAAATCGTATGAAGAAGAATCTGAGCTGGATTTTGTTTGTTTAATAATTTGAACACACACACACAAATATATATACTAAAAAGATACGGCATTGCCCATACATCTAGAGAGGCAGTTCCATGTGAGGTGGAGCAGTGGATGAAATGAAGGGGAGGGATTGAGGAAGAACAGAATGAGGCAAAGTGGAGAGATTGAAGGTGAATAGGATGAGGCAAAAGGAAAGGATTGAGGTGGGATTAAAGGTGAACAGGATCAGATGAAAGGGAATTCTTGAGGAACAGGATCAGGTGAAGGGGTGGAATTGAGGGTGAACGAGAGGGAAGCACTGGGCTGAGAGATGCAACAAATATAAGTGAAGTTTGGCTGAGACTGTCTAACAAAATGTGAGGCAGGGGGTTAAGAGGATGCTGCAAATGGGAGGGAGGGAGGGGTCATAGGATGTGGCACAATGCCTAGCTCTTTGAAGGGTGGGACATGTAGGGCTCTGTGAAACTCTGCGTATTAATTTTGACAGGAATGTCAGGTGGGGACTTTGATCCCTTAGCCACTCCTCTCAGAATGAACACCCTGTTGAAACTAACTGCAGTGATTTTGCCAGGAGTGGCCAAGACTGTTTGTTCCCCCCTACCCCTCCTGGCAAAATCACCCCCCAACAACTGAAGGGGAAGGGTGGGATCACAGAGCTGTGTAAGTCCCTGAGGTGATTTTTACCGGTGGCTGGTTTGCATACCTGTGAACTTTTTTTTTTGCACTCTCCAGAGGGGGAAGTCCTGGTGCCACTGGGGAAGATAAATTATGCAATTTGCATCAAAAAGAGGTTGTGGCTTAATCGTGGGTGGGATCGGGGCTTCATGGACCTGGAAAAAGTGCTATGAATAGGTTGGGGAAGGAGGAGAAGTGGGCAGGGAGTGGGAGGAACAGACAGGGAAGGAGCAGAAGTGGGCAGAGTATCATAAGAAACTCACCACATCCGAAGACTCAGCCTCTGCCCTGGAGACCAGGTAATCAGCAGCAAAAAATGGATTCTCCAGGGGAAATGCATAGAGAGTTCCCAGCTTTGTGGGTTTGATACAGAAGGCCCAAAATGTCACACAGACACATGCTGTGTGACATACACAGACATTATCACACACACACACACACACACACACAATGATAAACTGTGGTTTGGGATGATATAAACTGTTTCAGTGGCACAGGAGTGAGCAATGTATTGTTCGTCAATGTGTTCTCACCCCCCTGGTACTGAAAGGGTTAAGCATCCAAGCATATGAGGCATTGGTGGTCAGTTTTAAATAATCATTTAGCTAATATTAACCCCTTTTAGTACCAGAGAAGCAAGCAACTAATTGCTTTGCAAGCCATTGTTACCCCTGTGCCACTGAAAGGGTTAAGTGTCTGAACAGTGTCCTACTGTATGAGGAGTTGGTGATAGTAAATCGAGTGGAACTCTGTACTATCCTCCCCTGCTGCTGTGTTCAGTTAACTCAGAGACTCTTGTGTCTCTCTCTCCTGTAAATCAGCTGTGCCCAGTCAGAAACATGCAGTGGACCATTGGGGCGGTGCATGGGAGGGAAAAACAGCAGACGTAATAGGGAGATGAAGAGGGTAAATCAGGAGTCACAGGGTAAAGTCGAGAGGGCAGAGGGTGAAGGGGAGAGGACACACACCTATCGCTCTGTCTGTGTCTCTGTGTGTTTGACAGGTTGGAGACAGGGATCAAAAGCCTGAATATAGCTTTTCCTTGTCTGCAAAAACATGCCTGTAAAAGCAAGTTTAATTCGGTTGCACGCACCAAGTTAAAGTGGCTTAATTCTTGTTGTAACAGGACATTACTAAAGAGAGATAGGAAGAGGACAACCCGTGGATCCCTCAAGCTGTTGATGGACTACAATAGCCAGAATTGGCTAATGATTATATGAATTGTAATCCAGCAACAGCTGGAGAGTTTGAGTTTGATCATCTCAGCTCAGAATGAACACAGAAATATGCACTGTCCAAAAATGGAGGTGTGAAGGTGTGCAGGGAAAGGCCAGGCAAGAGAAAGTTGTGAAGGCAATGGAGGAGTGAAGTGGGGCATGGATAGGATGGGTGAGAGAGGGAGGAATGGACTGGAGAGAAGAGAGAGAGTGAGTACATAATAGTTTTGAAGAGATGTAAAACAGTGACATGCAGGCCCTTGAGACATATAAGTAGTGTGCAGGTATATAAGCCCTCCACGTTACTGCCTCTCTGAAGCCTCCATGTGGCTTCGTTGAGATCTGTGGCAGACCTTCTGCCTCAAAGTGTAGTGCAGTCCCTGCAATTCCTTGCAGAGATTCCCCCTTGCCACTCCGGTCAAAATCTTGCCCCCATGGATTCACCAGTGGGACAGTCAGTGTTTAGCAGTCTTAAATAACTCCTCCTTACTGTCGCCTGTGGGTGTGTGTGTCCATGGATGCAGGCTTTTGGTCATGTGACAAGTGAAAGTGACACATGATGTAATGTAGCAGAGATAAGTCCTCTCTTCCTTCAGAAGCTACCAGAACATAGCTTCCACTAAAAGGGTGAATGAGTTAATGGGGAGGGATATTCATGCAGATCCTGTCAAGATGGATGCTTACACTCAGGTAAGGACTTGGAAAGTTGACAGATCCTTTTTAAGTATTGCTTCACTGGAAAGGTAGGGGCTAATACAGTAAGGGGATTCAATGATACCTGGGACAGACATAAATCTATTCTGAATCGTATGTAAGCCTAAGCTTTTTTAATATGTAGGGACATTGGCAGACTGATGGGGCCACATGGTTCTTATTTGTAATCCAAATTCTGTTTCTGTTTGTGGAATCTGAGTATTGCACACTGAATAACTGGAAGAGAGAAAGTTAACCTCAATGTCTGGACCACAAAGTTAACATTTGTATTGCCATTCATAATGATGTACCTTGTTTCCATGTCTCAGGGCAGATGAGACATGTAAATAATGGCAAACAGTGAAACAAGGCTGGGGTGTCAGTGTATATGGCATTCTACCAGTGGACATGAGTGAAAGTTTTCATATAGTGCTGTTTTGGTTTGTGTTAGACTTCTCTTGTAACAGTGTTATCAGTATTCTAGAAAAACAATACTATCAGATACAATTACCTGATGCCTCATACCCAATACATCATAGCCTAACAGTGTAGTCTTACATTACAGCTACCAAACTGCATTCAAATACATTTAAAGGAACACACACCTAACAATTAACTTGGGTTATATACACTTAAATACCCTGAACTCCATGCCAGCATCTCTGAGGCCTAACTTCTAGTCTTTAAAGTGTTAGTAATGTCCACAGAAAATATTTTTGCATTTAGAAGAGCTTAAAAAGCTGAGCTAAATGCAAAAAACATTTTCTCTCAAACCACTATGGTGTAAGAGATACAGGCATTTAAAGTTTAATCTCTCCTACTGCAGCTGGAGATCCGTGTCGGCCAACACGGAGGCGCTTGAGCAGAGCCGCGATCTCGTTATTTACCACGAATCCCTTCGTTGGAATGATCTAAAACAAGTGCTTGAAAACCAGGCACACGTTTTAGACCATTCCAATGAAGGGATTAGTGGTAAATAATGAGATTGCGGCACTTCTCAGTCACCTCCGTGTCGGCCATACAGCTGTCAGTAGGAGAGATCAAACTTTAAACGCCTGTATCTCTTAAACCATAGCGGTTTGAGAGATACAGCTTTTTGCATTTAGCTCAGCTTTGTAAGCTCTTCTAAAGGCAAAAAACTTTTTGTGGGCATTACTAACACTTTAAATAAGTGCCACAACACTGGGATCACCTCCAGGGCTGGTACCCCTGCAAGCTGCTACAGATAAAGCTTTCACCCTCTAAGAACTAAAGAACTAGAAATACTTTTAACAAATTGAGCCCTTCACAGGGATCATAGAAAGAATACTACTATCTAGATGTTATTGAGTATTGTACTTACTTCAATAAAGTAATATCTTATCTTATCTACCAAAAAACAAGAGTATCGTTGTATCTATAAATATAGCACGTACAGAGACATCAATACTATTTGAAATGTAACACCTCAGAATCTACTCTTATAAAAAGTGAAGTGGTGTTGTTTGTGTCTATAAATTTAACACATACAGAGACATCAATACAATTAGAAATATAACTACTTAGTTGCGGGAGTGGTATTGACTATGCCAACACACTATCTCAAAAAATTCTCATCAAAATATATCAATTATAATAATTCCAAATACCTGGAAGAAAAAATCACAATATTACAGAAATAACTCACTTCTCATGATATCAATGTTTTAATGAATGTACATCACAAAATATGATCCATTTCCAAATACAATAAAATGAAATAAAACTAATCCAATTAAAATGACACAAAAACAAAAAGCATAAAACTGGTAATATATACTTATCTCCCTTATCTTGTAAAGCCCAACTAGGGCTCAGAGATTCCAGAGAGTCCAAGTATCCCAACAAACAAGGTATCAAACAGGATAATAACCACAGCTCTTCCACCGCAAGCTTGTTGTTCCTGTAATAGGTCACATCTAAGGTTACGGGATTCGCTTGTGGTTACTCTGTAATGATATTACCTGTTGGTGTCCTGTCACTCTATCCTCCAATGACTTACCCTTACATTATCCCACGCAATAAACATATTTTGTGCCCTTTGGGTGCCAGATGGGTGCTCAATGCATTGTAAGCGATGGGTTGAGCACCATCTTTGCTGGAACTATTCACACATCAAAAGGGAAATAAATCTTGTACTACTTAGTTAGCTAAAGAGAAGCCTCTAATGGAGCATGGAATACATTTCAGTGGTGATAATAATATCACAGTGGTATTTAAATGTAAAAACAATTTATAGGAGTGTATAATCTATTATGTATTTTGTATTCAGCTTTCATTCTAAATGTACCTGAAGAAGAGACCTAAAGTGTCTTGAAGGTTTGTGTCCTCAGCCAATAAAGGTATCACTTTTACTCTACCAGTGTTCTTCTTTTTCTGCGGCTGTCATTGTACGACCCTTTACCTGTACTGGAAAGTATGCTATACTTAAAGTTTTACCAGCCTATAGCATTTTTTATTCCTAATGCACCTTTAATATTGATATGATGTTAACTCCTTTGATGTTAGAGAGGCCTTAATGCATGACTTTGCCATGCGTTGGAGACCTCTCTTGCATCCAAGGGGTATAAGTGTTTGAATTTTGGAATCCCTTTCCATCACTGCAAATATCAGACAAAAATCAACACTACTCAAGACCATCTCTAGATTAATGGCCTCATTTGTGAAAATTGCAGTTATTAAGACTGATTCCACCTTTGTGAAAAATGAGACTAGCGCTGTTTTCTAGTGCAGAGTCCATTATCTATGCACACTAGGGAAAGAGTAGGCAGGACCAAGTTCTCCTCTTTTTCCTAAATTGGTGGCCTGAACACACCAAAGGTTTAGTCAAGACAGACCATATTATCTTCTTTGTTTGTTTTCCATGCCAGATATTGATTATGCAATTTTCTACTATGGATTTTATACAAACATCAAAAAGAGGAGTCAGCAATAGTAAATGACATGCAAGAACAACAAAAACAGACACAGAAAGGTCATTAGAGGACACTTGTACCCAAGTCAGGGGTATTTTAATGCACATACCTGGCTTTCTCTGGGGGCCTCCTGTTTCAGAGAGCCTCACCTTTGGCTCCCAGCAGTCCTTGTTTTACGGGAAGTGACCAATTTAATCATATGGTCAGATTTCAGGAATGAGAGGTGCTGTTTTAGGTTCACAATACAAAAGTGGTTGTTTTTCTGTAAATAGGGAAGAAAGAAAATTAAGGCTACAGCCAAACATAAGAGGAAATTATTTGCACATATTTGAGGGCCTCCATTCACAATTCTGCCTGGGGCCTCAAGATTTCTTAAAATTTCCCTAACCCAGGCAGGTGAGGTTTTTCTTGAATATGGCCACTTCAGAAGATCATAGTAACATAGTAACTTAATTGATGATACTGATGATGCTTCATTGATGATCCACAATCCCCCCCATAACCCTAGTGAGGCAATTTTGAAGCCACTTTCAATTAAATCCCAACTAAGTAAAGAAATGCCTTCCTGTCTCCAAAAGGCAATCTGATATTTTCCCTGGATCAGCATCCTGTCTACATTGAAACCAGCTGTCATAGTTCTCAACATTGTTCTGAGCTAGAAAAGTATTCACTACTTTTTTTAAAGCGTCTACAGTATCTGCAAACACAGCTTGCCAAGGAAGAGAATGCCACAACCTTACTGCCTTTACTGTAAAACAATCCATGTTTTCATGTGACAATCACTTGTCCACTAAAAAGCCGAGTACAATAAACATTGCAGGTAATGCAGAATCTCTTGTAAAACATAACTCATTTTTTGACTGTCTGTCATTGTTCTGCTTCTCAATACTTGTTAAGGACCAGAGGGGTGCACAACTCATGGAAAAGGGTCCTTAAAGAGTTATTAAAGTCTGGGTGTGTCATTAAGAATCCAAATAGTGACTGACAGCATTGCATCTTAATTTATTCTGCAACGGCTAAGTTCTATTATTTCCACAGTATGTGGAAAAGTATTTCTCTAAAATTTCAGACAAAATTGAAAATTGGCATTTAACACAGACATGCTGTTCAAACTTAAAACTGTGGCAGGACGACCGCAGTGGGAGAGGGAGGGTGACTGATGGCCTAATATTTCGACTAATATGATTCTTTTTCCATCACAGCCCAAATTTCCATAATCCTGTCCAAGATTAAAAATCAGTAGTATTGTAGGTTTCAGTCTTTCAAGATAACTTTACCAGATCTACATGGTTTTCTTTTCAATGAACATATAGTTTATATATTTTATTCATTGTTACTGCAAGTTGTAATGGTACATTTCTCCATGGAGTTCCAGATGAAGACTTTATTTTTAACTTACAGTCCTGGTATTATGCATGTCTGTCTTGGAGCACAGGTGGACCAGTCAATTGCTCAGCTACCGGATTTTTACTGACCCTTCTGTGTTAAAGCAAATATATTATAAAATAATGGCCTCCTGAGATTAATCTTTGTACGCCATATGGCCTGCAGGATTTCATATGTTTAAGTTCATTAACTGTAATGGCAGCACAGCCTGTTCAATTTTAACAAGAAGAACAGTGTTATTACCAGATGTCGCCTAAGCTGCCTATTAGTAATGCATTGCATTGCTTATTAGTGAAAGGTCTAAAAAATTGAATTCTACTTTCCCTGCAGCATTTTAGCAATTATCTAGAATAGGGGTAGCCAACCCTGGTCCTCAGGAGTTATCAACAGTGCATGTTCTCTGCATAGTCCTGAATGAGCACAGTGACTGAGACACTAATTAGGCCACCTGTGCTCATTCAGGGATATTCAGGGACTGTTGGTATATTTTGAGGACCAGGGCTGGATACTCCTAGTCTAGTACCTCTAGTGAACCACCTAATCACACTGCACCACTGGGGACAAATAATAATCCCCAAATATCTCATGGATTTAATGGGGTTTTTAACACCTTGAATGCTTTAACAACCTCTCTTGCATTCTAGGGGTAAAGTTAAATTTACACTAATGAGAATTTTTATTTGTCCCCATAGTACAGTTGGTTTAATCTAGAATTACTAATCTTCTTCTTACTAAAGGAACAGTATCACAAAAAGTAATCTAGGGTTATATACACATATATACTTCATGCTAGCATCTATAATAAGTATTGTCTGTCCTACTAAGTGGGTGCAGTCGTCCCTGCCTCTTCCAGGGCTCCTTTTCTCTCATTACCATAACACGCTTAAAGTAACACTAATGTCACAATATAAATGAATCTTCGATTATTCATTAAACTTTTTTAATAATGTACCTTCCAATCTCTCCATTGTAGTTTTATTGTAATTACATTTTAAAGTTTCCCCCCCTGCCCCTCTTCTTCCTGCAGATCAGAAAGCTGATACAGATGGATTGCAACAAGGGACATTATTGTATCAGCATAAAGAGAACTCTGCTCGCCTTAGTCAAGGGAGGAAGGGTTTTCCTTATACAGACACAGACAATATTGTCCCTCGTTGTGATCTGTCCGGTCAATCAAACAGATTTCAGACCTGAGGGAAGAAGAGTGACGCTGGCAAAAGGATGGGAGGGGGAATCTTTAAAATGTGATTACGATAAAACTACACAGATATGGACAGATTGAATGGTACAGAGCATTATTAGAAAGTATAATGAATAATCAAGGATTCATTTATATTGTGACATTACTATCTCTTTAATAGATGCTTTGAAAGTTAGCTGCTGTATTGTCTTTAAATGTGCTGAGAAGAAAAGAATAGAAGAGTAGTGGGTACTAATATCAATGCATTCACTGCCTTAGTTTGTGTCTCTTCTTAACAAATGCACAAGCCAAATTAACCAAATAGTATCAATACAGAGCAGCCTACAAAGGCATTAAAAGTGCGAATCTGGGACGGCATATTAGGGATTTAACTTAAAATAAATACATTTATACAACGTGATAGCTGGAAATACTTGATATTTTAAAATAGATAACACATTTTAATTTTTAAGTGTTAATCAGCTTATTACCATATGAGGACAGCAGTATTATAGTTGCTCTGTAAAGAGGATATGTATGTCCCGTGAGAGACAACAATGACTGTCTCATACAAGACATCTAATGGAGATAAGGGGGTGAGTACCACTGTGCTTCCCTGCTTCCATTCTACCCAGAGCCGGGTAGGATTGGGCTGGATAGAGAAACCCTCTGAAGTCAATGAGGGAATGCCTCCCTCATTGACGTGCAAGGGTTTCCCTATTCCGCCTACCTATACCCAAGTACTTTGGGCGAAATGAAAGCAGTGGAGCTCTCTTGCACCCCTGAATCACCATTATTGATCTCCTAGCTGAAGAGTATATATATTTAACATGAAACAGCACTGACTGGACTTTATGTTAAGGTAGGAAAATGAAAAGGTAGATTTTTGGGTACATACCAATACACAGGAATCATGGGTAAAGTATCATCAGGCCAGGAGGGCAGAACACTTGCCTAAAAAGGATCTCTGATTTGAACTCTCAGTCACTGGGGGATTACTATGAGAACGAATCTCACCCCTCAGCTGAGCAACTTATTAGGGCAGTCCTGGAGGAACTTAATGTCCTAGAGGCCTCCGACCTATTTTTCCTCCTCACCATTCTTTAGACCTGGTTCATCTGGAATTATGGAAGACACCTGATAGGAGACTTTTCCTTATTAGGAGCATTTCTAATGTGTATCCTTTTACAACTGAGGCCTTAAAGGTGTGGTCTATCCTCCTACAGTTGATCCACCATGTTTTCATCTTGCATGCACTGCAGATAAAAGTCTAAAGCCTTTGCTGAAGGCAATGTCTCTGTTATCAGGGCTATGGCCATTTGGAGTGATCATCTTTTGGATGCTATCCAATAGGATGTTGCCAATAATTAATTGGTGACATTGCTGCCCAAGATCCTTGGAGAATGCCTATCTTGATGAATCAAACTTTGATGCCACCAGGTTCTCAGCTTTTTCAGTGGCTTAAGATCGGGCTATCTGACAAGTTTTCCAGTAAATATCTGGTTTATTTTGGCTTTGTGGGCAAAAAATTGTTTGTCCCAGAGCTAGAGAAGGTTATGAGCCATGCTGTAGGGAAGAAGAGTACATTGCTGCCTCAAGTTACTCCTAAGCATCCCTTTTTTCCTAAGAAGATGCATAGCTCTCGTTACCCCAGTTTGAGTAAGTACCAAGGGCACCAGTTCCTAAGGCCCCTGCAGGTGTATCCTCCCCCAAAACTCAAACAAATTTACGTAGGCAAAAAGACTGCTCAGAAGCCTAAGGCTGATAAGGCCACCTCCACATGACTCTTAGTTTCCTGGTCCATCTCTGTCAATAAAGAAGGGTTGTCTCAGTTTTTTCCAAAGAGTGTGAGAGGTTTCTGTGAGAAATTAGTAGGTGCTTTTGGAAGGGTACTGCATAGGCTTCAAGTCCCTTCCCCCTTAACATTTTTCCTGTCAATAGTTCCTTGGAATTCAAATTGGGGATGTCTATTTCTAGAAGCAATTTCCTCCTTGATAGAAAAGCAGGTGCTGGTGCTGGTTCCTCCAAAGGAACACTTCATTGGATTCTACTCAAATCTTGGAGGCAAACATAGTTTTTGATATCTTTATTGGCTAACTAGCAGATTTAGAATGCAAGCTTTCAAGACCTTAGATCTCTTCCTCAGGCATGTTATACAGATAAATATGAAAACATCTCTCTTAAATACAAGTACACATTGCATTGTATTTAAGAGAGATGTTTTTATATTTATCTATATAACATGCCTGAGGAAGAGACCTAAGGTCTTGAAAGCTTGCATTCTAAATCTGCTAGTTAGTCAGTAAAGGTATCAAAAACTATATTTGCCTCCTGTATTTCTACGGCTAACACGGTACCAACTCTCACCTGTACTCAGATCTTCTCGTTGTTCCCAAAAAAAGGTAGTGGATGCCATCCTATATTGCTATTAAAGAGTCCAAACCAATTTTTGATGATTCCATGGTTCAAAATGGAGTCTTTGCGATCTGTCATTGCAGGTATCTGTCCAGGGGAATTTCTTGCCTCCCTGGATTTGCAAGACACCTACCTGCACATCCCGATCATCTGCGCTTCCTGCATTTTGCTTTTCAGGGTAGTCACTTTCAGTTAATTTTCCTTCCATTTGGTTTGGCATCCACCCAAGGGTCTTCAAAAGAGTCATTTCTTCCTTGGTGGCTCATGTCTGAATGCAGGGGATCCCTTTGTCTCCCCTACCTAGATGACCTTTTAATTAAGGAACCATCAGAGGTAACCATGTTCACTCAGATTCTGGAGCAGCACGTTTTGGTACCCAATTTAAAAAACTTCTCTGGTTTCTTTCCAGGTCCTTCATTTTCTAGGTATGATTTCAACACCCTACAAGGAAGGGAGTTCCTCCCAGATGACAATATTCTTTCCTTGTCTCTCAGGGCCTCTCAGGCAATATCCTGGCTGTTAAGGCTCTGAAGTACATGAAGGTGCTGGGTTGCCCGGTGTCTTCCTTAGAGGCAGTTTCCTTTGCACAGTTCCTTACAAGGGAATTGCAGCTGGCTTCATCTGTTTATGTACCTCTGGACAAAGAAGGACCTTCTTTGGTGGCTTCAGTGGCCCCATCTGATGTTGAGTCATCCTTTTGTCATTTCTGATTGGATTGTGGTCACCAAGGATTCCAGGCTACTGGGCTTAGATTCCACCCTGGGCCTTTTCACTGCCCAGGACCTCTGGACCAGGGAGGAGAGACTTTTGGCCATCAATTTGCCTTGTGCACCATCACTGGTCTTGTCCCCTTTTGGGGTCCCCAGTACGGATTCAGTCCAACAACACGACAGCAGTTGCTTACAGCAAACTCCAAGGAGGAACCAGAAGTGTAGGAGCTTGGTCAAAGCTCCAAATGATCCTCTTGTGGGCCAAGGCCCACGTGCCAGCCCTCTCAGCTATTCACATTCCAGGAATAGAAAACATAGTGGCAGACTTTTTCAGTTGCCAACACCTGGATCCCAGAAATTGGGAGCTCAAGCAGAGCATTTCCAAAGTGATCATCCACCGTTGGGGCCTTGCAAAGGTGGATCTCATGGCATCTCGTCTGAACTGCAAGGTCCCTCAATTCTGTACCAGATCCCAGGATCCACTGGTTCTTGTGGGGTAATTCATTAACCATCCCTTGTGATTTTCCTCTGGCATATGTGTTTCTCCCAACGCCCCATGATTCCTATGGTACTGAGGAATATCAGGATGGAGCCTGCTCATGTCATACTGATTTCTCCAATCTGGCCCCAGCAGGTTTTGAATCTACTCAATCTGTCTATGTTGAAATACTTTCTCCTTCCTTTGTGTCCAGACCTTCTGACTCACTGTCCATTATGCCACTATTGGGTCGAGCAGATGGCTTATTGCTACTATGCTCCTGGCTAGAAAATGATTTTTCCCAACCCTATAAGAGGGTTTGGCCCCTCTTCTACAAGTGGTGTGCTGACTGTGGCTTGCTTCTGCTGCCTTTTCAACTTCCAGTTGTCTTGGCTGTTCTTCAGGATGATGTTCAGAAATGGCTTAGCCTTAGTTCCATCAAGGTTCAGATTTCATCTCTTTCTGTTCTTTTCCATTGCATTGCTTCCTGATGTGCATACCTTTGTCCAAGGTGTGGCTCATGCCTATCCTGTCTTTCGGGTCTCCACTTCACGGTGGGATTTGAACCTGGTTTGGGGTGTGCTCCAGAAACTTCCCTTTGAATCTCTCTTCAGTTTCTTGTGTCTACTGACAAACAGGGTGATCCTTCAGTCAGGTGTATGCCGTTTCTAGTTGTTTCTCTTTGTATCACTCGGTGAACTTAATGGTGGATAAACAAGAACACATGCTGGGCAAGAGCCCTCTAGGGGTAACACTGAGATATAAAAGGTTTTTCCCAGCGTAAGTAAATGCCCCCATACTCACCAGATGGAAAGAATGATACAGCATGTAATTTGTACCGGCAAAGAAGAATATGTAGCAAATGGGTAAATAACCACAGCAGGAGTTTATTATATGAAAAATAACAATATATCAGGCAAACTGTTCCCATTAATGTAATTCAATATTACAATATAAGGCACATTTTTTTCTCACCCATCTAATGAGTACAAGCACAACGGATAGGGGAATATGTATTTAACTAACACACAGATGAGTCTTTACTGTCTTCACTTTTGATTTTCTTTGAGAGTTTTCTGTACAGGTGCCTCTGTGAACACCAATGAAGAAGCTTCATACTTGAGAAACTGTGAGATTTTTACTTCAAACATAGACTCTATCTTACTGTTATTTTGGACATTCCTGACCACATAACCCTACATCATGGAGAGCATTGTAAAACCTCTTTTTGTCCTACATATATGCAGGAACTTAATCTGTTGGATGTGGAAGACATCTATTTTCAGAGGTCTGATTCACTTTTTGTCATTCCCGAGGGCCTGTATGTGGGCCAAGTTGTATCTAAGTTTACTGTAGCCTCCTGAATTAAGGAGACCAATTGCCATATTATGTTCTCCCCCCTCCCCCTGAATCTTGATGGAAAGCTTTGGTATATCCCCATGGTTCCTGCATTCCACAATGGATGAAAGAGAAAAGAAAATTTTAGTGAATGTACTGTTAAATCCTTAGTCCATGTGTAACACAGGACTCCCCCCGGAGAAAAAAAAAACATTGGGTTGAGACCTCGGGCAGAGGGGTCCTCTTGGGTTCTCTGTTCAGGGGATTTACTTTCACTTCTGTTTTGCTTTATTTTGGCTTTGCTGTACATTAATACTAGATATTAGTTGACGGGGGTTAGGAGGAAGGAGGATCGAGTCTCTGACTCAGAGACCTTTGTAAAAAGTGACCTGCCCTCCTGGAGTAGGAGAATTTATCCCATGGTTCCTGTGTTCCACTAAGGTGTGATAAAGAGGTGAGAAATGTAGATGACGTCTCCAGTGATAGAACTTCTCCAATTACTGTGTTATTTTATGGATCCAACTCTCCAAATTGAGAGATATTAGTGCATTGCATAACATAGAAACTGGAAAAGTAATATCACTGCAGAAATCATCTCCTCTTTACCACACCTTAGTGCATAACCCTGTGGACTAAGAGAAAAGGATTTATGGTTAAGTTCACCAAAATCCTTGTTTATGCATGATTCACAAGTGTGGAATAGGTGTATTTTATAGTGTGTGTGTTTTTTTTTAATTCCCTTGATGTGTCCTTTAACCCCTTGAATGCAGTTCAAAACATTGCAAAGCAATGAGAGCTCTCTAGCACTGAAGGTGTTTGAAATTAATGGGAAGCTGACACGGGAATGTAGCTTGCATTGCTTCCCTAGAGATGTCTGATGTATTGATCTTCAGTAGTCTGGAGATGCAGAATGCAAAAAAGGCAATTTGAGTTCAAAACCTGGGAGAAAATTGTCTCCTGGTATAATGTGATGGTGGCCACATGGAGTTTGTATTGTAGTCACAGGATTTAAAAGTCCCTTTGAAATGAATGGGAAGCTGACATTGGAACGTAGCTTCCATTGTGCCCCTAGAGATGTATTGATCTTCAGGGAGCAATGCAAATGGATAGTTATTTCATATGTGCTAGGCAGGAGCAGCACACAACATGGATTCTAGTGCCTACTTTTGAGCTGAATTGCATTAGTACATCCCTTCACCACACACACACACACACACTATGTGTAAAGGTGTAGTTTCCAGTGATCAATGTATAGATCTGAAGTAGGAGGCGTTACGGTAATACATATGACCTCACTACTTGCTAGGGGGCTGTAATAATATTATTCATCTTTAAAATCAGTAGTGAAAATATTTTTTTGTACCTACCTATGCCATTTTTACTCTACTGTCTCCAAGGGGAAGGTATTGTGGGAGAGTAGGGATGTTTCAGGGCATTCTGTTCCTCTGTTACTTAGTCAACATTATGTGCTAACAGGCACAACTGTAAACTGGTGTAACGTTACATCATTTTACAGTGCAGGCTATAGCGGTGGTGTTCAGTGTCTAAAGTCATAGTGATGGTTCAGTTTGTGTGCTGGTTTGTACTAAATAGATCATATACTCTTGTACATACATCATAGTGCAGGCACATGGGCTGGAGTTGAATGTGAAAGCAAAGAAAATTATTGTACATTCATTTACCCAGTTATAGTGCTATATATTAGAAATGCTCTTTAGCACATGCATTTCATTTATATCTTCCCTTACTGGAAATCCTTGTGACTCTTTCAGAAAGTCATTATAATACAATAAGTGGTTACAATTTGGCATGGCAAAGTATAGCAGAAATGCAGGCAGCTTTCCTCCATAACAAGCAAAACTCATTTACCAATAGTCCAGAATGTTCAAATGAATACCTGGCTACCATCCACATTTACTGTTAGACTTGCACACTGCTCCTTCTGATTAGGCAGTTATAGTTTCAGATATGATCCATCCAAATTCAGCACAGATGTTTTACAGTAATTGTAAAACAGAAGTTCACGATGCAGGAGAAATTATTTCCCTTAAAGATGTCTGGGCACTTATATAAAAAAATGTCTTGCTTTCTTCTATATAGATCACATGACCATACCTGTGAACTGTTTCTTCTGGACTCCCTTGAGGGGAGGCTTGTTGTGCCCTTGGGGAAGATAAATGAAGCTATTCTCATAAAAGGGGGCATGGCTAACTCATGCACGGGCGGGGCTTAAGAAACTAATAAAAAAATAGGCAGAATAGGCTGGGGAAGGAGAAGAGGGCAGGAGTGGGAGGAACAGACGAGGAAGAAGCAGAAGTGGGCAGAGTTTCCATAGAAACTCCCCACATCCGGACAATCAGACTCAGAGTCAAAACCAGATCCAGGGAGTTCCCAGCTATGCACATGACTATGGCAAGAAGACTGTTAAAGGAGAATTAACACCTACTACTAACAACCCCTCACACTAACCTTAATATGGAAAGAAAACCATATTGGCCTCTATAAATGATACCCTTGTGCCTTTGTTCAAGCAATAACATCTTCAGTCAGTCCTGGGTATCAGAGCTATGGAGGAAGACATGACAGCTGCTGGAAGTATTTTCAAATGGAAGCAGGCACAGTGGATGGGCCTATACAATCCTTTCAGGACCAGAGGGGTGTGCGAAGCACCACAAAGCAATGCATAGCACACACCTTTAGAGTTGAATGGGTTACATTTACCATATGCATACTTCCTAACATTTGAAATTGCCAAAGAGGGACACTTTTTCCCTCAACGGCACTCCCCCCCATTCCTAAGAAAATTCCATTAATTGGATCAGGGCAAAGCACTGTGGAACCATATGGAAAGATACAAGTGCACTTTTTTTTAATTAAGATATAACTAAACAACCTTAACCCTTTGAGTGCCAGAGAGGTACCCAACGCACTGCGTTGAATTCCTCTCTGGCAAAGGGTTAACCCTTTGAGTGCCTGCAGCACCAGAGGGGTACGGTGCATTGCGCACCCTTGGCACTTTCTCAGTCTTAGATGGTTCCGAGGTTAGCGCTGGCTGCAAGCACTAGGCACTCCAACCTGCCCAGCAGTATTAGCAGCTTCTTTGACTGCTGCGCTGCTGAGTGACAAGTCTGGCACACCACATTGTGCACTGATGAACTTGTTACCACAGCTGGGCTAAGCTATCCTCCTCCTCCTGGCAGCTTGATGCGTCCAGTGTCACTTGGAGGCCAGGCACGGAAGGCAGGCACTGAGGCAGCATGAGCACAGCAGCAGTCAGTGTGGACATTGTGTCCCACTCTGCGAAGATTCAGGCACCACTGTGGCCAGGCATCAAGACAGCTTCTCCTCTCTCCCCCCCCAGCACAATGAATTCAACTTAAGTCAGCTGAGCCACTGCCGCGACAATATGAATGACACAAGTCAGAGACAGTAAATAGATTGTGTACCTAGAGAATATCAGGAGGAGAGACCAATTTCACCAGTCACCAGCACTTTCTTCAGATTCTCAGGCGAGGTACCGGTGGGTCTGTTGTTCTTGCTGCTCTCAGTGCTCAGCCTCATTCACTTCTTGCTCAGAGTGGCAGGCGGAGTATGGCACGATTGAGTGCATGCTCATATTAAATAAAGTGGCACGCACACATGCTCAATGAATAGGCGTTTTGACACCGCTCAGCAGATCACTCAGCGTGGCTCACAATCACATGATCTGCGTGGTGCCATGCGTCTTAGGCTGAAAATTAGCATTTCTGGAGGAATCCAACTGCACCATGGGAGGGGAACAAAAATGTACATTGATTTTACCCAGATGAATGCTAGAGAGCTTGTCACTGCAGTGTAGGACTCTCTAGCAGTCAATTGGCTAAAAGCCCAATTTGAATCAATGGGAATTTGTAGCTGTCACCTATGTGCAGTTTGCATCCACCAGAATTGCTCATGCTTTTTTTCTACACAATTCCCTTAGTGGAAACCTATAGAGATAGAAGTATACAAGTGCATGGGATAACTGTATTCAAAGCTTGTGAATGGATTCACCATGCATCCTCTTGAAGGGGATCAAGACATACAAGAATTGGCATAGCATGAGCAATTTATTCACAAGGGGATAATTGTCAATAGTACCATAAACCATGTACAAGATGCCATACTAACAAGGATTTGCAGTTGTGATGAGGCCCAGCATTCAAATAGGCCCATCTACCCTAAATCTAAGTGTGTTCAAAATTAAGCACTAGGGGGCATATTGTGCAAGGGCATAATAATTGTACCTAAAATTTGAAGTGCGTCCAAGTAAGTATGATTTATTTTGTGCATATCAGCACACACACAGTCTGCCATTGTTAAAGGAGCAGTAAACTTTTTGTATGAAAACCTTTTTGTTATAGAGCTTTTCCTGCTGAGAGAAAAAAGGGTACTCCTACTGCTGTCAGTTGTTTTCTTCAAAATGTATAACAGTTCAAATAATACTGTGCTTTTACTTCCTGGAAGATCTAACCGACAGGAAGTGACTCTACAGTTTTGTCACAGCTTACCTTGTTTCCAGTGACGCTCTGCGTCATTCCACGTGTCATCTGCAGGCGCAAGGCTTCAGAGTGAAACAGGTCTCTGTTTTATGCCATGCTTCCTGTAGTCTCCTCCTACCTACTTCCTTCCTCTGAGCCTGCTCCTCCTACCTACTTCCTGAGGAGGGGTTTAAAGGGTAGCCTGAGTCTGACTCAGTTGCCCTTAAGTTGTTGTTGTTCTAAGCAGTTCTATGTCCTTGGGATCTATGTATGACCTGGCTTGTCTGACCATCCAATCTGGTGCTGACCTGTGCCTCTCTCTGACTATTCCTTTGTCTTATCCTTATAGTGGACATCCAATCTGGTGCAGACCTGTGGCTCTGGCGGACTACCTGAACTGTGTATGACCTGGCTTGTCTGACTACCCTCTCTGGTGCTGACCTCTGGCTCTGTCTGACTATTCTTTTGATTTTCCCCTGTACCTGGCAGACACCCTATCTGGTGCGGGCCTGGGGCTCTGGCAGACTAGCTTTGATAATGACTGCAGGCGTGAGTCAATTATCGCTTCCTTATACTGACTGCAGGCGTGAGTTAGAGATACGGTCCATTCTGACTGCAGGTGTGAGTCAGATTTTCTCGCTACCTCGGATCAAGACTTCATGCTCCTGTTCCTGTTCCTGCTCCGTTCCTGTTCCAACTCCTGGTTCCAGCAGAGACTACCAGTGGCTTCGGCCTGGTCTCTAGTAGAGTGGCAGTTTACTATTTCTAGTAGTAGCACTGGCTGGCTGTGACCATTTGCTTGTACCTGCAGTTTTCCTCTGTTTGCTACCTTATTGTTGTTTAATAAATTGCATTTTACTATATTGTACTGACTTCTGATCATCTCTGGGGATCAGTAACAAGTGTCTATCACATTCTATGGATAACTGCATGTCACTGAGCTTCCTTTTCATTACAATGTAACAGATTAACGAAACTAGGGGGTACTGCAAATGTAAAAAAAAATAAAAAATAAATGGGTTTAAACTGTAATAACCCTGCAGTGGGAGTACTCTTATTTTACTCAGCAGGAAAAGCCATACAATATATATATTTTTCATAAGAAAAGTTTACTGCTACTTTAAGATTTTAATGCAAGTAAGCTTTGAATGCCACCTCTGTTGCCCTCACATGAGAAGTGAATAATTTTACTATGATTTCCTCTGCGCCTTGTTGGTACAGACCCCTTCAAAACGCCTGTAGACTTCTTCCCTTGGTGCAAATGCTGTAAAAAAATGATTCATCATCAGTATCTTAGTTCATTGGCATTAACATAGCTGGGAACTCTATGGTTCGGCCTCGGAAACTCTGGTTTTGACACTGCATTACTGGGTCTCCAGGCAGAGTCTGATTCTCTGGATGTGGGGAGTTTCTGATGAAACTCTGCCCACTTGTGCTCCATCCCACCTTGTTCCTCCCTCTCCCCGCCCTCTTAATCTCCTTCCCCAGTCTATTCTAGCTATTGTTTTTTTGTTTTAGAAGTCCATCCCCCACTCATGATTAAGCCCTGCCCATTTTATGATGCAAAACACGTCATGTCTCTCCCGTCATCGGTACCACAGGGCTCCCTTCCGGGCAGCCCAGATCAAAAAGTTCCCAAGTATGGTTATTAAACAGGAGCAGCACCAAATATATTTGTTCCAGAACCCATCTTCTTGAGGAATCATATTAAAGGGTTAGTAATGTCTGTAACGGACCCTAGGCTGTTACATGGCAGCAATTTATACGACTATGGCAGCACACTGCCTAAGGGTCATTGTGGCGGCCCGTGGATCAGTGTCTTGCAGTTTGGTTAGGGGTTACATGAAGAACAGCTCCTCCAAAAGACTGGATTCACGGCCATAGGCTGGTACATGGAACTTGGTGGAGTTATGGAGAATAAACTCTTTCCAAAAGACTGAAATCCACAGACTATAACCAGTCCGCAGGCTGGCTGCCATGCGGGGCAAACTATTCAAAAGCACCATAGACTTAACATGGGAGGGTAGGTGGCTTCCTGATTGGCCAAAGCCCTGGGTGACGAATTTAAAGGTCCTCCATTGAGATAATATGGGGGAAAGTAGGCGGCCCAGGGATTGGTCAGTTAGCTGTCCGCCCACTGGTTCCAATTGGCTGAGACAGCAATGATGATCTTGGCCAGGATTGGCCATCGGATTCCAGGCTCCTGATTGGCCAGGGGTTGAAGCAGAATATTCAAAGATGCTTCAACCCCCTGGCCATTGTGTAAAGATGTGTATTCGAGTCCCTCAGCCTTTTGTCCCAGTGTTTACCCTTCATCAGTCCCTTTGTATGAATAATGTAATCATGTCTGGCCCTTTGTGTTATGTTTACACCATCTGTCACTGTCCTTTGTCTAGTATTGTATCTTGATGTGATTCACCATGTATAAAAGAGTTGAAGTTTGTGCAATATAGTGTGTTACAGTTTGGACTTGAACTGCCTCCTGTCTCTTTGTCGCTGGATGGTATCAATGGTCTTCTGTTGACCCCCATCCTAGGAAGAAAAGCTGCTTGAGTAACCGGTGGAGCTGCCTGCTTATAGCTGACCTCAGAAGGGAGAAACCTGGAACGACAGCCTGAGTCCAACCCAAGGACTTGGGTATCTGTTACAATGTAAAAAAAAAAAAGTTTTTTTGCATTTAGAAGATCTTAAAAAGTTGAGCCAAATGCAAAAAACTGTAACTCTCAAACTTCTGTGGTTTGAAAGATACAGGCATTTAAAGTTCGATGTCTCCTGCTGACATCTGTAAAGCTGTCAGCAGGAGATCCGTATCGGTCGACACGGAGGCTCTGCAGCTCAACTTTTTAAGCTCTTCTAAATGCAAAAAAACTTTTTTTTTGACATTACTAACATTACAGTATCTCTAGCCATATTTTACAATTCCCTTATATGAACGACACTTACTTAAGCCACATCATCAATGTATCTTACTTAATTACACTATTTCAAGGTTTATTCCCTTCAGAACCAGACATATTTCTGAAGTTGAGAGGTGAATTTATTAAGCTAGGACATTTTTGATCCTAAAATTGGATATATTTCTAGCCTCTTCTCCCTGGAATATGTTTCAGTTCCTGACAGTTTTATTAGTTGTCCTGACAAACTCAGACCTGGATCAATTTCAGGAAAGTGTGATGTATTTGTCAGAGCATATTCTTGCCAGCCATTACAGCTGCAATTAGACCATTTCACTCTGCTCTGAACAGAAATCAGGCCAATGCCATGGTAATTATTCACACTCTGGAGAGGTTTGGGCACCTTTCAGACGTTGGCACCAGAACCCAGGAGACATCTTGTGTCAGTTAATAAAGCAGTCTTTTATAACTCAAATAGTACTGCACTAGTATGGGGTTTAAAGGAATACCAACACTTAAAACTGAAATTGAGTTAAATTCAATTAACTCTTTGACTACCAGGGTGTGTGTGACACATTGCTTCGCAATGTATTGCATACATCTCTGGCATTCAAATGGTGAACTATGTTGTACGCCAAACTACCCTCTACAAATCATTAAAACAGAAACTTAGGTTTGTGCATATGACCTATTGTATATATACACATTTCAGTTTCCTACAGATGTCTTTGCAATAACAGACACATAACTGTAGTGTGGCTGGAGGTTAACATAGTGTTTCAAGAGACATTATAATAAAATAATGGGAAGCATGGCAAGACAATATTAATCCTACTGTGGCTGAATACTAAGATAATTATGTAAGAACAGATATGTTAACCATACTTTATCCAGAGGTTCCTGTATTAACACAAATACCCCTTTAGCTTCATTAAGTATAACCTTGAAAAATGTATTTGTTATATATTTGAATTTATATTTAACACGCATATGGAGCATGGCGTTGCCAGTGTAACAACACACACTTCCTGAACACGAGCACAGGGGAAAGAGTGCAAGCAGTGAAAGGGAGTGTTTAAGGAGGCAACGTGGCCAAAGGAATTGTGGTAGATGCAGTGTGTGTGTGTGTGTGTGTGTGTGTGTGTGTGTGTGTGTGTGTTTGCAAAGAAGGGTCAGTGGTACCAGTGAAAGGAAGGGTGGGATTGCAAAGTGGCGAAAGTGAGGGGGAGAAGTGTGTAAAGGGAGGACGGGAATATTAGAAGAAAAGGTGAAGGTCCTTTGTTGTTGCTGTAGTGATTTTGGCAGGCATGACCAGGGAGGCTTCATTTCCCTCACCACTCATGACAGTCATGTCCCCTGTGCCTGATGTATGTGGTGGAGAAGCAGTATAGGGGAGATTACCATATCTGCTCCTTACTGCCGAACCAGGT
This sequence comes from Rhinophrynus dorsalis, assembly GCA_037306005.1. Lineage (NCBI taxonomy): Eukaryota > Metazoa > Chordata > Amphibia > Anura > Rhinophrynidae > Rhinophrynus > Rhinophrynus dorsalis. The sequence continues at coordinate 363,399,791 of CM074723.1, read as the reverse complement.
TATGGCTGGCATGGATGGAGAATTTTGGTCGTGAGCTAGCCTTCTTCTTTTATATAAATAGATATATATATACCATTCCTGACACCTCTACACATAGTTTGTGCTTTAACTCTTTGAGTGTCAGAGAGGTATTCAATGCATTTTGATGCATTTCTCAGCATATGATAGACAGAAGAAAACACACAGACTTACAAAGAGATAAATAAAGAGACGGAGAGAAAGACATAGAAACAGTGAAAGAGTACATGCACTAATGCATTTAAAAGGGAGGGAGCACACGCAAGACAGAGAGAGAGCGTGTACATCAGGGAGAATGAATGAAAGTGCAAGAAATCATGCAACTGAGTGAGCAGCAAGTCAGCACATCCAACAGAATGCACACAGAGAGCAAGACAGGGCACAGCAGAGGGCACAGGGGAGAGAGGGCGAGTGCAATCAAGGCAATGTATCCAAGGGGGACTAAATGCATGCAAGAGAGGGCACAAAAAGGACAACAAGAGCACACAAGAGAGAGAGGTAAATAAAGAGAAACTGAGATGATGCCTGCAAAACTGCAATAGCAAGAGGGAGTGAGAAATTGAGAGAGACAGGAGAGAGTAAAAGAGGGAGTACCTATAAGACTGGACTTGTGAATACCAGACAGGACTGACACTGTGGGGTGTGGGAGTAGAATACTGCTGTGTCATAGATCCTGGGCAATGCTGGACTGTTAATGCTTGGAAATAATAAATACAGGATCTTTTAATGTAGCTCTGTACCCCAGGACATACTTGAAAAGGAGAGATAATCTCAATGTAGCTGATATTATTATTATTATTATATTCCAGCACCATCAAGAACTTCTGTTCAATGACTATCCCATTTATGAGAGATAGATAGATAGATAGATAGATAGATAGATAGATAGATAGATAGATAGAAAGATAGATGTAACATTTTCTCATTAGAAATACAGCACACATTAATATGGATAGGAAATTAAAATACAGGCTCCGCATATTCAAACCATTTGGAAACTTTAATTGGACTGGAATTTGGTATGCAAATTAAAAGCAGATGATCTCACAAATCTGGATATTTATGCACAGCGACAGAAAGTGTGAGACTCAAATACTTGAAATAGATCCATGCTTCTGCATAGTTATTGTATATTTTTGCATAAATCACCATATTATTGCATGTATAATTAGTTTTCAACAGATCCTAAAAATGGCAAAACACAATCTAGTGCCTAGATTCTCAACCCATGGTACCTGTACTCCTAGGGTGTTTGAGACACAGACACTGGGTATTTGCCACAGTGAAGATCTAAGTGCACTGTAGAAGTGCATCACTTTTTAAAGGCCAGTCCAGTACTTCTAGATTGCTGGCAGGTTCTCCTGATAATCACCAATATATTTAAATTTGTGCATCTCAATAAGCCTGGAGTTTAAAAATATTACCACTGCCTCCAGCCCATTTATCTATCTGCATATGTGCAGTAGGAAGTAGAGACAGTAAATAGGTAGGATGTTCCTTAACTCTTCAGTTGCAAAAGTACCTGAATGTATTTGGAAAGCAGCTAGGGCTAACACCTGACTGTAGCGCTTTACTTGGTGCTCCACTACTGTTGTGGGACAGTTTAGTCTAATCCCCCACACACACTTAAATAGGACTCTATGGGCAAATTTGAGAGTGTTTGTGAGACTATGCATGTGTACTGAAATTGTGAGACTGTGTGTGTATATGTCTGTATGTGAGTTGGTGCCTGCATGAGAGAATAATTGAGAGAATGAGTGTGTGTGTGTGTGTGTGTGTGTGTGTGTGAGACTGTGTGTGTATACTAATGTGTTCCGTGTGTATGTGTGTGTGTGAGACTGTGTGTGTATGCTAATGTGTTCCGTGTGTGTATGTGTGTGTGTGAGACTGTGTGTGTATGCTAATGTGTTCCGTGTGTGTGTGTGTATGTGTGTGTGTGTGAGACTGTGTGTGTATGCTAATGTGTTCCGTGTGTGTGTGTGTGTGTGTGTGTGTATGTGTTCCGTGTGTGTGTGTGTGTGTGTGTGTGTGTGTGTGTGTGTGTGTGTGTGTGAAGAGTATGTACATCTGTGTGTGTGTGATTGGGTTTGAGACTGTGTGACACTGAATGTGTGTCTTAGGTTGTGTTTCTGTGTGATGAACTATGCTAATGTGTGCCAGAATGTGTGTATATATATGTGTGTGTTGTGTGTGTATGTTCCTGTGTGAGAGTGACTGTGTGTAAGAGTAAATGTGCCCGTGTGATATTGTTCATGTCTGAGGGGTTGTTCAGATGTGCATGTATATGTGTTAGCAAGAAAAAATATAATTCATCATTACACAAAAGACAGATACCCACTTTTCCTGTCCTTTCCCTCACTCCGCCTCAAAAATAATTATTATTTTGTCATATTAAAACTAGCTGTATCCATAATACAGACTTTTCTTTTCTATCTGCAACTATCTGTGTTAAGTAAACAAAGATCCCCATGGGAATCTGTAGAAGTTACTTATCAGATCAAGATGGCTTAAAGGGATAGTAATGTTTCACAAAATCAGCAGCTTCAATTAATCTTCATAGTATTTGAGCCATAGAGAGTGTTATTTCATTATTGTCAGAGTTGTAGCTCAAGAGTAATTGAAGGATAAAGTTTCCCCCTCCCACCCCTTTTACCTAGTGTAAGCCATCTCTTCTCAGATGTGGAATCCAGTCCATAGACCAGACAGATAACAGCAGGGGACAATATTCTTCCTGTAAGAACAATGAAAGCCCTGCCCCCCTTGACAAGTTTTTCAGGTTTTTCCCTTATCTTAATTGAAGATTGTCCCTCTCTGCAATCTACCTGGGCACCTCCCTTCTGCTCTGGCTGAGCAGTGTTACATCAGTAAAAGGGGTGGGAGGGGGATACTTTGTCATTGAATTACTCTTGAACTACAGCTCCGACAGAAATGAAATAACACTCTCCAAGGTCCAAATACCACGATGATTAATTAGAGCTGCTTTTATTATGAAACATTACTATCCCTTTAAGGGAAATGCCGGTGATAGTCTTGGCACATCATGTACTTTTTACTTGCAGAGGTTATGCAGGAGTACTGTAAGCAAAAAAGGGTCTGAAATTGACCGCTCCCTCAGACTCCACTCGGCAAGACGGTAAACATAAAAGGTCACGTGTGCCGGTGCATCTTCAAGGATCAAGGAGGTCCTTAAGGGAAGGTAACTTCTCTGGACCCCTGGTCCTCAAGGGGTTAATTTGTGAGAATAAAACTTACTGTGAAAAAAGTGAGATTGTGTGTCTGTGTGTAAGTGTGTGTGTGTACTTGAGCATTTGTAAGAGTGTGTTTGTCTGTGTTGTGTCTGTGAAAATAAGTGTATGAGATGGCATGTATCTGTGTGAGAGAAGGTGTGTGTGTGTAAGTCTGTGCAGAATTGCTTGTTAATGTTCAGTATAGTTGGGGTACTTATGAATATTTTTAGTACTGTATGGGTAGTAGTCACTGAGGAGGTTGAGAAACACAGATTTAGGGAATAGTCCGCAAAGCCACAATCTATGAAACGACATGTAGCTGAAAATAGTACTATCTATAAATGTTTGGCACGTTTATGGAAATGAGTGTATGAGATATCATGTGTCTGTGTGAGAGAACTTGTGTATACATACATTGCATGTGTTAGTACTGTGCAAAAATGCTTGTAAATGTTCAGTATAGACCAACTGAGTGTTGGGGTACTTGTGAACATGTCCTATTACTGTAGGTGTAATTGTCACTGAGAAGGTTGTGAAACACTGATTTAGAGAATAGGCCACAAAGCCATCAGCTATAAAAAGACATGTAGTTGAAAATAGTTCTATATAGATATTTATGGCATATTTAACCAAAATACTGGCATTGTCTTCATCCCTCACTCAATTTTACCCAAACTACTGCAACTAAAATTATTACAATTTTAAAATAATTAACATTTGAAAGTGACAAGTCACATATTATACAATTAAACAGTGGTTTGTGTTAGAGTAACGGCTATAATCATATATAGTAATTTAAAAGGGACATTTTCTCTTGCAGCTTCACAGGCTCTATCAGGTCTAGTTACATATATCTTCCTAATGCAGGGATGGGCATCTTTTTACCCCTTGCTATTGGAGGAAATAATTCCCATCATCCTCAGACAGCAACTGGGAATTGTCACTAACAGCTCGGTATCCAGAGATGACCCTAATGACTTTATTGCTAAAGATAATGTTTGAAGTATCACTTTCCTCCTGTAAACAATGCTTTTACCTTTTTTATTTTACAGGTCCAGGATCGACTTGATCGCTATTGCTGTGGTTTTAATCCTGACGCATCTGAACCTTGTGTGGAAGAATTGCTCCATAACAAATGCCAGAACCCAAAGGAACTTGTCTTAGTGCACATTCTGGTAGGTAATAAAGTAGATAAACAGTGTCCATATAGGGAAGGGGCTTACTAAAATATATTAAAACTTTGAATAATAGTGCAACCTCATGCAAATAGTGGTTAATACCAGTGTACAACCTTAAAGGTCAATTATCACGATTTACTAAGTCTACACTTATAGGAGCAGACTTAGTCAAAAGCCTAGGACTGTACTGCTCAGCCATAAAATGGCTAATGTTACCCATTTGTTGGTTATAAAACTAACCATCTCGGCTACCATGGGTGTGTGGAGGAGTGTTGGGCTAAACAGAGAAAAATGTAGGCCAGACTTATGGAATCACTATAGACTGCTAATGTCAGAATTGAAAACCTGTCACTTGCAGTCCATGAGGACTTCAGTAGTAGACTCATGTGACTAAACTATTAGAGTTCCACATCGTGTAGCTCAGTTTCTCTCATCTAATAAGTCCTACAACTCCTGTGTGGTCACTTTTCTGACACCCGATTAGCTCTCCAGCTGACTTGATGCTCTACAAATGCAACCTGAGATTTGGTGGCAAGTCTGTTCCCAAAGCAGCAGATCTGCTGAGAGAGCAAATTGCCCTTTAAGCATTCAGGAGATAGGATTACCACCAGTATCCATTCTGTGCCTTTTGTAATAGTTCAGCCTTCTAGTGAGTTTAAAACACTGATGCAGATAGGAATACTGAGACTGATATATAAAAAGAACTGGACACATTCTGGGGCAAGCCAACTGTACCATATGGGACAAATTGCTTCTCAGTGCATCTTAAAACCTCTCTATCAATCACAATATCAAAAGCCCTGTTTCAATAAATAGGAATTTGGGGAGTATTTTATTTTTCCCCTATGGTTTCGTCTAAAGGTCTCCATGAATTTTCACCTCCAGTCAGTCCTAAAGATGATGTCCATGATGAAGGGCATTTGCCAAAAGGACCTCAGGACACAGACTCGGCCCACGGCACAGTACAATTCCCTTCTCTTAGTTCCATAAATAGATGAGCAGGCTTCCATTTAAGAAATCTGTCAGCAACTATCATGTCTAATGTGATCAGATCTTCATTAAAATGTGGATTGTAATGAAAAGTACCCTCTGCAGTATTGCATTGGTTCCTGTGTAGTCCTGAAGAATAATGGCGAACTGGTCACATTAGTCAGGTCAGCCTACATGACATGACATCTAGGATTGAACAAAGGTACAAGGCCAAAATTTGTAGCTACCATTCTGGTTTTCTATAAGGGAAGTGGGGGTTATAATTAAGATGTATTTTCTCCTTCAATGCAATAAACCTTGATAAAATTAATACAGTAAAATTACACACAGAAAGTATGTGTACAGCTTTTGGAAGAGTCACTATCCAATATTAAACAGTAGGATTCAAATATAGATCCCAGTGTTCCCAATCTGATAATATTAGTTCACAGCATGCAGATTAGGTAACATTTTGTTTGACCCATAAAATGGTGATACTAATAACTGACTTTCTTGACCATGCTTTAAGACATAGGTGTGAGTGCCAGAGGGGAATCCAATGAATTACAAAGCAATGGATTGGATACCCATCTGGCACTCAAAGGGTTAACTCTTTGAGTGCCAGAGAGGTATCCAACGCTTTGTTTTTCAAACTATGTCATGATTGAATTTACTGACTTTTTTTACTGCCTAAATCCATGGGCCACCTTAAAAAAATGTATTTCATTTAATGAAAGTTTAACCCTTTGAGTTCCAGAGAGGTATCCGACGCATTAAGTTGCAATGCATTGGATATCTGACACTCAAAAGGTTAAATAAAGTTGACATTGTAGGCAAACTTGAACATATTTTGGCTAGCAAGAAAACCTCATCTTTAAATTAAGCGAGTTAACATGTGGTTATTATAAGCGGTAACATGTGTTATACATATGCACACTGTGAATCAATTACTAGGAAGTACCATACGTTTGCCTTTCTCTTTTCCTTTTGTGCTTTTAATTAGACATTTAAAGAGAGTCTCCTGATTCTTTGCTGCACTTCATTCTTGAACATTAAAATCTCTATTTAGCACATATAAATAAATTACTTCTTTATATATTGAGATTTTTCCTGCGTTAAAGGGATAATATTGCTTAACCTGTTAAGGACCGGCCGCGCGGCTGGTAGTTAAAGACCACATGGCATTTCTTTTCACAAATGGAATCAGAGCTTCCCAAATGGTGTGCAGCCGTGCAGGGAGCCCTGAATTCCGTGATGTATGGTGCCATAACAATAGGGGTCACAGGTGTAGCAACTGCGACCGGGCCTGTCACTCCAGGGACCTGGCCACCCCCTGCGATCCCCCTTCCCGATGCCTACAAGCTGAGGTCTGTGCCACAAAACAGCTATCGGCCCACAGTGCGTGCGTAAGATCACCTACCCCATCTGATGTACCGTAGCACACAATTAAAGGTATAGCAATACTTCGTTTTATCTTTATTTTATTTTGTAGGCATTAAAAAAACATGAAGAACGATATAAGTCTTATCTCTCAAACCTTTATGGTTTGAGAGATATTCACAAGCAAAGTTTCCCCTCCCGCCCCTTTTACCTAGTGCAAGCCATCTCTTCTCAGATGTGGAATGCAGTCCATAGACCAGACAGATAACAGAAGGGGACAGTTTTCTTCCTATGAGAACAATGAAAACAGTGCCCCCCTTGACAAGTTTTTCAGGTTTTTCCCTTATCTTAATTGAAGATTGTCCCTCTCTGCAATCTACCTGGGCACCTCCCTTCTGATCTGGCTGAACAGTGTTACATCAGTAAAAGGGGCGGGAGGAGGATATTTTGTCATTGAATTACTCTTGAACTACAACTCTGACAGAATTGAAATAACACTCTCCAAAATCCAAATACTATGATGATTAATTAGAGTTGCTTTTATTATGAAACATTACTATCCCTTTAAGAGAATCTTTTAAATGGGAGAGTGCTGGCTCCTTTCTTCTACATCTGTACATTTGCTGAGATGCTTATGTGGTCCTAAAGCTCCGGACTTGTGGGGTATTTGTTTGTTGAAGTCCATAGAATAGGATGAAGAAGAAAACAATGTTTACTCTTGCATTGTGATGTGTAGGTTCTATTTGCAATTTAGGGTGCTAGAAGGATTGTCGGTGTAGCCAACTATATATCTCACTTCGCTACCACCCATATACTGACCTTCCACACTGCTTCTCAACCCAACTGAAACCCCCTCGCCAGCCAAAGCTAACTCATTTATATAAGCAAACAAGTAAATAAATCTAAGTGACTCATAATCTATTCCGAGAAACACAAAATGGCTAACACAGATGTAGCTGATTCTGGAAGCTCTTTCAAAGTCACGTATTTGTTACAAAGAGACAGTTCCACTTTAACCCAATGAGTGCCAGGGGGTAGCCAACATATTGCTCCAGCTCTGGCACTCAAAGGGTTAATCTTGTCTGGGAACCTGAGATATTCAACTTGATTAGCATTTGAGGGACACCGTATTGCCATCTGAAGGAATAGTAACTTTTTATATTCACTTTACATATTGTCAACTATCCTATATAATAATTCGCTAAGTTGTGTGTAACGCACAACATGCGCAGTAGACACTGCTGCGCGTGCGGCAGTCATGCGCACTACAGACTGCCCGCGCCGCGGCTGATACAGAGCTGGGCGCGGGCAGTCTCTACCGCGCGTGACTGCCACGCGACCCGCTGCCAGAGGCACTGTGGCCCGTGTAACGGGCTGTTCAACTAGTAGTATATAATATGTACTGTCAAATTGGCTATACTTTTTATTATTTCTTTTTTCACCTTCACCTATTTTTTTACATGTATACAGTATGTCCCTGAGAATGAGTTTTCTGGATCTGTTTGCAGAGAGCTTCCTATCAGGGACTATACAAACATCTCTAGTATTAAAATATAAAAAAGTTACAATGTAAACAAGATATGTCTGAAGCACTGAGTGCTCTGTGTTCTAGAGTTACATTGTAGCACATCCTTCCAGCTGTGGTGGCCTACTGACCATAAAACTCTGGAACTAGAAATCTGGGAGATCTCTGAAAAAAATATTTAAAGTCAAAATTAAGGGTAACTATTCCTTTCAAGACTCACAGAAGACCTGCAATGAACTGGAGAGGTGCCCTCCTTAGTCATGAGTTTTTGGAAGCTGTCTGTCCTTAGTGCTAGATTTTTCTATTTTTCTGACAACTATCTACTAGTACCTGTGTATCTCCTCCATAGCTCATCTATTATCTTCTTCATTAGCTCATTAATTTATTAATTCACCCTAGCAAGGCCCAGATTCACATCTCTGGTGCTCTTGTGCGAGGACATTTTTTCTAGCTCTGCCCATGGCCACATCTTTCACTGCCTACAAGCAAACCCCAACCTAGGTGGCAGTAATACAGATCAGTGTGTGGAGAAGAGAGGGGGAGAGAGACTAGGAATCAATGAAAAGTGGAAGAATGGAGAAAGATTCAGTAGAATGAATAGTAGTGAATGACAAAGGGCAGAATTGGAGAAAAGTTTATAAGCAAAGCAGAGCCGGTTTTACATCTCAGATGTCATTAGGCAAAGGCACCCATGCTGCCCATAGCTCCACCCATGGTCACACCCTAACACTTCATATGATCCCAACCCAAGCCCTGTCCACTATTCCCTGGCACAAAAATAATGCTCTTATGGTATAACACAGAAATACAAAAAAAATTTCTTAATCACTTTGCTGTTAGAGAGGTCTCCAATGCACTGGAGATTCTCTAGTAGCCAAGGGGTTAAACAGTAGCCAGTAAAGGGGTTTGTAAAATGATAAAACCACACTGACAACTCAGAATGTGCGAGTGGACAGAACAGCTGAGGAACCCCCTAAAAGTTGGTTCTCTAGGCCGGGGCTAATCAATTGTCAGACCTCCAGCTGTTGAGAACTACAACTTCCATCATCCCTAACCAGCCAGTCCAGTGGCTGACTGGTTATGGTAGGAGTAATAGCATCCAACAGTTGTAAATATAATAAATCCTTACCACTGGCACAGGGAGGTGGCTATGTTTGTCTGTGAAACATATGATAAAATGGTGGATGGAGTCCCTGATCTCCTGCAGAGTTGAACAGGGAGCACTATATTTGAAGCCCCAGAACTGACATCCACCCAAAAGGCTGAACTGCAGCAGGATTTTCTCCTCCATAAGAACATTTTCTCTAGAAATCGTGGAAAAGTGAAGGGGATTAGACATGATACGAACACAAGGAAGCCTGTGCCTGCACATATTCATCCTTCCAGGGTTAATTCTGCTGCCTTAAGGAATATACAAAGGGGAGTGCAGAAAATGCTGGAGATTGGTATCATGTCCAGTAGTGATTGGGGTAGCCCTGTTGTTCTAGTAAAGAAGCCAGATGGTTCCATTTGGTTCTGTACTGACTATAGAAGGCTGAACCAAGTCAATGAGTGATGCCTATCCAATGTCCAGGATGGATGTAATCCTGGATGAACTAGGTCCTATCAAATTTATCTCTACAGTTTACCTGACAAAGGGTAGTGACTGGCAGGACCAGACTCAGATCACCTGTCTCCTTGGACTCTTCGAGTACAAGGTATGATTTTTGGCATAGAGAACACCACTGGGATGTTCCAGCACCTTATGAAACAGAGTCCTTGCTGATTTGTTGTCATTTAATCCCCAGTATATCCGGGTGATAATGCTGTATACAGGGAGTACTAAGAGTCTCATCTTAACCATCTATAAGTAGTGTTTGCTTCTATTCAGGAGGCAAGCTTAAAGGAATAGTAATGTTTTACAATAAATGCAGCTCCAATTAAACTTCATAGTGTTTGTGAAGCTTAATTAGAGCTGCTGTTTTTGTGAAACATTACTATCCTTTAACGTTGAAAATACAAAAGTGCCAGTTTGCTACTTGGTAAGTAACCTGAGACACATTGTGAGAAAGTGATACTTGAAGCCTATGAAGACTAATGATGAGGCCATTGAGTCATGGACTGTGCCTCAGATCCAGAGATAAATGAGAGATTTCCTGGGCATTATTGGGTAATATGCCACAGGAGCACTGTAAGTAAAAATTCCTTAACCCCTTAATGACCCTTGACGGTCCTGGTACGTCATGGGTATAAGTGACTGAACGATCCATAACGTACCAGGACCGTCATGGATTTCAGGGCTCCCTGCGTGGCTGCACACCGTTCGGGGAACCCTGAGTCAGACTGACAAAAAAAATGCTCCGTGGTCCATTAGTGACCGTGAATCAACCCTGAATATCCATGGAGGCTGACATGACATTTGCTAGCAGGATGATAGGACACAGTGTCTGCTCACTGCACATGGCAATCTTTACCCTTTAAGAGCCAGATGGGTGTGCAACTCATTGCTTCACAAAAAAATGCAACTAACTACTATGTCTGCCTCCATGGATATAACATCCAGGACTGACTAAATATGCTATCTCTTGAACAAAGGTCCATAGGCAAAATTCATATGGTCCATTTGTATTTTCTGCCCATAGTATGGTAAAGGAGGCTTCTTATTAGGAGGTATTAGTTTTCATTTATATTTAACATTTAGTCATTCAATTAATTGGAGACCTCTGTAGCATTCAAGATGTTAAATATATAGTTATGTCCAAAAAGAACTATGTATACGATTGTTCATATTCTTCTTCAAATTCTTCCTTTCAATTACATCAAGGAAGATCTGAAAGTCAGTCCGGACAGACCACAACAAAGAACAATATTGTGTCAGTATAAGGAAGCTAGTTTGCTAAGAGGAAGGAAACAGGTGTCTTCCAAACAGGTAGATATTGTTCTAGCATTCTATTTCACATTTATTTATTTTTATGCAACTCACAAGAGATATGGAGCCAACAGCAACAAATATACTAATACTGGTATAATTACTATCTGATCCAAGGATATTGATTGCTGTGGAACATATAACATATTTAACTATACATACTCCCCATTAATATAACATGCTTTATACCTATCTTGTATGAAGGACATTTCTAACCACAAAGGGGTAAAGAAATTAATATACAGACCATGTGGACCATCTTCAACCAAGTGAAGATGACAGTGGTGAATACACTGTAACAGAGATATCCAAGTGATCTAACCGGCATAACATAAGATACTTTGTTCCGGTTCTCAAAATGCTGCTATGACATGCTGATTTCCCATTTGCCTTTATGCCTTGGATATAGACTGACCTGGTCTAGTTCTTTTCTGAACATATACTGTGTTTATCCACATTGGCTAGCTTTGTGTTGTAATAGGATACATCAATATCAAGTTGGAATTTTGGCATTTTTTTGGTGTCTTTAATAGTTACTGACACCTGGATTCTGGTACTTGGCTCTTTATGGAATATCCATCTTTAGTTTGAATGTTGTGTTGTGCCACTTACTGTTTTATTATATACTGGTTGAAGATCCCGTTACATGGGCCACAGTGCCACACTATCACGGTGCCCGTGCTATTGCTGGCGACATTTTGACAGTGCTACTTCCTGATACCTTTTTATTGGCTAACGTGGTGTCGCTTCACCCAGTGATAGCCCTTAAATACTGAGCCCTGTCACTTCTGCAGTGCCCTTTCGTGGTGTTCCCGTTGCTAAGCACTTGTTCCGTTATTCGTGTGAATCCTGTGTATGACCCGGACTGCCTGACTACTCTGCCTGTTTACGTTCCTGCTCTGTGTACTGACCCGGATTGGCTGATGTTCCTGCTCTGTGTATCGACCCAGCCTGGCTGACGTTCCTGCTCTGTGTACCGACTCGGATTGGCTGACGTTCCTGCTCTGTGTACCGATCCGGCCTGGCTGACGTTCCTGCTTTATGTACCGACTCGGATTGGCTGACGTTCCTGCTCTGTGTACCGACCCGATTTGGCGGACGTTCCTGCTCTGTGTACCGATCTGGCCTGGCTGACATTCCTGCTCTGTGTACCGAACCGGATTGTCTGACACTCCTGCCCGGTGTATCACTCAGGCCCAGTTCACCACTCCATAAGTTATCTGGTTTGGGGTTGTATTCTGGTGCTCTCTCTCTGTCTCAGACAGACCCTCTGGTTGCCTCTGTTACTGCTCTGGCAGTTCAGTTACTGTGACCCTGTCACCCTATTGTGCCTTGCATTCCCACACACCAGAGTAGGAGATATTACTGGTTGCACCACAGTACGCTTGGCCTGTTTTACTGCTTTCAAGCTGAAGCTGGTTTACTCCTGGGTGCCTCAGTCTGCCTCTACTATCTGGCATCGTCCTCAGGTCTGAGCGTTCTTTAACCCCTTGCGGGTTGATGCCATTGCACTTGGGTCACAGTCTATTGCAGTCTCGGTTTGGCGTTACACTGCACCTCCGGTTACAGTCATCCTCAGTTGTTCCGGTAGTCAGTCACGTATCCAGGACCTCGCTTACTCCTTTGTGGCCGCAGTCGCTATTGTGTCACTCTCTGCGTAGTAAGTGTCCTGTGGGCCTTCCGCTATTAGGGCCTATCAGCTACCCCTGGCCTAATAGCACCATTTTTCCGTTGTCTCGCTGATTCACACTAACTGTAACCTGACCTGTGTCAGTATTATATTCTGCTATACATATATACTGGACCTGTGTGGGTGATTGATTTCACTGTAACCTGTCCCGTGTCAGTATTATAATTGTACTTATATGATGGACCTGCGAGGGTTATTCTAATTCTGTGTGGTTTAAATAAAACTGTGTTTTTACCAAACCTTCCATCTTTGAGTGTACATAAAAACCGTTACACACTGCCAGCTGGTCGCGGGGCAGTCATGCGCAGCACGGACTGCCCGCACCGCGGCTCTGTATCAGCTCTGTATCAGCAGCGGCGCGGGCAGTCTCTACTGCGCATGATTGCAGCACGAGCAGCAGTCTCTACTGTGCATGACTGCATCGTTACACACGTTTTAGCAAATTATTATATAGGATGTTGGGTTCTTATTTTTATTTTATTTTTATTTATGTGTTGAATTGTTTCTAGTGCTGCTATACAGTTCTTAGCGCCCCTCTGGTGCTATATACAAGTTAAATTTTTTGGTGACCCTCCCACACATTTAGCCCAAGGGCAATTTGGTACATGTATCTTCTTTAGTTCTGTGTGGTGTGAACATCAGTGGTGTCCACTGTGGGGAACTCACTAAGTATTATTTTGGGTCCCTTATAGTGGATTGCATGCACAATACCAGTGGTTCTCAACCCATGCCCTCAGAGGCCATTAACAGGCCAGGACGTATGAATTTCCCTGCTACAGCACAGGTGTGTTGATCAGAGGCTCATTCATATTGATTAACTCACCTGTGCTCTAACCAGGAAATCCTCAAATCCTGGCCTGTTAGTGGCCACTGAGGGCACGGACTGAGAACCACTGCACTATACACTGATTAGTGGCAATGTTAGGGTTATAGGATTCTTTTTCCATTGTCCATTTGCTGCATTTATTATCAATAAATATTTTTCATATTTTCACACATTCTCTAGTCTTAAATGTAAGTGCTGGGATACATTTATTTCTTTTTTTGTATAAAGAAAACCTTACCTTGCTTTGTCAAGGGGGGCAGGGTTTTCCTTATACTGACAGATAAATAATTGGCCCTTTTTGTGATCCATCCGGTCAAGAGATCGGCTTTCAGATCTAAAGGGTCTCTGTCTGATGTAATGGAAAGGGGAGGGAGGGGGAATATTTTAAATCCAATTTGAAGAAGAATATGAAGGGTACACGATTTTCAATTATGCTAAGCATTATATCAAAATACTGTGAACAATCCTATACTGAGTTTTTTGGACATTACCATCTCTTTAATTAAATCATTGAGCATTTTCCCTATACTGCAGTTGTTTTTCCTCAATTTCTCCTCTTTAACTTAATGAATATTGCCTTTTGTGTCAGCAATGCAAGATGTTTGGTTGCAGAGGTTTCAAGACTGCAGGGGTCTATTCTTCAGATGTCTGAATCTCCACAGAATAACATAGAAGTGGAAGTGCTTTATCTCACTATGGTTATTTATCATCACTTAGTTCACATCCCTTCTATAAACCTTATGTGCAATAAACCTTTAACACAAAGAACAGTTTATTTAGTATTACTGAGTGCCTCCAGGCAGAACTCTGGCATGGTAGTAGTGGAGTTGGAGTGACGTTTTTTCATTGATGTCCACATGGAAACATTTAACCCATGAGAAAGGTTATCCTTAATTGGAAACTCAAAACTGAGCAAGGAAAATGTTATTTATCTTTGTCAGACTCCTGATTACCTGGAATAAATTGCAATGAAAAAAAATAGGCGCACAGCAGATTAAATTCATGCTATTATTTTTCTATTAGGTGCAAAAGTATGAAGAACACACAGTAACCCAGAGTGGGTCTTCTATATCAGTCTCTGGTGTTGCAAAGGGAATTTCTGACCCTTGTGGTTGACATTTATTTATAAAGTGCCACTTGGCATTTCCTGCTTAGTTAGTGGGATAAAATGTTTTACTAGGAAGAATACATTGAGATTTCTCCCATTTTCAAGTATGTCCTGGAGGGTTTCTAATGTAAATTCCATTTGTAATGGCTCGCAACATTAAAATCACTTTTTTATGATACATTTGGTGACGCTTATTAATCATGTCTTTCTTGTTTCTTCACTATAGGTACGTCAGAGTGACCCATCTCATTTGGTTTACATTGACAATGCTGGGCGACCTTCTCACCCTGAAGACAATCTTAACTTTAGGCTTCTGCAAGGGATTGATGGGTAAGATTGAGAGTTATTTCCTTCACAAGTTATATTCTGGCATTCAGAAAACCAAATAGGAGCATGTGTACAGCAAACCAGTTTCATGCTAGGGGACAAGTGAAAAAAAAAATATTTAATAGGGTATTTAACCAATTGAATGAGGTTGAAATATATGAGATATATATATATATATATATATATATATATATATATATATATATATATGTATATACTAGCAATGTGGGACGGTGCTGCCCATCAGGATATATAGGGAATTAATGCACACACATGCACTGAGATTCATAAAGAGCGACACAGTCATACACACATACATGCAATGCACAACATGCAGACACATAGAGTGTGATACAGGAATGCAACACACACAGGCACACACAGAGACACACAGACAGAAGTGAGTCATAAGGGGGTGACTTATGTGTCATTGTAATGAGTTTGTGTTTGTACTTATGCCTCCACTGTGGCATTCATTCATATACTTGAAATGCATGTGGTAATTGCACATACTATGGTGGAAGGTGGATCGTGCTGGCTCCCGAGGTGTGAGTGAGTGTGAGTGAGTTGCGTTCATTCATGTAGTTGAAATTCATGTGGTAATTGCACATACTATGGTAGAAGTTGGATTGTGCTGGCTCCCCTCTGGCGCTCAAAGGGTTAAATTGAGGTAACATAGCAATATAACACACAGTGTCTCTTCATTTGAGGGAACAAATAGAAAGTGGTGTTTGATGCTTGCCCTCTGTAACATAAAGCAAAGCATCTCTCTCCCTTTAAGGAGAAAGGGCGGAAATCAGGAAGCAGGAAGTGGAGGAGTGACAGTTGAAAACAGACAGTTAGTGAGGTTGACTGAAGAGATGAAGCGTTAAATAAAAGAGTTGCTATTAAGTTTATCCTTGAGTTTGTATTTTATGGAAACATTACACCCTCGTACTGAAACAGAGTGTATGGAGGATTACACTTATCTGTGGGAGGAGAAACAGTGTGTTTGTGGGGTCATGATCCTGAGTGAGAGTGTGTGTGGACCAGGAGAAGTTATTGATATCCCCTACTTCAGGAGAGAGTGACAGCTATATTTTTTTTTGTCAGTTGGATAGTGGTGGGCGGTCTGGAGGGGGCGGGTCAACTTCTGTATGATAAACATGCCCCCATTGAATCACCCAATGGGAGCAGTAAAGTCCCCATTGAATCACCCAGTAGGAGTTGTGTCTCCTAATGAGACATAAATTATGTAATGAGGCATTCTGTTCAATGTGTGTTTGTTTTCTGAGGAGACATAAATTATGTTCTGTGTGTGAGGTACCATAAATTACTGGAATTCCCTATTCCAATAAAAAGGTGAAGCAGACAAGCTTCACTGACAATGTACTCAATTTCTTAACCTAACTAAATCAATGGTATCCCATACATAACAATTACTTTAATAATATTAGTAGGTTTACCAATGTTGATCCCTATTTGGGGATCTACATTTAAGCTAGACAGTTTTCAGATCAATGTACCCTCCCTTTTTATGAAAAGTAGAAATTAGTTAGCCCTATGGAATTCCTTATTTGATTTGTGCTGGGAAAGAGTGAAACTTGTGAAGATGATATCTATCCCAAGCTACTATATACCTTTCAAACCATCCCCTTAAGTGTTCCTAAATGGTTGCTTAAGCAATTCTAAGTTATATTAAATACACTTAGTTGGGCAAACAAGCCAACGGGCCTCAAATAAAATATTCTTACACTACCTTCAAACATGGGAGACCTAAGCTTACCAGATGCCTATAAAAACTTAACTCTCAACATCTTCAAACTTGTATACTTCTCTAGTACAAGTTCGTCTGGCTACCATACACTCAACCTAGTGCAATTACTTTCTCAAGACATGTTATTCCCACCCCATATTAGAGCACCTACTACGAGTGTGGGGCATAGTAAATATCACTCTTGAACACTACTCTTCTCTCCTCTTATTATCATAATTACATATATGATTGACCTCTGTACAAACTTGAATTTATTTATCACTTTTTTTCCACTTCCCTACAGGTGATAAAACACAAATCTATCTATCTATCTATCTATCTATCTATCTATCTATCTATCTATCTACAGTAATGTGCAAAAGTTTTAGGCAGGTGTGAAAAAAATGCTGAAAAGTAAGAATGCATTCAAAAATAGACATGTTAATAGTTTATATTTATCAATTAGCAAAATGCACAGTGAGTGAACAGAAGAAAAATCTAAATCAAATCAATATTTGGTGTGACTACCCTTTGCCTCCAAAACAGCATCAATACTTCTAGGTACACTTGCACACAGTTTTTTAAGGAACTCGGCAGCTAGTTTGTTCCAAACATCTTAGAGAAGTAGCCAAAGTTCTTCTATGGATTTGGGCAGTCTCAGTTGCTTCTCTCTCTTCATATAATCCCAGGCAGACTTGGTAATGTTGAGACCAGGGCCCTGTGGGGACCATACCATCACTTCCAGCACTCCTTGTTCTTCTTTACGCTGAACGTAGTTCTTAATGACTTTGGTTGTATGTTTGGGGTCGTTGTCATGCTGCAGAATAAATGTGGGGCCAATCAGATGCCTCTCTCATTGTACTGCATGATGGATAAGTATCTGCCTGTACTTCTTAGCATTGAGGAGACCTTTAATTCTGACTACATCCCCAACTCCATTTGCAGAACTGCAGCCCCAAACTCAATGAATTAGGAGGACCGCAATACTTAGTAAATCCCCTTGTAGAAGGACCACAACAGTAACTGTCAATGTCTGTAATATTATTTTGAGGTTTGGAGAGAGCGTGGTCTGCTGCTCTATTGTGGCTATTCTGATAAGCAGGTCAGTGCCTAGGTTACCTCTAAAACAAGGATAGGCAACCTTTGGCTCTCAAGCTTAAGGAGACTACAACTCCCATCATCTCAAGCAGTTGGAGACTACATCTCCCATCATCAGCAGGAGAGCAAAAGGTTTCCTGTCCATGGTCTAGAATGCAACAGCAAACCAAGCTGATCTAAATTTACACTTGGAGCAGAAGGGACATATTATAATTAACCCCTTAACGACCACGTGCCATGCTATGACCATCACACGGTTTTTGCGTTAAGGACCGGTGATGGTCATAGTACTTAACGTACATTTTACCTACAGCGCTCCTCCGGAGCTCTGTAAGTAAAAATGGGGATTGAGATTGACCTCTCCAAGACTGAAGCGGTCTCCCTCAGTCCCCAGTGCGGCATGCCGGTACGTGTCACAGGTCATGTGTGCCGGCACGTCGGAATCTTCAAAGCGGTCCTTAAGGGAAGGTTACTTCCCAGGACCGTGGACGCCAAGGGGTTAAAATGTGAAATTCTTCTGGAGGCTGTAGATTATTAGCTGTAAAATGGAAACAATTAGAAAAGGACTTTATTTTGTATGTTGCAACATGCTCTGTATACTGCCCAAACTGCATGAACTAAAAGCATGGTCCTACTCTTACAAACTGAAAATCCTTATACTTCTTGGATCTTGGCTGAGCACTTAAATAAAGATACTGCCATTGACTTTCAAAAATGCTTGTGCTTTAGAAAAGACTGAACAAAGAGAAGAAGATTACATAAATGTATTAAATGTACATTTATCCCAATAGTGAAATTGCCACACAAAACAACAAAAATGAACTGTTTTGTTCATTGTTTAAAGGGATAGTAATACTTAAAATGTAAAAAAAATATCTTGTAGCCCTTAAAAAACATTTAAGGGTACTCCCACTGCTGAAATGTGTTTTATTCAAAAGTTATTACAGCTCAAAGTTGAATTTTTTAGGTGCAATATCACAGTGGCCTGAAATTGTACAGTGGCGCTGTTGCTACACCATCCTATGAACAACTCTGGTCCCGGGACCATTAATCTCCATAGGATGGTGTAGCAACAGCGCCACTGTACAATTTCAGGCCACTGTGATATTGCACCTAAAAAATTCAACTTCGAGCTTTAATAACTTTTGAATAAAACACCTTTCAGCAGTGGGAGTACCCTTGTTTTACTCAGGGGGATAAACCCTACAACATATTTGTTTTTACATTTTAAGTATTACTATCCTTTTAAGACTGTGCACTTAATACAACTGATCTCTTCCCTTGCAATCAAAAAACGGCCAACCATCCTCTGCCGGACTGAATCCTTTTATCCTGCCCAAGTAGAATCCATGATGCAGGCATTCTAGAAATTGTATTTAGTGATCACTCCCTAGTGATCATTCCCTAATCAAATTATGGCCTGAAGTTACAGTTACTAGCTCTTTTAAGAAATGTAATCTTCAATCTTTTCTGAATGATCTTACAATTGCCTGTGGTATAGAATAAAATTAATATAAATCCTAGACTTTGCAATTGACTATTTTCTCTCATAATTCTCACAGTTCTTTATTACCCAGAGTGTGGGGGGTGGGGGTATCTGCCCTGGATTTCAGCTACCTTAAAGGGATAGTAATACTTTATTATTACTATGCCTCATAGCTATTAAATTATTTTACAAATATGTACAATATGGGGGATAGTAATAATAAAGTGTTACTATCCCTTTAAGTAATACTATTATAGAGATGTCTTTTGGACAAAATTTAAACAAACTGACTCTGCATATGTTCCTACTGTACAGACATTTGCAGAATATGTGCACAAAGCAAACAGAGCTAGCCAAAACTCAGTATTTTAATGAAAACCTGATGTGTAACATATCAAATCTGTCTAACCTCTGGAAATGTATTTCAAATATCTACAACCCTCTAACAATTCTTATCCCGCAACTATAGAAATAAATTATGAAACACTGCAATGCCCATATCAATATTTAAAGCGGAACTTTCATCTCCATAATATTGCCCCCCAAACCTTTACTAATGTAGCAATAGGTAAAGCCATGCTATTATGATAAAAAAGTCTGTGTTATTAAAGAAAATGAACTTCTGTAGGCATCCAGGTCACAGAGCTTACAAGAGAAGTTCTGTGCGCTTGCTCCTTCAGCAACTTACGTTACCTTAAGGTAACCAACGAATGTCACCACCAGTTCAGGCAGTGCACGGAACACATAGTGCAGACTCAGAGGTACCTTACCTCTAAGATGTCTGTGCTGTTGTCTGCTGGATGCCTACAGAAGAAGAGGCTTTACTTAATAACGTGGACTTTTTCATCATAATAACAGTATGGCTTTACATATCTCTACATTAGGAAAGGATTGGGGACAATATTAAGGGTATAGTTCTGCTTTAAAGGGATGGTAATACTTCAAAATAATTTTATTTTATATTGTAGCCCTTAAAAAACATTAAAAATGATATAATTCTTATCTCCCAAACCTTTATGGTTTGGGAGATATTCACAAGTAAAATAAAGTAAATTTCCTTTTTCAGCCAAGTCTGCCATCTAGTGGACAGATCTGGAATCCGGTCCACAGATCAACCTGCAGCTCTTTAGCAGTGCGAGTTCATGATCTTTAAAAAGAACTACTTCATTGGAACTGTGTACAAAGTGTGCCTGGCTTGCAAGCACCCTTTGTAGACCATTCCAATGAAGAAATTCTTTTGAAAGATCATGATCTCTGCACTTCTGGAGAGCCGCGGCTGATCACGGGACTGGATTCCAAATCTGAGAGCTAGAACGGTGACGTCACTCATGATGAAACTTTGCTTGTGAATATCTCCCAAACCATAAAGGTTTGTGAGATAAGAAATATCATTTTTAATGTTTTTTAAGGGCTACAATATAAAATAAAATAATTTTCAAGTATTACTATCCTTTTAACGGTAAGAAAAAATATTGAAGAGCAGATTTTTTTTTTTTTTTTTAATGTATTTTTGCCAGGAAGCATACATTGAAATTGTCTCTTGTTTTCCAGTGTAATTACACTACTCATCTTTGTGATATGTTTACATTTGCTAATCCTCGAATCTTGCCTGGTTTATAACCACTTCTCTGGAAAGCTACCTATAATCTCTTCTTATCTGCCAGCATCTCACTTATTCCACACTACCTGAAGAGTATTCTCACTAGAGCCCTCCCCACTTACCATGATCTCCACTACACTGCCAGCAACTCGCTGACAATTTCAAACTTCAAGAAAGAATCACTGAATATTCCTTCTTCTACAGAGTTATAAAAGCCCAGAGTAACTTACCCAAAACAATCAAATCTTCTGCCAGTTTAAAATCCCTCAAAATAACTGCTCCTATGCCACTGTAAAATCATTTTTATTTTATTTTGTTTTTGCTTCATGTATAAATGTGTAACTTTGGATCGTAAATGTTCTTCAGCACTAAACCGAGAGAAGTCTTAATGTATTCTTCATGGTAGAACACTTTCTAAATAAATATTTTACTATACTCCTTCTTATGGCAGCATACGCAGGGCCACATGTACAAACAGACTGGAACAATTTAAGACCAAACCAACTGCACCATAGGTGACAAATAAGATTTTCCAAACTTCCCAGTGTTTTCTCAACAGAGTGTAATTGCTGGGATTTCTGCATACTACCCCAGTGCTGTCAGAGTGGCTTCTACCAGCTGTTTTGATAACTAAACAAAGCATCTTTCTGGGAAGCTTCATTTGAAGTAGTGTTGCCTCCACAGAAGGTAATGGCTGGAACATTAAAGTCTATAAAGCCTATGTTTTCAACCTGAAAAAATGCAGCAAAACACTTAAAAGGAATACTAACTCCTAAAAATGAACTTGGCTTACATATACTTAACTGCAAAACTGTATATCATTCTAGCATCTGTAAAACTCCTCTATTTGTTTTCTAAGGCCTAAAATCTACTCATACATCTGGTCTGAGGGAGCAGCCATTCCATGTACCACAGCAATCTTGAGGTGATTGTCCAGGGTTGTTGGTAAATGGGTTGAGATAAGATAACAGATTTTCTGAATACAAGATCAGTGGGAAATAATCACAAAAATTAACAGATATTAGCTCTTACTTCTCTCAGCACAAGGAAAATTAATTAAATGCTCTCAGATAAGGACAGTTTACACTTAAAAAAACAAGTTTATGATTAAATACATAAAAGTGATGTTACATATGAGTAATAAATGTTTATGTTTTTAGACTGTAAGATCCTTGGTGCAGGGACATCTCTCCTATTGTTTCTATGAACGTGGCACTTATTCCCTCTTATTTATTGTAACACACGTCTATTGTAAGGTGCTGCATACACTGTGTGGCACCATATAAATAAAATAAAGATATACATATATATGCTATCTGTAAGTGTGAAAATAGCACGTCCAGGTTCTATTGATTAAAGGGTCAGGAAATTCTTATTATAAACCCTTATTTTCCATTGTATGCATGGGCTGGAAATTCCCATTAGATGAGTAAGGAATAATGCTCTTCTACAAGTTTATTACTGGTTCGAATGGTAACTTTTCATCCCCTGACTAGTAATTGTTTCTCTGACTGGTAAAAATTCATATTTTTCCAGCTCATATGCTGCTGACTAAAACAAGGGTACCAAACAGATGTTGAATGTTTCAGTCATCAGGTAGTACCATGGAAAATTGCATGTTTTGTTAAAGGGATAGTAATGCCTGAAAATAACTTTATTTTATATTGCAGCCCTAAAAAAATCATAAAAAATGATATAAGTCTTATCTCCCAAACCTTTATGGTTTGGGAGATATTCAGAAGTAAAGTTTCCCCTGGAGTGACGTCATTGCTCTACCCTTCAGATTTGGGATCCGGTCGCCCGACCAGCAGTGCCTCTCCAGAAGTGCTGAGATCATGATCTTTAAAAAGAATTTCTTAATTGGAATGGTCTACAAAGTGTGCTTTCAAGCCAGGCACACTTTGTAGATCGTTCCAGTTAAGCAGTTCTTTTCAAAAAGATCGTGATCTCGCACTGCTAAAGAGCTGCCGGTTGCTATGTGGACGAATTCCAAATCTGTCCACTAGATGGCAGACTTGGCTGAAACAGCAAGGAAAAGTGAACAATACTTTATTTTACAAGTGAATATCTTCCAAACCATAAAGGTTTGGGAGATAAGACTTATATCATTTTTCATGATTTTTTTAGGGCTACAATATAAAATAAAGTTATTTTCAGGCATTACTATCCCTTTAAGAATTAGCTTTTTTTCTGGCCAGGTGGCTCTGTTTCTTTTGCTGTCTATGGAGATGTTTTGTTCACTGCCCTTTTAAGAAACCATTATAGATATGAGCTTGTAGCAGCAGGACATACTTTTCTTCAGAGTATTAAATCTGCTTGTGTTTGTTTGGTGCCCTTTTAGATTTCCTGGCTCAGCAATACGAGTGCTTAAGTCTGGCTGTTTACAGGACATGCTGCTGAAATCACTACAGACTGACCCTGTCTTCTGGGAAAGCCAAGGAAGATTTGATGGTGTGAAGAAACTAGCTGAAACTATAAACCAAAGAGGAAAGATTCTTCTGAAATATATAGAAGACAACAATATACCTCTTATACCTCCTCTATAACAATCACTTTGCAGGAGAGACTGGAATCAGATGGACTCTGTACACTTTGGACATTCAATGGGAACTAACACTAACATATACAATACTATCTATAACAGTGATTCTCAGCTTCTGTACTCCGGACACACCTGCAGGCCAGGTTTTAAGGATAGCGCTTCAGAGGTAGACTAGTCACAATGATACTGATTGCCCACCTATGATCACACAGGTACACTATAGCAAGGTTAGTGTTCAGGACATGGCGAAATGACTCACACAGAGGGGGGATGTTACCCTCCGTGTAGGTTTGCGATGGCAAGCCTAGCTCGGATGGAGCTGTTTGGTCGATCAACCCACGTCAGATATTTCTGAATAAAGGGATTTTAGATATAAATATATCATGAATGGCAGAAAGTAATATTAGTCACTGTCTAAAATAATGTACTTTAGATTAAAGTAGATATAAATATTAGGTTTTACTATGCCTTTAAGATCTGACCGTTTGTTGTATCCTGAGTGAGGACTAATGTTGGGAATCACTTATCTACAATAAAGCTGGTTTAATCTGTGTTAACCACTAGAAGGCAATATTAGTCAAAACTCTGCAGTCAGAAAAAGTTGTCCTGTTTCTGTTATTTTGGGCCTGGTTATCAGATGGAGGAGTTTTTTTTTTTTTTAATTATGTTTGGTTCACATATTGCAATTAAACTCCTTTGCAAATGTTTATGTCTGACCGGAGTGTTTTCTTTCTACTTAATTGATCTTCTGGGCCACGGGTAGACAACCTTCGACTAGGGTTGCCACCTTTTCTTCAAAAAAATACAGGCCAAGGCATTCCCTCCATAGACTTAACATTGGACAGAAGCCAATTTTTTTAAAATACCAGCTGGGTGGCAACCCTACCTTCGACTCTCCAGCTGTTGAGGATTGCAGCTCCCTTCCTTCCCATTCCCCAATCAGCCATTCACTGGCTGAGGATGATGGGAGTTTTAGTTCCAAATATTGAAAAGACAGAGGTTGTCTAGGCTCCCTATGTTCAAAAGGAAAATAGAGTAATTCTGGATAATACCAGCTGAGCCATAGCAGATAGTTTCAAACACATTGGAGACCTCTGTAGCATTCAGGGAGTTAAAAGCCCCATTTAAATCAATGGAAATTTGGGGAATGGTTTCTCTTATGGTGCAGCTGATTTTCTTAAATTCATATGGCCCTAGGGGTCATTTTAAGATACTGTGTGGGCCTTAGCAAAAATAAGGTTATAGGCCCCCTTAACCTTCTGGATACTTGAAAGGTCACCAAGAAAGCACTCAGGCTTACAATAGCACAATCTTACAAAAATTCCCAGAATCCTATACTGATTTAAAGGAAAAGTAATTCCCAATGCTGGCAGATGCTTCTGTTTAACATTAAACAGGACATTTTTCTGATAGCTTGACTTCAAGATTTTTGCTGCCATGTGTCACTGTTGATATATCCATCTATAGAAGGCGTGTGTCTGTGGCACTCAAGTTTTCACAGGCAGTAATAAAATTCTTCTGGAGGCTGTAGATTATTAGCTGTAAAATGGAAACAATTAGAAAAGGACTTTATTTTGTATGTTGCAACATGCTCTGTATACTGCCCAAACTGCATGAACTAAAAGCATGGTCCTACTCTTACAAACTGAAAATCCTTATACTTCTTGGATCTTGGCTGAGCACTTAAATAAAGATACTGCCATTGACTTTCAAAAATGCTTGTGCTTTAGAAAAGACTGAACAAAGAGAAGAAGATTACATAAATGTATTAAATGTACATTTATCCCAATAGTGAAATTGCCACACAAAACAACAAAAATGAACTGTTTTGTTCATTGTTTAAAGGGATAGTAATACTTAAAATGTAAAAAAAATATCTTGTAGGGTTTATCCCCCTGAGTAAAACAAGGGTACTCCCACTGCTGAAATGTGTTTTATTCAAAAGTTATTACAGCTCAAAGTTGAATTTTTTAGGTGCAATATCACAGTGGCCTGAAATTGTACAGTGGCGCTGTTGCTACACCATCCTATGAACAACTCTGGTCCCGGGACCATTAATCTCCATAGGATGGTGTAGCAACAGCGCCACTGTACAATTTCAGGCCACTGTGATATTGCACCTAAAAAATTCAACTTTGAGCTGTAATAACTTTTGATTATAACACATTTCAGCAGTGGGAGTACCCTTGTTTTACTCAGGGGGACAAACCCTACAACATAATTTTTTACATTTTAAGTATTAATATCCCTTTAACTCAGATTCACTAAAAATGCAAGTTTATGATGCAATAACTTTTGAATGAACCATCTCCCAGCTGTAGTTGTATCCTCGTATGTCCTACAACATACACGTTTTTATAATAATTATATATTGCCCCTTTTAGCCTGAATACTGAGTGACTGTCCTCTCCTCATTCTACATCATCACACTTACCTGTGAAATGCAAATAGGATTTTATTATTACAATTTGAACCTCTTAGATGCTAGTGCTTTATGAAGCTATGCATTGTAGATCTCTCTGGCATGCAGGGGTTTAATGCTCTTTAGTGTGCTACTGTTTTTTTTTTCTAATATTGTGGTTCTTGCTTTAAGCACTCCATTTTGTAAGCCTCTCTGCAGGGATATTGGGGCAATCCAACTGAACCATAGGGAACAAATACAAATTTAAATCAACTGATTTTTTTTTTGTTTGTCTTCTGTGGTACAGTTGGTTCATTCCAGTTCCTCTTTGTGCGCCAGCTTCTTTAAGTATAAAATAAATGTGCAATGTATTGTTTTAACTCCTTAAGAACCCAAGGGGTGTGCAATGCATTGCAAAGCAAAGGATTAACCCCCCCCCCAATCTTTAAGGCATTAAAGGTACAGTCTCTCCTAAAACCACTGGCATTTTGATCTGTGCAATCTGTGTTTGTTGTATGAAATACAGAAATGTGCATGTACATCTTATTAAATTTACTTTGTACACATGGAGTCTTATGTATCAATGCGAACATGAGCAATTATGGAGCAAACCACCAGCATCACAGGGAGAAATAAAAGCTCAGGCAACACTGAATTCCAATAGTAATGGACTCACCAGAGAATAGACAAAGTTCCGTCTCGGATTTCCAATCCTTTTTATAATATCTCCACTACGTGTGACACACGTAAAAAAAACTTGTTACACCATCACATCTAAAACTCTACTACAAAAAAAGGACCCTGTGAACATAGCCTATATCCCAGCATATTTTATAAATATCCTATTGCTGTGTGGTGCTGTTTTCTATTTAATATCAATAACAATTTTTTTACTTACTTCATTCCCTTCTTTATTCTTTTTAGTGCAATGAGTCCAAAGTTTTTGATGTCAATTTTTGTCTGAGCAGGGGCATTTGAATACATGGGTACACCTGTTGTTTGTCTTCTGTTTCACCTTGGGTTCCCAACAGGCACAATTTTACAGAATAGAACCTGTATAATCCTGTAGATAGATGGCCAGGGAAAAGTTCTAGGTGAACAATACATGCATTTGGCAGATTTTCTCACAGACAGGAAGGAAAGAAAAGGATGACCGGAGAAGGATGGAGAAAGGAGGAACTGGTGCCCTAGGTGTGTACCCAAACTGTTGGGGGTAACGAAAGTCATGTGTCTTCTTAGGAAGAAAGGAACTCTTTATGAGTAACTTGAGACAGTAAAGTACTCTTGCCCTCTGTGGCATGGATGATAACCTTCTCCAGCTCAGGGCCAAATCATTGTTTGCCCAAAAATGGAAGAGAAACCATTGTCAGTTATGCAAGTGAAAAGCACTCAGTCAATCCAAACAATACCGTTCATCAAAAATGTTATTAAAAAGTAATCATGTGTGTTTGTGTGTGTTTGTTTGTGTGTGTTTGTATGTGTGTGTTTGTGTCAGTTTGTATGTGTGTGTGTTTGTATGTGTGTGTATGTGTCTGTGTGTTTGTATGTGTGTCTATGTGTGTGTTTGTATGTGTGTGTTTGTGTGTGTATATTTGTGTGTGTGTATGTATGTGTGTGTGTGTATATTTGTGTGTGTGTATGTATGTGTGTGCGTGTGTATATTTGTGTGTGTGTATGTGTGTGTGTGTATATTTGTGTGTGTGTATGTGTGTGTGTATGTGTGAGTGTGCATGTGTGAGAAGCTCACTTGTTTGAGTAACAGAACTTGCTATTGAACAAAAAAGTAAAAGTAATGGTGAAAATTAACAGGCAAAAACTATATGTTAAGCATTTAAAGACCAGAGGTGTGTGCAACACATTGCTTCTAAATGCATTGCATACCCCTCTGGTCTTTTAAGGGTTAAATCTTATGCTATAGTTCTCACTCATATCAACAAAAGTTTGGACATTCTGGGTCTGAGAACTTTAATGCCACAACTCCCCCGTGCTTTGACTTTCATATGTCAAATTATTATATTCTCTATTATGTAATCAAGAAATACATGGGGACTGTTGATTAACCCCTTAAGGACCAGCGGTCCCAGGTGTGTGGTCCTTTAAGGACCAGATAGCTAAGTCTGATGTGCAGGCACACGTGACTGATCACATGTGCAGGCATGCCAAAAGTGGGACTGATAGTGATTGCTCTGGTCTTGGAGAGGTCAATTTCAGTCCCCGCTACTACTCTCAGTGCTCCCGCAGGATCGCTGTGACTAAAAAATATGTGACATGCCAGGACCGTCACTGGTCCTTTAGGCAAAAACAATGCACAATACACTGAACAGTCTTTCTATCAGTGCACCCTTGTTATTTGAGCAGTATTTCACCTAAACAGCACATTATAGCCTAAAATATGGCCTGTTAAAAACACAGTAAAGATGAATAATAGTAATGATAGTGATAAAAAGTCAACAACAAACACAAAAGAAAAGGTCGGTAACTGAGCTATGCTGGCCTGACACTGCTGGCAAACTCTGACCCTTTTAGATAAGGCCATTAACTCAAACCACTTTCACTACATGGCAGTAATGGCATTGGGGCCTGGATAAGGGTATAGGGCTAAGAAAAATCATGGGCACCGGAAGGCACACCTCTGGTCATTAAAAGGTTGAAATAGAATGCAGAAATCCCCCCCCCAAAAAAAACTGTGCAATCTCTCTATCATTACTATAAATGCAAATTTAAAATCAATATAAATGAACAACTTTTAACCCTTTGAGTACCAGAGTGGTGTTGAACAGACTGCTTTGTAGTGTTGGACACACCACTGGCTCTCAGACTACCTTTTTCATAACTAGCCTACTGTCCAGGATGACTCAGTCTCAGCACCAAATAAATTAACAGTGAAAGCAGGGAGAAAAAAACATTCTTATGATAAATGAAATGACGTGTATAATAAAGTTTGAACGTTAGCCAAATATGATAATTGGGTTTTCTTGCTCCATCTTGTGGTATGAGTTGAGAACTACAATGCAATGGGTATCGTGAGCAGTCTGTGTTGTTAATTTATGTATGTGGAACCCAGGGGGAGATGCAGTAAGGGGCGATGTGTAATGATCACATCGCCTTGGCAATGGAGACACCCATTGCCATATGCTCTAAGAATTAAGTATGCAAGTGGAAGGGGGGAGAATTTACTAGCATGGAGGGTTGTCGAACTGCTGGCAATGTGTAAGGGATGCCCTCCCTCACACATTGCAAGTGGTTCAACAACCCCAAAGCCTGAATGCATTATCTCTGCCATCCCAATTGTCCACTGAAGTAGTGGAGAGGATCTGCTCAGACTTCAGTACCAAAAACATCATTGCTCCTATAACCCTTTTAGTGCCATAGCAATCTCTCTAGCATCAAGGGAGTAAAAAAATAGCTTGTAAAAGGGTATAAAACTGGAGCAGGGACATTGAGATTGCTCTGACCACACCCACAATTCAGAATGTGGGTGTGGCATTCACAGCTGAGGCAACCCTCAAAATGTGGAGCTCTCAGCAGTTGCCTTCTCTGCCTATTGGGAAATCCATCCCTGAGCGGATGCCATCAGTGCAGCTTGACAAAGCATCTGCTCTCATGCACCATGGTGAAGCAGCTGCCTGCATCCGCTAACAGTGCCTAGAGAGGTGAGGGGATGCCAAAGGGGCAGCTTGGATAAGCATCCACTCACAATGCACCATACATTGAGACTTCCCTCATTTTCAGGTATGTCATGGAGAGATTTTACAATACAAAGTTACACATTTACATACAAATAGAAACAAAGAAAATATAAATTACTATAAACCATTTATGTACAGCTGAATTATACTTTTTATATACAAAATGTCTTTTTTAGAGATTTTAAACTGGCATAAGATTTGATCTTTTTGGGTAGGACATTCTAGGCTTTCGGTGCTCTGTAGTAGAAGGTAGATTGACATGTTTGTTTATTGCTATTTGGAACAGTCAGTGAATGGCTGGCAGTAGAGAGGAAGATATAAGAAGTATGGAGAGCTGGAGTGAGTCTCCTGCTCAGGTAATGTGGTCACTTTCCAGAAAAGTGGTTATAATCTAGGGGAAAGGGCTACATCTCGAAATCAAGTATTAGCCAATTTAAATATTTTATCATATCACAATGATGGGTAGCGTAAGGAATAATACTGGAAAATAAAGAGGCATAATTAAATATACTGTTAAGTTTACACATATGAATTTGTGGTACAGAAACATATAATACATCGCTGTAATTGATGACTGACATTAACATCTGCTGCACAATACATGATGATATATTCATCAAATGGACAGAAGGAGACAAACTCAAACATTTTCATAAATCCTTCAACACATTTCAGCCATTTATTAAACTTAAAATGGATTTCTCTGCACAAGCAAAACAGTCACCAAGGGCAAAACTGCATTAATCTGTATACAGAAAACCCATAAACAGATGCAGGTAGCTATCTTCACAACTCCAGCTTCCACCCACCTCACACTAAACAAAGCATCATTCATAGCCAAATTATCAGATACCACCTCATATGCTCCACATATAATTATCTAAAGAATTACCACAATAATTATCTAAAAACATTCTCTGAATCATTCAGACAGAAAGTCTACAAAACAAGGACAATCACAGAGAAAACAACATCTGCACTGAGAATACCCTGTGATCATGTTTTACAATACAAAGAGATGTAAGGCAATACATGTATACCAGTAGTGTCTACATAAAACCTCACACTAGAAGAAATGTACGGCATTGTTTAAACAGCTACAGCCTCTTCTAACAGAGGATGTGGCGTTAAAGCGGAACTATCAACATCATAACATTGCCACCCATTCTATTACTAATATTGCAATAGGCAAAGGCATACTTCTATTATATTCAATAAGTCAGCATTATTGAAGTAAACCAGCTTCTTCTGCAGCCACTGGCAGACAACAGCCCAGACATCTTAGAGGAAAGTTACCTCTGAGTCTGGCTGTCTGTCCTGTGCACTGCCCGAATTGGTGGTGACATTCGTTGGTTACCTTAAGGTAACAGAAGTTGCTGACGACGCAGGCGCACAGAGCTTCTCTTGTAAGCTCTGTGCCCTGGATGCCTGCAGAAGATGTTGGTTTTATTCAATAACGCTGACTTATTCAACATAATACAAGTATGCCTTTGCCTGTCGCTATATTAGTAATGGATTGGGGGGCAATGTTATGATATTGATAGCTCCTCTTTAAAAGACATTTTCACCCAACCTCCTATTATTGCATTCAGGCATCCACCAAATCTGAAACAAAAACTTGTTAATAGAAAACTTATCAATGAAAGGATAGACACTGATAGTGGGATCAAACATTGCAAAAAATCTTGCTGCAAACTATGTCAACAAATTTGTGAGAACAATAGGACACAACACAAAAGCAAGATATACAGCAGAGGTTCTCAACCCGTGCCCTCAGTGGCCACTAGCAGGCCAGGACTTAGGAATTTCCCTGCTGGAACACAAGTGTGTTGATCAGAGGCTCAGACATATTGATAAACTCACCTTTGCTCTTAAAAGGAAATTCTCAAATCCTGGCTTGTTAGTAGCCACTGAGGGCACGGGTTGAGAACCACTGATATACAGCATTAAAGGATTATATACATGTACATCAGCAAACGTTGTGTGTGTGTGTATATATATTGTGACATCCCAGGAATGGTGATAGAGGGTGTATCTATATCTCCTCAAATCCTGCAGGGTATCGACCCTGATTAGCTCACTGAAATAGAATTTATAGGTAACCTGGTGTACATTGCAAAACTATGTATTTTGGGTCAGTGCTCCACTCCACAGTTTCACAGTAACTGACATGTGTCAGGTGAGGAATCCACACTAGGAGTTCGATCACTCCCTATTCCTCACCCAGCTGCATCTGGTAATTAGTGCAGCAAGCAGTCATATACTTTACCCTGCACTGAGCCATGCTGTCTGTCCTCTTTTTGTCTGAGTTCCCAGAGAGGAAGGATTTAACCTCTAAAAGCATGCAAATTGTGGAGTTAACTTGTGCCTGCTGGACTGTGCTGTTGGATGTTTATCTCTTGAGCTGGTAATCTGACTAGTAATCTTAATACAGTCAGGAACTGATATGTTTAGTTAATGCTCTGTAGAGCAAGGATTTTGTTTTGTTTGTGAAGCTGCTGTCTCACCACTTGGATACAAATAAACAGACAAAGACTTGATTTAATCTCCTCATGTGTGTGAAGTGTCTCTGCAGTCTAGAAGGCTGATCCCAGTACAGAATGTAGAACATATTAAAATATACTTTTGTCACATAATTATACATATATATGATACGATGCACTGAATGTGAAACTGGATGTTACACTGGTGAAACCAGCATAAAACTTGTGTGATTTGTAGTTTATCAGTTTGTGTTTTCTTAAGCCACACATTACTTGGATGTTTCATTTTCAGGTTCATTATAATTTTGACTCGATAAAGGGAGACTGTTGCTCTTGAAAACTTTCCTGAATATTGAATGTCTTTCCAGTAAAAAAGGCATTATTACATAATAGTATCCTCATTCATTTGGCACCTACAGTACTTAACTAACATAGCTAACCTAAATTAATGCACAATACGTTTTCATACCAGGGTGTCTTATACAGGTTTTGTTTCTAACCAGAGCACATATGTGCGGATATTAATTTGTCACTATAAAAGCCAAACATGAGGTTATATATACCAATATATATGTAGTAGTTGACTGGGACCAAATTACTATTTGACTTTGTTACAATTCTTATTGTAGAATTTATGCCATTTGCACATTTTGCCAAATGCTATTGTGACCAGTTTGTCAGTGTTTACGAAAAGTTTGTTTGTAGTGATCCGTCTTGACTTCTGAGAACTCATCCTGTTATACTGCCTCAAGTTGTGACAATGTTTAATTTTTAGTGTAGATTATGGTGTTGGCTGCAACTCAGATGATTTTCAAACCGTGGGCAGATAAATAGTTAAATACAAGGGACCGAGAATGAGACCATGGGGAACTCCACATTTAACATGGAGTGGGAGGGACATGCTGTCAGCAGTAGACATATATTTTAAACAGTCAAGCACCTCACCAATGGCAAATAATCTCACAGGACCCCCAATATAATTAGTAATAGTTAAATAAAATGTCTTAAAGCAATACAATCAACTTACATTTATTAAAACAAACATCAATTTGGGGACCCAAAATTTGGTTAGTAAAATATAAAGATTATCTAAAATACATATTAAAAGCTAAACTGGGACTATAGTCTCCCTTATGTTTGGCTTCCACTGGCAGGCAGGGGTTGGGATGTGCATTGTGTCTTGTTCGAGGCATGTCTTCTTGCAACATCCCTTAGTTTTGTTCTGTTTTCTTCTGCTTTATTATTATTTCTTTATTTTTTGTTCACAATCACCATGTCTAAAGTGTTCACATAGCGTCCACTCTGCCCATAAATTCATGAGATCTCTGGTCCTTTCTTAAATGAACACATATATTATGCACATTATCCTATTATAGGAAACATGCCTGATGGCGAGAAAGGTAATGGCAACCAAAAAGTAATGGGCATGTGCATATTATAATGCTGTTTTCTTCTTTCACTCTTGGTGGGGTTTTAGTGTTCATTAGGAAAAATATGAAGTTCAAACTGTTGGTTCTCCGATTGAATAAGTATTTTTACTCTGTAACATTCAAAGTGTTGAGTATCCAATTTGCAATGTGTATACTCCACCATTTGAGCTGCAGGTTTTTTTTTTGTTTTTTTTTGTTGTTTTTTTTACGTTTTAAATGCGTTATTAGATAATAAACAGATACAATTACATTGATGCAGAGACAGTCATCAAGAATATCAGATAATGAAACAAGAAAAAAAAAAAATATCAGCGTTGTACAGTGAATTGGAAGCACTTGGGTGCACTGTAACATAGTATGGTAAACACGGTAATAGTCATCAAAATCCGTCATAAATGGAAAAATGAAACAACAATAAGCTGGCATACATAGAGAAAACAGAGAAGAGAAGAGAGAAAGAACAACAAAAAAAAAAAAAAAAAAAAAAAAAAAAGGGAAAGACGAGGGGAGGTAAGGGGAGGGGGGGGAGAGAGAGCGAATGTGGAGGTCAGCTCCCAAAAACACTCCAGATGATACCCTCGAAGGAAAGAGAGCACCAGCCGAAGCGAAAAAGGAAAGACAAAGAACTAGGATCCATCTAACCACGACACTGCAACACAAGTATCATAATTCAAATCGATATATTATGTGAGTTGCACCAGGGGGACCATATTTTAGCATAACCTGCACTTCTCCCCTGCAAATGCATAGTCATTTTCTCAAGGGTCAAGACATCTCCCACTTTCTGAATCCATGTATGAAGGGAGGGTGAAGCAGAAGACTTCCACAACAATGGAATGCACATCCTAGCCGCAGTAAAAAGATGGGAAAGAAGAGTTCTTAAAGAGCTAGATTGGCTAACATCTGATAATCCAAGGGATAGCAGGTACAAAGAGGGGGCAAAGGGAAGATCAATAGATAAAGACGAAGTAATCTCCCTATGAATCGCATCAACTCCTAGTTCCGACTCCCACTCAACGCGTTGCGTCTCCCAATTCCCCCTATCAGGTGTCAATAATGAATGTATCTTAGCCACGGGACGAAGAGAGGAGGGAGACACAGAGAGGGATGGAGAACAAAGAGATTCAAACTTAGTCAAAGGTCTTAACATGGAGACCTTGCTAGGATGAGAAGTCAAGAAATCATGAAGCTGGACATATGACCAGTAATCTGCAGAATGCAAATCCCATTTAAGCTGCAACCTATCAAATGGAAGGAGTGCCCCATCCTGTGATAAGTCAACAACCCGGAGAGCTCGTCCCTGTGTCCATCCAGCGAACTGCCCACCCGACTCACCCGGAGGGAAGTCCGGACACTGCGTTACCGAGAAGAGCGGGGATGGTATACTAGATAGGTCTCCAACTACAGAGTTCCAAACCCGAAAAAGAGGGGAAAGAATGGGATGCATACGGACCAGTCCAGGGCGATGCGCAGGTAAGTACCAGGGCAAGGAAGTCAAAGGAAGCGGCTGGCTCAGAGATTCTTGCATCAAAACCCAATCCTTCTGAGATGAGGAGCGAAACCAGTGAGGTATGGCACTGAGAACAACCGCCCTGTAGTAACGCGTTACGTCCGGAGCACCAAGTCCCCCACAACGTCTCGGCAAGGAGATATTAGTAAACCGAATACGTGCTGGCTTACCCCCCCAGAGAAAAGAGTTAAAAGACCGCTGCAGTGACTTAAGAAACGCACGGGGTAAAAATATAGGAAGAGCTTGAAATAAATACAACACCTTTGGTAAAATTACCGTCTTAAGTAGACTAATACGACAGAAAATCTTTTCAAATCAGAGTCTATGGACTTGGCCATGGGAACATAATTTAGACGAAAGACATCTGAAATAGAGGATGGTATGTGAACACCAAGGTAGGAGATCGACGTCGTGGCCCATGAGAAGGGCACCGCAGATCTTAGCAAACAGGCTTCATGTGGAGGGACCGTAAGATTTAAGACCTCCGTTTTAGATAGGTTAGCTTTAAAATTACTAACGGCACCAAAAGCCTTAAGCTCCGCTACCAGAGCTGGAAGAGAGGAGAGAGGATCAGACAAAGAGAAAATTAAATCGTCTGCAAATAATGCAATTTTATAGTCACGGGCACCCATCTGAATGCCTCTGATGACTGGGTTCTGCCTTACTCGGCACGCCAACGTCTCCATAACCATTATGAAAATAATGGGCGATAAAGGACAGCCCTGCCTAGTCCCATTGTGGATCAAAAAAGGCTGAGACAGAAAACCATTCACACAGACACGAGCAGAAGGGTTGCAGTACAGGGCCAAGACATAAGATCTATCCCAAACCCCTCCAAAGTCACCTTGATGAAACCCCAGTCCACTCTGTCAAAAGCCTTCTCAGCATCGACAGAAACTAGCAAAGAAGGGGACGGAAGCAATTGGGAGTGATGAATGAGATGAAGCACTTTTAATATGTTGTCCCGGGTCTCCCTCCCCGGTACAAAACCAGCCTGGTCTGTGTGAATAATCCTCGGCAATAAGGGACGAAGTCTATTAGCAAGCACTTTTGCATAGATCTTTAAATCAACATTTAATAAAGATAATGGCCTATAACTGGCACACTGCGAGGGATCTTTCCCCGCCTTGGCAATAAGCGTTATATGAGCTTCAGATAATAGAGGATGATCAGGCATAGAGTCCGGTAAGTCATTGAACATAGCAGTGAGTGAAGGCAAGAGGATATCCCTAAAGGTACGGTAAAACTGTAGGGGGAAACCATCCGGTCCCGGTGACTTCCCCATAGACATCTGCCCAATAGCCCTCCTAACTTCCTCTTGAGTGATATCCCCCTCCAAAGCCTCCATCTGGGAGGGAGTCAATTTAGGGAGTGATGAGGTAGCAATATATTGGTGCTGGGAGACAGATAGGTTGTCATCGGAAGGGGGATCCAAATTATAGAGTGATAGAAAGAAGGAGCGAAACTCCGAAGTAATGGAGGGAAGAGTGTGCACCACCCCTTGGGAAGTTGAATTAATACTATGAATGGGGGTGTGGGTGAGGTGACCTCTAGTCTGAAGAGACATCCAACGACCACCCTTATTCCCTTGCTCATAATGGAATCTGCGATTCCACAGATAGGATCTGTGTACCTGCGCTAAAAGAAGCGATTTAACTTTATTCCTACATTCCGTAACTTCCCGTAGAGAAGCATGAGAAGCGGACGATTGATGAGACCCCTCTAATCTCTTAAGATCCAGCAACAGAGAATTGAGTTGGGCACTAAGAAGTCTACGGCGCCGTGAAGTCAATTGAATACAATGTCCCCGGAGAACACATTTCAATGCTTCCCATAAAGTTGAAGGAGAAATATCTGGGGTACAATTAAACCGAAGATACTCCCCAAGCAAACCTTGTAACTTTTCCACTATTGTCGAGTCAGAGAGAAGAGAAGCATCTAACCTCCAACCCCTAGAAGGTGGTAGAGTCAGTGGGAGATCCACCACCACATCCACTAGCGCATGATCAGACCAGGTGATGGGGTGGATGGTAGCATTAGAGACATAATGTAAGTTATCCTGAGAGATAAATAAAATATCGATCCTGGAATAGGTTGAATGTGGAGCAGAATAAAAAGAATAACTACGCGAAAGTGGATTCAAAATCCTCCAAGCATCAATCAATGCATGTTCATGAAAAAGCCTACGTAAAGCTGCATAATGTGATGGGCGAAGGCTAGAAGTGCCTGATGAACAATCTAGACGAGGAGTCAAAACAGTGTTAAGGTCCCCACCAAAGAGTAATAGACCCTCCCTAAACGCTTGTAAATCCTGCAAAGACATACGAAGGAAAGGAAGCTGAGAAGCATTAGGGGCGTATACAGTAGCAAATGTAACCTTGAGAGCACCAAGAGTACCCTTAACAAAAACATACCGTCCATCCTTATCAAGTAGGGTATCAGTACACTTGAAAGCTAAAGAACGATGTAAGAAAATAGCAACTTCCTTTTGGAAGTGAATCTCCTGCACAAAACAAACCTGCCCATTGAGACGTGAACACTCCCTGAAAAGAAGTGAACGCTTCTGCGGTGTATTTAATCCCTTAACATTAAGGGATAAAACCTTAAGCTGCAAGGTCATGATCAGTCACAACGGGGATCCACTCGTTCTTATACATATGGAGCATTACCCCAGACATTCTCATCCATTGGGAGGGAGGCGGGCGGAAAGGGAAAAAGAAAAAAAAAAAAAACCAAGAGGCAGAGAAGCAAAACACAGGAACAAAGAAAGAAAGAAAAGAGAGAGAATAGCTGAGAGGATCCTCGAGCAAGAAAGACTCGCTGCGAGTATAGCCAGCAAACATAACAAAATAACCGCTAGCATGAACATTAGATCATCAAAAAACCGCCATAAGCGGAGAGGGGGGTAAAACCTCATAGACATAAGAAAACCATGAGGTAGTAGAGCCCTTACATACTGAATAAGAATATAAACACATGCAAGTAAGAGAGTGCATAACAATTGAACAAACATGAACAGGTAGGAGCATATACTGGTAATACATAAGAAACCCTGTAAAGGGGTACTGATCCCTGAGTGAACCCCCATTAAGGCACCTATAAGCTAATAAAGCCTCCAGTGATCTCCCTCTACCGACCCTGGCACCCGATTCCACAAGTGCCAAAGAGGGACAAGGGTTAAACCAATTAACCTACATAAGTCAGGGAGGAGAAGCACTCTCCCGCAGTGCCCGCCCCAGAGTGCTCCACCCGCAGGCCCCAAGGGGAAGCCGGCAGACGGGACACTCCAGGCCGCGAGACCCGGCAGAGGGACAACTCAACATGTCCTGAGAATAAAGCGAGCCGTACATCCATTAAAGAAAATACAAACTTAAAAACAGTAACCCACCACATCATAAATAACATAGCGTGTAGGGTCGCCATAACAAGGCGCCTCACAGGCAAATAGCCTATAGGTCGCTGCCGACCCCACAGCGGCCCCAGCCACAAAGGCACGAGGCACACCGCGGGCCCGCCCAGCAACCCATCTAACCCATAAAACATTTGAAACGGTATCCATATGTA
This sequence comes from Rhinophrynus dorsalis, assembly GCA_037306005.1. NCBI lineage: Eukaryota > Metazoa > Chordata > Amphibia > Anura > Rhinophrynidae > Rhinophrynus > Rhinophrynus dorsalis. The sequence goes on along the minus strand of CM074723.1, from coordinate 363,361,097 downwards.
AGATCACATTAGACAGTAACCCCCCTTTATAGATATATACCAACTCCAAAGGAACTGTCCGCAGTGTCCAAACTGTAATCCAACAGGTAAGTAAGGTATATGAAAAGTCTCAAGGCGAGCGGGAGTCTGATGGAGAAGAAGTGGCGGGGCGCTTATTTCTCGCCGGTACCTGTCTCCAATGATCCCAAGGAATCGAAAGGGTAGACGGCAGGGGTCGTTGAAGGCCTTCCACCACAATAGGGGAAATCACAGGACATCGGATCACCTCGCAAAGTCCCTGAATCTCCTCCGCCCGTCTGATGGTATGGGATCTACCCTCAAAGGTAACCGTCATGGAGAACGGGAATCCCCATCGATATGGAATCTGTTGCTTCCTGAGTTCATCCGCCAAAGGCTTGAACTGACGCCGCAGTTGCAAGGTCCGCAGGGATAGATCGTTGAACAGAGATACCTCAGCATTCTCATACTTAAGACATGGTAAGTCTCTCGCCTTTCTCATGATTAGATCTTTCTGGGCAAAGGAGTGGAGGCAGCAAATGACATTGCGTGCCCTGTCACCCTGTTGGTTCCTCGGCCTCAGCGCCCTGTAAGCTCTTTCAATCTCAATATCCGAGGGTGAGGGCAGTAGTAAGATGGAATTGAAGAGAGACTGCAATACCTCCACTAAGTTGCCAGCGGGGACCGACTCCGGTAGGCCCTTAATGCGTATGTTGGACCTGCGGCCTCTGTTCTCCAAATCATCCACGTGAGCTCTCAATAGATCAATAGTTTCATCTTGTAAAGTCACATAGCGGTGTAGATCCTCTTGTCTGGTAGCAAGAGAGTCCTGTGCAACCTCCAGATCCTGAACCCGGTCACCCAAATGATGAAGGTCAGAACGTAGCGAGTTTATGTCTGTCATAATAGAGTCGCGTAGGGCCGCCAACATCACCTCTAATTCGGACTTAGTCGGCAGAGGTTGTAAATCTTGTAGCGTAGCTGGCCTAGAGGCATTCTCAGGCCGATTCTCCTTCTCGGCGTCCTCCATTAAACACGCACTCAGCGTCCGCGACGTCAGCTGCCCCCCTTGGTCTCTCGCAGTCTCTGTCTCGAAATATGAACGAATCTGCGCCGAATTCTTCTTCTTCCCAGTCATGCTCACCCCCAATAGAGATTGAGGGGTAGAAGTAAGGCACTCTGCACTGCTACTGACAGCTGCATTTAACTATAAAAGCTTTTAGGGCTCCGGAGCAAGGAGACTACACGTCCGCCATCTTGCGAGTCCGGCCACGCCCCCCGAGCTGCAGGTTTTAACAGGATGTTGTGTATAATGTTCATTAGACACAAATGCCTACATCAGGGCTGTCCAAGCTCAGCCCTCAAGGGCCACCAACATGCCAGGATTTAAGGTTTTCCCTGATTAAGAACAGGAGATTTAATCAATGGCTCATTCGTTTTGACTGACTCCCCTGTGCTTAAGCAGGGAAAACCTTAAATCCTGGCCTGTTGGTGGCACTTGAGGAATGAACTTGAACAGCCCTGGCCTACATTACATGCCTGATAGAATTAGTGACTCATTAAACGATGCAATAGATAGATTGAGAACTCCTGCATATGCCTCTAATACTAATGGATGTGGAATGGGGGAAATCATAGAAACAGTAGATGCGGTGGAAATGTGGTATTATATGAAACCAAGCACTAGGAAGTATTTATGCTTCTCATGAACTAATCAATCTCAGTCTCATATAATTCTGTGTTGTCTCTAGGTCTCTGATTCCTTTTGTATATAGTCAGGGACTCAGTTGTGGTCTCCTTGGCCAAGTTCTTTGAGTCCAATTATATATCTGCTAACCCATTAATTACATGGGAAGCATTAAAAGATATGCAGATGGGACAGTTGATCTCAATGATTCCTGGCATTAAAACATTTCAGGGTACCAATAGAACACAATTAAAAGCCTAATACAGGATGCAGTGGTCAAATATATAGAGCATCAGACAGAATGAGGCATTTTTGTAATTGAAGTGGGCACAAAGGTACTTAGATATAGTTTTGGCAGACTGGACCCTGACTGGCACCATTACCCTTGCTTAGTACATATATTAATTTGGGGGATACAGCTAGAAAGCTCTTAATTATGTTGGCTAGAGATGTCTCAACAATTCCCCTGATTCTGGACATTAAACACCCAGATGTCACTTGCCAAATAACTCTTGGATGTAAATTAGTGTTTTATATTATTTTTTGACTCCCTATACACCAGCAAACTCTCTGTTAATAGAATGGAGATTGCTGACTGTCATATTGGGATCCTCTTTCCTAGACTAAGTGAGTTGAATAGTCAGGAGTAGGAGACCCCAAGTAAAGAAAAATTAGACCTGGCAATTTTCTCTGTCCAATAAAAAGGTTCCAGGCCCAGTCGACTACTCAGCAGAATGGTTAAAGCTTCTTTCCCCCAGTCTGTGCACACAGTTGCTGCACACATATAATACTATGTTTTTCTATGGCATACATATGTCCCAACTTTGTGTTCTATCTTATATGCAGCATGTACACATAACAATCAGAAGTAACAATGACAGTCTTGCAATATACTACTACTTTTTCCCAGACCCCCCTTATGATTACTAGATATATTTGGTAAAGAGAGCTTATCAAGAAAGGTTCCAGTCAGCCCGTATCTCTGTGTTTGCTCATGTAGATGTTGGCACATCCTCCACGTGGTTGTCAATTAATGTTCAGTTTCATGGGTTATAGACCTCTTTTTGGTGCACTCTATGTGTTTCGACGCACAAAGGCCTCTTCTTCAGAAGTCTTTGTGGCCAATCTGACTACTGGTGACATGGTTATCAAATTTTATGTAGAATCTGTAAGCAACATATATGATTAGCTAATATATTGAAATGGTGATACAGTTTACAAACAACTCCATTACACATTTACAGATTTGCAAGTAGTATGCTTATGTACTTAAATATTTCTAATTTGAACTAGAAAATATCATAAGAAAAAAGAATCATTGACTGGGGCCCCCAAAATTTTAAATTATAAACCTACTGGCAAAGCAAAATACATGAGATGCAGAATGGTGTTCCCATTTCTGGGAGAGAATATTGGGTTTCGGAAATGAGCAGGTGCTTACAGAAGTAGTGACAAGTGATGAGAATATTCATAGCAAATTAAATTATAGAAACAAGAGAGGATACATGAATAGGATAAAGGGCTATTATTGGTAGGGCAGCTACACACATAAGACGCATAATGCAGTCCCCATTGGTTAGGAGAGTATATTGGGTTTGGGAAGTGAGAAAGTGCTTGCAGAAGTAGGAACAAGGGATAAAAATATTCAAAACAACAAAAGAAGTAAAAGAAACAAGAGAAGGTAAATGAACAGAACTGATTACTGACTAATAAGAAGGATATTAGCACCCCGCCACATATGGAGGAGGTAGATGTTAATATTTACATACAAGCAGGCAGTGGTCTTCTCAAGAATTATCTAACAAACATCCCATATGAAAGGACTTCTTGGAGCAGGAAAAGACCTTAGGAGTAGAACTCTAGAAAAAGAATATCAACATTTGGCATTGGATCAAGTAAAACAACTAGACAGTTGAGCTATTGAATCCATTGAAAGGAAAGGAGAAATATAAGGAAGAACAGACTTTTTATTTGTAACTAGCTATAATAATGCAGCAGGAAAATAAATGGAATTGTGAGGAAACACTGGAGCATTCTACCAGGTGATAAACATTTAATTCCCATCCATTTCAGGAAACCAGACATAATATACAAGGAATTGTGGGATCTCAAAAATAAGTACCACCTAGACAACTAAGGAGTTCCAAGATAAAGAATGTTGTGACTAGGGTGATAGATTGAAGTAAAGTTAGAGGGAATTATAAGTGTGGTCATAATCAATGCATTACTTATGATTTTATCAGTACCAAAACAAACAATTACAGTTCAGCTATCGCAGGTGACTCATTTTCTATAGAAGACTACTACAAGTGCACCTGTGACTTTGTTATATACCTGTTCCAGTGTTCATGTTAAAACAATATGGAACACATCAGTAGAGTGTTCAAAGAGAGATTCCTTGAATATCATTGGAAGACCATAATGCTTCCATCTAGAACAGTGCAGCTATCTAAAATTGACACAGGATACTATCCCAAAGTGAAACTTTCAGGATATTCAGACTACAGAGCATGGCCCCAGGTGGCTTCATTGAAGATATGAACCTACGGTGTTCTTGAATTCTGAAAGAACTTACAATTCTTGAGTCCAGACCCCATTACTAGCCAAGCTTATTAGCTCTCTGAATGATCCACATGAAAAATGTACATGTTCAACAGGATGTTTTCCCTTCACATGTTGTGCTCTGTTCTCCCACTGTATGCCATCATTTATATGAGCCCATTTTGACCAATAATTATTTAGTAATTTAATAGGATCACAGGATTCTGTACATGTGGGTTCATAACTTTATGGAATTAGGGATAGGGCGCTAACTTGCCAGGTATAATATGATCCCCTGTAGGTTGGGATCACAGTGGCTCTCAACCAGTGGTTTTCAACCAAGGTACTGTGCAGGCACATGCACACATAGACACCAAGGGAGGCTTGAGCACCTGCCCTTTTTGTCCAAATTGCCCTCATGCTCTTTTAACAAAAAAAAAAAAAAGTTGCCTTGCCACCCACACTAACCCCCCCCCCCCCATCGCCCAGTCAGGTCTGTGCCTCCTTCAGGACAGACCTGTAGATGCTGCACTCTTTCGTTGTCTCTTTAGTATTACAGTGCGCTGGGAGATTATGTAATCTCCCAGCGCTCTGCATGAAGAGAAGACTGTGCGGGAGCTCCAGCAGCTACCACCAAGAAAGAGGTAGGAAATGGACACTGGGGGGGCAATGTGGAAATGATGAGGCAATATGGATCTGATGGGGGGCAAGATGGAGATGATGGCAATGTAGAGATGATGGGGCAATGTATGTGAGGGTAAACTGGAGCTGATGGCAATATGGAACTGATGAGGGGCAATATGGAGATGAAGGGGGAAATGTGAGGGCAAGTTGGAGCTGATGGGGACAATATGGAGTTGATGGGGGCAATATGGAGATGATGGGGGCAATGTGAGGGTAAGTTGGAGCTGATGGGGCAATATGGATGATTGGGACAATCTGAGGGTACGTTGGAGGTGATGGGGCAATATGGAGCTGATGGGAGCAATATGGAGCTGACAGGGGACAGTATAAGGGCAATATGGAGATGATGGGGGCAATGTGGAGATTAGGAGCATTGTGGAGGTGTCCAGTGGAGATTGCCAATGGGGGGGGGTGCTACAGGCTCCTTAGATGCAAATTTGTTTCTTTTTTTAAAATATACATTTTGAATAAATAATTATGAGAAGTGCCCTTTTTTCATTTGAGCCCCTGCCCCTCAAAATGTCTGTGCTCGTCTCTGGCACTGTGCAGTGCCTTGGGAACTAGCTAAGGGTGCCACAGTGTTCCTACTGTGATTGATAAAAGTGGGAATCTTGTGTTTCAAAGGAATATTCATAGAAAGTATTATGTATAATATGCTATTTTTTGTCATTCTGGTCGAGAGCTCTAGGAATAACTATATACCTTTTTGTATGTGTACCCTTCATAATACCCTTGACAGGTGACTTATAAAACTTAAGTGTGCCTTGAGAAATCCAGACTATGTGTTAGAGGTGCCTTGATCCAAAAAAAGATTGAGAACCACTGTTCTAGCCAATAATATTGTTCATTATCAGATCACTGGTTGCTTTAAATGTCTGTTCCATTCTGCATCTCGTGTATGTATATTCCCTGGTGGGTTTATAAATGTATTCTTTGCAGACCCCAGTCAATGTTTCTTTTTCATTATGTAATTTACCATTTCCATCAGTTACCACAAACAGCCAAGTGGAAAAGATGCCATCATCTACAGAAGCATAACACCAGGATCCAGGCCAACTGTTTACTTTCTTATAAGCGATCTTAACCCTTAGAGCGCCAGAGGAGTACACAACACATTGCTCTGCAGTGCGTTGCGTACCCCTCTGGCGCTCAAAGGGTTAACTAAAGCTATATCTATATATATACATATATATATATATATATATATATATATATATATATATATATATATATATATAAACAACCAAATCTGCGCTCCTCTATAGGCTGTGAATAATGTGTGCCCTGTAATGGGCATATATAATAATCCTTAGTAAATCTAAGTAAAATAAGTGAGAATTTCGTCCCACAAATTGGCCAATCCGTGTGTAAGCTTACCAACCACGCCAAGGTATCTCACCTTATGGTAGGTCCTACTCTAATACACCAACAAATACTATCTAAATTAAAAATCCCTGAAGAAAGATGTTATTTTGAAACACGTCGGAGGGGACCCTTTAAATGGTATTTTGATGTTTTTATTATTATTTGTGGGTCCCAGTGTAGTGCAATTAAAAAACAGCAGACATACAATAAAATAAAAAAAGGTGTAGATGAAGGACTTACCTGGTGCAGGGCCCTTATGGGACTGTATATATACTAGTATGGAAGCCCGTATACACGGACTAAAGTGCACCCAGCTGCCCTGAATCAAAGACATGACGTGAGCCGTCTGGAGCAGAGCAGCGCGTTCAGCGAATCTCGCCAAACGTGCGGATCCTTAGCGGGGAGCTCCAGACAGCTCACATCGAAGCTCCCTGTGTGCGAAACCACACATGCACAGTAAAGACTCTCTACTGCGCATGTGCGGTTATGGCTCACAGTGAGCGACGCATACTACCACTTTATGTTATAGGATATATATATATATATATATATATATTTACATTTATTTAAATAAATATAACTCTTTGCAAGCATATTTATAAGATTATTCATTTTCTTTTCTTTTTTTTTCCTTTTGGAATATATTTTCAAGAAACCAATTAATTGTACTGTATATCCTTTTATTTGCAACATACATTTCTAAAAACCAATACATTAATGTTCCTTAACAAATACACATATATTAATTACAAGTACAAAGAGGGCAGACTGTGCTGTTCACAGATGTTATTTGAAACAACCTTTCCTGCTGTCTATTTTTGACAACACAGATTCTGTTAAGTTGCATTGCAGGGTGGATATTTGGTTATGAAACAAAGACTCATGATTACCCCCCCACACCACCACCACAACCACTAAAAAAAAGCCTGTGTCCCAATTTCAGTCACTATTTTGTTGCCTTGTTGGTTCTGTTTGCTTTCTCTTTCACCATTCAGTTTCAGTATCATACACCTTATATACTATTGTTATCATATGTCCCTCTTCTTTAGGTCTTACACAAGTAGTTTCACAGGTATATCACTGTCGGATTCACTTTTGACTGGCTGTATTTTGCTAGTATCTCATGCTTCATAGCAATATAAGTATTATAAGCATTAGGTTTTATTATATGCATTCACACACTTTATAGTTTTTTCTACTTCATACCCATCTTTTTGTGATATACTGGTATATGTTTATTAATATTTAAGTAATACAGTATTCCTTAATAATACAAAGTTTGAGTAGAGGTCTTGTTTACACAAACTGTTAAGATTCATGTTTGGTTAGAGGAAATCAGGGCTAAATATATAATACCCTTCCCCTAATTAAAGGGACACTAATGTCCCATAAAAATTCTTCTACTTTTGTAAACGTTAAAAAAAATAAATTATTTGCAGAAAATCCCATCTCTCAAACCGCTATGTATTGAAAGTTCCTCCCTCCTTTCTCCTGACATCAGAGCTGTGCTGGCAGCAGAAGATCCTAGTCCGGGGAACAGCGGACAGCTCTGCAGAAGAGCCGAAATTGCATTATTTAAAAATAATTACTTCATTGGAAAGGTCTACAAAGCGTGCCTGGCCTGCAAGCACACTTTGTAGACTGTTCCAATGAAATAGTTCTTTTTAAATAACATGATTTTGGCTCTGCTGAAGAGCTTCTTCGAGACGGCCGACTCAAATCTCCTGCTGTCACCTTTACAGCTGACATCGGGATAGGGGGAGGGAGGGGGTAACTTTCAATTCGAATAACTCTCAAACCATAGTGGTTTGAGAGATAGGATTTGTGGCACATAGTTTATTTTTTAACCTCTACAAAACTAGAAGAATTTTTTATGTGACATCACTGTCCCTTTAAGGCTGTGCATTTGTAATGATGCTACTGACAGAGGTTGGAGTGGTGGTGATTATCTTGTAATCTGATATTTAACGTGCGTTTATTTATATTTTTTACTTGTAGTTGGTCTGTAAATATGGCCCTATGTTTTGAACTGTGTCAGAGTAAATATGGCACTGGAGAAAGGCATTTTAAATGCTGCCTGGGACTTTAAGATTAAACTGAACCATAAAAAAGAGAAGACTGATGGACTTGATATTTGTATACAATAAAATATTCAGTTCTAAAAGAATAGTTTTGTCTATATATATATATATATATATATATATATATACTGTATGTATAATGCATCTTAAATCAGGTATCTTTTTTTAATTACCAGTTAAAGACTCATATTTAAAACTATACTATGAACAGACATATAAAACACAACAGCAAAAAAATCAGTTATTTTAAAGATATTTAATTTTGCAAATGGCTTTCTTCAGTGAACAGAATCTATTGAATCTTGGACCAGCTGTAGATGATATGCATGAGTGAACACTGCACAAATATGGATAAGTACATAGACACCAAAATTAATTTAGTCCACAAATTAGATTCCCATGACAAAGGAAGATAAATGGTCTCTGCCAGAAGCAACTCTCTATACTGAGGTACAATGTGGAGAACTGTATTGGATGTATATATGTATGTATGGATGTGTTTATATACTGCAGAAGAACAAAGATGAACACTTAACCTATAAGAGTTTCCATCAGATGACTAAGTAAAAATTAAACAAAATAATTTAGGACTTAAAGGGATGGTAATGTCCAAAAGTAAATGTATATTATTCATTTTTTATAATGAATAATATGTTCTGAAAACCCCTTACCTTCATATTTTGCTTGAAAATCCACATAAAAGTTCCCCTCCAGCCAGTCTGCAGAACATCATGCTGACTTCCCTCAGACCAGAAAGCTGGACCTAATGGATTGCAGTGAGGGATAACATTGTATCATCGTAAGGAAAAACCTGCCCTCAATCGTCAAGAGGGGCAGGGTTCTTCTTACACTGACAGACACAATATTGTCGCTCCTTGTGATATGTCTGGTTAAAGGGGGACTACCACCCCACATAAAGTTTCACGTGAAGAATTACCCATCTGGCGACTATCTGATTAATAGTAGTAGTTGCCAGAATAATTACCGCCTTATAGAGAATTCCTACTGCTCCCAAGACTGATGACCAGGAAACAGTGCAGACATCTTTGCACAGAGACGTCTGCGTGCCTGCGCCATCAGTCCAAGTCTGCTCTACAAGGCATTACTTGATACCTTAAGGTACCGGAAGGGACTGATTCTTCTAAAGCACTGTTTCCTGTCCGTCAGGAGCAGTAGGAATTGTCTATAAGGAGGTAATGATTCTGGCGACTAGTACTATTGAGCAGCTAATGACCAGATGGGTAACTCTTCTGGGGAAACTTTATTTGGGGTGGTAGTTCCCCTTTAAGCGACCCGCTTTCAGATATAAGGGAAGTCAGTATGAAATGCTGAAAAGGGGCGGAAGGAGGAAACTTTAATTGGATTTTCAAGCCAAATATGAAGGTAAGGGAGTTTCAGAGCTTAGTATTCATTATAAAAAAGTATATAGAATAATCGGATTTGCATTTATTTTTGGACATTATGATCTCTTTAATTCATCAAGCTGTAGTAAAAGCAGCATATCAAGTATTTATGAGTTCTATTATACATTGTATTTCCATGCCTTGCTTATGTGAGATGGGGATTTACAACAAAATTATGGAGTAAAGGCGATCATTTTGGTGATACACACCCATACATATAAATGGCCTGATTCATCATGTTAAATAAAATCAATTCTGGAGCAAACCAGCTGCAGCACAGGGGGACAAGAACATTAAAGTGACTTTAAAAAGGGCTTTGAAACCACTTGAATGTGAGTGCTGTTTCCACTCTAGCATTGTGGTACAATTGGTATTCTTAATTGCACCTCTTTATCTTGATGAATAGGGTGAACAGCTTGTGTGTGTGTGGAATCCACCAGCAGGAACTGGCCAATGGGAACAATAGATCTATCTGACACTCACTTATTGATGTATAAGAGAGTGTCTGGTATGATCAGGCCATTGATGTATGTACAGGGAAATCATAGGCTTTCCTTCTGCATTCAGCCATTCACTGGTTGCTGAATAGACCCCTTAGTATCAAAAAGTAACAACAAATTAACACTTTCAGTGCCAGAGACATATGAGATACATTGCAAAGCAATGAGTTGCATACTGCTCTGACACTCAAAGTGGTTAAGTTTCGTGCATTGCTATAGAATCTTGATCTGTTCTTACACGTTTCGTTTTCATAATTATTCTCAAACAATTTGAGGGGGTACACCAGTAATATTCATCCCATCTTTGGATGGTGGTTATTTATAAAATTCCATAAATAAACACAGTGCTTTACAGTAACAGGATCCTATGCAAAACAAAAAAGAAAAGTGGAGTGATTCTGGAGCAAACCAACTGTACCATAGGGGAGAAATATAATTTGACAGAACATCATCACTTGTGAACCAGGGGCCCTTTTGGTTTGGGGGGGCCTGAACTGGGAGCAGCCATTTGCCCATAAAGAAGCATGGGCCAAACTACAAAATGGAGAAGGGTGGCGGACGGACTCCAAGGTGGCACCGAGCCTGAGACTATAATACAGATTGGAGGTGGGGCAGTGGCTACATGGTACAGCATCTGGAGACTGGGAGTCAAATGTCCTATTGCCTCACCCACTGTGTGCTGTCTTATTGTTTATATTCAAAGTTGGTTTCCTGGGGTTATGTGTTTTCATTGGTTGCTTTGTGAAACTGATTGTATTATGTCAGTTACTGATGTAAATGTAATTACCTTAGCAGATCTGATAGAGGACTGTGTGTTTGTATTCTATTGTGTGTTACCGTAATTAAGTCTCAGTAAAATTGGGGGGTTTGCGAATCTCATATGCTATTGTTTGACTGTGTTCACAGACATATATATAAACCCTGTGTGTGTGTGTCCAAATAAGGGAGTTCCTGTTTTTACCTCAAGCATCATGTGTCGTCTGATGTTCTTGGGGAAAAGGTGTTAGCGGACCAAATCTTCGAGATTGGGCTGACATTGGTGGGTGTGCCCAGTCGTGGCACAGGGGACCCATCACGTTGGTGGCAATCGGTGGGATCTGCTTCTTCCATTTCAAAATGGATCCAAACCACAATGGAGAAGTTAAATTGTTCCCTGGCGAGGAAGAGCTATGGAGAGCGAATGGCTGACGCAACGCCTGGATACAGGGCGGTGTTGAGAGGAGCAGAAGAAAGGTATCACAGCAGAGTGCAGAGAAGGTTGGCAGTCTATGGATCCATATGAGGCAGCCGTCCGAGTAACGAGTAACGAGGCATGAGGTGCGGAAACAGACCACCCGGTATAAGGAGATTCGGATGTTGGAAATGCTGGGAGCGGATACCTCTGATTGGGAAGCTCCAGTGTGGGTCTTTGAACGCAGAGTTGAAGTTGCCCTTGCAGTGATAGGAGGGTTGGTTCCAGAGGAGAAGTGCCTGGAGTGAAGAGCCTTGATTAGGCTGAAGATGTGGGAAGATGCCTGCGAGGTGTGGTACAGACACGAGGCAAAGTCCTGCCTCCCCAGAACACCACTTCAGGGGACCAGGTCAAATTGCGGCTCCACGTCCTCGGGGATCAACCCACAAACAGAAAAGCAACTGAGTTGCGATACTACTGGGAAATGAGAGGGAGCTCGAGGCACGATATCGGGCATTATATTGGTTTGTGAACCAGCAGTGGAGCTCGGGGACAAACTTTTCCCCAGAAAGTGACGACCTCAGCAGCCATGACCTACTAGGGGAGGCATTTGCAGAAACAGGAGACTTTGGCAGTCCTGATGGGTATAGGTTCTGGCACATCCAGGCCAAGAGTCAGGAGAGACTGGCACCCTCGGAGGTACTAGCCTTGGAGCTGGATCTCTAGTGTACCTGGAGTGGTACCTCGAGTTCAACTGTCTAGAACTGTTTGAGCATAACCTCTCCCTGTCACTGGAGTCCATGGAAGCAGGAGACGAGACACCTGAAACCGATGGTGCAGATGGGACCGGGGTCTCTGTAACTGGAGAGCAGGGAGGATGGGTGGCTGACTCAGACCTGCAACACCCCGGCCAAGCGACCCTAGCCACGGTACCACCTACCCCACAACCAGCTCCAAAAATAGCAGATTGGATAGACTGGTCCTGGGAAGACATCAAGCCAGCAGGTGTGAATGGGACCAAGGTCTCCACACCTACCCCACAAGGATGCGGGGCAGCTGGCCCAGATTCCAAATCCCTTAATGAAGGAGCTGCAGCTGGTCCGTTACCCCTCCAAGCAACTGGATGTACATCATCAGGGGGAGCCGGAGGAGACACTCCCAGCTCTGCCAGGCCTCGGGCAGCAGAAGGCTCCAGAGAAGGTGGAGCTACCTGATGTTCGTGGTGCAGTGTATGTGACTGCAGTACCCACTGGCAACACCCCAGCAGAAGAACTGGCTTCGGGGCAGAACTCCTCTGGCCTCTGCTCATCAAGTACCGATGGCCATGCGAGTGGGGGAGATCCGACTGAAGCGCAGGCAGCCAGGCAGAGTACCACTGATTTCTGCCCTCCCTCCATGACAGTTCCAGAAGAAAAAAATTGTACAGATCCAGGCCTGGGGGACTGTTGCCCAATACAAGTGGAGGAGACTGTGGTCGCCTCCTGGAGTCCCCGGAAATGCCGAACAGCCAGCCCTGAGCCAACTGGGCCTGTGCCTTTTGTTGATTGTGGGTGGGTGATTGGAGAAAGATTTGTGCCTGCTGAGAGGCCTGAGAAGGCTGGAGGTGGTATGGAGGCTGGAAAGGGACAGCCGCATGGCCCAGACAATGTAAACCCCTTGGCCCTCCTGTTAGGGGTATCAGAGACTCCAACCCACCCAGTACAAGTAAGTGGTTCCCCATGCCTGCTGATGGAGCTAAAACTGCTGACCTACTGGAGAGATGTGGAGGCCGGGCCTCCTCTACCCCAGAAGACTGCCATGAGCCCACGCTCCAAAGGTGGGCCACCTACCCATAGAGAGCGATCACGCCGGGTCTGCCGGATTTGATCTGGGGGGAGATATGTGAAGGAACACTGTCATTGTGATCCAGGGACCCTTTGGGTTTGGGGGGGCCCGGACTGGGAGTAGCCATTTGACCATACAGAAGCATGGGCCAGACTACAAAATGGAGAAGGGTGGTGGCCGGACTCCAAGGTGGCACAGAACCTGAGACTTTAATACGGATTGGGGGTGGGGCAGTGGCTACCTGATACAGCATCTAGAGACTGGGAGTCAAATGTCCTATTTCCTTGCCCATTGTGTGCTGTCTTATTGTTTATATGCAAAGAATGTTTCCTGGGGTTATGTGTTTTCATTGGTTGCTTTGTGAAACTGATTGTATTATGTCAGTTACTGGTGTAAATGTAATTACCTTAGCAGATCTGATAGAGGACTGTGTGTTTGTATTCTATTGTGTGTTACCATAAGTAAGTCTCAGTAAGACTGGGGGTTTTGTGAATCTCATCTGCTATTGGTTGACTGTGTTCACAGACATATATATAAACCCTGTATGTGTCCAAATAAAGGAGTTCCTGTTTTTACTTCAAGCATCATGTGTCGTCTGATGTTCTTGGGGAAAAGGTGTTAGCTGACTGAATCTTCGAGATCAGGCTGACATCGGTGGTTTGGTCGCTGGTAAGAAGCTGATCGGACGGGTGTGCCCGGCCGGGGGACAGGGGACCAGTCACATATAATATTCCCCAAATACCCATGATTTAAATGGGAGGCGTTAACCTCTTGAATGCTAGAGAGGTCTTCACTGCTTGAAAACAACTGCAGCATTTGAGGGGATAAAAGTTCAATTTAAATTAATTTGCATTTGTCCTATATGGTGCTGGTACATTGTCCCAGAAAAAGCACACTCCAGAATAAAAAAAAAATCACCAACATCCAACTAGACATCTGGTCAACGTTTCTCTTAGCGATACCCACTGATCCTAAACTATACAGTCACATGTTATTACAGTTAGTAGACTTATAAGCTGAAACACAGACACACTGTGCTGGGTGCACAGTGTTCCTGTGTTTCAGCTTCAGCTGAATACAATACAGTGCATTGCATACCCCCTGGAACTGAAAGGGTTAATTTGTTGTTCTTTTTAATTCTAAGGGGTCCATTCATCAAGCAGTAAATGGATGAATCTTATCATTTCTCTGTACATACATTATTTGCCAGTTCATCAATGCCTGATCATATTCTCATATTCATCAATAAGTGAGTGTCAGATAGATCCGTTGATCCCATCCACCAGCTTCTGCTGGTGGATTCCATGGAAATCTAAGTGTAGAACACACACATTACCTGTTCACCCTATTCATCAAGATAAAAAGGTGCAATTCAGAAGAACACCGCCCCATAAGGAGAAATTAAAATTCTGCAAATGTCCATTGCTTTCAGTGGGGCTGTTAACCCCCTTGAATGCTAAAGTTGAGACAACACTCACATTCAAGTGGTTTAAAAGCTCTTTTTAAAGTAAATTTAATTTTCTTATCCCCCTGAGGTGTAGTTGGTTTGCTCCAGGATTGACTGATTGATTGTACCACCAATATGTCCACCTTTACTCCATATTTTTGTTGTATTTCCCTGTCTCGAATAAGCAAGAAATGGCAATACAATGTATAACATCACTGATAAATACCCGATATGCTGCTTTTACTACAGCTTGCCGAATTATAGAGATAGTAATGTCCAAATCTAAATGTATATCAGCTTCTAACAAACCTAACAGCCTCTGACAAACCTCTGTGCATAGTGGAAAACCCACGCTGAAAGAGATTTTTGTTTTCTAGAAAACCTGGGCACATATACCCTGGCACTAAAATGTTTCTGATATGTCTAATGATAAAATGAAATCACTTTCTTATTCTGTGTATCACATTTTCTTTTTATGCTTCAACTAACAACTTGGGAAGAGTCATAAGAAAGAATTAGGAATCACAATAGAGCAGTCATAAAGAGGTATCGGATTCTGATATGGATGCAGTCAGCTAAATGCTTCATCGGCATCTCATATAAAAGCATTGTGCAAGGTTTTAATGAGGTGGTACGTGTCTATGAACTGTGAACTATATTATACCTAGAGTGCTTTCCCAAATGTTCAAAGTTGTTGTCAACCATTCAGTAGCCTAATCACACTTAGAGATTCAACACTTTAGCTGAGACCTAAGGAAGCAATCCTGCAAAATAAAATAAAAAAAAATCAGATATCCCATCTAAGTCCCACAAACTGATTTAATTAATTAGCAAATTTGAAAATGCCCCAGGCAAGACACTCTAGGTGTCTTTAGCTCTACCCATGGCCACACCTCACTCCTCACAAGACCCCGCCTCCCATACACTGTTACCTAACGCAGAAAATACTCTTGGCCTTCAAAAAGTAATTCAAAATGTGGCCACTGCCAGCACAGCTGAGGCGCATCTCAAAATTTGAAGCTCTGGCAGTTGCCTACTCTGCCTAATGGTATATCTGTCCCTAATGGTAGATGCATGGCTAGTCTCTTCACTGAGTCTTACAAATGTCAAAAATAAAATTGTAGATACTTTTATTTTTAAACTACTTAGTTTAATAACTGCCAAGACATATTGTGTAATTATCATCCCCGAATTATATCAAATTGGCAGTTTGGTTTTCTTTTCCTGGAATTGGCTTATGAGCTTATTGCAAACCCCTTGACCATTTAACACTTTGATTGCCAAGATAATGTCAGAGCTTGGACCCCTTTTCCAAATGAGCATAACATGGGCAAGCTCAGTGGCTGCAGATGTCTGTCCTTAGATCCACTGATGTTTGCAACTAATTAATGCTTTATCCATTTGGGTGGACATGCCTCTGGCACTCAAACATTATACCCACTGTGGCTGAGGCACATTCTGAGAGAAACTGAAACAGATGTGCTAAGAAGAACCGGAGCAGATTAGGAGCAAAACAACTCATCATAGGGATGCAAAGCAATGCATTGGCAACATCTCTAGCATTCACGGGTTAAAGGGATAGTAATACTTATTTTTAAGTGTACTCCATATTGTAGATCTAAAAAAACTGTGAAAAATGAAGTAAGACTTATCTCTCAAACCTTTGTGGTTTGAGAGATATGCCTTGCTAAAGTTACCTTTCCTTGCCTGTTTGAAAGAAGTCAGCGCTTAGCTGACAGCGGCAGAATCCGGTCATTTGACCTGATTGTAGGCTGTTCAGCAGAGCAGAAAATGCACAATCTAAACATTAATACTTCATTAGAATGGTCTACAAAGTGTGGTTTGCAGCTGACTTATTTCAAACAGGCAAGGAAAGGTAACTTTAGAGAGGCATATCTCTCAAACCACAAAGGTTTGAGAGATAAGCCTTATATTGTTTTTCACAGTCTTTTTTAGGTCTACAATATGGAGTACACTTAAAAATAAGTATTACTATCTCTTTTTAATGGCCCATTTAGATCAATGAGAATTTGTATTTGTCCTCTACAGTGCAGTTGTTTTTTTCCAGAATTACTTCTGGAGAACATGCACTAAACTTAAGGTGTAATAAAAAGGAGATAACACCTCCAGTGTGATAAGCTCTCCATTTTATGTGCATTCCTGGGAACTTTGTCTTGTGGACTCCCTGGTGAGGAGAGTCCTCTGCTGCCGCTGGGGGAGATAAATGACACAATCCGAGTAAAAAAGGAGTGGGGCTTAATCACAAGTTGGGGGCGGGACTTACAAAACTTTGAGGAATAGGCTGGGGAAGGAGCAGAATTGGGCAGTTTCATTAGAAACTTCCCGCATCCAGAGAATCGGCCTTTGCCCTAGGGACCTGGTAATTACCAGCAAAAATCGGAGTCTCCGGGGCAAATCCAAAGAGTTCCCAGCTATGATTATGTGTTATTCTATGGAACTTATACACAAAGATGGTGTTTCTCAACATTAATCCCTGAGGTACACCAACATGTTTTCAGTTTATTCCTATCTGATCACAGGTGGGAAATCAGTGAATCAATGAACTGATATATCTGTGTTTAATTAACCCCTTAAGGACTGTCACCGGTGTCCTTGCCTAAATCAATGGTGGTCCTAGCATGACACATATTTTGTGCTCACAGCGCTGCTTCAGGAATGCTGTGAGCACTAGCAGGTTCTGAGATTGGCCGCACCAAGACAGCAGCAGACACTACCAGACCCCCTGTTCAGCATGCTGGCACATGTGTGCAGGCACGCCGAACATCGTCAATGTGTTCCTTATAGTGAATCCAGCACCAGGATCACTGGTCCTTAAGGGGTTAAAGATATCCTGAACACCTGATCTGGTGGTTTTCCCGAGAAATTGCGTTAGAATGACTGCACTACAATCTCATGAGATGGAGAGATTTAGTGCATCGGCTCTATAAAATAAGATAGGAACTGAAGAGATTATTTCACTGTAGAAGTTATCTCCTCTTTATCACACCTTACTGCATCTCTTCCCTGGTCTTCTTAGTACATTAGCTTCAATGAGACACAAAGAAGCTTCCACATCAGCCTGGTCGGCACAGTTCTTTCTACCTTAGAAGAAGGCAAGTCCCTTGTACAAAAAAACAATTTCTGATACCACCAATGGTTAACTCTTGTTGTCCCAGAGTAGAAAGTTTGCTTTTTTGGGAATCTCCTTCACTTTGATCTGAAGAACATATGTGTGTCTGCTTCTCCCCCACCCCTTCCAAAAACGCCTTCATTTCTTCTGAACAACAGGGAAGAGGATTTTAGCATGCCTTTTGTACATAGCTTCACTTGTCAAATTTCCGATATCCCAAATTCCCCACAGCTGCATGTAGTAATTGAAGAACTGCAGAAATGAAATAGTACTTAATGAACTCCTTTCAACAGGCAGCAGCAGTGGACTTCTATTTAATGAATGGAAATGAATACACTGCAGCTGTTAAAGGGTATATGCAGTTTTCAGGTCTATTGTAATTCTGGCAGATTAAATGTATCCTTTTGTGTTTTAGTAAAGCAAAATCATAGCTTTATTCCATTGTTGAATGTTCCCTGTGCCTTCCATTATCACTAAATGGTGTGTAGTTTGGTTTGCGAATTTCTGTGGGACCATGATCCAAAAATTGTGAGCTGAGACATGGATGAAGGCTAAGTGACTCCTCTGGGGATTTTTCTGGTTACATTATCTATAGTGAGAGATACCAAAACATAAGGTGCATTAAATACTGTATTAATCACATGGGCTAGAAGGAATTAAAGAGTATGCCCACCATACTTTTTATATTCCTTTATTAGCCCATGGATCAATACAGACTGCTACAACAGAGACATATAACTAAGAGATGGATAGATAACCTCATTCAAGGACAATGCCCTAAGACTGGAATGGGAAGATAGAGGGCATCTTTACACCATCCTGGAAATCCATGGTCCAGTCTAAATGAGGACCTAGGAAAACGTCATGTGATCTACTTGGAACATGAATCTGTAGTGTCAGTGTAATCATACAGTAAAGTTCCCTGGATCTCACTCTGATAGAAGTACATTTGGTGTATGCAAATGCAGAACAACTACTGTAAGCTGGCACTTATGGGTCAAAAACCCTGTGAATGCTAACAAGGTCTCCAACTTAGAAACTAGTTGATGATCTCTATAGCATGTAAGAGGCTAAATAAATGGATTATTATGTGCCATGTTCAATAAGGACCTACAATAAAATGATGTGTCATATAAAAAACTCACTGGTATAATTCACATATTTATATTCACTGTTTACATTGCATTTGTTATCTCAAGAAAGGTTCTCGCTTTACCAAATGTCAATCACAGCACAAAATAAACAAAAGGACTTATTCAGATGCAATTCTGGAGCAAACCAAGCGTACCTTGGGGCAAAAACTCCCATTGATTTAAATGGGACTTATAACTCTTTTCTTAAAAGAAAAGTCTCCAACGCATTTTGAAGTTCAATATTTACTCTGACAGTAAGGCCAGGGGAGGGCTGGCAACATACGGCCCAGGGGGCAAATACAATTAAGTGGCCCATATCTACTATCGTCCAAGTCCATTGTCCCAGCCCACCCGTTTCCTTAATTTTAAAATTGTCCTTATTGCTGTGAATTAAAGCAAGTGATACCGCAGAGCTTACTGTTGAAATGGGTCTACATTAGTGATATTACAGTGCTTACAATTTAACTCTGTGAGCGCCAGAGGGGTACAAAACACATTGCTTTTTCAATGTGTTGTGTACCCCTCTGGCACTCAAAGGGTTAAGTAAAGACAGAATAGTGATGCCATAAAGCTTGCAAGGGAAATGGATTATGCTACTAGTGCAGCTATGTTTGGATTGTAGCTCTTAGGTATCATTTGCATATAGATTCATTTCATAAGTTCTGTGGTATCACTAGTGTAGCTCCATTTACAGCAGCAAGTGTGAGATTGAGTGAGGCACTGGCCCACCAGCCCAGACACATGGCCAGCCCAGGGGGCAATTGTCCCCCTGCCCAGCCCTCCCCTGAGTAAGGCTATTGTATTAAGAAATGTGGTGCAATTCTGGGGCAAACAAACTGCACCATATTGAATAAAAATATGTTCCATTTATTTAAAGGGGAACTACCACCGCGCAAAATCTTTACATTAATTAAGTCTTCATCTGGCGACTAGCTGCTTAGAAGCGCTAGGCGCCAGAAATATTACCTGTCGGCTCCAAAAGGGACTGACAGCGCAGGTGCATGGACGTCACTATGACAAGATGTCTGTGCTTCCTGATACTGTCAGCCTCCGAAAAACTCGAAAATCTTTGAAACCAGGTAATATTTCTGGTGACTAGAGCTACTAAGCAGCTAATCGCCAGATGAAGACTTAATTAATGTAAAGTTTTTGTGGGGTGATGGTTCCCCTTTAAATGAGGCTTTTATCCCTTATAATCTTAGACAGGACATCTAGCATGTAAGGGGTTAAAAACACTTTAATTCAAGGGCAACTTGCAGAATTTTCATTTCAATCCTATGATGTAAATTATTTTTTACACGCTTCACCAATCGATTTTGGCACATTTTTTGCATATACATACTTAACCCTTTGAGTGCCAGAGGGGTACGGAACGCATTGCAAAGCAAATTACATACGATCCAGTATGATTGTCATAGTGATTATTTAACATGACATATAAATCCTAAGGCACCAGTAGGTGGTGCTCTATCACCTAAAGTGAAAAACATTTTCCAATATCAATTATATTGTTTACATGGACCAATGCTAAATATATATATATATATATATATATATATATATATATATATATAAATACACACACAAAATTAAAATGGAATTGACTGTATACATGATTTTCACATTATCCATGGCAACCCACAAAAACACAATTTATAGAGTAATTAAATCATATTCAGTTGTGTTAGATATGTTCTGGGTTCTTATAATCCCATATAATTGGACATATTTTATGCTATTGCTGATATTTCTGAAAATGTGTACGTACATTTCATGAAGAACAATGAAATTTGTGTTCTAGTCTGTCCATTAGTGAGTAGCTATAATGGACAGAAATATAATTTAGTTACGAGTATTGTTCATCTTCTTCCCAAAAAGAAATCATGGATAGTTGAGTATTGAGGCATTTAGGTATCAAGCAGTCTAGTGCAGGGATCGACTAATCTTTCACATGTGAGGCTATATAGGCTTGTCCCGTGAGAATGCATCTTCAAACAGGTGCATGTCTATTATTTAAGAATTGTTTAGCTGTGGGATACTCACTTTTTTATTTTTCCCAAAATTTCCCAGATAAGGAAGCAATGTAGAGACCCTCTCAAATATCCATCAGTGAATATATATATATATATATATATATATATATATATATATATATATAGATAGATATATGTATATAACAGCAGGGGCATTTAAGAATATAAACTATTCTATGTACTCACAATATAAATGATGTATTGGTATTAGCAAACGGGCCCACTCAGATTAACCCTTTGCGTACGAGTGAAGTACCTAATGCATTGTAGCACAACACATTAGATACCTTCCTGGCTTTTGACATTAATACAGCCGTCACATTCAGTACCCCCAGGAAATTTAGGCATGTTATGTAATTGCATCTGAACTGCTGATTGTTTGTCCAATAGTTTTTGAATAAAGGTTTTTACTTTGTATGCAGGCTATGTATGATATGTTTTATAGTTTCCATGAAAACCAATATGATATTCCAGTAACACATAAATACCAGTAAGATGTCAAATTGTATTATTTGGTGGTTGTTTGTCAATGATGTATTTCTAATAAACTATTTTCTATTTATTTGAGTGTGTGGATCCATCAGCTTTGATTGTAAGCTCTCACAAGCTGGACCATCACTACCTTTTTGATTAAGTCTGCTTTTGTAAATCACCATGGGAGGAGATGCATTAAGAAATGATAAGGGACCAGGGTGATGATACAGTGTAGAAGTGGTGGTGATGGCATACTGACAGCCTGCACTAATGCGTCTTCTCAAGAATCCCTGTGAATACACCACCAATTCAACACAATCCACTGACATCACCATGAGTGTGCCATGTCTTTGATGAGTTTCCGATTTTGTATGACAATGGCTCAGTTGCATATGGAAATCCAGGTTAATGAGCCATTGTCCTATTCATATGGGTGTGCTTATATCTTAATGTGGCACATCGCCACATTCACTAAGCTCCAATACCAGCTTTTGCAGTTTGATTTCACAGTAATTCTCCATGCTAATGATTGAATTCAACCCCCCCTCCCCATGCATACTTAATTCTTAGTGTATATGGTGATGTGTCTCCATCGTCAGGATGATGTGCTCTCCACACATACATCACTGTAGCATTGTCCCTTAGTGTATTTCCCACCCATTATTATCTTCTATACAGCACTATACAGTACAGCACTTCAGAATCTGTTGGTGCTGAAGAAATAAATGATTATAATAATAGTATAGGAAAGGTGAAGTCCAATAGATAGTAAGATGCCAGGGTGCAAACTTATCCAGAATAATTCTTCATTGAGATTCGTAAATCCACTGATTCAGCTTTTTAATATGTGACTAGCAATAGTGCCAGAGCATTGCCCATCTAGTTTAACTCTTTGAGTTCAGAGGGAGTATCCAAAGCATTGCAATGCGTCAGATGCTTCTCTGGTACTCATAGGGTTTAAAAAAAATGTGTTGTGGACCCCTCTGCCACTCAAAGGGTTATCAGAGTGCCAAAGAGGTATTTAATGCATTGTAATGTGTTAGATACCTCTCTGTCAGTGTTAAAACAAACACACACACACACACACACACACGCTCCCTGGCCCCCTAACCTCGTACCTCTTAGAGAGAGAGATTAGCATATCTTCACCTTACAGCCATCCAAAAGTGTTTCCAGCGTGGATGGACAATTTCTTTCATGTGGCAGTCGTCTCTTTTATAGATATCATTCGTTAAAGGGATAGTAATGTTTCAAAATAAAAGCAGATCCAATTAATCTTTATAGTATTTGGGTCAGGGAGAGTGTTATTTCAGTACTGGCAGCATTGTAGTTCAAGAGTAATTGAATAATAAAGTATTACCCGCCCACCCCTTTTACCTAGTATAAGCCACCTCCCCTCAGATATGGAATTTGGTCTTAAGACCAGACAGATCACAGCAAGGGACAATCTTCTTACTGTGAGAACAATGAAAACCCTGCCCTCCTTGACAGGTTTTTCAGTTTTTTCCCTTATGCTCACTGAAGATTGTCCCTCTCTGCGATCCATCCCGACAGTCTTGCTGCTATGAGGTGAGCATTGTTACATCAGTAAAAGGGGCAGAAGGGGGATACTTCATCATTCAATTACTCTTGAGCTACAATTCTGACAGTATTGAAATAACACTCTCCATGGCCCAAATACTATGAAGATTAATTGGAGCTGTTTTTATTTTGAAACATTACTATCCCTTTAATACATCAGTCAAATCTGTTACTGTTTCACATTTTGGAGGTTAACCCATTAAGCCCCAGACAGGTTTGTGACTCGGTTTTTAAATGGTTAATCAGGTATGCTATTCTTGGTATTACTGGTGTAGTCTGTCTTTGTTTCCATGGATAATTTTCTATTTTCTCTAGCATTCAAGGGGTAAAAGTCACATTTAAATAAAAGGAAAGTTTTATTTATTCCCTACGGTACAGTTGGTTTGCTCCAAAATTGCTCCTTGTTTCTTTTGTGAATTAGGCCCATAATCTCAGTATGAAGCTGATTATTGATTTATGTCTTTAAATAATGCCTCAGGCACTGCAGCTTCTGTCAGTTGTGATATGTATAGTGGAGCGATATCTGGATCTGTGAGAACTGGCTGGGGATTGAGCTGAATGACTACAGGACAGAAACATGTATTGGCTATGTCTACAGCTGCATATTTAATATGTTATTAACAAAAATTATAGTGAAAAGCACAAAGCCTGTCTCACTGGGAGTAAAACACATGAATACCTATCTACTATGAGATAGTTATATTGCTTCATTTATCCATCCACCTAATTATGTTTTATGAGCGTTTGTTTACTATAGTCATAGCAGGATTGATATTCTATGTGTTGGAGATGAAAGCATCATTTTACTCCCCGATGCTAAACATTATGTGACACATTCATGTAAAAACAGCAGGAAAGTAGGCTGCTTTCATAATCATGTGTACGTGTCATTAGCAATATATAAAAACATCATTAAATTGTACATGTAACTAAATTCTGTATTCAGCATGTTAACCAAAGAAAAAAATACAGAAAGACAATCTGTTTTTCTAGAGATGTGTCTGGTAAGGAAACAAAACTTGTTTATAGGAAGTATAGGCAAACTCAAGGAATAATAATGGTTGCATGGTAGCACTGCTATAAAGTTTTAAAATCAGTTCTATGTCAAATGGTATTTTTCAAATGTATACTTTTTTGAATAGAATGAGAAATGTAGGAAATGTAGCAGTATATACATTATCTCCAGTCACAGCACATAGGGATGGATTTGTATCTCTCAGCACCTCTAGGCAAGAAACCTTTAAAGGGATAGTAATACTTCGTTTTAACTTTATTTTATTTTGTAGGCATTAAAAAAAACATGAAGAATGATATAAGTCTTATCTCTCAAACCTTTATGGTTTAAGAGATATTCACAAGCAAAGTTTCCCCCTCCCCCCCCTTTTTCCTAGTGTAAGCCATCTCTTCTCAGATGTGAATCTGGTTGTAAGACCGACAGATAACAGGAGGGGACAATCTTCTTTGTATGAAAAGAATGAATGCCCTTCCCCCCTTGACAAGTTTCAGCTTTTTCCCTTAACTTAATCGAAGATTGTCCCTCTCTGCAGTCTACCTGGGCACCTCCCTTCTGATCTGATTGAACAGGGGGGGGGATACTTTGCTTGTGAATATCTCTTAAACCATAAAGGTTTGAGAGATAAGACTTGTATCGTTCTTCATGTTTTTTTAATGCCTACAAAATAAAATAAAGATAAAACGAAGTATTACTATCCCTTTAATACTCCTAGCCCCTACTATGGCCACACCCCTCACTCCTTCCTGATCCCTACTACAACAAAAATCACTGTTGCCTTATACAGAAAATCCTCTTAGCCTGTTAACGCTGGGGGACATGCCAGGACTGTCACAGAAATACATACTTTAAGGACGGATGACTGTCCTGGCATGTCATGACTTAATGATTGCAGCATGCCTCTGGGAACACTGTGATCATGCCTGTGAGGCTGTAACTGACTGCTCCAGGACCAGAACAGTCAGTTTCAGACTTTCTCCTGTGGTTCCACACAAGATCACTGGTACAATAATGATATGTGCCATTGGAGCCACATGATAAAGGCAGTGTAAATATACATTGTCTTTGTCACTATTCTCTGCTGCTCTCTTCCTCCTTGTGATTATAAGGAAGAGAGAAGCAGAGAACAGAGGTCCCAAAATGGAAAAATGTCCAAAGACCCCCCACTTTTTTTTTTTTAAATTGGTGGTGCTGTGGGCAGAACTAGGGGTAGGTCAATTGAAGACCTATTGCCAATTCTTTGTATTACTGAACAAATGATTTAGACCAAGTACGAAGTATTTTACTTACACAGTCTAATTTAAGCACACATTTACTGACTTTTAAACAAACATTGATGTGAGTTTTAATGCTGTGTAGCAATGTGATATGCTTACAAACAGACAAAAATGTACGTCTGTGTTTGTGCTGTGTCTCTCGTGAGGAGATTTGTCTAACATTTCAGAGCTGGACTGACTGTGGGTGGGACCAGGGTGATATGGACATGGACATTTCCTCTCTGCAATGGCACATGGGAGTGAAAAACATGACTTGCGGCACCACTGAGGGGCTACAATGCCAAAAAACAAAATACTTTATTTTGTTCAATCTCAGTAGGTTCTCATTATGTTCTTTGTTGTAGGTCTCCCTAAGTAGAAGGGTAGCCCAGACATGGGCCCTTGCTCTCATGTACCTAGAGGGAATCAGCTGCACCACTCTGATGAGGCCCATACAGACCAAAACACGCGTGCGTGCATGCGTGTGTGCGTGTTTGTGTGTTTTTCTCTCTCTCGAGATGAGAGGACATTTTAGAGCTGGACTGAATGTGGATAGGGCCAGGCTGATATGGACATGGAAATTTCCTCTCAGCAATGGCATAGGAGTGAAAACCATGACTTGTATCACCAGTGAGGGGCCACTATGCCAAAACACTTTATTTTGTCCATTCTCAGTGGGTGCTCGTCACATTCTTTGTTGTAACCGTTATATATACAATGCAAGGTCTGATCTGCAAAAAGAGGGACACCAGGGTGGGAAAGAAGGACATAGGGACAGTGCCACGCTAAAGAGGGATGCTTGAGAGGTATGGAAGAATGCTCATAATGTTTACCCAGTTCCTGTTAAAATTAATATTACATCAAAACCTATAAAAATGTTGGGTTTGTTTTTTTTTCCTTATTTTAAATGTTATTATCAAATTACATGGTGGGTTATCCATGTAAATGTGGTATTGTAAGAAAGCGCTACATCTGCTTAAAAATGTTATATAATGTATATGGGTGTGCTAAATGAATTAGAGGAAAAATATTGTTGAACAAAAGCATATTAAGAAAGGCCAGAATTGCTCTTGTCCTCTTGTGTAGAAAATTTCTTGCCACTAAAGGGTTAAACTATAACATGCAAACAGAATAAAAAAACTCCTAAATAAACTGTAAAGTACAGGTCAAATTAGATTATAAATTGTATGTTGCAGCATTATATATAAAATAAACTAGGAAGCATTAACCAGGACTGGATCGCTCATAGCACAGTACAATTAGGACAGTCAACAAACCTGAGATGCCCTTCAAAATTTAGTTCCCCAGGCAGTTGTGTACTCTACCTAATAGATGTCTCTGTTGACTCACAAGTTAATCTGGTGTTCTTCACAACTCATGGGTATAGCTACTGGAAATGACTGGCAGAACAACTAAGACCTGCACAGACTGTGAGGTCATGAGAGATTCCTGAGTGCAAAACAATCACAAATTTCAAGTAAGGGTTCATCTGTACTGGATTTTCGCCTCAAAACAAAATAGCAAAAAATTACACTTCCTGCCTAGTGGGAAATATCCTACGAAAAGTGCAGTTTTCTCTCTTTTTTTGCCTACAGTTAGGGAAAAAATTATTTGATCCCCTGCTGATTTTGCACGTTTGCCCACAGACAAAGAAATGATAAGTCTATAATTTTAATGGTAGGTTTATTTGAACAGTGAGAGACAGAATAACAACAAACAAATCCAGAAAAACACATTTCAAAAAAGTTATAAATTGATTTGCATTTTACGGAGTGAAATAAGTATTTGACCCCTTTGCAAAACATGACAGTACTTGGTGGCAAAAGCCTTGTTGGCAATTACAGAGGTCAGACGTTTCCTGTAGTTGGCCGCCATGTTTGCAGACATCTCAAGAGGGATTTTGTCCCACTCCTCTTTGCAGATCCTCTCCAAGTCATTAAGGTTTCGAGGCTGACGTTTGGCAACTCGAACCTTCAGCTCCCTCCACAGATTTTCTATGGGATTAAGGTCTGAAGACTGGCTAGGCCACTCCAGTACCTTAATGTTCTTCTTCTTGAGCCACTCCAGTGTTGCCTTGGCCATGAGTTTTGGGTCATTGTCATGTTGGAATACCCATCCACAACCCATTTTCAGTGCCCTGGCTGAGGGAAGAAGGTTCTCACCCAAGATTTGATGGCACATGGCCCCGTCCATCTTCCCTTTGATGCGGTGAAGTTGTCCTGTCCCCTTAGCAGAAAAACACCTCCAAAGCATAATGTTTCCATCTCCATGTTTAATGGTGGGGATGGTGTTCTTGGGGTCATAGACAGCATTCCTCCTCCTTCAAACACGGCGAGTTGAGTTGATGCCAAAGAGCTCGTTTTTGGTGTCATCTGACCACAACACTTTCACCCAGTTCTCTTCTGAGTCATTCAGATGTTCACTGGCAAACTTCAGACGGGCCTGTACGTGTGCTTTCTTGAGCAGGGGGACCTTGCGGGCGCTGCAGGATTTCAGTCCTTCACGGCGTAGTGTGTTACCAATTGTTCTTTTGGTGACTATGGTCACAGCTGCCTTGAGATCATTGACAAGATCCTCCCGTGTTGTTCTGGGCTGATTCCTCACTGTTCTCATGTTCATTGAAACTCCACGAGGTGAGATCTTGCATGTAGCCCCAGACCAAGGGAGATTGACAGTTATTTTAGGTTTCTTCCATTTGCGAATAATTGCACCAGCTGTTGTCACCTTCTCACCAAGCTGCTTGTTGATGGTTTTGTAGCCCATTCCAGCCTTGTGCAGGTCTGCAATCTTGTCCCTGACATCCTTGGACAGCTCTTTGGTCTTGGCCATGGTGGAGAGTTTGGAATCTGATTGATTGATTGCTTCTGTGGACAGGTGTCTTTTATACAGGTAACAAGCTGAGATTAGAGGCACTCCTTTTAAGACAGTGCTCCTAATCTCAGCTTGTTACCTGTATAAAAGACAGTTGGGAGCCAGAAATCTTGCTGATTGATAGTGGGTCAAATATTTATTTCACTCAGTAAAATGCAAATCAATTTATAACTTTTTTGAAATATGTTTTTCTGATTTTTTTGTTGTTATTCTGTCTGTCTCTCACTGTTCAAATAAACCTACCATTAAAATTTTAGACTGATCATTTCTTTGTCAGTGGGCAACCGTACAAAATCAGCAGGGGATCAAATCATTTTTTCCCTAACTGTAGCTCATAGCATTGAAATCACTGGGAAGGCTGAATTTCTCCCCATCACGTAGCAGGTTTCTATCTCCCATATTAGGAGAGTCTGGGGGCACTCTGCGAAAGAAGAACGGAGAAAGGAGGTTGATCCCAAATACCCCAAATTTAGGTGTGACTAACTGGAAAGACACAAGGAGCCGTGATTCAAGCTCCTTCCTAATCCAGGGGTGGTGTGAGAAGGGAGCAAATGAGGTTGACCCCAAACAACCCAACATTCTGTCTGACTGATTTGATTAGAAAGACACAGAGAGTTTCAGTCCAATTTCCTTGCTAATCTTGCAACAACAACAACGCAGGACTTAAACAATGATAACTTTAGCTATGATGAGTGCTTCTGCTTCTGTTGGAAATGCTGCACTTTTGACCTGACCTGCTCTAGGCCTCCAGGAATGACAATAAAATGCACATAATATTTAAGGCATTGAACCACATCCAACTGGTGAAGTTCCTTTCCTATTTGATGAAATCTATCATCTTTAGCCTTGGACTTGCCCATGTGTCCCCTGGTTTCAATATCCTTGTTAATGTGAAGGTTGGATACGACTTTTGGTAAGAAATATCTAGGAGTACAAAGGACTGCCTTGTCCTGGTCGAAAACCAGGAAGGGAGGTTTACAAGACAAAGCTTGTAGTTCAGCAACTTTTCACACAGAAACAACGACCAAAAGGAAGGCCATTTTAAACATCAAAAAATGCAAGGGAACCAAGGAAAGAGGTTTCTGAAAAATGTTCAGCGTCAGATTAAGGTCCCATAGGGGAGAGGGATCCCTAAAGGAGGGGAAAGCATGAGACACCCCTTGAACATAGGTGTTAACATCAGGAAGAATATCAATTTACTTATGGAAGAGAAACGAGAGTTCTGAGATCTGTACCTTGACAGAGCTCAGACTGAGACCTTTGTTAACACCATCTTGTAGGAAAATCCAAATCATAGGAAGGTTGAAAGACTGCAGAGACACATCCCTATCAGAGCACTCTAGTACAAAAGGGACCAGATCCTATGGTAGGCTTCAGAAGATACAGGCTTCCAAGCTAAAATCATGGTAGAGATGACATTATCCAAGAAACTGTTTCTCTTCAAGATGTCGGTCTCAAGATACATGCTGTCAAGGCCAACCTTTCCACTTGGTGGTTGCAGAAAGGACCCTGGTCAGTAGATCTGGTGTCAGGGGAAGACAAAATAGCTCCTCTATGGACATGTTTAGAATATCTGCTTACCAGGCCCAGTTTTATAGGTCCAGCTCCTTATGATTTAAGAAGTCTGTGATTATGGTTTTCCATGTGTGGGATGTGGACAGCTGAGATGACTGGTACATGCATTTCCTCCCATTGAACGAGTTCCCAAACTACCTTCCAGACTCATTCAATCCAGGTTACTCCCTGACGGTTCATGTATGTGATCGGCTTTGCAGTGTCTGATTGGATTCTCACTAGAATTCCCATCAGAACCTGGGACCAGTGAAGAAGCTCCAAAATGGATGCCTCAAATTTCCAGGATGTTGATCAGAAGAAGACTCACCTCCTGTTCAAGTAGTGTTGAACTGTAAGGATCACTAAACACCCTCTCAGGCCAGTGTCTGTAGTGTTCAAGGTCCAATCCAGTATTACAAATGGACGTCTCAGTGTCAGATGTGGGTGATGAATCCACCAGTGCAGGTCTTCTTTGTCTGAGAGGACAGACATATAGGATGAGTCAGATGAAAACTCCATCTTGACCAGCTCCTGAGAATGTCCAGCGGAAGCTCCCTTGTTTGACATTCAGCATAATGGGCCGCTTCCAGGGTAGACACTAGATATCCAAGGATTCTTATATAGTCCCTTATTGTTGCTGAAAGCCAGGGCAGAGATTGGGACATGTTCCAGAACAGGGACTGGATCTTGTCTTCTGGGTGTTGAATCCCATGCCCAAGAGTACAGAATCTCATGCCCAAGAGTACAGAATCTCAGAAGACACCAAAGAGGATTTCTTGAGATTGAGGGCCCAACTATGATGCTACAGAATGCCACACACTCATGAACGTGTGAGAACAGAATGGCCTCTGAAGGAGCTTTGATCAAGAGGTCGTCTTGGTAGCGGGTTAAGAAAATCCCTTGGTAATGAACATTGGTCACTAGGAGGCTAGGTACTCTCCTGGGCACATTCCTGTCATAACAGACTACAGGAAATCCATCTTAAATCAAGTGACTTCCACATAATGACTGAGACATTTCAAGTCCAGAATAGGGTGGCAGCCACCATCCTTTTTGGGGACCACAAAATGATTAGAGCAAAAACCTGGGATGAGACAGCGTCTATTAATAGATGTGCCCAATTTGGATCCGAAGGAATTCTGGACAAAAAGAAATGGTGAGGTAGAAGGGACTTGAAGTATATGTGTTACCCTTCTAAAATGACCCACAAAACCCACTGATCCATCCAGAAGTCTCTCGGGTGTCTTGAAAAAGACAGAAACGTCCTCCTATGGGTAGGGGCAGACCAGAACCCAGTGATTCATGTGCAGATTAGCTTGTCAGCCTTAGGTTTCTTAGCAGATTTCTTGTCCTGCCAAGCCTGCTTGGGCTTTGGGACAGTGTGGGCCTGGAAGGCCTGAGGGGGGTTAGATTTGCTGCTCCTCAAAATGGCAGGGGGGATGAAATCCATGCATCTTCCTGGGAAAAAAATGAATGTTTTGAAGAAATCTGAGGCAGGACTGTGCTCTTGCCTGCAGTGGCATCACTGATAACTTTACTTAGGACAGGTACAAATACATGCTTGCACACAAAAGGAAGGGACACCAAGACTTTCTTTGAAGATTAAAAAGCTGACCAAATCTTGAGCCACAAAGTGTGATGCAGGTCAACAGATAAACCTAAGCTACTCAGTTCAGTATGTATTGGCCTTCTAAATGTTGGCAAGCATAACAAGAATTTCCTCCTTAGGAGCATCCCCATAGATATCGTCTGAAAGTTGTTCACTCCAGTTGGCTCACTCTGGTGACCCAGGCCATAGAAAAGATGGGTTGTAGGGAGGCCCCAGTGGCTGCAAAGATCACCTTTAATAATGGATTTAGGTGTTTATTGGTCTGATCTTTAAGGGCTGCAGCATCTGCCAATGTCAGAGCTGTGTTTTTGGCTAGTCAAGATAATGTGGGATCAACCACAGATGGGCATATAATTTGGAAATATGTTTAAGGTAAAGCCTCTTGTCTGGTGTTGTCCATCCTTCCAGTAAACCCTGATTGAATCCAGTCCAAGCAATGTGTTGCGCCCCCCTCCCCCGGTCCTCAAGCACAAGGAGTTAAAAACAAGCACACAGTTTAAATAGAATAGGAGGTTGAAATCCAATGTTAAAACCAGGGTTACAAGCTGGGACATTAGGATCCAGGGTTGTGGAACCAAACCAAGGGCTGTCCCTGGAAATCTGGGACAGTTGGTAGTTATGGACACTCGATAGTTAGATGTTTCCAAGGCATTGCAAAGCATTTGGGGATGTCACTATCAACCAAGGGGTTCAGTAAAAAGACACACACAACTGTTTATAAAAGGGTACTAAGGGAAATACCATATACAGTAATTGTGTGCTCAGGGTCTCCCTTATCTTTAATACTGGGCTTGTGGGGGAGGAGGTCCATATACTGATGGCTACATGGGGAGATTCAAAGCTCCCTAATATTCACAAGACATAAGAATATTCCCTCAAACCCTTCTTCTATACCTTTATTTAGAGTCTTTTTTTTACTTATTTTTTTTAGTGTAGTTTTGGGCTTCCACTTTGAGAGACTCAGGTGCTGCCCTGTGTAGAGGTGCTAACACTGCTCAATGTCCTCCCAGCTCAGTGCTCTCCCTGAACTCAGGTCTAGACACCCAGCTGGCCCACTGGTTCAGTGTTCCCTCTGTTGACATTCTATTTAGTGAAGCAGGGGAACTGGCTCTGAACAGAAAACCTTGGAGTCCAGAGTGGACCCATTAGTTAGAGTAGAACAGACACCTCCTAATAATAGTTTTACCCCCACACACATATCACACTGTGGCCAGAAAATCCTAATGTCAGCTAAGAAATTTGCCCTTGTGCCATTGTTTAACCCCTTAATGACCGGCCAATCTGACACGTAGGCGGGAGTTAAGGACCACGGGCTTTTTGTTTGAAAGATGAATTCTGGGATGGCAGAGCGTCATGCAGCTGTGCTGACATCCCAGAATTCCATGAAGTGCCAGGAATTTATAGGGTTAAATAGTCACATGCAACTTTCATGTCTGCCTCCATGGAAAAAATGACATCCAGGACTGACTGAAAATGTTATCTATTAATCCCTTAAGCACCTTTGGCGTACCAGAACCATCACACTGGTCCCCGCACTTAAAGACTGGTGACCAGCACATCAAGGGTCCTTAACGGGTTAATAGAGTCCTGGATGTCATTTTCCATGGAGGTAGACATAAAAGTTGCATGTGCCTTTTTAACCCTATAATGACCTAATAGGTGCTAAATGCATTGCAAAGCAACACATTGCATGGAGTGCAATGGTCCTTGATTGGTAAGATTACCATGTGCAGTGATCAGAGTTTGGGGTCAAGCAGGGCCGGTGCAAGGATTTTTGTATACACAGGCGAAGGTGCATTTTGATGCCCCCCCCGACCTTGCCACAATCCCCTGCCCCCGCCCACATATTTACTTCCACACTCTACCCACCTCCACATTGCCCCTTCCACAATGCTCCCTTCATCTCCATAATTCCCCTTCATCTCCCTACCTTGAGTCCCTGGTGGTCTAGCGGCGTCCCACTGCTTAGAGCTCTGTGCCTCCTTCGGCACAGAGCTGAGACTCCCGCGCGCTGCTCTCAGTAATGCAGAGCGCTGGGAGATGATGTCATCTCTCAGCGCTCTGTATTACTACAGAGCCTGGGTCTCTCAATGGTGTGTAACATAGACGCTATGAGGGAGCGCTGATTTACACTACAAGTGCTCCCTCGCAGCGTCTATGTGACACACCGCAGGAGAAAAAAAAAAACAAACAAACCACAACTTCCCTCTTTTCGGCGCCCCTCCATTGTGGCGCCCTAAGGCAGCTGCCTGTTCTGCCTTAATGGCAGCGCCGGCCCTGGGGTCAAGTAGTCCTGATAGTACCTGTCATGTCCGCTTTCATGGACATGACATCCAGGACTGACTAAAGATGTTCTCTCTTGAACCAAGGAGTAAGGGACAAATTCATAGGGGCCATTAGGATTCTCTGGCTGTAATAAGGTAAGTGGAGGAAGGGGTGATTATTAGGAGATGTTAGTTTTGCTTTAATTAAATTTTTAACCATTGAAAAATATGCAAATAATTTTATCAATGATCACAACAGAGATAATTGTATCTGATGTTTGCTTAATAAATAAGCCACTTAATTTAGCTATTACATCCTTATGCAGTTATTGACAAAGACACTTGGGCTGACATACTAAGAGGAACTGGAGCAAACCAGCTGCAACACAGGGCACAAATCCAATTCTCCAAATACCCAATGAGTTGTAATTTGTTAGAGACCTCTCTAGCATTTAAGGGGATAAAAGTCCCATTTAAATCAATACGATTTTCAATTATTCCCTGTGGTTCACATGAATTGCTCACAAATTGGTTCTCGTTTTCCTAGTGCACAAAGAGCAATAAACAGCATGAAGAAAGGCAACTCATAAAATAAATACATACATACATACACCTATACACAACACGTAAAGATCAGTAAACCCCCCAAAAAACTGAGTACTAAGCATTAAGCAAAAAACTTTATGGTGTATTTGCTATTAGCATGAGTCCTTCAGAGTGGATTAATGCCATCCATAC
This sequence comes from Rhinophrynus dorsalis, assembly GCA_037306005.1. Lineage (NCBI taxonomy): Eukaryota > Metazoa > Chordata > Amphibia > Anura > Rhinophrynidae > Rhinophrynus > Rhinophrynus dorsalis. The sequence goes on along the minus strand of CM074723.1, from coordinate 363,326,742 downwards.
CTAAAATCTACATCAGTAAGTAAGACAAATGAGTGCGTGTTTAGGTAGTAGGACAGATATATTCAAGGCCAATAGGGAAAAACTCTCTGGGGAAATGCTTTATTTAAGAGCTGAGCAAAAACAGGTGGTCATCCATTAAGACAGAAATGTGGAATTATTGCCTCAAAAATATGTGTTAGGTGATACTGTAGATGCTTTCAGAATATATATTTTTTTTAATCTCAGGATAAAATAGAAAATTATGACAGTTGGCTACACATTGTAGGAAGGATGTTGATACAGGGAGCTATCCAACTGCCTTTAGAGTGTGGTAAGATTTTTTTTTTTGTCTGTTTGGGGGTAAAATTGGAAATGGCTTAAATAGAGCTTTTTGCCTTCCTCTGGATCAATACAGATGAAATAGCAAAAGTTGAGCTTGATGGCCGCATGTCTACTTTCAACCTCAACAACTACGTTACAGGCAAACTAGAAAATAAAATATCAACATTCTGGTTAAATAAGTAAAGCAAAAACAACTAAGATTTTTTAGAAAAACAATTATATATATATATATATATATATATATATATATATATATATATATATATACACACACACACATACTGTACAATATTTCACTATTAGTTCCTGCATCACAGCAATGTATTAATTCCCTCTACAATAAGGTTGAAATCAATATCTCAGCTAAAAGCTTGTTACAGCTGTTAAGTCTCTTTGAGGTTGGATGGCGTGTGAGGATACATCAAAGGAATGGGTCCCGGGAGCATGTTTTCTGACATCTGGTTCACAATAATGGGTAGGTGATTGCTGGAAGTACTGGCAACTGTCAAGTGGGGTATAATGAACAAAAGATTTTATGATGCTAATTAGAGTAATGCCTGCTAGGAAAACATGAAAGTTTAATGTTCAGGTGGAATTTTAATGACCTATGTTTGTCCAAAAGTTATTGTTTTTGATCAGTTTGATTCCGTTTTATCTATGAAAAGTTATAAATGAACCCCTTGGATGCTAGAGACCCCACACACTTTCAGCTGGAGGGAGAAAGATATGTAGTTTTTGCTGAATTCCTTGAATGCTAGAGAGGTTTTTCCAACAAATTTACATTAGCTTAGGGCTAAGGTTTGGCTTAAAATGGTCCTGGGTAGGACAAGCAGACTAGAATACTATGTGCCCCCAAGAGGTACAGTTACATAGCAGCATAGTTAGTCAATAGGAAGACATGGTACCAGTGATAGCCTCTTGGGTCTCTAAAAGAGTTTTATATAAGGTGTTCCTAAATGTAATTGATTTTTCTATATTTTTAGCAATCAGTCTTTACAAAAAAATTTATAAAATTACATGTTTTTTCATTTTTCTTTGTAGAAACAAGATGGTTCCTCCAGTATACTTTCCCCATTAACATAACATGGCGCCAATAAATTGCTCTTCTGTATGGGCTCTCTCAAGCCACGGATATGGTAGGAACTAGCATTCCAATCAATTTTCACCTTAATTGACAGGGATATATGTCACACTCAGTGGTGATAAGCAAAAAAATATAGTGTCAAGAGGGTATCCAAGAAAGAAAAGGGAGGACGAGCTATTCTGATGGAATCAATTTTCTAGTGATGTGCCTGCCCAATACCAAAATACTAACTTATTTAAATGGAACATACTCCCCTTAACGCTTTTTCTACAAGGGCAGGGCAGTGGTGCAGATTATGGGCACTTCAGTGTGTTCATTTCTTCTGTTCCTTGTTTAAAACACTATATATTAGACAAGACATAGCAAGTAACTTAACTTTCCTGCATATGCTATAGAAGCAGCAACCTGGCTTGCTCAAATTAGACTTAATAATAAAGTAATGTGTTTGTGTGTGCACAAGTGCTAGTACAAGACTTCATACGCCCTAGTGGACTGTGTGTGGCACCACACTATGTTGTATATACAGTAGCACAAATGTATAATATAGAGCAGCGATGTTTACCGTAGTTTGTATATTACTAGTGTTTTGTGTACTGAAACACTGTGCATCTGTAGTGCATATAGCATCATGATACATTAGGTTTAGTACTACTTTTGGATGTTTAAAGTACAGCTCTGTATTGTGTATAGTATACCTATATACAGGGCTCAAAATTTGATTGGAAATTGGAAATTGAAGCCCTGTAGGAAAATGGTGACCTTTCTCTACCACACCACCAGGAGGGAAGGAAGCAGCAGGGTATCGGATTAGTCCACTGGGCAGATGCGCTTTCTCTCCCTGCAATAATGCAAAATGAATTCTTCCTCCACTTGATGAAAGCTGTAAGTACAGGGCGAGCTGCACTCGCAATGCAGTGAAGAGGCCACTTCCACAGTGAATCAATTTCCATTAGTGTCCATTGTTGTTGTCTTGCACAGTGGACCACTATATCATGAATAACATCTCACAACAGCATATCTGGCTTAACCTGCGATATTACATTTGCCTTACCGCAATCGCAATGTTGCTGAGCACTGCTCCGGCCTCTCTTCTCACTGGAGCAGCTCTCAGCAACATTGCGATCACGGTAAGGCAAATGTAATATCGCAGGTTAAGACAGATATGCTGTTGTGCGATATTATTTGTGATACAGTAGTCCGCTGTGCAAGACAGCTATTTGCAACACAGTGGAGGCCACTTTCCACTCTTTATCTGACTTCCATAATTCTACAACAAACGCAGCTCCTCGCATACTCTGCATTACATTCAACAGAGGCAATGTCAGTGCTGTCGGCAAGGCATTCACAGAAAATCATTACTTAACCCTCTGTGTACCCTTCTGGCACGCAAAGGGTTAAGTAATGCTTTTCAGCATGCCTTGCTGACAGCACTGACATTGCCTCTGTTGAATGTAATGCAGAGTATGCGAGGAGCTGCGTTTGTTGTAGAATTATGGAAGTCAGATAAAGAGTGAAAGTGGCCTCCACTGTGTTGCAAATAGCTGTCTTGCACAGCGGACTACTGTATCACAAATAATATCGCACAACAGCAGGAGAACTGCCTCTGGTAAGGGGTAACAGACAGGAGAGGAAGAGGATAGCTAAGAACCCTTAACCCCTTGAGTGCCATAGGGGTATGTAACGCATTGCTTTGCAATGCGTTGCGTACCCCTCTGGCTCTCAAAGGGTTAAACAGAAAGAGTTGGCTGCACCTCCAAAACTTAATATCCTTCCTTTGATATTAGAGTACTGCCATTTGCCAACTCCTGTGTGTTAGCAGAAAAATACACTTACCCCCAGGCCCCAAACTAAATAACACAATATAGTGCATGATTTATACTGTTAACCATCAAGTGTCTGGAATGATTCCACTGTAAAAGCAAATCAAATATTCATTGGGTTAGGTATTCAAACAAGGCCATCCAAGCGAGTATTTGATTCGCTTTTACAGTGGAATCATTCCAGATACTTGATGGTTAACAGTATATATCATGCAATATATTGTGTTATATAGTGTGGGATATATATATTTTTGTGCTAACAGACAGGAGTTGGCAAATGGAAGTGCTCTAATATTGAAGGATATTACTTTCCGGAGGTGCAGCTATCCCTTTCTGTTGACCATAATTTTTTTTTTTTTAATATCTATTTGACATTTAATGCTCATCTAGATTGAAGCATGTATTGCCCTGTCTTTGCTTCACTGTTAGATGACGTGCAAGACATATCTGGTTCAGAAATGCTTGAGATGTGTGGGGGTTAAAGGCGGAGATATGGGTGGGGTTAAAGGCAGGGATATGGGTGGGGCTAAGCGTGGAAACTTTTGGCGAGTAACTTTTCAGGCCTGGCTAGTAGCTCAGGACTTGAAATTTTGAGCCCTGCCTATATACATTGCATATAGTATCTGAGAGTGGTGTTTATGATATCAATTCCTGGTGTATAAAATACTACTATATATTATACCGTCTAACATTGGAGGAGATAAAATCACCATTTAATTGAGCAATTGGAGGACACATGGAGGATGCGGGCAGAAATGGCTACTAGTTAGGGGAGCTCCATATCTGACTGGACTTTTATGTATTACCATGCCACTAAACTCACAAAACCTGCCAGAGATCTAAAGGCAAAATCTCCAGAATGACAACCACAAGCTCAACAAGTTCTCTGTTCCCCTGAACACCTTCGCCTCACTCAAATAAAAGCTCTTGATCCCCAATATTACATGGAGGCACAGCATATTCAAGAAGGGACTCCTTGATACTGGACCATTTAAAGTCCCTGTCTGACGGCATAAAAAGGCAAATGACAAGAATACTGGAAGCAGTCAAACAAGTATTCAGAGAATGGTGGCAGGCGGCCATAATAGAATTCAAGAGTAACATAACTAGGTTTGAGACAACAACGCCTGCAACCAAGTAAGTGATCAAAGAGCAGGGAGAAATGGTCAGCAATCACCACCAACTGATTTGCCATCTCTCTAAACAAATTGCTGATAATTCACACATCAGCAAATAAAGCAAAGTAAAAGAATATCCTGCTGAAAGGTGTCAATGAGAACATAAATCTGGATGGATTAGCCACTAATCTCATCAAGAAATCGTGCCCTACTACAGATATTAACCAACTACTGTATGACTCAATATACAAGGCCACACAGCCCTGTATATTTGGAAACAGACATTATGGTCTGCTTTAAAGAGATTTCAGTTTGGGATTGCTGAATTTAACAGCCATCCAGTAGCTATCTTTCAGACATAGCAGCTACTTACTAGGGATGGGTGAAAAGTCAGAGAAATTTCCCCACAGTGAAAAATAACTGCGGCTTGGGATATTCCAGCAGGGTGCAACATATGACACGAGTTCTTTAAAGCCTCTATTTTCAACAAAATAAAAGGGCAGCATGTGAACCACCAATATTTTGTCAAGTATGTTATTCCACAGGCAAACCTTTACATTATTTTTGTGCAGGTTTTAACCTCTTTATAAGAACTTAGTAAGTGTGGCATGGAATTACATAGTGGAAGAAATGAAAAACTTTATTGCTTTAATGACTTGACTTGTGGCGGTGGTGGGGATATATAATTAGGTCCAGGAATGTTTGGACACTGACACAATTTCATAATTTTGATTCTGTGCGCCACCACAATGGATTTGAAATGAAACAACCGAGGTGCAATTGAAGTGCACACTTTCAGCTTTAATTCAAGGGGTTGAACAAAAATATTGTATGAAACATTTAGGAATTGCAACCATTTTCATGCACAGTCCCCTTATTTCAGGGGTTCCAATGTAATTGGACAAATTAACATAATCATAAATAAAATGTTCATTTTTAATACTTTGTTGAGAATCCTTTGCAGGCAATGACTGCTTGAAGTCTGGAAAGCATGGACATCACCAAATGCTGGGTTACCTCCTTTGTGATTCTTTGCAAGGCCTTTATTGCAGCCGTCTTCAGTTGTTGTTTGTTTGTGGGTCTTTCTGCCTCAAGTTTTGTCTTCAGCAAGTGAAATGCATGATCGATCTGGTTGAGATCAGGTGATTGTCTCGGCCATTGCAGAATATTCAACTTTTTGCCTTAAAAAAACTCCTGGGTAGCTTTCACAGTATGTTTTAGGTCATTATCCATCTGTAAAGTGAAGCGCCGTCCAATCAACTTCACTGAATTTTGCTGAATCTGAGCAGACAATATATCCCTATACACTTCAGAATTCATCCGGCTGCTTCTATCTTCTGTCACATCATCAATAAACACTAGTGACACAGTGCTATTGGAAGCCATGCATGCCCAGGCCATCACACTGCCTCCACCGTGTTTTACAGATGATGTGGCATGCTTCAGATCATGAGCCATTCCAAACCTTCTCCATGCTTTTATCTTCCCATCATTCTGGTACAGGTTGATCTTAGTTTCATCTGTCCAAAGAATGCTGTTACAGAACTGGGCTGGCTTTTTTAGATTTTTTTGGCAGTCTAATCTGGCATAGGAATGGTTTGCACCTTGTAGTGAACCCTCTGTATTTGCGCTTGTGAAGTCTTCTGTTTATGGTAGACTTGGATAATGATATGCCTACCTCATGGAGAGTGTTATTCACTTGGCTAGATGTTGTAACAGGGTTTTTCTTTATTATGGAAAGGATCCTACGATCATCCACCGCTGTTGTCTTCCGTGGACGTCCAGGCCTTTTTGTGTTGCAGAGCTCACCAGTGCTGTTTTTTTCCCTCACAATGTACCAAACTGTTGATTTGGCCACTCCTTATGTTCCTGCTATCTCTCTGATGGATTTTTTGTTTTCAGCCTAAAGATGGCCTGTTTCACTTGCATTGAGAGCTCCTTTGACCACAGCAACAGCTTCCAGATGAGAATGCCACACCTGGAATCAACTCCAGACCTTTTACCTGCTTAATTGATGAACAAATAACAAATAAGCCCAGACCTGTCTGTGAAACAGCTTTTGAGTCAATTGTCTAATTACTTTTGGTCCCTTGAAAACGATGGGGCTACATATTAAAGAGTTGTAATTCCTAAACCCTACCTCCGATTTGGATGTGAATATCCTCAAATTAAAGCCGAGAGACTGCACTTTAAGCACTAACTGTATGTGGGCACTGTATGACTTACGGTATATCCAAAAACCAGCTCAGGCAGGGCAGATAATCTTGGCACACCCTGGGAAAGTTTACAAGTAACCTCTGCTGCTGCTTGCTGTGGCACCTCTGACCTATAGATGGTATGTCTCCCAGTCAGATCTATAGTTGTGCCTCAGGTGGGATCTCATTGAGGAGGTGCCTAGGTATGAGCCTGCTGCCCCCCCCCCCCCCCGACATGCTTCTTATACAGACAACAGATTGCAACATGCTTAGCTTTTGGATCCTGAGTGAAGTATCTCTATACTGTGGGCTTCATAGACTGTGGGATTCACAAGACAATGCTACTACTGGGGCTAGTTGTTGCTGAAATTGTACCACTACTAGGTGTCACAGGTGCTGCACAAAAAGAAGCAGAGACATTCATCATAGCTAAGTCTGTGGATGCTGATAACCTGTGGCGTATGTGTCAGCCTGTCTGAGTAGGACTTGGAAACAGTGATGATGCTGAATGACAGGATGACGGTGTATTTTTTTGGCATCTTTGCTTGTCCAGGGTCAGACTTTCTAATTGTTGTCACAAAAAGTTGCTCCTTTTCAGTGGCGGAAGATTGAGCCTTTGCTTTTCAGGTTTATGGCCAACTCATCATCTCTCACTCCCAACTTAATCTGTATCCGAAGAACAGGAGAATGCTGGAGGGATATATTCTAATCTCGATCTACATCATCATAATCAGTAATTAGGTCTTCCCTACTACTTATATATTGCTTTAGGCTTTTAGAGGTCTCAACCAATTTCTTTATACTTTTCCCAGTTGATGGATTATCACAACATTCGCTGCTACTTTCAGGACAGTTGTTTTTCCTGTTAGTTTGTTTCACTTTCAGGTGTAGCAGGTGGTTGAGCTGCTACACCTTCTTGCACAATACCATCAATAGTGGAATGTAACTCGTTGTCTTCAGTGTTTTTAGAAGGTTTATTAATAGTACTGTGCTGGCAGAACTTTGAAAAACTGCATCCTCCTCGGGAGGAGAGGGATAACCATAATTTATTGAACACCCTGCAACAACAATGGCTGGAGTCAGTTTTTGGAATGCCACTTACTCACATGTCCCTGCACTTCTCCTAATCCTCTCACCCTACCCCTTGAGGATCTGTGGACTTTACTCAACTACTGTGTGTGTTTTTACTGTAAAGTACACACTAGAACCGATTGTGTGTGATGTCTTGCCTTGGTTCTCTTCAAAATACTCATATCTCGTCTAGTGTAAGTCTGCCACAGTCACAGCTCATGCCAAGGTTCCTGTCTATGTCACCTATAAATGTTTCTTTGATTTATTTACTTGTTTGTTTGAATTAACTGTCTCCCCCCCCCCATCACTGTCAACAAAAACAATAATAAAAAAAAAAAAATCCTGTTCAACGGCTTCTTTCCCCAAACTCCCCCAGGACAGGGATAACAGCCAGATCAGGAAGGAACTTGGATCACAACTGCCACTGCCTACTTGGTCACACAAAATATTGGGGTAAACCTCCTTTGCTCCCTTCTCACATACCCAGACTCCTCTAGCACAGAGATAAAAAAAATAGATAAAAAAGAAACTGGGATCACATCTGTATGTGTGTTCAAAGTCCCACACAATTTTGGGGGTAATTCTCCTTTGCTCCCTCCTCACACACCCAGACTCCCCTAGCACAGAGATAACAGCCAGTTCAGGGAGGAACTTGGATTATGGCTGCCTGTGTCTACTCGTTCACATACAATTTTTCAGGATTTGGGGTAAACCTCCTTTGCTCACTTCTCAAACCTCTAAACTGCCCTAGGATAGAGATAACACCTAGATCAGTAAGAAACCTGTGCCTGTGTCTTCCCAGTCAGTCACACAATTTTGGGGTCAACCTCTTTTCTCCCTTCCAATCCCCCAGACTCCCCTAATACAGAGTACAGATTTCCTGCCTACAAGCCTCCCTAAACTAAGCTTCAAATGCACGTTATTAGCCTGTCTTCACTAGCCCAGAATTGTGTTGGCTCCTCTTCATCTCACAAACACTGAATGGCATGCTACGGCAACCTGACACCCCTGTTAGAATATGCCCCCAGGAAAAGAAGGAAAACTTGCCATGCAGTGAGAAGAAACTAATTCTTCCCATTGATTTCAATGAGCTAGGTGAAAAAACTGCATTTTTCACGAAAAATTTCCCGCTTGGCAAAAGTGCCATTTTTTCCCTGTTTCACTATTACTTACCTCAACAAAAACTATAGGTTGGTATAACATATGGGTGAGCGCTAATAAATGTGAAAAATTAACTTGTGTAAATATAAGCCGAAATGACTAGTATATTTAACCCACTTTGTGCAGAAAAAAGCACAAAGTGGTTTAAATATACTAGTCATTTTGGCTTATATTTTTCACATTTATTAGCGCTTCTCCATATGTTATACCAATTTTATTGCTTTTTGATTAGATATGAGTTTTTTGAGCAGCTTATTTTTTTTTATGTAATTTTCTCTATTATTATTATTTGACACTATATATAGCGCTCACCTATTGTGTTTCTAGATTAAAAAAAAACTATAAGCCATGCTCTCCCTCACAAGTGGACTCTTAGCCAGGGAATTCCCCTGCAGCAGTTTCCCTTTGGTCTATGCTTTTCCCTTAACAACCCATGACGTCCATGTATGTCATGAGGTTGCGGTCCCTAAAGAACCAAGGACGTACACGTACGTCATGGAATTCCAGGCTTCCCGCCATTTGGGGAGTCCGGAATCATATGGGTTAAAAACCCCCAAAAAACTCCATGATCCTTAAGTGACTGCCGTGTGAATGCGCGGATGGTCCTTAAGGGGTTAAGACCTTTCTGAATCTCATAAGATCCCAAGAGCAGTGCCTCGCACTGCTTCTCCAACTGGTGCAAAGTGTCAATGATGCCACACCCAATGTCATGGAAGTCCAAACCCTAACATCAGCCACTGGCCTCTAACAGGGCATCTTCTCTTGGGAAGGACCACCCTTGCGGGCAATCACCTTTGGCCAAGAATTCACTTCTCCCACCCACTAGATTAGCTCACTTTGAAGATAACCCCACTGAGGAAGAAGCTTGGTGGGCTGCTTCAGATGAAAACACACCACACTTGTTAGACAAGCACCACCCTCTGAAAGCCACCACGGTTTACTACTTCAAACACACCCACACTAGGACTCCAACTATACACGCCTGCAGACTTTAAATACATTCTAACCCTAGGCAAAAGGCCCATTTGTGAATTTATACAGCTTTCTTCACACTTGGACTGCATGTAACCTTCCTGATTTGAGTTGCACATGGAGGGCATCCAATGATCTTAACTGGCTGAATGCCAACATCCTCTTCCTGCAAGAACAAAATTCTCCCAAATTCACACATCAGCTCTCCTATATAGCCACTGTGCACAGTGATTCCAGCAGCCAGCCAAAGGAAGAAAGCAAGAGTCTCACTGCTATTCCATAACATGACATTCACTGCCACCAAGAAGGTCATATGTAGGAATGGGTGAAAAGCCCAGTTTTGGTCCCTCACACACAATAGGAATCAGGAAAGCTATTTTAAGAGTCAAGAACAGAGGAAAACAGAAGACTGAAGTCCAAAAGGAGCCGTCTGAGACACTCCCAGGACCAAGTTTAAGTCCCACAAATAAGTGGGATCCCAAAAGACCAGGCAGGCATAAGCCATCCCATGCACATCTGGCAAAAAGATAAAACACCTCTGAAAAAGAATGAATAGAGGTAAGACCTGGATATTGATAGACCTAAGACTAAGTCTATCATGAAGAAAGGCCAATAGTTGGGACACTAAAGGAACATGGCTGTGAACCCTGGCCTTCACACTACTTGTAAAACAAGGACCATAACCTCTGATATGCTTTGGATGAAACAGGTTTTCGGGCCTTCATAATAGTTTGATGATCAGATCCGAGAAAACTATCTTCCTCAGAATGCTGGCTTCAAGAGCCAGGCTGTCAGCACTATACTCTCCACCTCTGGGTAATCCAGAGGACTCTGATTCAGGAGATCCAGAATGAGTGGAAGGCAAAGTGGTTTGGCAACAGATAGACAGAGAAGATCCGAGAACCATACCCAGCGAGGCCAATAAGGAGCAATCAGCATTAAATGCCCCCTCTCCATCCTACCCTACCTTAACAATCTGGGGATCATAGGAAAAAGAGAATGCCCATCGTGTCTACTGTGAGAGAAAGAGGGCTCCAGGAACAAAACAGGGGCACCATGCTGTTCAACTGAGATGCCATCAGATCCACATTTGGGAGACCTCACCATCAAACTATGTAGTTGAACACTGGTTGAGTTTCCAGTTCCCAGAATCCAAATAGTGATGGCTGAGAAAATCCAGTACATCATTGTCTACTCCAGAAAGTGAATGACAGAGAGAGCCAGCATGGGAGATTCCTCCCAAATGAGATTCAGATGAACATCTGACTACACTGTATCACTCCTGGTCCCTCCTTGGTAGTTGACATAAGGCTCTGCTGTTGCATTGTTGGACTGAATCCATGCCACCTGACCTTGGAGAAGCTGGAACCAATGCAGCAGAGCATGACAAACTGCCAGCTGCTCCAGCATGTTTATGGACAGAAGACTCTCTTGCTCTCAAATCAAAGGTCCTGAACCACTTGCGAGCCAAAGGAGGCTCCCCAGCCTATTATACTGGCATCTGTGACTACAGTCCAACTGAGGATGATTAATGGTTGTTCCGGAGTCAAATGTGACAGCTGAAGCCACCAACGAAGATCTGACTTTATCTGGCTGGAAAGAGACATGACATGGGAGAAATAATACTGTTGTCTGGACCAATTCCTGAAAATCTACAACTGAAGCTCCTGATCTCCAAGGCAGAAACCAGATACTCCAGAACCTTCAAGGACTTCCGCACCATTGCTGATTAGAGGAATAAGACCTGTGACACCTACTGAGTCAATTAATGAAACACGTCTTTCGTTAGAAAGACCCAAAAAAAAAAAAAAAAAAAAAAAAAAAAAGCCTTATGGGAACAAGTTTTCCCTCCAAGTGACTTAAAAGGTGTAGTGGCTCTCCAGCTGTTGCAAACTTTCACCACTCTGACAGTGGACAAACATTCAGAGGGTACACCCTCATATTAGTTTAAAAAAAAATATTATATATATATATATATATATATATATATATATATATATATATATATATATATATAAAAGACTGAGCCCATTCCCGTGTTCTGAAGCCCAACCTTTGCTGCAGCAGAAGTAATGTTGCAGCGAGAGCCCCATCCAATATGGCTGCCACAAACACCCACTTCTTAAAGTAAAAAAAATAAAAGCATAATAAAAGAAACCACCTCAGCAGGGGTGGGGGCAGCAGGGTTGACTGAAAGAAGAACCAGAGTGCCAAACTAACCAAATCACCACAGACTTCAGAATGTGGCAACTACACAGACAGAGATGCATACATACAGTATCTATACACTCTGATAATTGGAATTCTCTTTAGTCTCCTGTATGACAAGACCATAAGAAAGTGTGAAGGTAATTCTCTAGCAGACCCAGGTCCCTTAAAAGTCTGCATCCTGGTCCATATCCATCAAGAAGGCCCCTGGATAGGATTCTGACTAATAGGGGATTTTACAGTCCTATGTAAGTTAAGAAAACAAAAAAAAAGCTAGCTAAGAGAATCTTTGCCCTGACCATCTCCTTTGAAGTCACTTTTAAAACAAGAGGCAAATATAGTTTTTGATACCTTTTATTGGCTAACTAAGCAGATTTAAATGCAAGCTTTCAAGACCTTAGGTCTCATCCTCAGGCATGTTATACCATAACATGCCTGAGGAAGAGACCTAAGGTCTTGAAAGCTTGCATTTAAATCTGCTTAGTTAGCCAATAAAAGGTATCAAAAACTATATTTGCCTCCTGTATTTTTACGGCTAACACGGTACCAACTCTCATCTGTTTACTTTTAAAACAAAGGATGTTTGGTGGGGGGAGTAAGAAGGGAGTCTCCATCTCCAGAGAGTTTTTTTTATGGAAGTGCCCTTCTTTCCTGAGGTTGGATACTGCTGTGTTCTACAGCAGACAATATGTCCATATTTATTGTTTGTGAAAGTTATTTTTTTGAGTATTTCAGCTGTGTCCAGTAAGAGGAAGGTTAAGTGCTATCCAGTTATGAGTTGAATTAGTATGTGTGCTATGTTGCAGTTTGATATTCAGGGTTTTATTTACTTTGGATGTTCTGCTTGGCAAACTTTCTTGCCTAATAGATCTATGGAGCATATGCAATGCTCATACACTCCTACTTTACCCCCTCTTTGGCACTAATGGGAGATCTTTTGGTTTAAGAAGCTTAGGAAATTGGCATTAGACAGGTGTAGGGCCAGAACAGTGATTCTCAACCAGGGTGCCGTGGCACTTTGGTGTGCCATGGACATCAACTTAGGGTGCCCCATGTTTTCTATGAAGACTAACAAATATGGACTTTTAAATAAAGACTTATATAAATTGTTATGCACAATATGTTTAGTTTTGTTATTATGATTATAAGACCGGATAATAATGGTATATTTATGTATTGTACCCCTCTTATGCCCTTGATAAAGTACATTAAATATGTCAGGGGTGCCCTGAATGTTCTAGATTACGTGTTAGGGGTGCCCTGAACAAAAAAAGATTGAGAACCACTGGGCTAGAACATTAATTCCAGCTCCATTCACCCCACAATTCCCTAGAATGCACACATGCTGTGAAATGAAAAAGATAAACAGTACCCAAGAGAATTTCTAGAAAATAGATTGTAACTTGACTTTAAGTCATATCAGTTCCCAGGCCAATACTCTATAGGTGAGCTATACACAGACCTACTTTACCCTGTGAGAAATTCTGCCCTGTGGACCTAAAGATCATGAGAGGGATGTACTCAGAAGAACTGTAGAAACTCAACTGCACCATAGGGGATAAAAAAAATTCCCTAAATTCCAAATGACTTGAATTAGGCTTTTAAAGGGTTAGTAATGTCTTACATAAATAAAAAGTAATATTGTAGATAATCCAAAAAGAAATCCATCGATGTCAGTCCGATCTCTCAAACCTTTATGGTCTGAGAGATATAACATTTTAAAGTTCCCCTCTCCCTCCCCTTTCCCTGACGTCAGCCTGTAGGTTACAGAAGAAGATCCTGGTCCTGGGACCGGCAGGCGGCTCTTCAGCAGAGCAGAAATAATGCAATTTAAAAATAAATACTTCATTGGAATGGTCTACATAGTGTGCTTGCAAACCAGGCACACTTTGTAGAACTTTGTAGACCGTAACAATGAAGTATTTCTTTTTACAACATGCTATTTCGGCTCTGCTGAAGAACTGCCTCAAGTCATCCGACACAAATCTCTTGCTGTCAGCTTTACAGTTGACATCAGTAAGGGGAGACCTTTAAAACATTATATCTCTCAAACTATAAAGGTTTGAGAGATCAGACTGGCATTGATGTATTTCTCTTTGGATTATCTACAATATGTGGCTCAGTGGTTAGCACTGTTGCCTTGCAGCGCTGGGGTCCTGGGTTCAAATCCCACCAAGGACAGCATCTACAATGAGTTTGTATGTTCTCACTGTGTTTGCATGGGTTTCCTCCGGGTACTCCGGTTTCCTCCCACACTCCAAAAAAACATACTGATAGGTGAATTTAGATTGTGAGCCCCAATGGGGACAGGAACCAATATGAGTGTAAAGCGCTGCGGAATCTGTGTGCACTATATAAATAAAGGATTATTATTATATTACTTTTTATTTATGTAAGACTTTACTATCCCTTTAACCCCTTGAATGCTAGAGAGGTCTCAAACACACTGCTAAGCAATAAGTTGGATCTCTCTCTAGCATTCAAGCCACATTTAAATCCATGGAATTGCTGTGTGTCCCCATGGTGCAGTTGGTTTGTCCCAATTAGTTCTGTTCTCAGTACATCAGCCTTGTGTGTCATGATTTTATTCCTAACTCAATGTATGAATTATCCAGTGAGTGTCTCTCCTCTATAAGACTTAACTGAATGATAACACAACACATCCTACAAAACACTTCCTAAAAATAATATATTTTACAATATAATTATCAGTTTAAAGAACACTTTGCAGAAATAATAGTAAATTCAGAAAACCTGGATGACAGCAACATTAGCATTTGGCATATACATATTTTATACCTCAGGCAACAACCTTCTCATTATTTTGCTACTGAATGTCATCCTATGGATTGTACATGGAGTTGTTTTCCAATGTTCATACTGCAGTTGTCCCAGAAAGCAGATGATACTCACTTTGTAGATACAGTATCATCATCATCATCAGTGCGGCTGTAAACTAGCTTGGTTAACCCTTTAAGAGTCAGCGTCAATGCTGGCTCCTGGTTGAGATCTCCACAGAATATTATGTATCAGATGGGTAAGAAAGATGTGAACCGATAATTTAATAGAACTATTTAAGAAAACATAATCATAGTACTGAAATAAAACCTTTATAAAATGTAAGTACATTCCGGTACTGCTGCCAGTGTGCAATTTCTATTTAACATCACACCTAAGGAAAAGGAAGCTTGCTGCACTGATTTGCTTTATGCCTTATTAGTCCACAGTTTTTGCCTGGGAGCAGAGTAACAGTGCACCCAAAATGTCCATACAATCCCATACCGCCCATACCCTGGAAAATGCAGCATAAAGTGGCCATTTTGTTGCTCATAAAGACTTGTATATAGGTGTTTGGGGCAAAGCAGAATAAAAGAGGATTATAGTCTTACCCGTTAAATCCTTTTCTCTTAGTCCATACAGGTTACTGGTAACTTTGGGTAGGTGATCAGCCCCTTTACGTAGGCAGGAACAATTCTGAGAAGTGAACGCAGGGGGTGGAGCCTACCTTCCCTCCTTGGCTGCTGCTAGCCAGTCAGCTCCAGTAAGATTTGAGACACTAGCTATTGACTAGGTAGTGAGAAGGAAAAGAAGACTCCTGTGAGCATGAACCCGAAAGGACCCTCACATTCTACCACAGGAGAGCCAAGCATGGTCCCTTGACAGGGTGGGAGACCAGTAACCTGTATGGACTAAGAGAAAAGTATTTAACAGGTAAGACTAAAATCCTCTTTTCTCTGTCGTCCAATACAGGTTACTGGTAACTTTGGGATGTCCAACCATTGAGTTTCCCAAAGGCGGGAAGTAAGGCAAGGACCAGGCGCCAGACCCCCAAAGTCACCAGAGCATATATAAACCATCAGATCAGAGATAGCCCAACGAAAACAAATGAAGTGTCAATGAACACTGAACAGGGGTAACACCACCCCTGGAGCTGTCACACAACACACTGAACTAGAGCCAACAGGGCTCAAAAGTGAAGGAAGCACCAAAGAACCGAAGAAGATCCTAGACAGGCAAGACAGCCTCCAGGATCTTCCTCCCAAAGCTGGCGGCAGCCGATGCCAGCACATCAACGCGGTATTGCTTCGAAAAGGTGAGAACAGACGACCAAGTGGCCGCCTTGCACAACTGATCAGCGGAGGCCTGATTTTTGTAAGCCCAAGAAGCCCCAATAGATCTAGTAGAATGAGCAGTGACCCCAAAGGGAACAGGCTTCTTCCTTAGATCATAAGCCTTACGAATAGTGGACTTGATCCAAGACGCAATAGTAACTTTAGATGCAGGTCTCCCAGCCCTGGGGCCCTTAGGAATGACTAACAGAGCGTCATATTGTCTAATGGACTCAGTGCGATGCACATAAAACTTGATACAATGCACCACATCTAACAAGTGGAGATCCTTCTCCTTTGCAGAGGAAGGGTTAGGGCAGAAAGAAGGAGCCACAATCTCCTGATTAATGAGGAACTCAGAAACCACCATCGGGAGAAACTCCTGTGAAGTGCGAAGCACCACCATGTCTTAGTGAAACACCAAAACGGATGGTTTACAAGACAGAGCATGCAACTCCACGACATGGCGAATAGACACGATAGCCAGGAGAAAGGCCAATGTACCATGTCAGCAGAAGTAGAGGAATAGTAGCCAGAGACTGAAAGGGAGGGCGCTGAAGGATGCCCAAAACAAAGTTAAGCTCCCACAGAGGAGCGGGAGACTGAAATACAGGACGAGTATGAGCCCTGGAAGAAACCCTAGATATCAGGAAGAATAGCAATGCGCATCTGAATGAAAAACAGAGAGCGCCGATGCCTGAACTGTACGGGAACTCAACTGAGGCAGTTGTCCACACCTTCCTGTAGGAAGGCCATGACCCCAGGAAAATCAAAATCTGGATATAGGTCCTTATCAGCACACCAACAGAGGAAGGAAGACAAGACTGGATGGAAAGCCTTAGAGTATACAGGCTTGCGTGCACCAAGCATAGTCACCATCACACCAGAAGAAAACTCTTCTACCACTGTGGTGAGGATTCAATGTCCAAGCCGTCAAAGCCAGACGATGGACATCCTCTTTCCACAGGTAATCCTGTAGAAGATGATCCGCACGGCAAGGGAGCCGGAAAGGCTCCGCCACAGATAGGTCCAGAAGCTCCGGAAACCAAGCCTGGTGAGGCCAGAACGGAGCAATCAGAAAGACTGGACAGCGCTCCAGTCTCAGTTCCCTTATCACCCTGTGCAACATGGGAATGGGAGGAAAGATGGAAGCCAGAGGAAATAACCAAGGAATGGACATGGCATCACTGCTAGAGCTAGAGGATCCCTCCAGTGAGAGCAGAAAGTCGGAGTCTTCCAGTTGTGTGTTTTCACCATCAGGTCGATGCATGGAAGACCCCACCTCTGAACAATGATGTAGAACACCTCAGGATGCAGTTTCCACTCTCCGCTGTCCTCTGTGTGTCGACTGTGGAAGTCTGCCAGGACGTGGTCTACTCCAGGAATGTGAACTGCAGATATAGCAGGAACATATTCGTCTACCCAGGACAAAATAGTCTTGACCTCTAACCAAGCTGCGAGACTTCCTGTTCAGCCTTGCTGGTTGATGTAAGCCACTGTCGTGGTGTTGCCAGACTGGACCTGGACCGGGCAGTCCTCCAGCTGGCGCGTCCAGTGGCGAAGGGCATGTAATATCACCCGA
This sequence comes from Rhinophrynus dorsalis, assembly GCA_037306005.1. Taxonomy (NCBI): domain Eukaryota; kingdom Metazoa; phylum Chordata; class Amphibia; order Anura; family Rhinophrynidae; genus Rhinophrynus; species Rhinophrynus dorsalis. The sequence goes on along the minus strand of CM074723.1, from coordinate 363,309,101 downwards.
GGCACCAAGACCTTGATGGGAAGGAGATATTCCTCCGGAGACCACCGTCCTTGAGCATTTCGATGACCCAAGACCGCTCCCCAGCCGGATAGGCTGGCATCCGTTGTCACCGTGGTCCAGAAGGACATCAGGAAAGGCATGCTCTTCAGCAGATTGGAGAGGTTGAGCCACCACGACAGACTCCGTTCCACATGAAGAGGAAGGGACACTGACATCTTCAGGAGGTTCGGCTGACCCCTGCACACCTGGGTCACAATCCTCTGGAGTTGCCTGGTGTGAGCCATGGCAAACGGGACTGCTGCTATAAAGGAAATGAACTTCCCCACTAGAGAGGACAACTTCTTGGCTGGAACTGGATCGTGAGCCAGAACAGTGGAAACCCTGTGGGCGATCTGGTGAGCCCCCTTGTCCGTGAGAAACACCTTGCTCTGCTGAGTGTCGAAGAGAAGGACCAGGAAGACCAGTCTCTGGGATGGGACAATATCTGACTCATCCATGTTGAGGATCCACCCATGATGGGAGAATGCATGAATATAGTCCTGAACCTGCCACTGAAGGAGTTTCGGGAGGGGGCTTTCAGAATCAGGTCGCCCATGTCTGGAGTGACTCTGATGCGTTCCGATGGAGGATGGACATTAAGGCTCCCAGGACATGATTGAAGACTTGAGGAGTTGAAGTCAGACCAAAGGGAAGAGCAGAAAACTGAAAATGCCCGTGGTCGCAGGCAAATCTGAGTTACTGCCAGCTCGTTGGATGAATGGTGATGTGCAGATATGTGTCCTGAAGATCCAGAGAAGCAAGGAATTCCCCAGGTGACATGACAGCAACCACCATCCTTAGGGACTCCTGGTGATAATGAGTCTTGACCACAAGGGAATTGAGATCAGTCAGGTCCAAAATTGGACGACAGCCACCGTCCTTCTTGGAAACCAAAAACAGGTTTGAGTAAAAACCCAAACCCCTGTCCTGAACAGGAAACGGCTCCAGAACCACTTTGTCCAGAAGGGCCTGGATGGTGCCGTTGAACATACAGTGTTTCTCTACACCCTGAGGAGTGCGAGAAGGGAAAAACCTGAAGATAGGGAGGTAAAAGTTATCCTGTACCCCTCTGTCACTTCCTGTATAACCCAAGGGTCCACCACGGAGTCCTCCCAGATGCTGCGGTAGTGGTGCAGACGACCACCCACAGCAGAGTAGGGACCTGGGTTCGGCGAGTCATTCAGAAGAAAGTGTGGAAGCCTTGGGCTTGGTGGAGCCCTTAAGGCTTCCGTTGTAGTTTGGGCTTGGAGGAGGAGTGCGGAGCTGGGGGAACCTCCTGGTTCGCCTGGTGTGTCTCAGTCCGGAAGCACGAAAAAGCTGATTACGTTTAATAAGCGTCTGCTTCCTGGAAACCATAGGCAGGAGGGTACTCTTACCCCGTGGCCTCACTAATCAGATCCTTAAGAGCTGGCCCAAACAGAGAAGTGCCCTGAAAGGGCAGAGAGCGCAATGCTTTCTTAGAAGCAGTGTCAGCAGACCAGATCTTGAGCCAAAGAGCTCATCTGGCAACCACAGACATGGTGTAAACCCTTGCCACCAACAGATGTACAAGGCAGCAGAGACCTAATGCTGGGCTTCAGAATGTTGGCAATAAGTCTCAACATGACAGAAGCAGGAGCTCCCTGACGAACCGCAAGTGTGAGCTGTTCAGTCCAAACCACAATGGCCCCATTTACCCAGGCCACAGCAAAAGCTGGACGTACGGAAGTACCAGCAGTGGCAAAAATGGACTTGAGGAAGGCCCCAAGTTTCTCGTCAGACCAATATTTAAGAGCAGAGGCATCAGCAACTAGCAAAACAGTGGACTTAGAAAGCCTAGAAAACAGGGGCATCCACCTTGGGGGATGAACCCACTGAGCTAGCACTGCATCAGAAAAGGGGTTAAGGCTTAGCAAACTCCTTGAAGACAGAAGGCTTTCTGTCAGGAGACTACCATTCATCAGACACTAACCAGTCAAGAGTGGGGTTAGGTGGAAAACAAGTATGGGTCCGTTTGGGATCCAGAAGTACATCAGAGGGGTCCGAACAAAACTCTTGAAACATGGGAATGTTTAGGGTGTTTAATGCGGCTCTAATCAGGCCCTCAGCAGACGGATCAGGGTCAGTCTCAAAGGGGGGGTCTCCAAAGAACTGAGATGAGAGCACTGCAGAACATTTCTCAGCATCAGAATCCACCAACAGTTCCTCATCAGAGGAATCTGATACATCAGGTACTCCCTGCGGTTTCAGTAGGAAAGATCTGATAGAAGTAGGGGTCTGCCAGGAGCGGAAGACCCCCTGTAACTGGGATGGAAGAGTTGTGTATACTGGAGGTGTCTAGTAGCAGCCTAAACTCTTGAACCCAAACTGGCTCTAATGCATGGCTGGAGGTCCCTCGGGGAAACTCAGGGACAACAGAACATGCTGGGCATAAATGACCTGAGAATTCTCTAGGCAACCCTGATTGACATGAGGATCAATGCGCAAAGGGGGACACAGAGACCCCAGCGTCCTTAGGCTTAGTCCTAGCCCCAAGCTCCAAAGGAATAGACATTCCCACAGTATCAAAATGTTCAAAGTATAAGAAAATGCCTAAATACAGTGTGTATGATTAAAATTACACCCCAGAAATTGCTAAAATACACTTATCTGGCAGGCGAAGAGTTAATCTGCTGAAGAGAGAAGGAAGGTCCAAGCCCTGCATAGGATACTTGTTCTGGGAAGGCACAAAATGTCTGCCGCGAAGTGTTGACAATCAGGAACGAGCGCGCGAAGCAAGCGCTCATGGGAAATGTAGTTTTCCCAGAAAAAGTACCCCAACAATGCCCAAAGCCCCCTGAGCCCCCCAACACACACTATATGTTGACCGGATAATAGAGCAAGGGCAGACAATTAAAATGAGCCATCTCTGAAGTTGCTACAATGAGCGGTTGCAGAGATATGTCCCAAACTGTACAGTCCCATAGAAGTGCATGGAGCAATGGCGTTTATGTGGTAAAAGCACGCCCAACACAGTTTTTGCAAAGTTGTAACTGTGAAGTAAATTCGGACTAAACATCACTAAAACATGTCACTAGACCCAACACTGAACCCAGTAGGGAAAGTGCTCAAAACCCCTCAAAAGATGCTAAACCAGCAACCAAAGGGTTAATTTACCACAGAAACTTGCTCCAAAACACCCAACAGACATACAGATAAACCCAGTGAGTGCAGGAGTATGCAATAGGAACTCCAAAGGAGACCCCTGTGTGGAGGGGCACTGTGAGACATGTGGACCTACAACACTCAAAGGATTGCTCACCTTTCCTGCAGATCTTCTGTCTTCAGAATACCACGTATCAAGAAGAAGCCTCAGTGGGCAATTCCTGAGGAAAGAACTTGCAACCAAGATTTCCCCCCAGGGCTTAAGGTCCACAAAAGCACCTGGTAAACTAAGCTATCCACATTTGGGTGATGGGAATTGTCAGTGATGGTAATCCGCCTAATGGTGGCATCACATATCGAACAGAAAATAATAAAAAGGTAAAACTATAGCAGAACTGTTCTCTTCCCTTGTGTCTTCACCAAGGAACAAATCTTACTGGAGCTGATTGGCTAGCAGCAGCCAAGGAGGGAAGGTAGGCTCCACCCCCTGCATTCATTTCTCAGAATTGTTCCTGCCTATTTAAAGTGGGCCGATAGCCTACCCAAAGTTACCAGTAACCTGTATTGGATGACAGAGAAAGGTATTTTTATGTAATATTTTCACATAATTCTATTTGTACATCCCCCCTTAAATGTTAAAATAATTTTGCAGTGTTTTACCTGTCATGTACTGTGTATTCAGACTTCTTTCTTATTATGCCAGAAGAAGAGACACATATTGTTTTGAAAGCTTGCACCCTAGAGTCACTCAGCCAATAAATGTATAGTTTTTATTCTACCAGTCTCCTACTTGTTCTATGGCCACTATGCCATACTTTACCTACATTCTTCTACACATCATATGCCTGGTAATACTTTCACACAAATGTACCTGTTCTCATAATTACAACCCCAAGGCTTCTAAATATAAGTCTACACAAGAAACACAGACTACATTTAACTTTCCAAAAGCCAGAGTGGTGTACAATGACACTCAGTGCCACTTCTGGTATGCAGAGGGTAAACTGTCAGATATTACCATCTTCTTCTGTACAGTGATTCAATCAAGTAGTGGTAGTGGGTTTGTTTGGGAGAACAAGACTCTGTGTGAACAATGAGGTTGTGATGGGGTTGTAGGTGGAAGACTGATTGTAGACGGGAACAAGAGTGAGTAGACATTGGACAGGCTATTGATCTGGCCTTATTCATAATGGTTATGGGGTATTTGACTGGCTTCACTGAAGAGGTGAGCATTCAGGGAGCGTCTGAAGATCTAAAGGATGGGGATGGGGTAGGGAATTCAAGAGCTCAGGTGAAGCACTGAAGATGTCCTGTAAGCAGCTATGGGAGTATGTAAAAAGTGCTGCAGAGAGAAGAACATCCTATACAGATCGAAGAGTGGGAGTGTATTTGGAAACAAGAGATGAAATGTAGAGAGGTGCAGTGTTAGTAAGGACTCTCTAAGTTAGTATCAGTATTTTGAATTTAACTCTACATGCTAACGGAAGCCAGTATAAGGATGGGCAGAGAGGAGCGTTATTAAAGAAGCAAAGCTTGAGCTAGATTGGTGTAGCGGCAGAGTTCATTATGGAGTTTATTGAGGTTAGTTGAGTAAGAGGAAGGCCAGTTAGGAGTGAGTTACAGTATTCGAGACAGGACAAGAAGACTGGTTGGATTAGAATTTTAGCAGTCTCTCTGGTGGGAAAAGGTCGAATTCCAGAGATATTATAGAGATGGAGGCAGCATAATTTGGAGATTGTCCCAGTCTTCATTTCCCACATTCAGCCAAAGTAGGTGACCCCCAGGCAGCATGCTTTTTAGGTTGGTGTGATGGCAGTGTTGTTAATAGTGATGGAAAATATCCAGGGAAAGGCTGGCTGGAGAGGGAGAGAAAATTGTAAGTTCAATTTTGATGTTTTAGATGATGGAAAGACATCCCGGAAGACACAGCAGAGACAACTAGATTCACAGGACAGGATGGAAGATGAGAGGCCTGAGGAGGAAAGCTAGATTTTGGTGTCAACAGCATAGAGATCATGGTGAAACCCAAAGCAGTATATTAGTTTGCCAAGGGAAGAGGTGTAAATTGAAAAGCACAAGATGCCCAGGACTGAACCTTGTGGTACTCCAACAGTCAGTGCAGGGGTGAAGAAGTGAAGGCAGAGTAGGAAAAATTGAAGGAGTGGTTGGAGAGGTAGGATGAGGACCATGAGAGGCCTAGGGAGTAGAAAGCTTGGAAGAGATGTGGGTGATGCACAGTGTCAAATGCAGCTGACAGATACAGGAGAATGACTAGGTAGTAGTGGCCTTTTAACTTGACAGAGAGAACGTCATTGGACACTTTAGTAAGGGCAGTCTCAGAGGAATGAGAAGGGCAGAATCCAGATTGCAGGCAATCTAAGAAGGAATGCGATTAGAGGAATTTTGTGAGACAGTTGTATACAAGATATTCAAGGAGGCAAATGGGACTTGAGAAAGGGGTAGGTATTCTCCTGGATATTTGGATATTCACAGACTCTTCTATAAAGGGTGGATGATTACCAGTTAGATATTTAACACATTTCAGTATTTTTATGGTTATGTCTTTTTTTGTTGAACATACATTTGAGCAAATTTAGTAATATTGATGTGTGCGTGTGATATTCTCCTGGGCAGTCACATACCAGTGCATCACTGGAGGTCCACTGTGTGACACCAGTAGTAAACCTCATACAACACACTTTATCCTGCTGTAGAAATGCAGTTTTATTGCCCACACCTATATACTACATTAAATGACATACATTACATTTACTTTGCCTCTCTTAATTTTCCTCTCCATCTAAAATAGTAAGCTCACATGACAGGACCCTCACTACCATCTCAAAAATGTGTTTATGTGTATCATAGTACATTCTTCTCTCTTGTATATTGAGGCAGAACATGTTGGTGCTCCATAAATAATATATAATCAGTAATAATGCAGGGAAGCTCAGAACAAACCAACCTTTAATTAACAAGCAATGCAAAGTGTTAGCAAATCCAGATATGCTTACACAGTTTTCGCTTCCACCAGCACAAGCCAAGTAATGAGATAGGCAAGACACTAACAGGACTCATATCTGGGGTTGAACAACCTGAGTCTCACCATCTGGTGTTGGATTACAAATGTCATCATCCTTATCCAGTAAATGGCTGGCCAAAGGTTATAGGTGTTCTAGTCTAACACCATCTGGTAAGATATGTTGCACACCAGGTTATTTCATTAAAATAATTAAACAGGAAGAGAGAAGGAAAGCACAATGCACAGCAAGGCATTTATTTTGCACGAGCTTCTGGCATCTTGCTGGCTGGGCTCCTGTCAATTGCAATCTCAGTTAACAGGTGAAGTTGTACACTTGCCCCGTGTGTACGGGAGCAGAAAAAAGCAACTCTCTATAGATGGTTTCTCCATCAGGAAGGTGATGAATCATATGGAAAGTCTTCCCTCCAGCACTGTATGGGTCTGCCTTCCCATGTTTTCAGTAATTGGCGAGCATGGCCCGTCTCCTGAACTATTAAAGGTGGAGCCAGGGGATGAACTTTTTTTTTTTCCTTGCTCACATGAAGTAGCCATTCAGAGCACAGCACATTACATTACAAAAACAGACGTGCTCAGTAGCCCTCAGTGGGGATATTATTCTTTATCCCCCAGCCTTATCTATTTCCCCCTTATTCCCTGGCAGGTGCTAAGAGTATACATAAGTCTGTCTAGGGATGGTGAATAATATCTCCATTGTGGGCTCCTGTATGTCTGTTTATGCGATGTGCTGTGCTCTGACTGGTTATTTCATGTGTGCAAATAAAAAAATGTTTCACTTGGGGATGAATCTCAGTCATCCTCTGGGAGAGTAAAACTTGTTCTCTCTGTCTCTCCGAGACTCCATTTTTAAACTAGGAGGATGTAGGAGTTGGGAATGGCCAGAAAGTGGGAATAGATTACACTCTTCCCTGTGGCAGATACACCCCTGCATCTGGTCCTTAAATGGTTAAAATACTATTGGGGCTATTTAATAAAGGGCAAATTGTCCTGTCAATCCCTCACAAATCTTAAATTTCTAATGGAAATACTATGAGGGATTTTGCCTATCTTCCTTCACTCCAAGTGTAATCCCATTGTAGCCAGTGTATTACCAATTGTTTTTGCCTGGCTCTGTGCACTATAAGCTTCTTACCGAGAGGAGAGCTGCTATTCAAATCTATTTTCCAATAGGATTATCTACATGACACTGTAAGCAGAGGAAATATTACTAGTAAATCATGAGACTTTATTATCTGCTCCACTATAGTTTGTAGAACAGCATAATAATTGCAAGTCTTTTCCAGAACAGTTAAACAGAGACAAGATTCACTTAGTGCATTTACTTAAAAAAGGTGCACGTTAATTATGAAATCACTGTGTGTGGACAGTGTGACAAATTCTCATCTCCCATCAGGATGATGAAAGTTATAGTCCAACAATGGCTGGAGGACTTACAATTACCTACCACTAGTAAAGGTGTGAGAAAAAGTTACTTAAGATTTTTCTGTTTTAGAAAGTATTTGATACACATACACTCACAAAAATAATGCACAGAGGCTAATTTGGCCTAATCCAAAGAATCTGGATCTACAGTATTAAGATCACTGGCTACTTTAAAGCATACACAGTAAAGGCACTAAAGGTCATATACACAAACAGAAAGAGGTACTGTAAAACCAACTGCACAATTGGGGGACATCTAAAAATTCCCCAAAGTCACAGAGATTTAAATTGGGGGTTTCAGCTCACTGAATGTTAGAAGGTCTCCACAAATTCCAAAGCAATACATTGGTGTCTCCCCTAGCATTCAATGAGTTATGCAGCCCCAATAAAATTACTGCAAATTTTTAATTGTCTAACATGGTGCAGTTGCTTTGCTCCAGAATTGCTCCACTTTTATCTGTGAATATGGCCTTAAGTCAATACTGAGAACATAAGGAAAGGAGACAACAATAATCTACTAATGACTGATTCAATTACAGTTCTGGTTCAAGGCAGCTTTCAATAGTCATACAAACATACCTGCTTTGACTTTATAAAGAAATAAAACACACCATAGACAAGTACAATGAGATTATTGTTTTATACAATCCATTTCTGGTTTGGAGAGAAGTGGGAAGCAAAAGTGCTAGGCAGAAACACAAACAGTGAAAGGATAAAATCTAAGCTTAGTATTTATTTGACAGATAAACATGAAAAGAAACAGTAGTTGTACTCACATTTCACCCGTCTAGGGCTTTGTGCATATACAAAGGTCCCAGCCTCGTGCAGCCAAGGAAACTGTGTCCCCGCAGTCCTTGCTCTATGATGTCCCGATGGATGCTCCTAGATAATGGTCCACGCTATTGCCCAAATGTCCACAATGTGTTTATATGAATTATACTCCAGAGTCTGTGTTATCAGTTTCTGGTTTACCGCTATTTATTTATTGTAACACTAGTAGCCAGCAGTATATAAGAAAGAGGTGGGCAACCTAAGGCATATCAGTTGATAGACTACAACCATAGTCCAACAGCTGGTGGGCCTCTAGTTGCTCATTCGTAACCTAAGCAGTGGAAAACATAACATGACCATTACTTTTTGAATGTCTACATCACTAGTCTAAAACTGCATCTGAAGAAGCTGGGATGGTGCTTTTTTTTTTTTTTTTTTTTTTTTTTTTTATACCCAGACAATGATATCAGGGGTTAGATAGGTTAGATAAAGGGAAGAAATTCTCCACTCCATAAGTTTTCCTAGTAGGCAAGCAAAGCAAATGTACTTACCAGTGGATAACAGAGTAGCTTTAGACTGCAAGCTTTGAAAACCACATGGGTTTCTATATCAACCAGGGATTCTTAAAGCTATTCAGCTAGCTAATAGAAGCTAAAAATGTTTGCTGTACTCATCTCCTGCTTTAGTCATGGATAAAACAGTACCACCCCTATTTTGTTATTCTGTGGATCCTTATTTTCAAGTTGGAGAGATCTTAGCACATAGACTGAATAGAATAACACAGAGCTTAGAGAGTTCTCTCACTGTAGAGGCACATACATGCCCAAGTACCTCAGAATATTAAGGTGGGATGGGAGTGTCCAAATGATGTGATTCATGTAATAATATGGACAGGATTAGGAGGTTAAAAGGTAAACATTGCTCTGAAATGGGTGGGATAGTAACTGGGAGTGAGCAGAACTAGGTGAGCAGCTGGTGGGGCTTATAGTAGACCTCAGCAGCCCTGAGTGAAAACCAGCCTCTGTCCCAGAAGACCTAGTAATCAAGTCTGAAAACCAGGTTCCTTGGGACAGATCAGAATAGTTTCCAGGTATGTTAGTCCCCCACAAAGGTCTTGAAATTAATCTGGTTGTAGCTGGGGATACAGTAACGTTGTTCTTCACAAAGTGCATATATTTTAAAACCCTTGTGAGTCACTAAAAGTTCACTTCAACTACCAATATCATCAATTTTTACAGGCCTAACACTCAAACCATACATGAAAACACAACTATTTATTGAATATACTACTACACTTTCTATTGACAAATACAGACTTATTTGTTTGAAGAAGGAAAGTTTAATAAAATACTATTAACAAATTATCTATAATCAATTGGTTTCAATAAAATTTACAAGGTCTTCCTCGTGCTACAGATATGCAACTCTGAAGCAAACTAAACTCCATCTTAGGGTGGGAAATAAAAATTCCTATCTAATTAAACAGGGCTTTTACCCCATTGAATGCTAGAGGAGTTTCATTGTATTGTGAAGCAATACACTGTAATCCTCTAGTAAATCAAGAGGGTTAAAAGCCCTATTTAAAATCAATGGGAATTTGCCAAAGGTTTATCTCAAGCCTATGGTGCAGTTGGTTGGCACCAGGATTACACCTCTTTATGAATAAGGTTTCACAAAACCCTTATCACCCATATAATTTAAACATTGCAATGAGTTGTATGTTTTAACTGTGAACAAGTAAAAAAAAAAATGAAGAAGTATTTGTTCATATTCACAAATACGCATGCTTCCATCCTTGACCGAACTTAACCCTTTGAGTGCCAAAGGGATAAACAGTGCATTGTGAACCACTCCTCTGGCACTCAGAGGGTTAGGGTTTATGACACTGTGGGTCATATGCAGGAATTCAGAAGCATACCAATGGCACCAGAGAGAACAAATAAACATCCTCATAATTTAAATGTGGCTTTTAACCCCTACAACACTGAATGCTAGAGGTCTCCAATGTATTGCAAAGCAATGTGTTTGATCCCTCGCTAGCATTAAAGGAACTAAAAGCCCTAATGAAATCCATGGGAATTCAGGGAATTTTGATCTCTATTGTAAAGTTGGTTTGCTCCAGAATTATACCACTTAACCCTTTGAGTGCCAGAGTGGTACACAACGCATTGCTTTGCAACCACTTTAGTTTCCTACATAAGGCCATTCATGTGCTGTTTTGGTTTTCCTTATATGCCTCACTTCCTGCTGTGCCCACATAGCTCTATACAGCAATGGGAGGACTGAGCTCTGCTTCTTGTCTCCAAATAGGAGCTACAATTCCATCTTATTGAAGGCCATGCTCTCTGTGGTAACTTGGAGTGTCTCTAATCTTAACTGCAAGCTGCCATTTCACAGGTTCAGTCACAGTAAGACACAGAAGAGCCCATTTATTAATCTCTTAAGGAACAGAAGGGGAAGCTGTGTACTGCTAAGCAATGAGTTGAACACCTCTTTGATCCTTCTTGGTCCCCTCAAGGGGTTAAGACAGAGAAATTCAGAAACAAACCAACTGCATTATAGAGGACAAAAACAAATCCTTAAAATGGCATTGATTTAATATGTGATTTGAACCACTTAATTAATATAAAGGTCTAAAATGCACTGCAAGGAAAAGCAATGGAGATCTCTCTAACATACAAAAAAAGCCCCATTTAAACCAATGGAAATATTGGCTTTACCCAGGTGTATTGAAGAGCAATGTGTTGCGTACCTCTGGCACTCAAAGCGTTAATATTTTAAAATAAAATGTGAGGTGTAAGAACAGAGAATAGCTTTTTTTTTTTAATCAAAATTTTATTAGGTTTTCAAGAATAAACGTTCACAAGACAGATCTTTGCAATAATAAGAGCTACAATCCAGAAAATGTGCTAGATCACCTATGAAGACAAATCAAATCAAATTAACCACCCACCAATGGCACATCATTCCTCATTTGTCCCAGAGATCTGCGCACAGAGCATCAGGGACAAAACATAATGATGGCTGCTTGGCCAGGAGAGATCCCAGAATTGGAAGACAGCTGTAAAGGAGAAATAAATAGCAGCTAGAAAAGGAAAGAGGAAAAAAAAAAAAAGGTGTGTGGGGGGGTTCTCTTCCCCTCGTTCTAAGCACGGAGCATAGATCGAAGCTCACCCACTGGACAGAACATACCCGCTCGGAAGTCTAAGGAGACTCAAAGAAGCAAGAGGTCATGACAAAAGTCAGGTGGTAGGACTCCACCCAAGGAGTCCAAATATAGAGATAAGGAGCCGAGGAACTGCGAGTGTATGCCGTCAATTTCTCCATCTTTAGAAGTTGCCAGATTCTATTATCCAATTGTGTCAGACCCGGTGGTATTGACTTCCAATGATAGGCGATGTGATACCGCACTGCAGCACACACCCTGTAAATTAGCTTGTTAGACTTACTGGATAAGTCCAGAGTTTTATAGGGTCTATTCAAGAGGCCAGTCCAGGGTTCCGGATCAAGAGTGACTCCAAGTGCAGTACTCAGGTTTCTGAAAGCATGAACCCAAAGCACAGACACAGAAGGGCAATCCTACCACATATTCTTATATGTGCCTATAGAGTCACAACCCCTGTAGCACAAGGGTGAAGAAGAAGGAAAAATTTTAGACAATCTAGTCGGGCATAAAAACCATTGCGATAGTACCTTATAGCTATTCTCTTTTATTAACATACAGGGGGTTAAGCTGGCAGTGTTATCGATAATTGTTCTCCAGTCTTCAGAATCCAGGGTTTCCCCAAGGTCGGCCTCCCATTTCGCATGGTAGGCTGGATCGTGTGGAAAAGCTACCGTCAGAAGATGGTAATAGATTTTGGAAATAGCCCCCTTACACCGAGGCGTAGTTACAAAGGACCTCGTATAATGTAAGACGAGGCGGGGGAGAACAGCCAGAGTAAGAATGTACAAAATGATAAACCTGAAGGAACCGAAAGTATTCCTCTGGCAGTGCCTCATATCGAGATTGAAACGAATCCCAAGACATCAGGACAGAGGACTGCAAAAGGTCTTGTACTCTAAGAATACCCTTACTGATGCACCACACAAAGTCTTTAAGGATGAGACCCGGGGACAGAACGACTTCTTAATGTTTACCATAACATCACAATTTTACACATCACCAAAAGATTAACCCTTTGAGTGCCAGGGGGTACGCAACACATTAACAAAGCAGTGTGTTGCGCACCTTCTGGCATTCCAAGGGTTAATAAATGCAGTGGATATTTTTCCAGGCACTCAGTGTGCTACTCAATTACTATTTTTCCCTTCTAGCTCTTCCTTAGAATAGCAGTATTGTTACTTTAACATATATATATATATATTTTTCAAGTACAAGTACAATCCCCTCAAAATATTCAAAATGGAAAGCTAGGAGTAAAGGTTTAGCTCCAAAATCAGTAAAATAATTAAAAGAGGAGTATTTATCCAATGAAAAAATGCTGCCCAATCCCTTTACTACCAGAACTTGAAGGGGAAAAAAATGTAAATATAAATCTATATAAAAGAATTTTTATATAAAAGAATTTTACAACATATTATCTCATCAGAGGAGCATCAAAGCTCCTTTACAATGACATGTTCTACTCTCAGGTCTAATTAAAATATTTCATTTTAAATGTATTTAAATTGGTTGTCCAATATTGGAAGCCATAATCTTATATCATAAATAAAATGAACTTTATGAGAAGCTGTTTTTTGGAGGAAAAAAAAAAAAATGTCTCTTAAAGGGATAGTAATACTTCATTTTAACTTTATTTTATTTTGTAGGCATTACAAAAACATGAAGAATGATATAAGTCTTATCTCTGAAACCTTTATGGTTTAAGAGATATTCACAAACAAAGTATCCCCCCCCTGTTCAACCAAATCAGAAGGGAGATGCCCAGGTAGACTGCAGAGAGGGACAATCTTCAATTAAGATAATGGAAAAAGCTGAAAAACTTATCAAGGGGGGAAGGGCTTTCATTGTTTTCATACAAAGAAAATTGTCCCCTTCTGTTATCTGTACTGTCATACAACCAGACTCACATCTGAGAAGAGATTGTTTACACTAGGTAAAAGGGGCGGGGAGGGGAACTTTGCTTGTGAATATCTCATAAACCATAAAGGTTTGAGCGATAAGACTTATATCATTCTTCATGTTTTTTTAATGCCTACAAAATAAAATAAAGTTAAAACGAAGTGTTACTATCCCTTTAAGTAAAAGTAATGAATGGTCTTTTCTTCTACTATGCTTTTTGTCTTGGGAAATATCAAAATTGCACATTTTTTTATTTGGAAAGTTAGAATAACTAGAAATCAGTGTTTGTCAACTCCTGTCCTCAGGACCCACTAACAGGCCAGGATTTGATGATTTCCTTGTTAGAGCACAGGTGAGTTAATCAATGTGAATGAACCTCTGATCACCACACCTGTGTTCTAGCAGAGAAATCCCTAAGTCCTGGCCTGTTAGTGGGTCCTGAAGACAGGAGATGAGAACCACTGAACTAGATCTCATGCCAGTTTCCATTTGTTTTCATGAACGCCTCTCTGATGAAGTTGGAACTGAGCACAGTCACATTAGCTCAAGTGAGTAACAAACCAATTCATATGTTTAATTGCTTGTTGCCACAAAGGGTTTTTTCCTTTTAGAACTTTTTTGTTTCCTAATAATGGCTGTCCAATCTACCAGGAAATAAACTCTAATGTAATAGCTACTTATATTAAACCCTGTATGCCTTAGTTAAAAGGAGCAGTAAGCTTTTTATGAAAACATATTTCATATATACACATACATATTATTATATGTAAATTATTTTCCTGCCAAGTAAAACAAGGATAATTGTAATATTAGGAGTTTTTCATACAAAAGTTATTACAGTTCAAACAAAAATATTTACATTAAGCTGCAATTTTCTATTTTGGTCAGCAGGTGGTGCTGTGCATATCATTTAGTACCGTGAAATGTAGTATATAACTCAAGCTCTCCTGTAGAGTGCAATATATATATATATATTTTTTTAATGTCTTTTGGACACCTGTTGGCACTGTTGCTAACAGAATGATTAAAAAAGTAATTTGAGCTGTAATAACTTTTGAATTAATCATTTTACAGCAGTGAAAGTACCCTTGTTTTATGTAACAGGAAAAGTAATAAAACAGTTAAAAAAAAAAAAAAAAAAAAAAAAAAAAAAAATTACTTGCTCCCTTAACTTGCAACAGTGAAGCTCAGAATACATAGGCAAGACATTTTAGAAACTTGATTAAAAGGGCAACTTGGTTTGGAGGTATACTTTGCCTTTAGCAAGAGCTACTCTTATAGCTAAATGTTTTACAATCTCACATTATCTTTCAATTTCTGTTTAAAGTCAGCTATATTAAGAGGGTGCCGGTTTGCAGAGAATTGTGTTGGCCATCCCTCTGGCACACTAAAAGGTTAACTTGAAAGCTTCCCTTTTTATATTGGAAATAAATCCAGCATTGCCAAAGTAAAACGATTGTTAAATCCGAACGACTGCCTTATTGCATTAAAACAAACCCCTTGGATGCTAGCGATGTCTCAAATATGTTTGAGATCCCTCTAACATACAATTGGTTACAATAGACTGAATGTTAAACTAAACTAAAGAGTTTTCAATTAGCCACATATTAACACTATCAGCAACAATCTATAAAGTTTTCTATATCAAAACATCATACTAAATAACAGACCAAAGTATATACATAATTTACATTCAGCAGTTCATCACCATGATAGCCTTCATTTACTGTCTAAATATTATCACATTCACACCTACAATAAGTTACTAAAACACTTCAAAATTAAAAATTTAATTTAAAGCATTGTTAATGAACTGCACATTTATCTAGTGTTGTAAAACGGTGCACCCACTCTTTGGCATTCTATGATAAGTCCAAAAGATGCCTAATCACAAATGGAAATAAAACAAAAGTAACCTCATTTTTGGCGTTATGTACTGCACACTAGAACATCTGCAAAGGGTCCGAGAAGGGTTTTATTGAAGATGCAGCGGATCCACACCAAGTAAGTTGTAAAGGGTTTAATGTTTTCCGAAAATGTGTAGTTCTGATTAGATAAAATATAAGGCATATAAGAGTTTTCACCTTGCTCTTGAATCCATACTTCATATTTTACATCTCTGACTTTCAAATATTTAAGGTTCCATGGAATCTGCCAAGACACAGCCAGCTTGGCCTCACTCGCACCCTGAACAGAAGCCTGGCATTTGGGCTCCCTCACTTTACCAGGGTATAGTCCATTTGTCCACTTCTGCTTCCTAGAAACCAGTTTAGTTTTAGCAACGTTTCGGATGACTTGGATAAGAGATGAAATGTTCACTTTTGTGTCTTGATATATACGAAAAAGCCACTCAGGGTTGCGACAGCAAAGGTGACGTGGCACTTCTTTACTCTTCATTATACGCTCCTGCTCTGTTGCGTCTAGGTGTACAATCCCACCTTGTTCCCATGGCCTGTCAGGATAAGAGATTGTATTCTCCTCTTCAGTATTCTGCCAAGCAACATATTGTAGGTCCATGCCTGGAAGAGTTGCAAGTGTTTTGTATGGTGTGTAATGATCAGAATTAATGCCATAAGGAAAAAGCTCCACTACAATGGCACCTTTTGGAAGGAAGAGAGATGATACCAACTGTGCACCATGCATGCTAACAAGCATGGATGCATTGCTGATCAAGCGCACAATATCTGTAAATGAGTGGTCTTCAAGAGAAACAGTTATTGTTTTCATCTGGAACTCCTGAGCTAGAGCAAGGAGTAGCTCTGCCTCATTTACAATAAGTCGGTTAAGTGATCGACTAAATAACACTATATAAGGTTCTGATGAACTCTCGGCTATACTGATGTTTAATTTCCCCATCATGAATTTGGCAAAGTGCCTGATTTCATTTCCTGATACCAGTATGTTTGCTTTTGGGCCCTGTGGCTGGACAAAACCATACTGATACCATGTTGTTATTTTTGATAGCCCCACATAAGATTTAGTGAAGCAAAGAAGTCTCCCTAGATTTTTTAGCTGCTCTTTCAAGAGGGGCTGCTTATTGCTCATGAGCTTGTAAAGTTCAAAGTGAGATCCTTCACTCCATCCTTCCATAAAGAAAAGTCTAGATTCCAGGTCTAAGTCTGGGAACTGTTGTATTGTATAGAAAATAGGGAGAAGGTCATCATGAAAAACATGCATCAGGTTGTCAGGATTAAATCTGTTCATTATAAGAGCAACATCTGGAACAAAGACAGGCTTAGGCATAAACTTCAATGCAGCAGCAGGAAGCTCTATAAAGTTGAAATACTGAGTGTTGTGGTCATCTACTGAAGACATATCTAGTAAAGCAGGTTGAAAGCGTCTTGAGCCTAAATTGGGCAGCATAATGGAGGAGTTGCTATGGAAAAAGACAAACTCTTCAGCCTCGGTAGAGTAGCAGAGTGACTCAAAGCGACACACTCTCTCTGTATGCATCCTACCGGTACACACCATTCTAGTACCATCCTCCACCAGATCATGTAATGCTGCCTGGTAGTCAATGCGAACCTGAGATAGCTCTTGGGACTGACGAGTAAGTTCCAGCTCTTCCTCAATAACAACAAACTGCTCCCATAACTTGACATATTTCCACAGCACTGCAGCCAGGATGGATACAAACAGTGCATTAAACACTGCTGACATGTTCATTCTGTAGCTGGACTAGATCAAGATAACTACACAGGAACAAAAATGAATGGACTGGCATCATTTACACAGCTCAACTTAGTAGAAGCAGATATCTGAAAATAAAAAGAAAAAAATAATTACGAACAAAGAAAAAAGAATTAAACTACAGTAACATTGCAGTATTCAGTTTTGTTTTAAATAGTAAAATACAACATAATGTAATACATTGTCTCTATTTAAAGGATGGGACAAATATAGATGTGGCTACGGTGGGCTCCTAAGCTCAGGTGAATAGCACTAAAGACTTCTAGGTATCCCTAAAAGACACAGGCCGGGAGATGCACTAAGGTGTGATAAAGCGTTGATAAAGTGGAGATGACTTCTCCAATTTCTATGTTATTCTATGAAGCCCATGCACTACAATTTTTCCAACACTGGAGATCTTAGTGCATAGGCTCTATATAATAACACAGGAACTGGAGAAGTGATATCACTGGAGAAGTTCTCTGATTTATCACCTCTTTATCACGCCTTCGTGCATAACCCCCCAAAAGTCTTATGTGTCTAGGTCCTGGACATTTTTAATCTGAGGTACAATAAATTTGAATGGGGTAGTAGTTTCATAAAACACTCTGTCAAATTAAATGAAATTGCATCCTGTAGGACCTAATTAATTTGCTTTTTCAAATTGGACCTTTCACACTGAAACAAGTTTATTTTATTTTACATGGAATTAAAATGTCCATCTGTAGTCCTAACCATTTAAGTAAAATAGTTTTAGAAATTAATGTTTATGATGCGGTGGTACAGAATGGCACTTCATGCAAATTCCATACACAATATTCTAATTCTGCTTGAGGCTAAATATATATTGTTCACTGTGCTGTGAAAATTGCCCCCAGTGAATGGGCTCTGCCTAGATTCATTCATGGCACAGTGTATGTGGTAATACTGGTCTAGCACAGACAATTAATAATAAGTTAAAGGGACTGTAATGTCTAAGATATGTAAAAAGCTATATTGTAGAGAATAAAAACAGAAATCCATCAATGCCACTCCTATCCCTCAAACCTTTATGGTTTGAGAGATATAACGTTTTAATCCCTTAAAGGGGAACTACCACCCCGCAATAACTTAACCTGAAATCAGTCTTCATCTGGCGACTAGCTGCTTAGTAGCGCTAGTCGCCAGAAATATTACCCAGTTCCAAAGATTTTTGCATTTTTCCGATGGTCACAGGAGCCAGCCGGCTCCAAAAGGGACTGACAGAACACGGACGTCACTGTGACGAGATGTCCGTGATTCCTGCTCCTGTGACCATCGGAAAAACGCAAAAATCCTTGGAACCGGGTAATATTTCTGGCAACTAGCGCTACTAAGCAGGTAGTCGCCAGATGAAGACTGATTTCAGGTTAAGTTGTTGCGGGGTGGTAGTTTCCCTTTAAGGACCAGCCATGTGAGCATGCGGACGGCACTTAACCCCTTAAGGACCCATGACAGTCCTGCACCGTCATGGGTTGTTATACCCTTAACGACCCATGAAGGTCCAGGACCTTCATGGTTTAAATGATAGCAGCGTGCCTCCTTGCACACTGCTATCATTAATTCCAGGCTGAGACTGAGCGCTCCGAGACCGGGGAGTTCAGCCTCAGCCCTTCCCGCTTGTGCCAGTTCATGTGATCGCCGTAGCAGCGATTACATGTACCGGCATAGTGATAGACAGAGGTAGCATGCAAAGCATGCTGTCTGTGCCTGTCTCGTCTGCCTCTGTTTCCCTCGCTATCAAAGTAAGGGAGACACCTAGTGGTTAAAAAAAATAGAGCAGCTGGGGGTATTAACCCCTCCACTGCTGGTGCAGGAGGCTGGCTAAATGCAGGTCAATTTTTGACCTGCAATTATACACTTTTTTTGTATAAAAAAAAATAAAAATAATAATTTAAAAAAAAAATATATAATAAAACAATATTGCAAGTGTGATTGTTGTGGAGTCATGTAATACACTTATATACACCACCAAATGCCAGGGACAAAAAAGTGTCAAAATAGGGTGGGAAAAAGGGACATGGGGATTTTCACCCAGGGGGGACAGTGGCCAGATTAAGCTGCGCATTTTGTAGGTATGACTGACCGGTCATACTTTTCATGCAGTCTCCATAAAAATGGAACCCTTTGTGGCCAATTGATCCCAAAAGAAAAATCAAAATTTTTTTTTTTTTTAACCTTTTTTTTTTTTAATTTTAATAAAGAGAATGGTGGGTTGGTTATCCATATAAATAGGGTATCAAATGAAAGCCCTATTTGTGCTTAAAAAAAAAACAGTATATAATTTATGGGGGTGGAATAAAAGCCTAAGAGGGGAAACACTGTTGAACAAAGACATAGTCAAAAAGGTCAGAATTGCTCCATCCTTAAGGGGAAACGACCTCAGATTTTCCCGGTCCTTAAGGGGTTAAGGACCATGGAGCATTTTTTTTTTTTTTTTGCCGATCTGATTCAGGGCTCCCCCGAACGGCTTGCATCCGTGCGGGGAGCCCTGAAATCCATGATGGTCCTGGTATGTCATGGGTCCTTATCGCTACAGTCATGGGTCCTTAAGGAGTTAAGTCCCCCCCCCCTTTCCCTGACATCCACTGTAAGCGGACAGCAGGAGATCCTGGTCCTGGGACAAGCAGGTGGTTCTTCAGCAGAGCCGCAATAGCGATATTTAAAAAGAACTACTTCAATGGAACGTTCTATAAAGTCTGCTTTGTTTGCAAGCACTCTTTGTAGACCGTAGTTGTCTTTAAATATCGATATTGCGGCTCTGCTGAAGAACCTCCTCAGGTCGGCTGACGTAGATCTCCTTCTGTCAGCTTACAGCTGACATCAGGGAGGAGAGAATTTAAAATGTTCTATCTGTCAAACCATAAAGGTTTGAGAGATAGGAATGGCATCGATGGATTTCTTTTTTATTATCTACAATATTACTTTTTACATATCTTAAACATTACAATCCCTTTAACAGCTGATGAGGTTAAAAGGAGGGAAAAAATGATCTATGCCCATCAAGCTCATCCTTTTCTGTATTAGCCTTCTTTCTGCTGATCCAGATTAAACAAAAAAGAAAACAAAACTAAAGCCATTTCCAATTATGCCTAAACGGGATAAGAAGATTCCTTCCACTATAAAAAAAATAAATAAATAAAATTGGACATCTCCATAGATCACCATCCTATCTACACTGTAACCTATTGTCATAATTTTCAATGTTGTTTAAAACCAAAAGGATATCCATTGGTTTTTGTGAAAGTATCTACAGTATTTTTTCAGCACCTGAGACAAAGAATTCCACTGTAAAAAAAAAAAAAAAAAATAAATAAATAAATAAATCGATGCCTGTGTTTTAGTCAAAAGCTAATTTCCTCTACTCTGAGGATTCCACCTTATTTTATGATCAGCTCTTCGAGTAAAGACCTCCCCAAAGAGTGCATTGTAATGGTCTTTAAAGGGATAGTAATACTTAAAATGTAAAACAAAATATGTTGTAGGGTTTATCCCCCTGAGTAAAACAAGAGTACTCCCACTGCTGAAAGGTGTTTCATTCAAAAGTTATTAATTTTCAAAGTTGAATTTTTTAGGTGCAATATCACAGTGGCCTGAAATTGTACAGTGGCGCTGTTGCTACACCATCCTATGGAGATTTAGGGTCCCGCCACAGTACAATTTCAGGCCACTGTGATATTGCACCTAAAAAATTCAACTTTCAAAATTAATAACTTTTGAATGAAACACCTTTCAGCAGTGGGAGTACTCTTGTTTTACTCAGGGGGATAAACCCTACAACATATATTTTTTTTTTTACACATTTTAAGTATTACTATCCCTTTAAAATATTTGTAAACAGTGATCATGTTCCCTCTTATAGGTCTCTTCTCTAATGTAAAATAAATTGTTTAGTCTCGCTTTATAATTAAAATCTTCAAATTCCTATGAGTTTTAAAAGGGATCGTAATACTTTGTTTTATCTTATTTTTATAGGCATTAAAAAAAAAACATGAAGAACGATATAAGTCTTATCTCTTAGACCTTTATGGTGTTAGAGATATTCACAAGCAAAGTTTCCCCTCACTGACCAAAACGGTCAAGTCTGCTATCTAGCTGTCAGATTTGCAATCCGGTCCACAGATCAACCGGTGGCTCTTCAGCAGAGCCGAGACTGCAAGATATAAAAATAACTATTTCATTGGAAGGGTCTAAAAAGTGTGCTTGAAAACCAGGCGCACTTTGTAGACTATTCGAATTATGTAGTTCTTCTTATATCTCGCAATTTCTGCTCTGCTGTAGAGCCACGGCTGGTCCGCAGACCTGATTACAAATCGGACAGCTAGATGGCAGACTTGACCGTTTGGGACAGTGAGGGGGAAACGTTGCTTATGAATATCTCTCAAACCATAGAGGTCTGAGAGATAAGAAATCTTTCTTCATGTTTTTTTTAATGCCTACAAAATAAAAAAAAAAATAAAATGAAATGTTACTATCACTTTAATGAACACTGGACTTTCTCCAGTTTATTAAAATCAGACCATAATGTAACCATCAAATACAGATTAATTTCTCAAAATGTATTTATATTACAATAAAACGGCTAATACAACATTTATGCTGGTTTTTTCATTCTTTTTAAAATTAACAAAAACGTAAGGTAACGTCTGCTGTAATAGGTGGTATTTTTAATTATTTTAGTAATGTAAGCTAAAATGGTATACTGTCTCAATGATCTTACACCGAGGTAAAATATACAGACTGGCCAATTTAACCCCTTAAGGACCGATCTTGCATGCAATTCCAGTTCAGGGCTCTCTGAACGGCATGCAGCAGAGCGGGAAGCCCTGAAATCCATGACAGTCGTGTTATGTCATGGGTCCTTAAGGGATTTAGACCATTCTAAATTACCCTTATCCAACATATGCTATGAATTGATTGCTATTGTAATATCATTTGAAGGAAACACTAATAATATAGTCAATAAGATTTTACAAAAGTATCACTTCAGATGTAATGCAAAAGGTATTACAAACTGTATGTGTGTGTGTGTTTGTGGGGTGGGGTAGTTATATACCCCAATAACTGGAGGCCCATAAATGACTCCTGTCGTATGTCATGGGTGTTGTCTCTAATAAGTTCCCTAGTTATTCCTAACACTCTTCTTTAAGACAGCACAGCATAGTTCTTACAAATGATAATCACAATGCACCCTGCATACAAGAGATAAAAAAACAAAAGAAAATGCATTATGGTGATAACTATTATGGTTAGTAAAAATGTTATTCTTCATTACTAATAGATTGTAAACAATAAGCATTAACCCATATTACTACTGGCTGAAGAGGATTTCATCTCTTCATCTGAAGTACTCTTGGCAGAATAAATATTTTCTTAGCTAATGGCAAGATTGCTTCATAGCACATCCAACTGTTCAGACAGACCACAAGCTATATCAAGTAAACGACACAAGAGCCTGCAAAATACTACAGGGATAATCAATTCCATTGCCAAAGGCATTACTTTTTAGGGATGGAACTAGATGAGTAAGCAATTGAATCAGTGGCTCAGTGTGGCTAGCAAATTAAAAACTATCTAAAACAGTGGTTCCCAACCCATGCCCTCAGGGCCCAACAACGAGCCAGAATTTCAAGATTTCTTTTTGAAGATCACATGCAAGTTAATCAAGCTCACCTAGCCTCTAATTAACTCATCTGTGTTCTATTGAAAACCTGGTGACAGTAACCATTCACTTGCTTACTTTAGAGGTGATTTTTCTGATTGTAAAATCCATGGCACACCGGTTAACAAAGTTTATATGTTCAGTAGTCCCCATTCTTAATTTTTTCCATTCCAACAAACAAGTGCTTAGGAGATTTTTTTTTTTTTTGCCAAAGGTTGTGTCGGAATTTCATCAGAAACAAGAAAATCTCACCACTTTTTCCTCATCCCATAAATAAGAAAAAAAAAACAAGAACATGTGATAGATATTGTACAATGTCTTGGACACTAGGTGAAGAAAAAAAGACAATTCTCCCCTAAGACTGACACCCTCCATAATTTCTTAGGGTCCGGAACGTGGAAAGGTATCATCAGAAAATATGTTAGCAACTTCACAATCAGGCAAGTTTAAAGCTGGTTCCTTTTCAGTTATTTGATCATACTTCGGAGGAGACACTATATAAGTTCCCAGTGGTAGCTGACCTGATATATATGTTTCCACTAGACCTTATTTGATGTTACTTTACTAAGTTGGAATTGTCTTGTGTGTTTTGTTATGGTGTCTGTTGACAAAATAGGTTATAGTATTGGCTATGTTTGCCACCTGTTGTAGTTGGATTTTGCATTATTATGCACATTTTCTCAACCTCCCTGGTAATATTTTTGGGGACAGGGTTTGGATGTTCCCATGTCACCCACAGGATGAAAGAGAAAAGTGGATTTTTTTTACTGCTTACTGGTAAATCCTCTTCCCTTAGGCCATCACTGGAATAGTGGCTTCTTCTTATAGTAATGGCCATTGGACTTGGTCAGACGTTGCTATATAAAATCAGTGTTTGCAGAGCTATGATGGGTTAAATGGAGCTTAAAGGGGTTAGTCTGCCTCATTCAAAGGTGCTCTTAAACTTCCCTGTCTCCTAAACCCCCACAATCCCTGTGTGCCCCATGGACTAACAGAAAATAATTTATTAGCAAATGGCATAAAAATCTTTTTACATATTGCAAGCAAGAGGTATTAAATAGGCCAAGGACAGCTTTCTTATTGTGATGTCATTTACTGAACCATATTCCCACTTCCTGAGGATGATTGTATCTCTTCATTTGAAGTATACTTGTATGGAATAAAATATTTTATTAGAAAATGGCAAGAGTACTTCATACCATATTGAACTATTCAGATAGACCACAAGCTATATTAAGTAACAAGCACGACAGCCTGCTAAATAATGCTGGAATCATCAATTCCATTGCCAAAAGGTGTTGCTTATTAGGGAAGAAACTACATGGAATAAATATGCAAGATAATCAGTGTCAGGGTGCGACTACGTGCTAGTAAATTAACCCCTTGAATTCCAAAGTGGTATTCAATGCAGTGCAATGAGTTGAATACCTCTATGGTACTCAAAAGGTTAGAGTAATAAGACATTGAACCTGATGGAATCAACTGAGAAATTCTGAAGCAAATCAGCTACACCATAAGGGACAATTAAACATTTCCTAAATGTGAATGGATTTAAATGGGGCTTTTAAATCACCTGAACTCCACAGTGGTATGAAATGCACTGAACCACAATCAGTTGGAGGGCTCACTAGCATAAAGATGGTTAACCCTTTGATTGAAGAAAGAAAGGTCAGAGATGCTTAACTAGGCTCACGAGCTTGCAAATACATGCAAAAGCTCACTAGGACCGAGTCCTCCGCCCAGGGGGAAATCTCTTTTAGTTCACCAGTACCCCACACAGAGAGGAAATCATCTGAAGCACATCATACTGGTCCTGACATATGATAATCCAGACACGAAATGCCAGACAATCTGAACAAGGGAAGTAGCTGACACCAGACAAACATTTCGGCCTTTTTGGGCCTTGTTGGTGAGGTGCAGCTAATCCCTCTAGGCACTGTGAGCAAGGGGTTCACATCTGAATTCCCCCCCATTACTCTTAGGGTGACCAACCCCAAGAGCAATTTGCATATGCAGAGAGAAAGATCAGATGCTCACCTAGGCTCACGAGCTTGCAACTACATGCAAAAGCTCACTAGGCCTGCATCCAGCACCCAGGGTGCAATCTCTTTTAGCTCACCAATACCATACACAGAGAGGAAATCTTCTGAAACGCATCATACTGGTCCTGCCAAATGACAGTCCAGACACAAAATACAAGACAATTATTCTCTGAACAAGGGATTTTGTATTTGCAAGCTCATGAGCCTAGTGGAGCATTTCTGACCTTTCTTTCTACATTAACCCTTTGAGTGCCAGAAAGGTATCCAATGCATTGTGCTGCAATGCATTATATACCTCTCTAGCAGTCAAGGGATTAGAACATCAACCTCACTGAGGCAATATAAATAAATCAGCACCATGAAAGAGGTGATAAGTAGTAGGATATGTATGAATCCGCCAGTGCAGCATTAGTCTCCGAGGTAAATATTACAGCATGTGATAGCTGTAGTGTATACTGGTGGATCCACTCCTTCTTAATTAGGACTTTAAAGGGATAGTAATACTTTAAATTTTACTAACCCCCATCTTGTAGAACTTAAAAAAAATATTTTAATGCCTCCAATCACATCTCTCAAACCTTTATGGTTTGAGAGAAAATAGGATTTTAGTCTTACCTGTTAAATCCTTTTCACTTAGTCCATACAGGTCACTGGTACCATGGGATGTGTAGTCCCCTTTAATAGGCAGGAACAATTATGCAAATAATTTGCAAGGGGCGGAGCCTCCCCTCTTACTTAAGCCACCTTCTGGCCAGAGCCACCCATATTGATTTGAGACCCTAAACTGACCCCAGGTAAGCAAAAAGAAAGACTCCTGTGAGCATGCCCGAACGGTCTCCCACTGAATGCCACAGGAGAGCCAAGACTGGTCCCTTGACAGGGTGGGAGACCAGTGACCTGTATGGACTAAGTGAAAAGGATTTAACAGGTAAGACTAAAATCCTATTTTCACTGTCGTCCAATACAGGTCACTGGTACCATGGGATGTACAAACATTGAGCTGATCCAGAGGCGGGAAGTAAGGCAAGGACCAGGCGCAAGGCCCAAGTCACTAGAACTGTTAACCAGTTGATAACATAGCCCAAACTGTAAGTGTCAACGGACACCAACCAAGGGAACAATCCCTGAACTTAACACAGCACACGGAACACGAGCCAACCGGGCTCAACAGTAAGGAAGCACTAAGGATCACAGAGCGGAAGACCTACACAGGCAAGACTGCCTCCAGGACCTTCCTTCCAAAGCTGGCATCAGCCGATGCCAGTACATCAACTCGGTAGTGCTTAGAAAAAGTGTGCACAGAGGACCAAGTGGCCGCTCTGCACAGTTGATCAGCAGAAGCTTGATTCTTGTAGGCCCAGGAGGCCCCAATAGATCTGGTGGAATGGGCAGTCACCCTGAAGGGAACATGCTTATTCCTCAACTTATAGGCTTCACGGATGGTAGCCTTAATCCAAGAGGCAATGGTAACTTTGGAAGCCGGTCTTCCTGCCCTAGGCCCCTCAGGAATGACGAATAGAGCGTCAGACTTCCTGATAGATTCGGTGCGGTGAACATAAAACTTGAGGCAACGCACCACATCCAACAAATGGAGATCTCTTTCCTTGTCAGATGAAGGATTAGGGCAGAAAGAGGGAACCACAATCTCCTGATTGATGTGAAACTCAGACACAACCTTGGGTAAGAATTCCTTGGTAGTGCGAAGCACAGCCTTATCCTTGTGGAACACCAGGTAAGGAGGTTTACAAGACAATGCCTGTAACTCTGCCACCCGGCGTACTGACACAATAGCCAAAAGGAAGGCCATCTTCCAAGTCACAAGACGTAATGGAATGGAAGCCAAGGATTTAAACGGTGGTCGCTGAAGAACACCCAGCACCAAATTGAGATCCCACTGGGGAGCAGGACTCTTGAAGGCAGGTCGAACATGAGTCACACCTTGGAAGAAGACTTTCACATCAGGAAGGATGGCAATCCGTTCCTGGAAAAACACAGACAAGGCAGAGGTCTGAACTTTGAGGGAACTCAGACTGAGCCCCTTGTCCACACCGTCCTGCAAGAAGGCCAGGACAGTGGGAAGATGGAAGTCAAGAGACAACTGCTTGACAGAGCACCATGTCACGAAAGTTGACCAAATGCGATGATAGATCTTGGAAGACACAGGCTTACGAGCACTGAGCATCGTCGACACCACAGAAGGAGAAAAGCCTTTCTGAGCTAGAATCGAGGATTCAACCGCCATGCCATCAAACGGAGAGAGTGAACATCCTCTTTCCACAGATACCCCTGAAGAAGCAGGTCCGGACGGGCTGGAAGTGGGATTGGATCCTTCACTGACATGGCCATCAATTCCGGAAACCAGGACTGGCGAGGCCAGTTCGGAGCAATCAGGATGACAGGACAACGTTCTCTCTTCAACTTCTGAATAACTCTGATCAATAGAGGAAGAGGGGGGAAGATGTAAGCCAGGGAGAAGTCCCAAGGGATCGACAAGGCATCCACCGCTAGAGCAAGGGAGTCCCTCAGACGGGAGCAAAACACCGGAACCTTCCTGTTGTGTCTGGTAGCCATCAGATCCACCACTGGCATCCCCCACCGTTGAGTGAGCATGTGAAACACCTCTGGGTGAAGAGCCCATTCTCCGCTGTCGACGGTGTGACGACTGAGGAAGTCTACCATGACGTTGTCCACGCCTGGAATGTGAACTGCAGAGATGACAGGCACGTGATCTTCTGCCCAAGACAAAATATCCTTGACTTCCCACCAGGCGGAACCGCTTCTTGTGCCGCCTTGTCTGTTGATGTAAGCCACCGCCGTGGCGTTGTCGGACTCTACTCTGACTGGAAGACCGGTCAATTGAGACTCCCAGTGCCTCAGGGCCAGCCGGACAGCTCGAAGTTCCAGAACATTGATGGAGAGCATGGATTCCTCCAGACCCCATTTCCCCTGAGCACTGAAGCGACCCCAGACTGCACCCCAGCCCCGAAGGCTGGCATCCGTTGTGACTGTGGTCCAATGAGGAACTAGAAAGGATTTCCCTTTCAAGAGATGAGAGAGATCTAACCACCAGTGCAGACTCGACTCGACATGAGGAGGAAGAGAAACAGACAGATGTTGATGATCTGGATGATTCCTGCACGTCTGGATCACAAATCTCTGAAGATCCCTGGAGTGGGCCATGGCAAATGGTACTGCTTCGATCGTGGAAATGAACTTCCCCACTAAGGACGACAACTTCGGAACTGGAATTTCGTCCATGTCCAGAATCCCAGCCACTCTGACGGCTATCTGGTGAGCCACGTCCTCTGGAAGAAACACCATGCATTGGCGAGTGTCGAACAGGAGACCCAGGAACAGAAGCCTCTGAGAAGGAATCAAGTCCGACTTGTCCAGATTCAGGATCCATCCGTGACGGTTCAGGGTGTGCATGCACCTCTGCAACTGCTGGTGGAGAAGCTCCGCTGAGGAGGCCTTCAGTAGGAGATCGTCCATGTAGGGTGTCACTCTGATCCCATCCTGATGGAGCACCGCTATCAAGGAGCCCAGCACCCGCTGGAAGACTTGAGGAGCTGTAGTCAGTCCAAAGGGGAGCGCTGTAAATTGAAAGTGTCCCCTGTGGCAGGCAATCCTGAGATACTTCCTGCTCTCTGGATGAATAGGGATGTGAAGATAAGCATCCTGAAGGTCCAGGGAGGCAAGAAACTCCCCTGGAGACATTGCTGCAATCACAGAGCGCAGGGACTCCTGGCGGAAGTGGGAAGTCACCACATAGGCATTGAGATCTTTGAGATCCAAGATGGGACGGGCTCCTCCGTCCTTTTTGGCTACCACAAACAGGTTGGAATAAAATCCTGAACCTGTGTCCCCCTGCGGAACCGCCTCCAGGACCTCTTTGTCCAAGAGATCCTGAATAGCGTCGTCGAACAGACGCCTTTTTGAGGGTTCCTGAGAAGGACGAGTAAAATGGAACCGAAAAGGAGGAAGGGAAGAGAAAGGGATCCTGTATCCCTCTGACACCACCTGAAGAACCCATGGGTCCGCCACTGACTCCTCCCAAGTCCGGCGAAAGATGCGGAGACGACCGCCTACAGCCGGATGCGGACCCGGGTTCGGCGAGTCATGCCGAAGCAGTCTTGGAGGTCTTGGCCTTGGAGGCAACTTTGGGCCTCCAGGACTGTTTGGGCTTGGAGGAGGAGCGCGTAGTGGGAGGACCCGTTTGGGCCGATGAGCGTGTCTCAGTCTGAAAGGAACGAAAGGACCGATTGCGTTTGGCTGGAAACTTTTTCTTAAAGACTGAGGGTAGAAGAGTACTTTTACCGCCAGTAGCCTCACTGATCATTTCTTTGAGCTCAGAGCCAAAGAGCAAATTCCCCTGAAAGGGCAAGGAAAGCAAGGCTTTCTTAGAGGCTGTATCAGCAGACCAAATTTTCAGCCAAAGAGCGCGTCTAGCCACCACAGAAGAAGTGGAGGCCCTCGCCATCATGCGCACAGCATCAAAAGCAGCATCAGCAACATAGTTCTGAGCTTCAGTGATATTAGCAAGAAGCTGCAACTGTTCAGATACAGGCGCATCCTGGCGAACCGCTGCAGTCAGTCGTTCAGTCCAGGCTGCAATAGCCCTATTAACCCATGCCACAGCAAAGGTGGGGCGCATGGCAGTGCCAATAGAGGCAAAAATAGATTTAAGAGAGAGCTCTAATTTCTTATCCGTCCAGTCCTGCAAGGCAGAGGCATCTGAGACAGCCAAAGCAGTAGATTTGGATAGTCTAGACACAGGAGCATCCACCTTGGGAGGATGAACCCATTTTGCCAGCTCCGCTTCGGGAAAAGGGTAAAGTTTGGCAAACTTTTTGGAGACAGAGGAAGATCTATCAGGATACTTCCATGCCTCAGAAACCAGACGGGCAAGAGTAGGGTTAGTTGGAAAACAAACAACAGGTTTAGATGGCTTTTTCTGAAAAACATCAGTAGGATCATAAGTGGATTCCTGAGTCAGAGGAAGGTTGAGCGTATTCAGAACCGCTCTGATCAGACCCTCAGCCGAAACTTCAGGGTCACACTCATAGGGGTCCCCAATGGACCTGTTAGATTCAATAACAGTACGTTCCTCAGCATCAGAATCCTGTAAAAGTTCTTCTTCAGAAGAATCAGTGATATCAGGAGCTCCCTGTGGCTTAGGCAGGGAGGTCCTGATAGTAGAGGGGGTCTGCCAGACCTGGAGAGCCCCCTGTACCTGAGAGGGAAAGAGTTGAAGCGTGGATCTGAGATCCCTAGTGGCAGCTTTAAACTCCCTCACCCAAGATGGCTCAATAGCGTGGCTGGGAAGCCCAGGGTTGCTATCTTTATCAGTACAATTAGGGCATAGATCCCCCACATTATCGCAATCCAGCCCAATGTGGCAAGAGGAGCAAAACGCCATGGGGGTAGAAGACCCCCCAGCCTCCTTAGTCTTGGGTCTAGCCCCTAGCTCCAGTGAAGTAGACATGCTCACAGCGTCAATATACCCCACAAAAAACACTATCACCCAGAAAAGTGTTAAAGATTAAAGTTTCACCCCAGAAAAGGTCTAAAAACGGACTTATCTGGCCAGCGAAGGGTTAATCTGGTGAGGAGAGAGAAGGCTCGGTCCCTGCGTAGTGTACTCGCCTTGGAAAAGTACCACAAAATGGCGGCCGTCATGACAGCCAATCAGAAACAAGCGCGAGCTAAGCGCTCATGGGAAATGTAGTTTTCCCTATGCAAGTACCCCAAACAGTGCCCGAAGCCCCCCTGAGCCCCCTACAGTAATAAAACACCAACCGGATGATAGAGCAGGAGCCTAGCATTAAAATGAGCCTACTCTGAAGTTGCTGTGACAAGCGGTTTCAGAGATATGTCCCAAACTGTGAATTCCCATAGAGAGTAAAGGAGCTCTGCTTCTGAGCGGGAAAAAGCCGCGCTTAAAGGCGCGGAACACCATTTTTAATAAAGTTTAGTAAAACATTAAAAAGTGCCCAAACAAGCATGAAATACATGAGAAACATAAATAAATGAATACCCAATGCTCCAAAACTCAGAGAATAACACAGAAATTGCATAAATAGTGATAATGCAATAAAAACACCCTATGAGTGCTGGAGTGTATTAAAACTCCCAAATACAAGCCCATCAAAGGGACACTGTGGGGACAAGTGGACCTTCAGCACTCAATGGGTGACTCACCTTTCTCGCAGACTTCTGTCTTCAGGTGACCATGATAGGGAGGGAAAGAACCAGAGGTAATTTCCCCAACAGGGGAGCTGCTTAACACAAGCTGTCCCCTCTTCAGGTATAGGTCCACAGAAATCCCTGGAAGCTGCACCAGCCACTTTGAAGAGGGCAATTCACAGCCATGGTCACCCTCCTAATGGTGGTATTCCATATTTGAATAAAAAATAATAAAACTCTAAGAAGCATAGCTGTTCTCTGCCTGGTGTGCAAGCACACCAGGAACAAATCAATATGGGTGGCTCTGGCCAGAAGGTGGCTTAAGTAAGAGGGGAGGCTCCGCCCCTTGCAAATTATTTGCATAATTGTTCCTGCCTATTAAAGGGGACTACACATCCCATGGTACCAGTGACCTGTATTGGACGACAGTGAAAATTGATTTCAAAGTCCCCCCCCCTCCCCTTTCCCTGACATCAGCGTCTAGCTGTATGCAGGGGAATCCAATCCTGGGGCCATCCGGCGGCTCTGCAGCAGAACAGATATTGCATTAATGAAGAAAAAATCCTTCACTGAAGTGGTCTTCTATGTGTGCTTGATTTCACGTTAATGAAGAAAAAAGCCTTCACTGAAATGATCTACGTGTGCTTGGTAGAAGACCATTTCAGTGAAGGATTTTTTCTTCATTAACGCGATCTCGGCTCTGCGGCAGAGCCACAGAATACTCCTGGAGTCAGCTAGAACTCTGATCTTAGAGAAAGGGGAGTGAGGGGGGACTTTGAAATCAATTTGGTGATTGGGGGCATTAAAATCTTTTTTTAAGTTCTACAAGATGGGAATTAGTAAAATTAAAGTATTACTATCCCCTTAAAGACGAAATGTCATGTTTATCAAAGTGACGTTATATAGATTTTTCAAGTCCAAGTAATTATAAGTCGCTGTAATAAAAACCATAATGTTTCACCTATATTAATGTCTATATTGTTTTTTACAACTTGCAGCTCTATGTTTAATTACTTACAATTTTGTAGTTCAAAAGATATTCAAGCTGAAATGATCTCCATCCCTCCCCTTTCTGGTCGCATCAAGGGGGGCAGGGTTTTCCTTATACTTACCGACTGAAGATTGTCCCTCTCTGCATCTGTCCTGTCACAGGACCGGACAGCAGCTCTAAGGGGAGGGAGGGGGATCATTTCAACTTGAATATATTTTAAACTACAGAACTGTAAGTACTTAAAGGGGATGTATCACTTAAAAAATATTTTTGCCTATAGGTTTGGTTAGTAATGTAGTATTAGGGAAGCGGTTTTGTTTTTTTAATGTAAATTAAGTCTATAGAAGGTGAAAGTTCACCTTTAATGCCAGTTAGTCCTTTGCGGCGGTCCCATAATATGCACAGAATATTGTGTAAAGTCATGGTATTTCCTCTATTCCTTGTTTAGTCTATGTTAATCAAGGTATAGACGAACATCCCTAATTGCACATAGACTGTCTCACTTCACTCCCCTTGGCTATGTAAGTTATTATATTGGTATTAGTCAGGCATAGAGCTAGAAAATCTCTTCCAGGCTTTTTTTTGTATTGAATCATACTGTATACACACCAAAGTGAGACAAGAAAACTGGATAAAATACAAGAATAAAAAGCATGACAGTGAAATTATAAAAAAGGAGAAAAGAGAGAGGAGAAGCTATACTTTACATCACAATTAGAGGAGAACAATCAATAGAAAGTGTCTTGCTGACTTGAATTTCAGCTTTCTTAGACAGAATCCATTATGTTAAGAAATACTGTATCGGAGATTGTATTGCAAGTGAAGGTCATTTTGAAAGTCAGAAAAACAAAATTAATCTAGAGTCTAGATCAGAAAATATGGCTATTAGAGGTAAGCTCTTGCACTGTATGCAATAATACAAACATCTGGGTTGTAAGGTATATGGGTTCAGTACCATAAAAGTGGAACTGTCACTGTGTAACAATTGGATGATTTTGAAAAACTTTCAAAAACACTTATATTTGTTAGAATTTTTATTTTAAAACAATAGACAGATATCTAGCTTTATAATTTTATACAAATCCTACTGTAATGTCTTACAGGCATGTTAGATACTAACATTCCACAATGCTCTCCTTTGCACCTACCACTTCCTACCACCAGGTAATAGCTTATTTCCATAAACAGACTGGCTGACAACCGTGCAAATGCAGTCAAAATTGATGCGCCCACTGAAGTGAGAATATGAACAGATGACAGTTTCACTGTAAAACCAGCTTTGTTAATGTAATTGTTGGTGACATTCCCCAAGACTATAATATGTTAGACATGTTGTGTATACCAATTCCCCACCCACAACCCAAAGGGATCAATGTTTGTAATCCACAGGTATATGATGTAGTATAATGCACCAGTGTGTGTGTGTGGTATTTCAATTTAAGTTCTGCACATTGTGTTGGCAGTGGTGAAGTGCCCATTAAATAAAGGATAAGCTCAGCAATCTGCTCCAAGTTGCCATTCACCCTGTGTTATGCACCCAAAGTATTACTCTATTCTTTATTTTGCTGGGCATCCCTGTGTACATAGTATTCTCATGCATAAACTATCAGTTACTGCTAGGGATTGAGGTAGGAAGCTCCCTGTGGAGTGACAAAGAAACAGCATAATACAGCAGAATACCAAGTGACTCCTGATGCAAGAACAGTTTTCTTTCAAGGACTGTTTACTGGCTTAGAAAGAGGTACTCTGATTAGAGATTAACCCCATCATGACAATTGAGTTCCTGTCTGACAGAGGACGTACCTGGTAAGTCCCGGAAGTCCGGGTCTCCGTGCGGCTGCACGCCTTTCGGAGACTCTGGAATAGTTTAAAAAAGTACCACGGGCGTTAAGGTGACCGCCGTGTACGCACGCGGCTGTCACTAAGGGGTTAATGTACTGTTTGTTTGATCCCCTGGGGCTCCCCCTGACCAGACAACGTATCAACACTATCCCAAGCCTTAGTTTGACTATGTACACAAGAATGCTAGCTGGGAGTATATAATATGCACTGGTCAAGTCTAATGAAGTCAGTTCAGTTCTACCATCCTATCTTGACTATTTCTGGAAGGGATTTGGATGGGCATACAGCAGGAGATCTTGTCAATATAACTTCATAGGTTGTTTTTTAACTTACAAAAATAGAAGAAGTAGATATAGCTTACCTACATTTCAGTAAGACTTTGACAATGTTTCTAATAGAAAACTCTTTAATAAATTGCAGTGTTTAGGTCTGGATGTAAAAATACTTCAATGGATAAGGAAATGGTTGGGTGACAAGAGACAGCGGGTTGTTAGTAGAGGATATTCAGAGGAAGCTTGTGTTACTAGTGGAGTCTGTGCTGAGGCACACTCTTTTTAATATTTTTATTAGTGATATTACATTTGGTCTTCAAGGTAAGGTATGCCTTTTTGCAGATGATACAAAAATATGCAACAGGGTAGACATTCCTGGGGAGAATAAGCCAAATGGCAAATGATTTAGGTAATTAGAATAGGGCTCAAAATTTCAAATCTTGAGCTACTAGCCAGGCCTGAAAAGTTACTCGCCACCAGTTTCCATGCCTAGCCCCACCTATATCCCCACCCATTTCAAGTTCTCTTTGATGAAATGACACTGTTGTTCTATGTTTTTTTCAGAATCAAATTAACCAAAATATACTCCTAGTCACACCTTGGAGGGGAAGTGGGGAACACTGATTGGCACACCTGGTCAAACCTTGGGGAACAGTGATTTTACGCATGGTTACACCTTGAGGGGAACACCGATTTGTAAACCTGATTACCAGGTGTACAAATCAGGGTTCCCCTCAAGGTGTAACTAAACCATGTGTACAAATCAGTGTTCCCCAAGGTCTCACCAGGTGTTCTTACTGGGTGCACCCCATTGCTGACATGGTTGCAGAGGAAACATGTCAGCCAGGGAAGACTGGGATACCAAGCCTGCAGTGCGGTCTAATGAGATTTCATCAGATATCCCAGTCTCAGACCAAGACGGAGTGATGTAATCAGGGATGTTGCTATAAGCAGGCTATTTTTTCTCACTCTCACGTAAAATGCCTTTCTTTTAAAAAGAACTTTTAAAGAGGCCTGTTCAGTTTGTAGAGGTTATTTAGTAAACATGGGCCTGTTAATTGTAGTCCACCATAAGGTCATTTATCAAAAATATAAAACAAAAATCACAAAGGCTGCAATAAAGCAAGTGAATAAAAATGTATGTGTCTAACAGAATGATTTGCAGCCATACTTAAAGTAACAGTAATGTCCCATAACAAAATGTTCTTGTTTTGTAAAAATAAATTATATGGCACAGATCCTCTCTCCCAAACCTTTATGGTTTGAGAGATATTCGCTTGTAAAGTTTCCCTTTTCCTCTGAAGTGGTAGAAGTTAATACATTGAGGGAATTTAAGCATGAATTGGATCGGCATAAAGCTATCCTAATCACAAGACATGAACAAGGACCAAGGAAGGTTTGATGTTTATACAGTAAGATAAATGGCAGACTAGATAGGCCAAATGGTTATTATATGTCGTTAATTTCTTTGTTTCTATCCCAGACACTGCAAGAGTGAAATCACTTGGCTCACTGGTCTACTGGACTAAGGCAGCCATTTGTTCCTGATTTTAGCCTGATCCCGAGTATCCAGGACAAGAATCCATGGTGTATTCCTATTCTAGCAACTAACATGCTTAACAACTTGTTTATCCAATCTATATATAAAAAACATCTAATGATTGACCAATAATGAACCCTGGGGCTGGAAACTGTGCGGAGTACTGCACAGTGGAGAAGTGTGTCAAGGACTCGATTGGAAGGGGCCTAGGAAAATATTTTTCATGAGGGCATCATGTCTGTTTTTTTTGTATTGTTTTTTTTTTGGGGGTGGCTGCAGTTGTAAGGCATTTCAAAAACAGAAAGAGTGAATATATACCTCCATAACCATTATCACCAAGAATCAACACTTCTCTGGATCACTGCACTCAATAGCACTTTTCTCTCCCACCCACTGACCAGCAGTTTATATGACAGGAGGCACTTACACCCAACAGCACTTACTCGCTCTGTGTCCAACTTACCTTCCTCTAGTCTCTAACCTCTCCCAAGCAGGGCTCTCTGATGCTTATGTTCCCCACATTTGATTTGTACTATTTAATATCTCTATATGTCTATTCCCTATTGTACAGCACTGCGGAACAAGTTGGAGCTATATAAATAAAGAATAATAATATATATATTTTATAAATACACACTAGGGGATGCAGCAGAGAGGGAAACACAATATGTTGTCGAACAGACTGTTAAAATTAGGAATGTACGTGTGTAGGAGGGAGGCTCTGATAGGAATTTGTACAGCTGGTCTTTATTTTCTAAACATATCCTATATAATAATTCGCTAGGATGTTTGTCACGATGCAGTCACGAGCAGTAGATACTACCCTCGTTCAAGCAGTCTCTACTGCGCATGAATTCATCTCGTGAGTGAGGCGACGCAAGACTGCATCGCGTGGAGCAGTGAGGTAGCGGCCTCTTAACATTACCCGGACCTTGGCCCGTGTACAAGGGCTTTTACACTAGTATATAATAATATGTTCTCATGTAAAGTGCATCAAATATGGCATAGTAATTAGGGTGTTCATTCTGAGTGTTCATTTTAGTGGGTCCAGTTCCTGCCTATTAATCTTTCAAATACCTTAGGATATTTAGAGTTATAAGTCCAACGTAAAAGAAAAGCAATTCTAAGGCAAATCATCTGCATCATATGGATCAAATACAAATTTCCAACGCAATGCATCAGGGAGACCTGTATACCAATCATGGGATTTAAAAAAAAAAAAAAAAAAAAAAAATTAACTCTTTGAGTGCCAGAGTGCTACGCATTAAATATTGTCATTTGTGCTGTACGGTGTCATTTGTTTAATCCACAATTGCTCCACACTTACTTTGTGCTTGCAGCTTTCACTATAACAGACAAAATATGGTCTGAACGCATTCTGGGATGCATCAAACTATGGGCATATTCAAACAAAAGCTCTTGAAAGAAACACAAAACACATGAAAGCACATTGCTGTATAGGGTTATTCACAGTACAAAGAGCAAATGAAGCAATTAATCCTATAATAAATAAGCATACCTGTCCCCAACCCCTGGAGTAGCAAGAACAGTGGGGCGGTACAGTCAAGCCATAATATGGGTGGGGCATAGTAAGTATGGGCACAAATGGGAGGAGATAATGCAGGATTTACATTGAAAATGGGTGGTGTTACAGGAGAACTCAAAGCCACAGTATCCAACTCTGCTCAAGCTCATAAAGCACAGCAGAAAAAGCCCTAGTGAAACTCAATATAATGTGCACTTATGTGGTACCGTTCTAATTAAAGAGACATTAGACTTTTTTATGACATACATAATGTAGGGCATTTCACGTTGGATAATACAATGGTATGCTTCCCGTTGGAATATTCTTAATTCAAAAGTTATTACATCTCAGTTTTTAAAATCAAACTGCAATCTACACTGGTCACCAGGTGGTGCTGTTCTTCTCACTTACTCTGAGGAACTACAGCTAGTCACTTAAAGGGATACTAATGATTCACAATAAAAGCAACAACTCTTCATAGTATTTGGGCCATGGAGAGTATTATTTAAATACTGTCAGAGTTTTAGTTCAACTGAATGATAAAGTATCCCCCTCCCGCCCCTTTTACTGATGTAACACTGCTCACCTCAGAGCAGCAAGACTGTCTGGATAGATTGCAGAGAGGGACAGTCTACATAGAGCATAAGGGAAACCCTGTTCTCCTTTGTCAAGGGTACAGGGTTTTCCTTATGCTCACAGTAAGAAGATTGTCCCTTGCTGAGACATGTCCGGTTAAGAGACCAGATTCCACATCTGAGGGAAGGCAGCTTACACTAGGTAAAAGGGGCAGGAGGGGGAAACTTTGTTAGTCAATTATTCTTGAACTACAACTCTGACAGTACTGAAATAACACTCTCCATGGCCCAAATACTAAGAAGATTAATTGGAGCTGTTTTTTTGGTGAAACATTATTATGCCTTTAAGCTCTCCCACAGAGTGCATGAAAAAAAGCTCTTGGACTCCTATTTGGATCGGTTGATTAAATCAAACAAGAAGTATAAACTTATGAATGAAAAAGTGTCTTAGCAGTGAGAGTGTCTTTGTTGTGCCGAACAGGAAAGTCTTAAAAACACAGATACACATATAATATTGAAAGGTTACTGCTCCTTTAAAACATTATGTTTAAAGCAGAACTATCACAGACATTAAAGTTAATTCCAAATAATTATGTACATAGGGATACTTCTATCCATACTAGTATTATCCTGAATAAGTCGGGTGTTTTTGAGAAATCCAACTCGTTCTGAGACACACGGGCAGGCATCTTGCTGTAGCAGCATCGGTGCCATCAGTCCCTTCCTGTACCTTAAGGTACAATGCAACCCCACCCCTTACCAATCCTAGAGGAGACCGGGACAGAGTGCGCAGGAGCACAGGTGTCTCATTGGCAAGATGTCTGTGCCGATGCCTGCCTGTTCGTCTTGGATCGAGTTGATACAAATCAACTACGGCATTAAAGAAGAACTAACACCTCCTAATAATAACAACGATCACTTACCTTACTATGGCCAGAAATACCGAACGGAAAATAGCATAGGATCATGCACTCTGCCTGCTTCAGTTCAGCACTTCATGTCCATGGGGGTGCATTTGACAGTTGCTGGCAATTTTTGTTTTTAATTGCAGCAGGCAGAGTGTATGAAGATTTCCCTGTTCAATGAGCAGAGTATGAGGGCCTGTGGTTCTGCTCAAAATGACATCCAGGACTGAAGAGATTAACTATTGACCAAGGCATGAGGGCAAAATTAATGGGGGCCATTATGATTTTCTGGCCATAGTAAGGTACGTGGGGGTTGTTATTATTATATGTTATTCATCATTCTTTGTATTAAGAGGCGCTATGATAAAGACACAAAGTATAAAACACAATATTAACTATCCAAACTAGGCCTCGCTAATATCGATGTCTACTCTCTTGAAGTACTGCGCTTACATTTTATATTGTAATTTTGGGGATAAAAGTGAGCATATATTAAATCTTTTTATAAACAGGTCCAATTTATGGTAAAATAACCTTAGCATGTTTATAGCTGAATGTTTGGGATTTATCTAAGTTATTATTGAGCCTTATAATATAGATCAGTTTTCTGACTGTGATTTGATTGGGATCACAGGATTTTTACTATTTGTTCTATCCTGGTTTGCACATTATTTACGATCTTTCATATTTTAGGTCTATGTATGAAGATTGGGATATATTTTAACTCTTTCCAAAGAAGACATCGATATTAGCAAGGTCTAGTTTGGATAGTTAGTATTGTGCTTTATACTGTGTATCTTTATCTCAGCTCCTCTTATTCATCATTCTTTGTATTATTATATCGATAGATATTATATGTTTAGAAGAGTTGCTGCTTTAAAGGGGATGTATCACCTTATAAAAACGTGTTACCATTCGCTTTGTAAATAAAAGTTATTGTAGGAAAGCTGTGTTTAAAAAAAAAAAAAAAAAATATGTAAAGATATTCCCTCTTCAAGCACAGAAGAGCTTTGCTGAAGAATCAGCGTGTCCCATTATGCTGTGCTCTGCTGCACGTCCTATTTCTCCTCCCACCTCCCTCCCAGCTGCCCCAGAGAGTACGTTCACACTTCCCTTTGGTGTGCCGTGTATGGCTCCTTGCATTGCAGCAGGCTCTAGTAAGCATTATATGGAGGTTGCAACCGCAGTATAATGCTAATCGCAGCTTAATGTAATGCTAGGAGCCGTTCACAGCACAGCGAAGGGAAACGTGACCTCGAACCCTGGAGCAGCTGGGAGGAGAAATAGGATGTGCTGAAAAGCTGTGCTGTGCACATAATGCGGAAGTACACAGCACAGAAGAGGGAATATCTTTACAATTAGATTTAAAAAAAAAAAAACACAGCTATCCTACAGTAACTTTTATTATCCCTTTGAGTGCCAGAGGGGTACGCAACGCATTGCTTTGCAATGCGTTGCATACCCCTCTGGCACTCAAAGGGTTAACAAAGCAGATGGTAACACCTTTTAATAAGGTGATACATCCCCTTTAACATTTATTTTATATTAAGCACAGTTACATTCTTTGGGTGCCTCTTTATTTTCACATAAATATAGATCATTAGATGTTAATTCTCCTTTAAGATAGGTCTTCAACGCACTGCAATGCATTGGCGACTTCTGTGCCACTCAAAAGATCATAAAAAAAAAAATTCACTGAAAATAATGGGGTATTATTTATTTTGTATATACAGGCAAAGTGGAGTATTTCTGGAACAAACCAACTGTACTATAGGGGACATAATAATTTACAAAATCCTCTTTGATACAAATGGGTCTTTTAAACCCTCGCATGCTGGAGACCTCTCTAACAAGAGTTAAGGAGTTACTTTAACTCTTTGAGTGCCAGAGGGGTAGCCCTCTGGGGCTCAAACGGTTAAATTAATGAGAACTAGTATTTGTTCCCTAGAGTGCAGTTGGTTTACCCCATAATTGTTCCACTTGGCCTTCATATAGAAGGCCCAGTGAACGCAAAATGGTACACTTCCCAACCCCATATACAAATAACATACAATAACAGGAATATTCCTAACAGCCAGAGGCAGTACTAATGTTGAGTGTGTTCATCAAAGTACTGATGGGGATCCCTATAGAAATTAACACAGTCTCTCCTTTCCAAAAACCCACTCACATATTAATGTATTCCTTTGTACATAATATAATATTCAGCATGCCTGAAGTGATATTACAATTCACTACAACTATTACTCTAGTAATAGGGCTTTGTAAATGATAGATGGGAAAAATATATAGGTGTTAAACATTTAACCCTCTGAGTGCCAGAGGGGTGCGCAACACCATCCCTCTGGCACTAAAAGGATTAACCCTTTGAGTGCCAGAGGGGCTCGGAATGCACTGCAGAGCAATGCGCTCTGTACCCCTCTGGCACTCAAAGGGTTAAGGACCAGAAAGGTGTGGATTGCATTGTGTACCCACTGATTTTTAAACAGTTAAAATTGCAAAGGGTTTTTGATCACAAGATTATCATTACAGCTGCAGGAAGCCACAGTCATCTCCAAATATATAGTGAGGCCTATGAATTAGGAAAAAGTGGTGCAATTCTGCAATAAACCAACTGCACCAAACGGATCAAAGAAAACCTAAAAATGTCAATTGACTTAAATGGAGATTTCAAACCCCTGAATGAAACAGCAATATGTTGGAAACCTGTATAGCAAGAGATTGAAAGCCCCATTTAAATGAACAGGAATATGGATTTATTTAATTCCTACTGTATAGTTCTGGCATGTACAACTCTTTTTTTTTCCTCTTGGGCCTGACTGCGAAAATGTCAACGAATCAAGAGCCACCACCTACTAGTAAAATATACTCTAACTCTTGGTGAACTCAAGCTAGCTTAGCAATAGTATTCAAATAGTTACATAATCTGTATAGTCAAGAGAGCAGCAAGAATTATATCTTGGCTATACATACAGAAAGCCGTAAAGGGATCCTATCATCTAAACAAACAACTTTGTGAATTTTCAAGGTTTAAAAACCAGCTATACTAGACACTTTTATTTAGAAACTAATTTTGCATTACATGGATTTCTACTTAATGTCAGGGCTGCCCATGTCCATTCCTCAAGGGCCACCAACAGGCCAGGATGTAATGATTTCCTTGATTAAGCACAGGTGGGTTAGTCAAAATGAATGAGCCACTGATTGACTCACCTGTGCTTAATCAGGGAAAGCCTTCATTTTTGGCCTGTTGGTAGCCCTTGAGGACTGAACTTGGACAGCCCTGCTTTATGCTACTTAAACCCTTAAGGACCGGGAAAATCTGAGGTAGTTTTCCCTTAAGGACCGGAGCAATTCTGACCTTTTTGACTATGCCTTTGTTCAACAGTGTTTTCCTTCTTAGGCTTTTATTCCACCCCCATAAATTATATACTGTTTTTTTAAGCACAAATAGGGTTTTCATTTGATATCCAACTTATATGGATAACCCACCATTTACTTTATTAAAATTAAAAAAAAAAAAAGTTAAAAAAAAAATGTAAAAAAAAAAAAACACCATTTTTGTTTTTTCTCTTGGGATCAATTGGGCACAAAGGGTTACATTTTTATGGTGACTACATGAAAGATGTGACTACATGAAAGGTATGACCGGTCAGTCATACCTACAAAATGTGCAGTTTAAAGTGGCCACTGTCCCCCCTGGGTGAAAATCCCCATGTCCCTTTTTCCCACCCTATTTTGACACTTTTTATCCCTGACATTTGGTGGTGTGTATAAGTGTATTACATGGCTCCACAACAATCACACTTCCAATATTGTTTAATGATGTTATTTTTTTTTAATACATTTTTTTTGTAAAAAAAAAAAAAAAAAAGTGTGTTGTGTTCTCTCTCCCTTACTTTGATAGCAAGGGAGACAGAGGTAGAGGAGACACTCAGAGTCAGCATGCTTTGCATGTTGACTCTGTTTCTCAGAATGCAGGTACATGTGATCGCTGCTACGGCG
The DNA here is from genome assembly GCA_037306005.1 of Rhinophrynus dorsalis. Classification (NCBI taxonomy): domain Eukaryota; kingdom Metazoa; phylum Chordata; class Amphibia; order Anura; family Rhinophrynidae; genus Rhinophrynus; species Rhinophrynus dorsalis. The sequence goes on along the minus strand of CM074723.1, from coordinate 363,266,409 downwards.
ATCACATGAACCGGCACAAACAAGAAGGGCTAAGACTGAATGCCCTGGTCTCGGAGCGATCAGTCTCAATCTGGAAATAATTATAGCAGCGTGCACGGAGGCACACTGCTATCATTTAAGCCATGACGGTCCTGGACCGTCATGGGTCCTTAAGGGGATAACAACCCATGATGGTCCTTAAGGGGTTAAGGCATGCTGTGAAGGCACTTCCTGTTTTAGTCCTACATCTCCCTCCCTGATACCTACCCATTTCAGTGCTAGGGCAAAATGACAATGCATAGCTGTGCAAGGTCAGTGAGTGGGGGAGGTTATTTGGGGCTAAGACAGGAAGCGCCTGCACGGCATACCTTAATTAGCATAATATAGAATTATAATTAATTAAAAGGGAATAGATTTCTAAATAAAAATGGCGAATACAACATAGGGCAGAGCAGAAAGTGGTTTCAAAATCAGCAAAGTTGTTAGGTGATAGGGTACCTTTAAAGGGATAGTAATACTTCGTTTTAACTTTATTTTATTTTGTAGGCATTAAAAAAACATGAAGAATGATATAAGTCTTATCTCTGAAACCTTTATGGTTTAATAGATATTCACAAACAAAGTATCCCCCCCCTGTTCAACCAGATCAGAAGGGAGGTGCCCAGGTAGACTGCAGAGAGGGACAATCTTCAATTAAGATAAGGGAGAAAAGATGAAAAACTTGTCAAGGGGGGAAGGGCTTTCATTGTTTTCATAGGAATAAGAGTGTCCCCTTCTGTTATCTGTCTGGTCATACAACCTGATCCACATCTGAGAAGAGATGGCTTACACTAGGTAAAAGGGGCAGGGAGGGGAACTTTGCTTGTGAATATCTCATAAACCATAAAGGATTGAGAGATAAGACTTATATCATTCTTCATGTTTTTTTTAATGCCTACAAAATAAAATAAAGTTAAAACGAAGTATTACTATCTCTTTAAGAACATAAACAGTATATACAGGGAATTACCCACATAAGAAAAGTGGTGCAACTCTTGAGCAAACCTACTGCTCTATATGGGATAAATAAAACACAACAATAATGTGAGGCTTCACTATGTGTTGGAGACCTCTCTAGCATTCAAAGGGTTAAACGTTAAATTTAAATCAATGGAGATTTGGTTTCTCTCTTTTTTTTACCCGTATGGTGCAGTTAGTTTGCTCAAGAATTTAATTGGAGTTTCACAATCCATTGAAGACCTCTAGATCTAAGGGATAAGAGTGTCATTTACATCAGCGGGGATATCATGCTGTTGGTTTTGTTTACAATTGCACTTTTTCTGCTTTCTGCGTAAGGCCATAGAGTAGAAAACATGCCATAAACATCCATTTCACATAAATGTGACTTTCAGAAGCATTTCTTCCCCTGCTATGTGTGACTCAATTTTGAACAGTTTTTCACTGCAATATTTCCGACCTAAAGACTAGTCATGCGCCTTCTGAATACTATTGTTCTGTAATGCATTGCTGACCACATTGCCAATGAAAAGGTCAAGCACAAAGTAGAGAGATTTCAATGTGCATTTCCAGCATACAAACACTTTACCTATGAGTTAAGTGAGAGGCAGGCAACATTTGGCTCTGCTGCTGTTGGAGACTACAACTCCCATCATACCCAACCAGCCAAATGCTGCTTGGAGATGAGGGGACCTGTATACCGCAACAGCTGGAGAGCCGAAGGTTGCCTATCGCTGAGCTACGCCAATATGGCCTGCACAGAGACTGTTTCTTTGCAACTTGTTAGCACCAAATAATAAACACAGTCAGTCATGTTTTTAGCAATTGCTTGCAATGTAAGCCAGTGAGCATGATGTACTAGGACATTCTGCACCAAACGGGATTAAAAAAATCCCAGAATTCTCTTGTACTTAAATTAGACTTTTGATCCCCTGAATAACAGAGACGTCGTCAATATGTTGCTTTGCAGCCTCACTGAGTTACCTAGGTAGGTGTCCTTCATACAATATGTAAGCTAGAGCTATATATTTTGCATTATATCTGCAGTTGCCGGTATTTAGTTATTTGTATTGAAGCCTGTCTGTAGGTCACACCTCACAGTTAAACAATAGGCTCCAACAGATCTGAATGACACACAAGGGTCACTGTCTTTATTGACTGTATAATGAAACAAGTAGCAGTAGATAAACTAAGATGCAATGCAAATAGAAACTAAGATTAACTGGAGTAAATCAATTGCACCATAAGAGAAAGAAATTCCCAAAACGTCAATTAAATTAGATGTGGTATTAACACCTTGAATGCTAGAATGCACCATTTAAATCAGTGGGAGTTGTATTTGTATTCTACGGTGCAGATGGCTTGCCCCAGAAATGATTAGTTTATCAAGCTTATCATTTTCCCTTTAAATAATATTGAAAAATGAACTGTAAATATGCAGTTTAAGAAATATGCTTAGAACATGACAGCTTAGTGCAACACAGTGGTTTCTGAACTACTCAGAAGTAAAACTGATACAATAAAATATACAAACACAAATCCATTTGGGAAAGCTAAATTCCAGTCCCATTGTACTGACTGAATTGAATCTGTTGTTAATACTCACCAGAAGAACAAGCTCTGCATGGCTCTGCTACAGCTGCAGACTTATGATTCGGAGACTGCCAAGGCTGGAAGATTACCACTTCAATGCAAGTGTGCATGGCTCACGCTGCTGAAAAAAGACAGAGTATTATTCTGGGTTCCTTGTTTGTCCCTCGGTTGAACAGATATGGATGATGAGGACTGTTATTGTCTCATGTCTGCTTGAAGCATTATAAACAAACCTTCATCAGACTGTTTCATTCATATGATAATAGCGGTTTCCAGTGCACCATCTGCAGACTGAGCTGTCACTTGCTACTACCCCCACACTTTCAGTTCAGAGCTCTCTGAGCATGCTCTGTCTGTTACTAATGTCCTATCACTCTAGCTGGCTCACCTCAATTTGTTAGTTTCCCAGAGGTCAATGTTGCATGCAAGATGATTTGCTGCAGTGTTTCTGAATATCCCCATAGGGCAGGAAAGACCAAAACAAATAGGATGTCTACGATGTCAAATAGAATGCTTCAAAATAAATTAAAAAATGAATAAAACAAAGTGATATGGATTATAATGTCACTAAATGGCTAAATATATGTGTATATAGATAGATTATAACACAATTAATTTAAAATGTCTATTGTTTGTCAGGTTCACAATTAAAACAGCTTTACAATGGATTCTTAACCCTTTGAGTGCCAGAGGGGTACGCATATCCCTCTGGCACTCAAATGGTTAAACGGGAAGTATACTCTACAAATAAGTGGCTCGTAAATTATTTAAACACTCTGCTGCTAAGCATATTGTTAGCAACGTAATTCAATATGAATGATCATGTCCTGTTCAGCGAAAGGGTTACTCCTACTTGTGACTGAGGTTTACCTTAGGGAAAGCCTCAGTCCCTGTTAGTACTTCTCCACTGCGGGACGCCCTGACGCATAAATGACGTCACCAGCGCGATGATATCATTTATGCGCCGGATCGGAGTAGAAGTTAGGTGATTTTATTTACATTGGAGCAAGGGACTGTATTTGAGTAGTAGCCGCGTATCCAATGCATTTCTTTTGTAATGCGGCGGATGCCCTTTTGGCATTTGATAGATTACGGGGTACAGATCACAAACATTATTATATAATAAATATTACATTGAGTAGAGCCACTAATATGTATTTTTGAGGTGACGAAATTGATGTATTTTTTTTATCATTGATAAGAAAATAGCATCCATTCCCCTCAAATACCTGCAAGTGTATTTCTTCACCATTTATTAAAAAGAAATTCTGATAGCGCATCAGGCATTTACTTTTTGACAAGATTATAACCACTCCCTTATGTGTGGATTATTTATCAATTCTCTGCTCTTTCATACAAATAAACATTTTTCTAAACTTCTGAGGTTTCTTCGGTACCTACAAAGAAATGATCCCTCAACAGATCTCACCCACAGCAAAAAAGGTGGCCGTTTGCCCAGTATCACCTACAGACTTGCATTACACGGAGATGAAAAAAAATAAAAAATATATATATATATATATCTATCTATATATCTATATCCTATATAATAATTGGCCAAGTTGTGTGTAACGCCGGACATGCGCAGTAGACACTGCTGCGCGTGCGGCAGTGGTGCGCAGTAGAGACTGCTCGCGCCGCGGCTGATACAGAGCTGGGCGCTCTGAAGGAGCGTCCAGCTCTGTATCAGCCGAGGCGCGGGCAGTCTCCACTGCGTGAGACTGTCCTGCGACCGGCTGCCAGAGGCTCTGTATCAGCCGAGGCGCGGGCAGTCTCCACTGCGTGTGACTGCCCGCGACCGGCTGCCACAGGCACTGTGGCCAGTGTAACGGGCTGTTCAACTAGTATATATATATATAGCACCACAATAGTGTACTGAATAAAAGTGGCACAATTCTGGTGCACACCAACTGCTCAGAAATAGCGATAAGGTGCACCACGTTTTCACATCAAAAACATAGTGTATAGTTAAAAACATCAGTCTTTATTTCTTCTTAGTGATCATGAGTAAGCGTGTGTACACGTGAAACGCATTGATCAGAGTCTAGTGGAGAGATCAACTTAGGGGGTGCCCACCAATTATCCCTTATGTCTGCTGTTAAAGTAAGGTACATTTTAACTGTTTATGTTTTGGAGAAATAAAGACTGTTTTTAACTATAAACTGATATGTTTTTGATATGAAAACGTGGTGCACCTTAACGCTATTTCTGTCTAAGACTGAAAGAAGCTATTGGAGAGGCTTTTTAGGTAGCACACGCACAAGTAAACCAACAGTGTATTTCACTCAAGATGCATGGGGATGAAATCTTTACTTATATTGTGCGTAACAATAATCATGGATATTAAGCATTAGTTTGAGGTTTGACGCAGCTACCATTGCTTTTGTATGGCACACCAACTGCATCACAGAGAATAAATAAATATTCCCATTGGTTTAAATCATGCTTTTAACTCCTGTGCTTTGCAATGTCTTTGAAATGCCCACACACAAAGGGGTTTTAAAGCTTCTTTTAAATCCATGGAAATTTGCAGAGTGTTCACTCCCTCCATTGTGCAGTTGGTTTGCCCCAGAATTGCTTGGCTTTAGCTTGTTGAATGGGGCCCAGTTTGTTTGGCTGAGGCTGAAAGCTGATTTAATAACCAAATATGATGTAAAACGTCAGCAAACCAAATGCACCATAGGCAACAAATAAAAATGCTCCCTGGGTTAAACATAGGGTTTTAAAGGGAGAGTATTGTCAAAAAATAAATACACATTTTATTGTTCAATGTAATTTTTTATAATGAATAGTACATTCAGAAAATTCTGTACCTTCATGTTTGGCTTAAAAATCCATTTAAAAGTAGGTCATGCAGACTGCCCCCAGATCCAAAAACTGGTTGCCTGACCAGACAGATAGCACAGAGGGACATTATTGTGTCTGTCAGTTTAAGGAAAACCCTGCCCCCCCTTGATGAAGGAGGGCAGGTTTATCCTTATCCTGACACAATATTGTCCCTCTTCAGATACGTCTGGACCGACTTTCTGATCTGAGGGACATGATATACTGAAAAGGGGCAGGAGGGGGAAACGTGTAACTGGATTTTTAAGCAGAACATGAAGGTACAGGATTTTCTGAACATACTATTCATTTTAAAAAATTACGCTGAACAAATGGATGTATATTTATTTTTTCACAATACTATCACTTTAATCCTTAAGTGCAAGGCAGGGGTCCAATTTTTTGGTTTTTGATGAGTTGGAGACCAATGCAACATTCAAGGGGTCAGAAGCAAGGAAACTAGACAGGTGTAAAGCCTAGGATGAGGTAAGTAGGATAGCAGTAGATGCTGGGCCTCAAGGCAATTAAATAGTATCTCTCTATGGAGGTCCACAGGCTTGACATGCCTGCCCTACAGTATGCCAATACATACTAAATGTGGTACGATTTTCCTTGGGCTGCTAGTAGGTGTTGAGTACAGTAGGGAGTTTCATGTATTTCAAAGATAACAGTATCTTTGAAGTGGGAAAATTATTTAAAGGGATAGTAATACTTCATTTTTACTATCACCCATGTTGTAGCCCTTAAAAATCTGAATTAAACTAGACCAGAGGCATTTCCCAAACCTTTATGGTTTGAGAGATATCCGCATTCAAAGTTCCCTCTCCTTCTCTCTCCCCTGACGTCAGCGTTATAGCTGACAGTAGGGAAATCCGGTCTGTGAGCAAGCGGCGGCTTTGTAGTAGTGCTGAGATCGCGTTATAGAAACAGAAATCCTTCACTGAAATAGTCTTCTACGTGTGCTTGGTTTGCAAGCACACATAGAAGACCATTTCATTGAAGGATTTCTGTTTCTATAACTCAATCTCGCCACTGATGCAGAGCCGCCGCCGGGGCCTGATTCCCCTGCTGTCAGCTATAATGCTAAAGTCAGGGGACAGAGAAGGAGAGGGAACTTTGAATGCAGATATCTCTCAAACCATAAAGATTTGAGAGATGCCGCTGGTCTCATTTAAAGCGGAACTACCACCCAATAATAAGATAGCATCACATCATTGCCCATCTGGCGACTAGCTGCTCAGTAGCACTAGTCACCAGAATTCTTAATGGATTAAAGTGAAATCTCTATTCTTCATGGACTGACAGCAAGATGGAGTGCGGACATCTTGCCCTAGTGACGTCCACGCGCCGAAGCCAAATGGTTCCTAGCAACGCCTCCTAGACCCGGCTGGGACTGACAGCACAGGTGTGTGATGTCACTAGGGCAAGATGTCTGCGCTCCATCTTGCTGTCAGTCCATGAAGAATAGAGATTTCTCTTTAATGCGGTAAGAATTGTAGCGACTAGTGCTACTGAGCAGCTAGTCGCCAGATGGGCAATGATGTGATGCTGTCTTATTATTGGGTGGTAGTTCCGCTTTAATTAAGATTTTTAAGGGCTGCAACATGGGGGATAGTAAAAATGAAGTATTACTATCCCTTTAAAAAAAAAGCCCTTATATTTTTTTCTCTGGAAACATCTGCACCCATTAGACTAGGAGTAGATAGGCATGTGACTACTCATTAGATGCAGCCATTTGTCTACTTTCCAAAATAGTATACCTTGTCTAACTTTCCCTGTGTCTGTAACTGTTACACAATTCTTGATGCAGGCACATAATATTAGAAATTAAAACTAATAGGTGTACTTTAGTGCACCAAATACAGTATGTCAAACCATACCCATACAATACTCTTTTTCCTTGGTATGTGATAGGTACTGACTACAGTAGGAAATTCCATGGTTTCAAAAAATGTTACTCTATTTAAATTGATGGAAATGTACAAATAAAAATATATTTTTTTATCACCTCCTTCTGGAAACATTTGTTCTTACCAGTCCTGGGGTAGAAAGGCAAGTGACCCCTCATTTGATGCAGTGGCTTGTCTTTCCAAAATGGTAAGCCTTCTGTATTTTTTCTTCATATCTGTGGAAAACTTAAGATTTTGGAAGGTATAGTTTAGTGCTTCTGCGGCCCCAGTGGCATGTTACCAGTGGGGTGTTTTTTCTCTCTGTAGAGGGGCTACTAATGCATACCACAGGAAATTACATTGTTTTCAAAACAATTTATTTGCATTCTGGGTAACATTTTGTTCACTTTACAGCATATGCACAAACCAATGGCATATTTTGAAAGTGGGTCTGTTGCATACTTGCAGCAAAGTGTGAAAACATTAGCTGGTGAGATGGTTCAGCTGGTTAATGCACTAGGTGTAGAATCTATGCAAGGGCATAGGTTCTAGTCTCAGCAAGATCAGCTCAGCCTTTCACCCTTCTGGGGTAGATAAAATGAGTCTAGGGCATACTTGAAACCCAGAGACAATCTCAATGTATCTTTCCTGGTAAACTAATTTTTCAAAAACAAAACAAAAACATACTTAGCACTTGGAGGTAAAAAGGTTTAGCAGTGCAGTGTGAAAAGGAATGCTTTAAAATGTTGTTATGGTATTTTAGGTTAGATCCATAAAATCTAATCACAGACTTGAATTTTAATGTATGTGTATGCTGTCCCATATAGACACAATCTGGTTATTTTTGTTTGTGCATAGCTAATATTAATTTATTGACATTAGTACCCAGTGCTCTTCTATTTAGAAAGACTGGTACATTATCTTAGCCTATTTAGAGACAATATAGCACTAATGATATGGTAATGAGAGCCGGGTGGGGTGCAATAAGACATTAGTTCTCAACAAGGGGGCCAGGGCACTTTGGTATCCTTTTAATAGGTTGCACTCAAAATAGTATGCGGCTCAGATGCGCAGTCAGCATGTCGTCATGATTAAAAGGGTGACCTGAGAATATCGCAATTGCAGGATAGTGTGAGATTCTGAAGTCGCGCCTTCAAGTTCCAGCATCCTTAGCCATTAAACAAAATACAATATCACTTGTACCAACTTCTTTTTAACCCCTGGATTAATAAATTGGTTAGAATTACAACATCCATATGTGGGTTAATTATCCATCGTCCGCTACAGAACTATTCTGCACCGCTTCGCCCTGTCATTCTCAAAGCAGAGATGGGGAGAGAGAGGCCAGTGGGGCTTACTTCAGTAGGGAGCTCATTGCTTAGGAATGCCTTTTAGATACGTTCTGTAGTGGACGGTGGATAATTAATCCACATATGGATGTTGTAATTCTAACCAATTAATTACTAAAGGGGTTAAGATAAGTTGGCACAAGTGATAATATATTTTGTTTAATGGCTGAGGTTGCTGGAACTTGAAGGCACGACTTGAGAATTTTGCACTGTCCTGCAATGCGAGATTCTCATGTCGACCTTTTAATCATGGCGACATGCTGACTGCACTCTGGAGCCACACACTATTTTGAGTGAGACATATCAAAAGTGAACCGTGCACTTTGGTGTGCCACATACATCAGCTTAAGATGCCCCTTATTTTCAATAAAGATTTTGACAGAAGTAGGAATGTAGTTTCAAATACATTTTTGTAGAAATTGTTATATACAATACATTTGGTTTTGTAATTTTTATTTTGTTACCTAAAATAACTACATATTTCCTTATTTGTAGCCTTCATTACTCCTTGACAAATGATCTATAAAATGCTAAATATGTCCCAGAATTTTTTGCTTGCCTGTTAAGGGTGCCATGGTACCACTGCACCAAGGTGTGATAAAGAGGTGATAAAGTGGAGATCATTTCTCCAGTGAAATCACTTCTCCATATCCTATCTAATGAATGGGAGCCAGTATACTAAGATTTCTCTAACTCAAGAGATCTTTGTGCAAAGCCTCCATAGAATAACACAGGACATGGAGAGTTGATCACACTGGAGAAGTGACCTACACTTTATTACCTTTTTATCGCACCTTTGTGCATAACTCCCCCTGGAGTCCTGGAAAATCCAAGAAGGAGAGCCTTAACAGAGCATGTGTAAGACTACATTTTAGGTGTCTGAAAACAAATAGAGTATGTTTACAAAGGCCAGCACAGAATGCAGGGTATTTGTGTATACACCCAGATCATTTTTAGGTGTTGGTGTTCCTTTAACAGATTAATTTACCTAGACATGGGGCCTTCATACAGGTATATCTATTTTTATTTTTTTCATTATTTAACAGATTAAGGACCATGTATTCCTAGGGTATAATTTATCTTTAAGCCAGACCACAAAGTCGGTCTAGTAAGAAAATTGGTGCAATTCAACTGCACAACACGGTGCAAAATAAAATTCCACAATTTCCTATTAATTTACATGTGGCTTTTAACTTCCATAATACTAAAGAGGTCTCCAACACAACGCAAAGCATTAGTCACTTCTAGCATTCAATGAGTTAAAAGTCTTGTTTAAATGAATGGGAATTTTTATTTGCCCCTTATGGTGCAGAAGGTTTCCTCAGCATAGCTTACTGTCCACCATTTGAGGATCATGGGGTGCCTCTTTGGCCTCAAAAGGTTATGTTTGTTGTTCTATATGTAATAATGACATGTCTGTGTATTCATAAATAGCAATGCTAATAGTAGCTGTATTTGTCCTGATGACATCATTACAATTACAGAAACCGCTCCCTGGCAGTCAGAGAAAAAAACAGTAAGATTGATGTATAAAGAGAAACTAGCAGTTCTGGGGCAATCCAATTGTACCAGAGCAGACAACTAAAAATGCCCATTGATTAAAATTTAAATAGAGCTTTTAAAGGGTTAGCAATATTTCTTTTCTTTTTTTTATATTTTATTTTTAGAATGTAAAAGTCATACAGCAATAAAGTTACAGTAAAGTCGAGCAAAAGACATTGTATCATTACAGAATACTGAATAATGCATCCCATAAGCAATCATTTAAAAATAGAGAATGCTACCAGACTTCCCTGAAAGTAGAAAATAGACAGAAATGAAGAAATAAAGCAAAGCAAAATACAATAAAAGAGAATAAATCAAGAAAATTTTAATAAAAAAAGAGAGAAAAGAGGAGAAGGGGAGGAAGAGTGGGACAGGGATATTCTGTGCTGGGGTCGAAAAACTCCCCAGAGTCCAAAAGTAACATATAAACCGGGATTTACCAGATCTGTTTATGACCATAACCAACTGTCAAAACCAGTGGCATAGGAGCATCCTTGCCATTACGGGGACACTTTTTTCATTACTTCTGAAAAGAAGGAATTGACCCCATCTGGGTCAAGTCCTCTCTGCATCAGTGTAATATGTAGGAGAGTCATTTGAGAGCACACCTCTTCAATCCAGTCCTGGATCGGAGGAGGGGACTGAGAACCCCAGTGTCGAGGGATCAGCATTTTAATTGCATGAAGCATGGTAAACAATATATGTTTATGGGTACGAGGTACCATTGGAATCCCAAGAAAGAAAAGCAGCACCCATGGATCTCTGGGTATGGTAGTGGCCAAAACACTTATCATGGTGCCCGTGATTCGTGCTATCTGGTGTCTATCACTTGCTGGGAAATACTCATTGGCTGTCTGCTATTAGCCCTCCTCACTTTGCCTTTTTAAACCCTGGTTGGGCACTCCCAGGTTGCCCTTTCGGGATGTTTCTGACCTCACCTGTCCTGACCAGTTGTCAGGCTTCTGGGCCTGCTGTTCCTACGTTCCGGTGTTTCAGTGTTCCAGTGATCCTGTGTTCCTGTGCACTATCGTTCCTGTGTTCCAGTGTTCTGGTGTTCCCGAGTTCCAGCACCTTGCGGGTTAATCCTCCTGAGTTCCTAAGTCTCCTAGCTACCGCCTCGTCTGCCGGTTGCTCTCTGTCATCGGTTCCTGGGTTCCGGTCTCCTGTCACCGCTTAGGTCTTGCCTCGGTGGATACCCGCTGAGTACAGGGCTCTCGCTCTTTGCTTTGTCGCTCCGGCGACATTGTTACCTTCCGCTTCAGCTTTGAGGCTGATACCAGCTAGCGGACGCTAGTTTACTCCACATTACCTGGTTGCGAGAATCACTGTTGGTCCCAGCGTGTGGACGCTGGTTTACTCCACATTACCTGGTTGCTAGAATCACTGTTGGTCCCAGCGTGCGGACGCTGGTTTACTCCTTATTACCTGGTTGCGAGAATCACTGATGGTCCCAGCGTGCGGACGCTGGTTTACTCCACATTAACCTGGTTGCTAGTATCACTGTTGATCCCAGCGTGCGTACGCTGGTTTACTCCAGATTACCTGGTTGCGAGAATCACTGTTGGTCCCAGCGTGCGGGCGCTGGTTTACTCCATATTACCTGGTTGCGAGAATCACTGCTGGTCCCAGCGTGCGGACGCTGGTTTACGCCATGTTACCTGGTTGCGAGAATCACTGTTGGTTCCAGCGTGCGGGCGCTGGTTTACTTCACATTACCTGGTTGCGAGAATCACTGTTGGTCCCAGCGTGCGGACGCTGGTTTACTCCATATTACCTGGTTGCGAGAATCACTGTTGGTCCCAGCGTGCGGACGCTGGTTTACTCCATACTACCTGGTTGCGAGAATCACTGTTGGTCCCAGCGTGCGGACACTGGTTTACTCCACATTAACCTGGTTGCTAGAATCACTGTTGGTCCCAGCGTGCGGACGCTGGTTTACTCCATATTATCCTGGTTGCGAGAATTACTGTTGGTCCCAGCGTGCGGATGCTGGTTTACTCCATATTACCTGGTTGCGCTTATACCGTTGGTCCAACGCTAGGACGTTGGTTGCTCCTGAATCCTAGTCCTGTGGACAGGTTGCAGTATACTTCCTATGCAGTTGTCTGATACTTTCTGGCAATAGACTTCTGCTGCGAGTAGGCCATTGTATCTATTCCTATGTGCTGTCATAGTTATCTGACAGCTGGTCTACGCTTTGGGCTGCCCTGCCCGGTATTGGTAAGGCCGGTAGAACCTTTGCTCGTTACCATCTTGTGAGTTGCCTTACCCGGTATTGGCAGGGCCGGTAGAGCCCATACTCAGCCTCCCTTGGCCTGCCTTGCCCGGTATTGGTAAGGCCGGTAGAACCGGTACATTTCACCTCACGGTTGCCTTACCCGGTATAGGCAAGGTCGGTAGAGCCTATTGTTATATTGCTGTCCCTTGGGCTGCCTTGCCCGGTACTGGTAAGGCCGATAGAACCGGTACATGTCACCTCACGGTTGCCTTACCCGGTATAGGCAAGGCCGGTAGAGCCTATTGTATATACTACTGTCACTTGGGTTGCCTTGCCCGGTATCATTGGCAAGGCCGGTAGAACCTACTCTACTACGTTGTTGTTGTATTGCTATGTATGAATACCCTACGGGGATTGCCTTAACTTTTAATAAAGTTACGTTTTTACCAAAACCTTGAGTCTGAGAGTCTTCAAAACCGTGACAACACTATCTACTAAATCTAAACAAGATTGCCAGTAAGGTTGAATGGATGGGCAGAACCACCAAATGTGGGCCATCGTACCATCACTTGCTCCACATCTCCAGCAAAATGAGGACATTGATGCAGAGATCTTATTCAATCGGGAGGGAGTGTAATACCATCTTGTGATTAGCTTATAATGGGATTCTAAAACACGAGCTGAAATCAAACATCTTTGCGCAGTTGCCCATATAGTCCGCCAATCCTGCAACTCTAAAAACCTGCCTAATTTCCTCTCCCAGGAATGAACATAACAATGTTTAGAGAAAGGTACACAATCGAGCAAAGCAGAGTAGACCTTACTCAAGAAACGGCGCGGTATAATTTTTGCTAGCAAAAGTGATTCAAAAGTTGTGACAGGTTGAGACCAGCCAGAATGTACTTCATGTTGCTCCAAAAAGTGTTTGATCTGGAGAAATCTCCAGATTTCATTCCCGGGTAAGTCTAAATTCCGTGAAACAGTCGAAAAATCACCCAATATATCATTCGGTACTAAGTCATGTATGCGTAACGGAGTAGGTCTAATCCATAAAGGAAAGGAAGAAGATTCTAATGTAGATTTGGTAGCCCTATGGTAAAATACATGAGAAGCCCTGGGTGGCAAAGGAGCTAAAGCATCCTTTGCATTCTATTTCTGCCAGGCTGAGAAAATAAGAGATACCCGTAGTATAGGATGTGAGCGAAATGTTGAGTTCCGATATTGTCGAGGCAAAAGAATCTCAGTCAGAGGGTCAAAGTCAGGAAAAACATCTCAATATGGACCCATCCCTTAAATTCCTTATTAAAATGCCAGTCAACTATGGAAGACAGAAGAGATGCATGGTAATATTTTTGAAGGTCCGGAAGACCCAAGCCTCCCTGTTTACCATTAAGATGTAAGGTAGCCTTCTTAATCCTTGGTCTCTTGTCCTGCTAGAAAAACCCAGAGAGAATCTGGTTAACCTGCAGGAAAAAGGAGGGCGCAATAGGAACTGGAAGAGCCTGTATAAGATACAAGAACAGCGGAAGGATATTCATCTTCAGCACATTCAATCGACCATACCAAGAAATGTAAAGTGGGGATCATTTAGCAAGGTCACACCAGACTTGTTTAATTAAAGGAATAAAATTAGCTTGAAATATATTATGTAGTAAAGGCATTAAAACAACCCCCAGGGACAAGACCAACAGAAGGAATATAGACCTCATAGCAAACTAGAATCTGAAGAAGATAAATTGATCAGGAGGATCGCAGATTTACAAATATTAATTTTGAAGTTGGATAGATCAAAGCAATGTGTTCCGTACCACTCTGGCACACACAGGGTTAACAAATGCCGGCAGGGACATCACAGGGTTCTTCACTGTGAAAAGGACGTCATTGACAATCATTGCCAGAGTATGCCATGTGTCCCCTACAGGAACTCCAGAAATTCTACTGCTGGATCTGATACGTTGGGCCAACGGTTCCATCAACAAAACAAATAAAAGAGGGGACACCGGACAACCTTGCCTAGTCCCATTAGTAATTTGAAAACTATCCGATAACCCCCCGTTAATCCTAACTTTGGCATTAGGAATTGCCTGGGTTAGTAATATTTCACTGAAACATAAGCTACTATCATTCCTTATAGTTCATACTATTGCTCTCCAACATTTGCACTGTTGATATCACTGTTGTCTGTTAAATTAAATTATAAAGTGTCCCCCTCCCGGCCCTTTTCATTGTTGTAAGCCACCTCTCCTCAAATCTGAAATCCGGTCATCGGACCGGACAGATCCCAGTAAGGAAATCCCTGCCATCCCTGACAAAGGAGGGCAGGTTTTTCCTGATAGTGACGGAAGATTGTCCCTCGTTGCAATCCGCTCTGAGGCAAGACGATTGATGTAAGTGAAAGGGGAGTGAGGGAGACTCTTTATAATTGAATTTCATAGACAATAGAGACATAGCAACAGTGCCACCATCAGAGACCAAAAGTATGAACTATAAGGAACGATCAGCGCTTATGTTTTATTGACATATTACTATCCCTTTAAGTCCCTGAATGCTAGCGAGGTCTCCAACACATTGCTTTACACTGCACTACAGACCTCTCTGGCTTTCTAATGAGGTGATAAAGTGGAGATGACTTTCAAGTGATATAACTTCTCCAGTACCCACGTTATAATATAGAAGCCACTAACTAAGATCTGCAAAGTTGGAGAAATCTTAGTATAGAAGTGATATCACCCTCCTATCATACCTTAGTGCATCTCCCCAAGGGGTTAAAAGCCCCATGTAAATCAAAGGGAATTTGGGGAAATTTTATTGGGCTACTATACTACGGTGCTACAAAATTGCTCTAATCTTTTTAGTTACTCAGTCTCAGGATATTCTGAGACAGGGCAAATCATGTCTTTTTAATATCTTATAAACAAAACATATGCACAGACCAAAATCCTTGTTCACAGAGACTGCTAGCTCTACTGTATAAATATACTTCAGGCCTTATGTATAAAATGTAAACTGGTGCAATTCTTGGGCAAAACCGCTGTACTGTAGGAGACAAAAAGGACATTTTTGTTGATAAATCCTTTACTCTTAGTCCACTGAGGGACACAGAGTACATGGATAAAATTCTCTCCACCAGGAGGAAAGCAGTTAACAAATTAATGATGAAGAAGTCAGCTAGCCATTTTTTTTAATCAAAGACAAAAAATGAAAATATACTAGGACCAAGAAAAAAACAAATGGAGCACAACAACCCTTTTGGACTGTGAGATATTTCAGGCTGGAATGCCTTGTTTCCTCCGGTGGACTATGAGGAAAATTTTTTAATTGGTGATTATAAAAAAAATCACCAGTCAGGCACACAGACAGAGAAACACTGGGCATTAGGCATAGCAGGAGAACAATAGAAAGTGTTTTTATTACTACTGTCCACCTCCTTATATACTATTGGAACAGCAGATACTTAAAAGGATAGTAATGTTTCACAAAAACAGCAGCTTCAATTAATCATAGTATTTGGACCATGGAGAGTGTTATTTCAATACTATCAGAGTTGTAGTTCAAGAGTAATAGAATGATAAAGTATCCCCCTCCTGTCCCTTTTAGCTAGTATAAGCCACCTTCTGGAATCTGGTCTCTTGACTGGACAGCTCACAGCAAGGGACAATCTTCTTACTGTTATCATAAGCAAAACCCTGCCCCCTTGACAGGCTTTTCAGGTTTTTCCTTATGCTCACTGAAGATTGTCCCTCTCTGAAATCCATCTGGACAGTCTTGCTGCTCTGAGGTGAGCAGTGTTACATCAGTAAAAGGGGTGGGAGGGGTATACTTTATCATTCAATTACTCTTGAACTACAACTCTGACAGTATTGAAATAACACTCGCCATGGCACAAATACTATGAAGATTAATTGTAGCTGCCTTTATTGTGAAACATTACTATCTCTTTAAGACTTTCTGTGATAGAGTAATAAGAACACATTGAAGAATGATTCATTGCTCACTCCTTTGTCACTAAAGAGGTTAATATCAGCTCAAAGAATAATATAGCACTGCCCAGCAATGCCTCATAAGGTGAAACGTAACCCTTTCAGTGGCAGAGGGCTGAGAACTCCTTGCAGAACAATGCATTACTTACTCATCTGGCACTGAAAGGGTGAACATCAGCCCAGGCTATGGTTGTTGGTTTTGTATTGATGTTTTAATTTATGAAAAACGTAGTCACTGTTCGAAGCCCCTACGACCCCCCTGGCCTTATTCTTTATAGAATCTTTCTTGAAGTGGGGGGATTGATACACTCCCCATGATTTATATACCCAGCTCCATAATTTGGGAGGGGGGTTCAGTCTGGGCGGGCAACTAAATGTCAGTGATGGTGACATTTATTGTTTTTCCCACACAGACTGCATGCTTGCTGGTGGCACAGGTACAAGAAGGCTCAAACTAGTGCTTCTTGTACCTGTGTCTGTTTCTGCTGGAATCACAGTTTTATTTTAACTTCATAATAAACTTTTGTTTTATGTTTATGATTTGAGTTATTGACACGTTACCAGTAGCAGATCCATGTAGCACTCCCTTCTGGTGTCTTTTTGTTTGCTGAAGCCAGTGCCGAGGTTGTCTGGGGCTGCTCCGGGTCTGTGTGTGCCTATGAGGCCGGGTGAGTTATTCACTGTTATTTGAAACATTACTATTGATTTGAGCAACAGTAGCAACCATCATATTTATTACATTTGCATGCTTGCTGGTGGGCAGCTAAGGATTTCCATGGCAGTATGTGTCAGTGATAGCCACACTCACACTGTCTTTGACAGTAGTCAATAGGGTCATTGTTTTGTTCTAGTCCGTAGGTATCCTGCAAGTATGCTATAACTATCTCTCATGCAGTGGGACCACTCCTAGGAGCTATATGATCTTCCAGGGGTGGCTCTAGGTTTTTGGGGACCCATAAGCGAAAAATTTAGATGGAGCCCCATTTACTCCCACACTGGTATTTCTAATAAGACATTGCCATCTGATTTTGTTTACATGTAGCAACTGTACTTACAAGCACTGCAGGGCCCTCTAAACATCTGCTTATTTTGTTTATATTGTAGCACCACCACTGCCGTGCTCGTATGTATCAGTTACCAATCCATTCTCTGGGATTTCATCCCACAGAGATGTGCCACCACCATCACCTCAAATGTTCGATTGCCAGCCCTGAGACACAAGAATTGCTTTCTGTAATGATGATGAAGACGTGTTCAGAAAAATGTTGTGATGTTCTTGATGATGTTGTTCTTTCTGCTGAGAGTATAAACCCTTTTTCAGTATGTGTTCTACTAGCTTTTTGGCCCTACATTCCTTTCTCTCATCTGCCACAGACAACCCACCACTATATCTATAAGCATATTTTTATTTTCTTTCACAGAATATTCAGAGGCATGCTGCTGATCACGCCTTGGCACAACTTGATCATACTTTGGCAGAAATTCGGAAATGTTATGTTTAAAGTGGGGGTAACAATGTAGCAAGAATGTATTCCTCATTTCTTTTAATAGACACTAAGGATCCTGCTTAAAGCATGCTAACATGTCATTCACTAGCTGGTTCTTGTCTGTGTTATCATTATTGTAAAATTAATCAACCATGCTCCTCAGTTTTTTCTGAAGTAAGTATATCATTTGAAGAATCTCATTAATCCCTGCCCCAGCAGGAATAACCAGCAAGATGATGTCCTCAGAAGGTTTCAGCAGCACACATGTCACACATTAGTTTCCATTGACCAAGTTACAAAGTTTTGTAGTGTATACTCACTAATGGCCTTATTCTGCTCATACATGTACAATGTGGAATATCACCTGGTAGGAACTATTTTCAGCAAGGGAAGGTTGTTACACTTTTCTATGGAATATAATGCATTTTACACAGAATTTGTAGACAATAGTATCTCTCTGATGGTTTTAAATTCTGTGAGGAATCTAGTTACAACTAAATTTAAGACATGGGCATGGGACAATGTAGCTATTATGTTTAAGGCATTATCAGCAGGCAAAAAGGAGTGGGGTACAAGCCAGTGTGTGCGTGTGTGTCTGGATGGCAGTTTGACTTGGAAGCATTTACAGTGTTTAAGATGATCTTTATATGTACAGCATCAGACTTTCCAACTGATTTCTCAGTTTATAAAAAGGCATAGTGGTGGAAGATTGAGCCTTTTCCTTTTGGAGAATGTCATGGCTATGTCATCATCTCTCTCACACTCAACTTCATCTGTATCTGTAGAAGAAAAGGAGGCTGGAGGGATATATTCCAGATCAATTTCATCATCATCAATAATTAGTTCATCCTGCAACTTCATACCCACTACTTTTATATTCTTTAAGGCTTTTTGAAGTCTTCAACAATCCCTTTTTTTACTTTTATTTTCAGAACATTCTCACTACTTTGAGGACTGGTATTTTTACTTTTACTTTCAAGCTCAGCAGATGGTTGAAATGCTACACCATCAATAATATAATGTGATTTGTTGTCATCTTCAGTGTTTGTAAATGGTTTATTAATACTGCTGGTGGTGGAGGAACTTTTTAGGTCACTTTCACAAGCATCCACCTCAGGAGGAGAAGGATCATTATTTTTTATTGCACACACACTGCATCACCCATGGCTGCAGTCAGTTTTTGGACTACCGAGCCCCTCTGTTCTTACTCCTTTTTGTCTCCTGCTGCCCATAGCATGCTGGCTGGATATCATCAAAGTAGTGTGGATTTTAGCAGTAAAGTACACAAAAGGACTGATTGCATATCATATTTGTCTTTAGTGTATGTTACGGTCAGCCTCAGTCACAGCTCATGTCAGGGTCCCTTTCTCTCTCACTTGTCAATCAAATTATTTTTTTCTTCCAAATTTGGTGCCCCTAACTGTCATGGTCTCCAAACAAACAGACAAAGCAAAAAAAAAATTAAATATTCCATATGTGACTGCTTCTTCCTCTCTTTGCTTGCAACTATAGTCAAGACAATTTCAGCTTCTGCTTTCTCCCTCTCCCAATGTCACTGCAGTCTTAACGTTTTTACAATACAAGATAATTATGGACCTTACTCAGTATGTCGGCCCCTCTTTTTCTGGCTGTTGTAGGAGTCAGTGTCAGTTGGAGTTGTATGCCTCTTGGGTGTCAATCCAATTTATTCTGTCAGTCAATCACAGAGTATCAACCAGCTCAGGAAGGAGTTTGGCTCACCTGCCTGTCTCTTCTCAGTCAAACAAGATTTTGAGGTATTTTGGGTAAATCTCCTTTCCCCCTTCACACTCTAAATTTCCTACTTAGGACCTGTTTTCCAGAATATGGAACCTTTGTCAAAAGGGAAAAGCTTTCTGGTTCTACTTGACACATCTAGCCTTTTATAACAATACAAATTATATAAAACTATACTGCTAAGGTTTGATTCATTTGGTAAACAAAAGTGCAAATAGTGCAAAATTGCAAGTGCTTCAAACACAAAGAATGTGTGCAACTATATAAAAACAACCCCAATGTGGAACATAAAATCAAAAGGATGTAAATGTGCGCTACCCATGAAATACACCATTTAGTCAATTAAATACTTATCTAGTCAATTTGATGTGCAAAAAGAACTTCCCTCAAAAACAAACAGAAAAAGCATATCATAGTACAATACCATTTATTACAAATAAAATTGCATATGGACAATCAGAACACTCACAAATGTTGGCAAACTTGTAAATATATAGCTGTTTATAATATGTGCATCTGGAACTGTGAAGGCGCAAACTGGACACCAGACTTACGTATTCCTTTTTGCTCTCCCTTTGGTAGTTTGTCTTTTTTTATGAGTTCCAACAGCACCACTTGAACTCATGCAAATGTCCTCAGTTTTACAATGCCTCACTTAACAGGGAGCTATTATAAACTGTTAAAGGGATAGTAATACCTAGTTTTAACTTTATTTTATTTTGTAGGCATTAAAAAAACATGAAGAACTATATAAGTCTTATCTCTCAGACCTTTATGGTTTAAGAGATATTCACAAGCAAAGTTTCCCCTCCCGCCCCTTTTTCCTAGTGTAAGCCATCTCTTCTCAGATGTGAATCTGGTTGTAAGACCAACAGATAACAGCAGGGGACAGTCTTCTTTGTATGAAAAGAATGAAAGCCCTTCCCCCTTGACAAGTTTTTCAGCTTTTTCCCTTATCTTAATTGAAGATTGTCCCTCTCTGCAGTCTACCTGGGCACCTCCCTTCTGATCTGGCTGACCGGGGTGGGGGGGATATTTTGCTTGTGAATATCTCTTAAACCATAAAGGTTTGAGAGATAAGACTTATATCGTTCTTCATGTTTTTTTAATGCCTACAAAATAAAATAAAGATACAACAAAGTATTACTATCCCTTTAAGCACAGGATAACACTGGCTTTTAGAGATATTAGGGAGATTTTATAATTTTTTTATTCCAGGGGGCTAGTTTTCTCTCCTGAGTGTGTGTGTGTGTGTGGGGGGGTCATCTGGGTTCTGTTGCTGAGGATGTCAGGGAAATTAAATTCCTATTGCTTTTTAAGGGGCTTTTAACTCCTTGAATGTTAGAAATATCTTCTCACATTGTGAAGAAACGTTTGACAACCTCCAGCATTCAAAAGTGTTGAAAGCACCATTTAATTTAATGGGAATATCAGGAATTTTTATTTGTCCTCTATAATGCAATTGGTTTTTAACAGATTTGCTCTGCTTTTGCATTTGTGCATAAGGTTCTATGAATATATTAAATTGCAAACAAATATTACTATAGGTAGGCCTGCAAATAAAAAGGATTATATTACCTGTTTGCACTTTATATAAAGTTTTCTTAGCATCCCAGGTAGATCCGGTCTCCTCCTACCCAAGATTTTTCCTTCCCAACCACCATCAAATAGTGTCCGACCTGTACGAAATTACTTGGGTGAGCCTCTGTGATCTGCCAAGGAATATAGGCCGGGCTTCAAGGCCTTGCCAGCAGTCACACTCAAGATACTCTTCAGTGGCCTTCTGGGCACCAAAATCCAGTGATAGACACCCTACACTACCTATCAACAAATCAAAAGCCTACCTAACTTACCACTTAAATCATCAGGCTGTAGTCTAGGGAGTCACCCTATAATGAGTCTCGTCACACTCAAGAAACTCTTCAGTGGCCTTCTGGGCACCACAGTCCAGTGATAGACATACCCTACACTACCTATCAACAAACTAAAGCCTACCTAACCTAACTTACCACTTAAATCATCAGGCTGTAGTCTAGGGAGTCACCCTATAATGAGTCTCATCCCCCTTAACAACACAAAAGGCAGCACTTATGCATTGTTACAAATCATGTATAACATGAATATATCTATGGAGACAAAAATTTGGAATCGAGAGGCATCCTACCGTTACACAGTTTAAACCTTTGAATGTCATAGGAGTACACAGTGCATTGCTTTGCAATGTGTTGTGTACCCCTCTGGTGCTCAGAGGGTTAAAGGAGCAGCAAAAAATATTCTAGGGCTTTTCTTTTTGAATAAACACAGGTATTTCTGCTGTTGGAAGTGGTTCAATCCAATGCCACTGAAGTTCAAACTTTTGTTTTCTATTAAAATGTTAGCAACAGTGCCAGTTGGTGTCCAGACTGCTATTCTTCTGCTTTCTATGGGAGAAGCGAGTCACTTGCTACCGTTCTCCATGGAATGTAATAGTAATAGATCCACTACTTTTGTGACAGTTTGAACTCTAACTTTTGAATAAAACAACTCCAAGCAGTGCGACTACTGTTATTATACTCAGCAGGAGTATAATATATATATATATTTTCATAGTTCCTTGTGATGTGTAGGGAAGAGCATTAGCCTACATTTTCCCTATCCCTCTTTTAGTGTTATCTATACCAGATAATGTCATAATTAAAACTGCTGACATCAGCGCAATGCTGGTAGCAAACATTCGGTGCCAGCGGAGAAATGCCATCTTTCCAAGAACTAAGTGGGGACCAGTAGACGTCCCCTAAGTCAATGTAAGTAACAGCTGGCACCCTGTACTAGACTTGACATCAGTAACTTACTATTATGTGGTAAATTGTTATAAATGTACCTTTACATATTCATCTACACTTGTCCTGTAGTTTCAAACATTTCTCTGTAATTATACTGTACTTTGTATATAACCCACAGTGTTCATTTACGATACTGGTATTCCTTAGTTTTTGTCACCTACCATCCAACAACACTGGCATGTATTGTCTGTAGTGGGAAGCATTTTTGAAGTAAGATGTATTAGATCAAGTCCTTGCAATATAGTCAAGTCTATTGCAATATAAAATCCCTTAGAAATTATGCTATACAAATTAGGGAAATGCTGTATCCTTTATTGAAAAATAATATGAATGTTTTATCTGATACACATAACCTGAGCTTTCATTTATTTCTTTAAATATTTGTGTTAGCTTCCAATAAGCAGTAAGCATAACTGTGACGTGTGATTTGGATCCATTGGATGCATTGCTGCTTTAACTATCCTTTAGAACTAATACAGTTCTATTGCCAGTCTCATTAGAGGCTTGATTCAAATACCAATGTTAAAAAAAATAGGCAACTGTAGTTTTGCAGTCACTGTTTAGCATTCTATCACTCATGTTGTCAGTATCCAATGTGCAGTAAATCAGACCAATGTTCAACAAAAATTAGCCCATGAAGATCAATGAAAAAGCACTATCAAGGATCCATTCTACTGTATGTGGTGCATGTGAACACAAATAAAGGGCATACATTTCCTGCAAGTAATCCTGCTCCTACAAAACACATGCGTACAATCCACAATGCATATTAAAGACCATTGTCAAACAAAATAAAGCAGGTTAGAATCTTTCAGCCAGCAACAAAGGGAGAACTGTCAAGTAAACCCCTGAAATTACAACAAAACACCATTGAAACTTGTCTCAAGTGCCTCCATCTTCCGCACAGCTACCATCAACACAAGAACCTCCTGAATACCAAAGGAGTGTGCAAAACATCAGGAATCAATGTGTTGTACACCTCCTGGTCCATAAGGGATAAATCAGGGGCTACAAAAACACATACGTACGCAGGCAAGGTATTCACACCTGTCATGTCCGGCACCTGCCCACACCATATCTGTGTAGAACAGGTAACAACCAATCAGCACCTATCCCACCCTGATGAGCCCCCAGCTCCCACTAGTCCATTCTGCCAATTTATCTCACTTGCCCTCCTCCCCATGCTTGTTCCAGTGATATATCTTCATTGCTTTTACCTGGCCTGTTCCATGTTACAGAGATGATACAGAACTCAAATTCATTCACCCTAGTTTCACAGCTTGCAATGGTCTACCTCATCAACGGTGTCCATGCTGCATCCAATTATCACATACAGACAGGGGTCTGCATTCCCTAGCTCTATGTTCCCATTGTGTCTGTTACAGAGGCATCGGAATCAGGGGCTTGTGAGGGGCAAGGAGCCCATGGATCCCCCAATGAGGGTGGTCATCCGCCTGTAGGTGTAAGACCAGATGCTCTAGATGGAGAAGCAAAGAGAATACCTTCTCCAGGTAGGGGAGCAGGTGAATGACCAGCACCTGTGCTGCCCATTCCAGATACCCCACATCTACAGAGCCAGAGGGACCTGTGGGTCAACCCAGGAGAAGAAGACGACCACAAGAGTATACCGGACCAGGGTCACGCTGTTCGGCATGGGGGAGGATGAGGTCATAGACTATTACAGGTTGACCTCACATCATTAATCTCCATGAACTCATAAAAGGTGATATCGATCCCCAATGCAATCCCTAACCATGCTCTATCTGACATAGAGAAGCTGCTGTGTGCCATCCATCCTTTCAATCCATTGAAGGCTATGTATCTGGAATGTCCAAGCCTGCATACTCCAGGGCATTGGGTGAAGTGCTCCTAGTTCTGAATAGCAACTTCAGGAGGTATGTTCAATTCCTCTCAACTTAGGTGCAGTGGCCGAGAGTCAAGCAGGATTTCTACAGAAGTGGAGGGATACCAAGAGTATTTGGGGCTATTGACTGCACACATGTTTGCTTGAGAGCTCTTTCGCATGAGGCACATTTGTTCATAAATAGGAAGCATTTCCACTTGATCAATGTACATATGGTCTGTGATACTAACCTGAAGATCACCCATGTGTGTGTAACTTTTCCTGGGAGTACTCATGACTCCTACATCGTCAGGCTTTCCTTCGTCTGTGATATCGAGAATGGGACCCTAACAGGAGGATGGCTGCTGTTAGCAGAGACAGGGGCACCCACCCAATAAGAGGAAGCATCAAGGTATGATTATACACCACTAATTCCCAGCATAAAACACCACCATCAACATCACATACATGAGGTACATGTGTTACGTTCTCATTTCTCTTCCTTCTATCTCATAGGGGATGCAGGATATTTATTGCTGTAAAACAAGGCACAAATTATCATTTCCTTTTTTGGAAGGTGGGGCAGAGGTGGCAGAAGGTGCAGACCTTCCCAACCGTCTGGTCACCCTTGTGTGGGCAGGTGTTTGTGCTGGAGTTACCGTGGATGAGGAGGGTTGTGATGTGGATTGTTGGAGAGATAACAGTTGATCCTGGATAAGATACAGTGGGTGCAGCAGGTTCAGTTGGTGCAGTAGACTCTGTGGGTGCAGCAGGATCAGTGGGTGCAGCAACATCTTGTGGTGATGCAGATGCTGCCTTGGAATGTCCTGTGGTGTCTTCCTGGGAGCCAGGTCCTGCATGTTTTGAGACTATCAATTATCTCCTTACCACCAATGACATCCTCCTCAAAAGTCTTTCCTTGTTTGGTACAGTGTACCTTAGCTATGGCCTCTGTGGCTCACCC
Source organism: Rhinophrynus dorsalis (assembly GCA_037306005.1). Classification (NCBI taxonomy): domain Eukaryota; kingdom Metazoa; phylum Chordata; class Amphibia; order Anura; family Rhinophrynidae; genus Rhinophrynus; species Rhinophrynus dorsalis. The sequence continues at coordinate 363,241,166 of CM074723.1, read as the reverse complement.
ATGAGCCCAATATAATCCATTGGTCAAGGATCATAATCCATTCACTGTTCTTTTGTCCCACCCCACTTGTGTTGAGGCTGCAGGCTGCCATGGGGCTGTGCTGGCATCCAGCTTTGGCCTGGTGGTGCATGTGAGGGGCTGAATGATGTGTATGACTTTGTGGATGTCATCCAGTCATGTGTCAGTGAAGGTGGTGGTAGAAGCCAGTAATGAGCAGGTAGCATCACCCTCTTCTCTGAGGCCTGTGGTGGAAGCCATTGCTGGGTGTGTTGCGAGGGCATCTATGGGTGGGAGTTGGCAGCTTGAATCCCTTGCTGAAACTAGGGAGGTGGCATCTAACTGCTTTCTTCTTCCACATCCCATGTGTTTGCTGTTTTGTGTGTGTGTGTATGTGTGTGACTTCAACCACAGGTTCCTCACTCTCTGACATCATGGACCCTGTAGGTGAAGGATGGTAGGTGTAAGTTAGTTCAGTGGGCAATGACAACATGTTCTAATATGACATTCGTTATGGACAACTGTACCATGTCCTGGACAATGAGACCAATGTGATGTTGTCATGCTCTTTATGTAGGGTTTTCATCTGTCACATGTTAGATAGCAAGTGTGATTGTACTTCATTTGGAAACAGGGCAAATAGGCCTCCTAACTTCACAGCATGCATTATTATGGACAGATGCCATGGCAAGGACTAACAATATTATTGTCTATACCCTGACGTAGGCAATCTTGCCTTTGCAGCTGTTGTGGACTACATATAACATGATCATCAAGCATCCGTTTGGTGTTTAACGATCATGGTGTCCATAACACAGTAACATAGTCAATTAGGTTGAAAAAGACACAAGCCCATCAAGTTCAACCTTTGCCTCATACCCCAGTGACATGAGAATTGTATAGCTTTCCTGCTACCCAATAAGCTAGTCATTTATCAGACCTTCCTGATTTGCCTACTAATATACAGTACAGCCCACTATGTGTCTAATCTTCTCTTAAATGTATCCATTGTATCTGCCATAACCACATCCTTGGGCAAGGAATTCCATAATTTAACAGACCTTACCGTAAAAAAACCCTGCTGAAGTCTGAACCTCCTTTACTCTAATCTCAAGGGGTGTCCCCTGGTCTTTTGATCAGGCCTTGGAATGAAGCTCACCACAGAGATCCTTGCATTGACCTCTCCTTTACTTCTCTCCCTTCCCTTTGTGTGTTGCAGTCATATACAGGCCACCTGGTCCTACTGCACAATTCTTGGATCACTTCAACTCCTGGCTCCCTCACTTCATGTCCTCTAATGTCCCTACTCTCATCCTGGATGACTTCAACATCCCTATAGATAATCATAACACCCCACCGCCCTCAAACTCCACTCCTTAACAACTTCCTTTGGCCTATCACAATGGACCAGCTCTCCCACGCACAGTGACGGTCACTCCCTTGACTTGAACTTCACTAACCTCTGCTCAGTCTCCAACTTCTCTAATATCCCCTTTCCCCTCTCTGACCACCACCTCCTCACCGGTAACCTCATAATACTACGCAACCCCCCCCCACCGTGATCAAGAGCATGCAGAGAAATCTGCATACTCTTGACCCGCAACAATTTTCCACATCCCTGCAACCTCTTCTCAACCCCATCATCACACTTACTTGCCCAGAACAAACTACTGCTCTCTACAGCAGCACTCTCACAACAGCCCTTGACATAGCTGCACCTGCAAATCCACACCACCCACACATAACCCCACTACAACCCTGGCACATAAAACAAACGCGATACCTCCAAAGGTGCTCATGCACTGCCGAAAGACACTGGAGGAAATCGCGCTCCACAGCTGACTTTATACACTACAAATTCATTCTCTATTCATATAGCTGTGCCCTCACCTTGGCCAAACAGTCATACTTTTCCTCACTAATTTTGAATCTTTCCACTAACCCAAAAGCCTGTTTTCCACCTTCAAATCTCTTCTACAACCACCAACACAAACAACTTCCACAAACGTCTCTGCACAAGATCTTGCCACCCACTTCAAGGACAAGATCGAATCTATCAGACATGACATTCCATCACTCCCATCCCCACCCAGCCAGCCTAGCCCTGTCACCTCTCCCGTATACACACTAAGCTCTTTCTCACCTGTCACCGAGGATGAAGTTTCCCTTCTTCTCATTCGCTCAAACATAACCACATGCCCTCTTGACCACATCCCGTCTCAACTCACTCAAGAACTTTCCCCTCTACTAACTTCAATCCTTACTCACGTATTCAACCTCTCTCTGTCAACAGGCACCTTTCTGTCCTCTTTCAAACGTGCACTCATTACACCCATCCTAAAGAAACCCTCCCTGAACCCAAACTCACTGTCAAATTACCGGCCAATTTCTCTACTCCCATTCGTCTCCAAGCTCCTTGAGCATCTCGCATATAACCGTCTCACTATATTCCTCTGCTCCCATTCCCTGCTAGATCCCTTTCAATCTGGATTCCGCCCTCATCACTCCACTGAGACTGCCCTCACCAAAGTGGCCAATGACTTGCTCCCTGCCAAGTGAAAAGGCCACTACTCCATACTTATTCTCTTAGACCTATCAGCCACCTTTGACACAGTAGATCACACACTCCTCCTCCAAGCCCTCCACTCCCTAGGTCTCTGTGACAATGCACTCTCTTGGTTTTCATCTTATCTCTGCAACCGCTCCTTCAGTGTTTCCTACTCCGGCTCCACTTCTCCACCCCTCCCTCTGTCTGTTGGAGTGTCTCAAGGATCAGTCCTGGGACCCTTGCTCTTGTCAATCTACACTGCATCCCTTGGAAAACTAATAAACTCCTTTGGTTTTCACCATCATCTCTATGCTGATGATACTCAAATATATCTTTCCTCCCCTGACCTTTCCCCTTCTCTCCTGTCCCGAGTATCTGACTGTCTGTCTGCTGTGTCTTCCTGGATGTCCTCCCGTCAACTCAAACGTAACTTTGGCAAAACTGAACTAATTATCTTCCCGCCCTCCACAACCAGCTTCAACCCAGATATTACCCTCACCATTAACAATGCTACCATCACACCACCCCTACAGCTCGTTGCCTGGGGGTCACATTTGACTCTGCCCTATCCTTCATTCCTCACATCCAGTCAATCTCCAAATCATGCCTCCTCCACCTCCTCAACATATCTAGAATCCGACCCTTTCTCACACAAGTCACTACCAAAATTCTAATCCAAACACTCATTATGTCCTGTCTTGACTACTGTAACTCTTTACTAATTGGCCTTCCTCTCACCCGACTAACCCCATTAAAGTCCATAATGAACTCTGCTGCAAGGCTAATCTACCTCACTCATCGCTTCTCAGACACCAAACCCCTCTGTCAATCCCTGCACTAGCATACAGAATTAAGTTCAAAATTCTGGTGCTAACTTATAGAGCCCTCACTAAGACCGCACCCCCCTATATTTCATTTCTTATTTCCAAATACACTCCCTCTCGCCATTTTTGCTCTGCACACTACCATCTGCTCTCCACAACTCTTATCACATCCTCCCACTCCCGCCTACAGGACTTCTTCCGTGCTGCACCTCAACTCTGGAACTCCCTCCCCTGCCTAATCAGACTCTCACCCAGCCTTCAAATCTTCAGACGCTCCCTGAAAACTCACCTCTTCAGGGAAGCCTATCAACTACATCCATAAACTTTCACCAAGATTCACCCCTTGCCTGGACCACTGCTCTCAACAGCACTTCTCACTCCCACCCACTAACTGGCAGTTCATGTGGCAGGAGGCACTTAAACGCAATAGCACTTACTCCTTCTGTGTCAAATCTACCTTCCTCTAGACTATAAGCTCTCACGAGCAGGGCCCTCTGATCCTTCTTTTCTCCACAGGTGATTGTACTATTTAATACCTCTGTATGTCTATTCCTAATTGTAAAGCTCTATGGAATTAGTTGGCGCTATATAAATAAAGAACATTAATAATAATACAATGTGATAAGATCTCTTCTCCTCATATTTTCAAGACATGTTTGCCTTTACCTGTTTTGAAAATATGGTTACTCTACAGATGCTATATCTCTGTATGATTTTGAGGGATTCATCCTGCTACGTGAAACATGTGTACTCCCATTGCTGTTATTTTTGGATTCCAGAGTCAAATCACTACAGACATTCATTCTATGGGTGCATCACATTCTTCACTCAGTATTATGTTCTTATAAAGATTTTTTGTGCACAATTGAATGTTGCTAGCCCTTTCACAAAACTATCTCTAGCACTTTGTACGTCTTTGGTACATAGCAATCATTAAACATATTTCTGTTACTACATGATGGGTATTAGTGTTACTTCTGAGGTAAGCATTTCTGAGCAACACAGCAATGAAGGAGTTAACATAGTGCTTCAACCATTTGAGTGCCAGAGCCACCTAATGCATTGAGCCAATCACTTATTCATAGGAACATGAATAAGTGATTGACTCATGAAAAGCTCAGGGCGGCTAATGTGTACTTAGTGTTTTGCTCCTATGTGACAATATGCTACAAATGGCAATTTTTGATTTTAATATTTTGATACAATAAAATGGATGACACATTGGTGTCTGTGGCTGTTTGAGGATCAGCGGACCCAAGAAAGCTGTCCCCTCTTATATCATCTATTTTGAGGTATATACATACTTATATGGATGGATTTAATACTTTGCTGGATGTTGATTGGCTGGAGATTTGAATTAGCTTTAACAATGTCTAACATGGCCCTCTAACATCAAGCGTTAGATAACTTCCTTTAAACTTGGCATTTCTCGCATTATTTTGTGAAGGAAAAATGTGATGATCTGTACAGCCTACACTCATTGTTCCATGTACAGGTCAAGTTATTGAATAGCTGCAGAACATAGGTATTTTTATCGTTCAGTGTTTATTTTACCATTACCGAAAGCAGCATACAGCTTTTAGCGCTAATGAAATCTATCAAAATTTAAGTAATCTCTCTCATTCTCTCGCTCTCTCGCTTTTCCATGTATGTATGATTAATAATAAATAAGCATGTAGGTTTATCTTTAATTTTTATAGAAAGGTCTTGTCCTTTTCAATCAGGCTTGTAGAAGAAATTAAAGAAAATATTGCTGCCTGTTCCAGACTCTGGATATAATTACTATAATAAGGGCTTTCTAAATTTGCATGCTGAACTGTTAGTGAATAATTTAATATACGGGTTAAGAAAGTCGATTGTACAGAAGATTGATAGCATGAGAAAAAGCAGCCATCTCTGTCATTGCTTCATACCATAAAATATTCTGCAGTGTACAATATGTCATGTTGCATTGAGCAATCAGTGTGGTTAATGAAAGTACCACAATGGGCCATACACTGAGAACAATGCCTTCTTGGAGAACTGCTTGTTATGAACTAAAGCAGAAAATTAAGACACAAGATACAGTAGGTGGATTAACCTGTTGGACGATAAAGCCATCTCTCTAGCTTCTAAGAGGTTAAAAATTATTTTTTTATGTATTCCTCTACCTAAAATCATTGCATTATCTTCAAAACTGGATGACAAATGGATGCTGAAAGAGAAATGATAATAAGGTGATCATCAGTTGCACACAACATGTACAAAAAATAGAAAATAGGCAGTTGCATAGCTACTTTAAATAAAATTATGTTGTTTTCATTCTTATCCTAAGGTGCATATTAGTGGTAACTGCAGCCAGAAATACAAAGGGAAGATAAAAAGGGAACAAAACGGGTGCCCTCCTTGTGTAGTACCCTCAAAGAAATCACCAACCACCACCACAAAGCACCCGGTGGTAATATACTCACAAAGGAATTTGCTGAGGAATTATGTATATGACCCACAGCAAACAAAGCTTTTCTCAATAGTAACCGTACTCCACTTTCCAGGGCTGCTCCTTAACCCTTTGAGTGCCAGAGGGGTACGGAACACATTGCTTTGCAATGCATTCCGTACCCCTCTGGCACTCAAAGGGTTAATGTATCACGTCTCCCTCCACGGTCCAATATATACAGCTCTCAAACAAAGAACACAGAGAAGGGCGCCCAATGGTATAGTTCATTCAACCTCACTTTAAAATAGTGTAAATAATAAATATATACTCACACTTTGAGATGGTTAGATTTTCATCCTCAACCTCATGCGCATATGGGGGCCATGAGCCTGTCCCCACTCAGGTATTAATTTACCTTATGTAATGAACTTTGCTGCTCCAGATGTATAGAAAATATACATTTTTAATAATTTATTCAAAAATACATCGAAGTTAAAATTACATATATGTATAAGGCCTGCTGACGCGTTTCATGACTCCACCAGTCATGTTCTCAAAGCCACTGGGCAATAATATAAAACAGACAAACATAAATACAAGAGGCTTGTTTACTGTAACAATCACCGTACACACATAGGTGTCATTTTGATCAGAACTATTACTTCAAGTTTTATGGCCCAGTACAGCATGTTGCAACTTTTCTGTGAACAGTGCAGACCTTAGGGAAGTAGCAGTCTATAGGCCACCATGCAGGCATTAAGATAAGTGTTTGAAATTCATTGAGGTATAAGTGAAATATGTGTGTCTGATGTCTCATGTGTCTGCCCAGGGGCACTGGAGTTACCAATAAAGTGGTTCCTGCAATATGCCTGCAAAGAGATAGCATGGAACCATGTGGCTAATTGTAAAGTGCTGGCAGTACTTACTCTTTACAATTTCCTGTGTGAAGGAAGCAGTAAAAGATATAGAGCTACACAAATGAAGCAAACTCAAGATGAAAATATGTAAACATATCAGTTTTCACAGCTAATAAAATTGGGACTAAAACGTTTTGAAAAATACAATGGTATGAAGGGAGAGAAAGTGTTGTTCCCAGCCATAATGGTGGTACTCTTTATTTTAACAGACACAATATCCTAAGGTGCACTCTACCAGAAAGTAATACAGGTATACAGTTAATCTCAATTCTTTCAGCATGTCTATACCTAGGGATCCTTAAGCGATGCAGCTACTCCTTAAGTGAGGGTAGTACTCACAAATCGAATCTGAGATACAAACAAAGAGGAAGAAGGGAGAAAGCGCAAATCACCTCTAAGTGTAGTACTTTAAGTCAAAGGATTATCCCCCATGTGTAGAGGAACTCACTCTGAGTAGAGGCTGGGGTTGTGCCCCAGGCTGGCAAAGTATCTGTGTATGCTCCGATATGCTCTGTTTTGCTGTTTCTAATCATCAACACAACACTTATTCCTTATTTTATATACAAATAAATCATTTATTACGTTAAAGTTGGAATAAGTGTCGTGTTGATGATTGGAAACAGCAAAACTGAGCATATTGGAGCATACACAGATACTTGGCAATCCCTTGGAGGCAGGAGATAGCCTTTACTCAAAGTGAGTACCTTTTCACGTGGGGGATAATCCTTTGACTTAAAGGGATAGTAACACTTCGTTTTAACTTTATTTTATTTTGTAGGCATTAAAAAAACATGAAGAATGATATAAGTCTTATCTCTCAAACCTTTATGGTTTATGAGATATTCACAAGCAAAGTTCCCCTCCCCGCCCCTTTTTCCTAGTGTAAGCCATCTCTTCTCAGATGTGAGTCTGGTTGTATGACAGTACAGATAACAGAAGGGGACAATTTTCTTTGTATGAAAACAATGAAAGCCCTTCCCCCCTTGACAAGTTTTTCAGCTTTTTCCATTATCTTAATAGAAGATTGTCCCTCTCTGCAGTCTACCTGGGCATCTCCCTTCTTATCTGGTTGAACAGGGGGGGGATACTTTGTTTGTGAATATCTCTTAAACCATAAAGGTTTCAGAGATAAGACTTATATCATTCTTCATGTTTTTTTAATGCCTACAAAATAAAAAAAAGTTAAAATGAAGTATTACTATCCCTTTAAAGTACTACACTTAGAGGCGATTTCCGCTTTCTCCCCTCTTCTTGTTTGGTGCACTTTATTTTAATATATCAAGGTGAACAGGAACCTTATGCTGCATGTAACAAAAATAATTGTAACTTCATGTGAAAATCCATTTGCCACCTCTGTTTTACAAAAAAACTTCCAGGTCAAATGTGATATCAGAACCTCAAGGTGGCCAGAGAGAGTGGACAGAATAGGAATCTAAAAAGACTTCTGAAGAACTCCCTAGCTCAACTTCTCTGCAGAATTTGTGGTTTAATTCTGCAAATAGTTAGTGAAACTGGGGACAGACAGTGTTTCTTAGTAAGCTTAATAACTTAGTAAAAAATAAATCTAACTGTCCCTGTTGATATGGATAAGCCTGTGAGGTTAAATGATATCTTAAATCACAAAATGAGTGATTATTCTATAATGAGCAATTGGTAATGCACACAAAACATTTGACAATGCCAGGCTGAAATGTAATCCTAGCTATGCCCTGTATTCATCAATATACCCAGATGTATTCAAATTACAATCATAATTACTGAAGTTTGAAGAACTTAATAGATTATTTTATTATTGTCGGTTGGTAAGAAGATCCAGAAAATGATTTTAATTGAGCAGTAGTGGACAGTCATAGAGTTCTTTCCCACTGACAACAGAAATGTAGCAGCATGCCTGATAAATTATCATCTAACCAGACCCTTGCTTCCCCCAGCAATCTCATCACTGGAGAGAAGTGGCAGATGGCCGTCTCATGTGAGCAGCCAAACGTGATTGTGTCATTCACATGCAAATCTGCTGTGCTGCAGCAGTTATGTGTATTCCTGTATGAATGTGGTGAATATGCAACATTCATGATTCTACTACATTTACAAAAGGTGATAGCTGCCCTGTGTGAATGATACTGTAGGCCACTGATGATATAGCTAACGTACCATTGCTGTGTTGATGTTTCCCATGTGAAAAGGGTTCTTTTTTACCCCTTAATGATATTTATCTCATGTATTCATAGTATAAAAATGTGTCTTAATGATCCTTATCTCATATACACATAAGATAATTAAAAATGTTTCAGAGTAGCTTCGTGCACTCTGGGGCCTTTATGAACAGGCTGTCAATGACAGCTCAGAGACCCAGATTACCTCTCGGAACCACTTTGAATGGTTCCCAGAGGTAAGAAGCCAGAACAGGATTGTATCACAAGCCAGTATGCAAGGGGAATTAGGAGGCTCCCTTTGTGATCACAAGGTTAAAAAAATCCCATCGCCCCTGTACTCCAGTTATGTTTTCTGTAGTGCGGTGATTCATAAAATGTCCCCCCTGTGCTACATGCGAGGAACTGATAACCAGTTCCATGCACACTGATCATGTATAGTAACTTTTAGGGTCACCCCCTGAAGTAGCAATCAGTGCACATGGAAATGATGATCAGTTCCATTTGAGATGCACAGAAAGCACCAGAGGACCACCTAGGTAGATATATTTTATGAGGGACAATGGAACAAAATGATGTAGCATGGTACATATGTCAGTGTGGTGATCAGGGTACAAATGGATCAGGGGGGCGGGCATATGTGCATGCACATATATACACACACACACACACACCTATATATAATATAGATAACTGAATTTAGTTTTCATTTGTAAATTAATATATAGGTTGCTTTCTACCCTTCCTTCAAGGGTAGAAAGCTAAAGGAATGGTAAAACTTTATTTTGACCTTACATATTTTGCAAGCGCATAATATGTACAGTCAAACTGCATATAATTTTATTTTACTATTTTTGATACCTTCACCCAATACAATGTTATAGTCTCGCTGCAGTACTGAATGGTCTGTATGGTTTCTGTTTTACATTTTATCTTTTTTTACATTGTATCACTAGACCTACTTCTGTTTTCCCTGTCAGAAAGCTGTCTGCACACAGGACCAGGTAGCTCATTGTCAAGGACATAAAACTGTTAAAGGGATAGTAATACTTCACTTTAACTTTATTTTATTTTGTAGGCATTAAAAAACATGAAGAATGATATAAGTCTTACCTCTCAAACCTTTATGGTTTAAAGGGATAGTAATACTTCATTTTAACTTTATTTTATTTTATAGGCATTAAAAAAACATGAAGAATGATATAAGTCTTATCTCTCAAACCTTTATGGTTTAAGATATATTCGCAAACAAAGTTTCCTCCTCCTGTTCAACCAGATCAGAAGTGAGGTGCCCAGGTAGACTGCAGAGAAGGACAATCTTCAATTAAGATAAGGGAAAAAGCTGAAAAACTTGTCAAGGGGGGAAGGGCTTTCATTGTTTTCATACAAAGAAAATTGTCCCCTTCTGTTATCTGTCTGGTCGTACAACCAGATTCACATCTGAGAAGAGATGGCTTACACTAGGTAAAAGGGGAGGGGAGGGGAAACTTTGCTTGTGAATATCTCATAAACCATAAAGGTTTGAGAGATAAGACTTATATCATTCTTAATGTTTTTTTAATGCCTACAGAATAAAATAAAGTTAAAACGAAGTATTACTATCCCTTTAAGAGCTATTCACAAGCAAAGTTTCCCCTCCCGCCCCTTTTTCCTAGTGTAAGCCATCTCTTCTCAGATGTGAATCTAGTTGTAAGACCAGACAGATAACAGCAGGGGACATTCTTCTTACAATGAAAATAATGAAATCCCTGCCCCCCTTGACAAGTTTTTCAGCTTTTTCCCTTATCTTAATTGAAGATTGTCCCTCTCTGCAGTCTATCTGGGCACCTCCCTTCTGATCTGACTGAACAGGGGGGGGGATACTTTGCTTGTGAATATCTCTTAAACCATAAAGGTTTGAGAGATAAGACTTATATCGTTCTTCATGTTTTTTTAATGCCTACAAAATAAAATAAAGATAAAATGAAGTATTACTATCCCTTTAAACAAAAAAAATAGAAAGTGAGAAAAACGTACAGGCTATTTATCTTTGAGTATAGCATCCAGACAAAATTCTGGTAATTGGCAACTGTGTAGAAATATTCAGGTATATAAAGTACACCACTGAAACATCTACGTGGTTAAAAAAAAAAAAAAATCCCAGCCCAACATCTGCTGCTGAAAGACAAAAAAACATGGCTCACTCTCCCCGCATAAAGTAATCATAGCCTGCCACCAAAATCCTACCCTCCACTGATTGCCTGCACTCACAGACCTACAATTCCAACCTCTCTACAGCCCTGCAGCTCATTGTCACCATCCCCTTCCTCCTCATGCACCACACAGTATAACAAAGAAGTACCTGAACAGGAACAACATGGCACTCACAAACAGCAGGGACAAGCCCAAGAAGCGCAACCTGTAATTGCAGCACAACAGCTCTTATTAAAAAAAATTACAGCCCAACACACAATGTTCAGTGATTTAAATTCAGCTTTTAACCCCTTCAATGCTACAGTTCTCCAAAGCATTCTTTCACAATGTCTCTAGCATTCAAGGGGTTAAAACCTCCATTTACATCAATGTGAATTTTGCATCCATTACTGCAAATTCGTGGCACCCCAACGCATGACGCGCTATTGCTACATCCACCTCTTACAACTCTGTCAATTTTGTCTAAGGAAGCCTGCAAGCCCATAATCCTCAGCCTGCCCTGGTAGTATTATGAGAAACCATGTAACCTGCTGGTTTCCAAGGCTTTCAGCTCATAATATGATGAAGCTACTGTAGTGCATCGGACTTAGCTCATCCCGTTCCTCACACATTGAAGAGGTTAACCATTTGAATTCCAGAGAGGTACGAAACACATTGCTATGCAATGTATTGCTTGCCCCTCTACCATAAAAAAGGGTTAAGTCTGATGTGCTATAGTCACTTCCTCATATTATGAGCAGAAAGCCTTGGAAACCGGCAGGTATGTGGTTTCTCACAATACTACTGGTGCAGGCTGAGGATCATGGGAGAATTCCAATATCCAGTATGCCTATTATCATCATTTGTCCAATAACATGACACATACACAAAAGTCTAAATGTACAAAAATCATCCATTTGCTCTTCAATATCATTGTCCACACTGTAAAGGGAAGCCCGTTATGATGTGTATGGGACTGCCTTGGTGTGCGCTATTCTCCTGGCCAGAGCTGGGTTCATTGACACCACACTCTGGTGTCTGGTCTTGTGTTCCTCTGAGTTTCTACTGTTGTTTCTTATATGTAGTACTTTATCTTTATTCACCCCTGCCTCCCAGTTAGTGGCCATTTCAATCTCAGTAATGTTTGGAGCACGCTATGTCGGCAGCTATGAGATGTGCAGGTCTGTTCTCCTCCACATCGCAGGACATTCTCCAACATTGCTGCACCTACTTAGAGCCACAGTGGTTTTTGGATTTGAGGCACTTTCTTCACCCATTTGTCTGTTTCCCTCTATTCCTTTAAGCACAATGCTCTTTGCTGGGGGAGACCATGGCCATGCCTTGCAGGCAGCTCGCTGATGTGGACTCCAGCGCATCTGGTAGGACCTGCCTTCGGTTATCCACCAGGTCTACCAATACCTTGTGGATAGCATGTTCGCCATGTTTGGCTTATTTAGAGTTGTGTGTTTTGATACTACTTCCTGGCTGCAGTTCAATGTGCCGACCATTACATTACTTAAATGTGCTGTAACACATGCAATATAAACAAAATTAACATACAGCGGCTTACTCCTTGCTCCAAACATTACTAAGCTTGAAATGGCCTCTAACTGGGAGGGATGGATGAATAAAGATAAAGTTCTACATATTAGAAACAACAGTAGAAACTCAGAGGAACACAACACCAAACACCAGAGCGTAGTGTCAATGAACCCAACTATGGAGAGTAGCACACACCAAGGCAGTTCCATACACATCGTAACAGGCTTCCCTGTACAGTGTGGACAATGTTTGTAAGGGATAATAGCGTTGGTGAATCCCAAGTTTCAGAGCAGGGGGAAAAAAAGGTAGTATAGGGGCTACCTTTCGATCAGATATAAAAAATGGGTACTGGATGTAATTTTAGCAGTCGTATTACTAAGTCATACCTCCCAACATTTCAAATGGCCAAAGAGGGACACTTTTGTTTTAGGTGGTGTTTCTGGGGGCGTGGCTGGTGGGCGTCCAGCGCCCAGGGTGCAATCTCTTTTAGCTCACCATACACAGAGAGGAAATCTTTTGAAACACATCATACTGGTCCTGCCAAATGACACACTATGCACTGTGAGCAAGGGATTTACGTCTGGATTCCCCCATGGCCAACCCCAAGAGCAATTGGCATATGTAGAATGAAAGGTCAGAGAGGCTAAACTAAGCTCATGAGCTATCAAATACATGCAAGACACTAACTAGTACTGCATCTAGGGTGCAATCTCTTTTAGCTTACCAGTAAGATACACAGACAGAAAATCTTCTGAAGCACATCATACTGGTCCTGCCAAATGACAGTCCAGCCACGAAATACCAGACAACTCCTCTGTGAACAAGTGAAACAGCTAACCCCAGACATTCATTTCAGCCTTTTTAGACTTTGCCGGTGAGGTGCAGCTGATTCCTCTAGGCACTGTGAGCAAGGAATCCATGTCTTGATCTCCCCCCATCATTACTCTTAGTGTGACCAACCCCAAGAGAAATTTGCATATGTAGAAAGAAAGATCAGAAATGCTCAAATAGGTTCATGAGATAGCAAATACATGCAAAAAGCTCACTAGGACTGTACCAGCACCCAGGAAGCAATCTCTTTTAGCTCACCAGTGCCATACACAGAGAGAAAATCTTCAGAAGCACACATACTGGTTCTGCCAAATGACAGTCCAGCCACAAAATGCCAGACAATTCCTCTCTGAACAAGGAAAACAGCTAACCCAAAACATACATTTGGGCCTTTTTGTGCCTCATCTGTAAGCTGATCTCTCTAGGCAATGTGAGCAATGGGTCCACATATGGATCCCCCCATTACTCTTAGGGTGACCAACCCCAAGAGCAATTTTCATATGTAGAAAGAAAGATCAGAGATGCTCAACTACACTCACGAGCTATCAAATACATGCAAGAATCTCACTAGAACTACATCCAGCTTCCAGGGTGCAATCTCTTTTAATTCACCAGTGCCATACACAGAGAGGAAATCTTCTGAAGCACATCATAACAGTCCTGGCAAATGACAATTCCTCTCTGAATGAGAAAACAGCTAATACTAGGCATATTTTATTTTTTGTTGTGTTTTGCTCACAAGAGACTAGAGGGACCAGTTGCACCTCATCAATAAGGCTTAAATATACAGCAAATACCTTACCATTGAAGGGAAAATACTGGTGCTGTGGAACAAGACACTTCCTGTTCTGCAGTATGTGGCCCAGGCTTGGCCTCCACTGGCTACAGTTTGCAGAGCCCTCACAAGGACAGTTTTCTACTTCATCTGGGGCTCCAAAATTGACAGAGTAAAGCACACAGTGATGTACAAGGACCCTTGAAAGGGAGGCAAAGGTGTGCCTGATATCCCCATTATGCTGAGGGCTTTCTTTGTCTGCAACTGTGTAGGAAGGCCTTTAAAGGTTTGAGAGATGCTGCTGGACTCATTTAACTCCATATTATTTTTTTTTTTTTTTTTTTTTTTTTTTTTTTTACAACATGCAGTATAGTAATTTTTAAGTATTACTATCCCTTTAAGAGGCTATGACCAAAGCTCTGTGGGTAACTCCATGTCCCGTTTCTTCCTCCTCCCTCTATGGAGGGGCTTGGCTGGAGCAAGTGGGACAGTTCCATCCCCTACAACTGGACGTTTACAAGTTTGTGAGGGAGCACCAACTGGAAGTAGTTAATCTTAACTTGTGGATCCCAAGAATCATCCACAAACTGATCAGGCATGGATGGCCATACAGGGAGGCCTCCCTCTCAGGACATTTATGCATGCGAGGTGGATGTGCAGATACAGACATTGCCCCACATGCATTGTGGCAGAAGAAACAGCCCTGCACGTGTTTTGGCAGTGCCCATGTGCACAGGCTTTGTTAGACACCTTGAAACCTGAAATAAGAGACAGTGTTCATAGGAAGCCGCTATCGTACAATTTGGTGCGTTATGGACTATTTCCAGGCACACACACAGCAGACGCTATTCAGAATGCCTGGCACATCATGTGTTGTGTAAAAGACGCTTTGTGGTTTGCCAGAAATCGCCTGGTACTGAGGATAGAGCATGTGTCAGTCCAGCAATGCAGAAGGCTGATTCACAGCCACCTAAGAGACTAGTCCATCATTGACAGTCCTGGAGAGGAGGATGATTAAATCTCCATCCCATGGCCCAGTCTCATCCCAGTCTTCCCCCATGCTGCCTCCATGCCCCTGCCCAACTGCCCCAACCCCCTGCCCACCTACCTATCATCCCTATCCCACAGATTTTTTTGTTATATACCAATAAAGTAATAATTCTGTAAATGCACTACACTGGAAAAATGTCAAACAAATGATTGCATTGTTGATGTACATGTTTCTGCTATATGATATATGTACAATCATTTGTATATGTCAAAAGAAATGTATGTACCATAATTCTGTGTCAATGAGAATTGTTTGTCCCATGATTTGTATATGCCAATAAAGATTATTTCTAACCGTGAAATGTACAGCTGGGGTTAGTGGTTTCCCTTGTTCAGAGAAGAATTGTCTGAATATATATATACTTCAGAATATTTCTTCTTTGTGTATGGCATTAGTAAGCTAAACGAGATTGTGCTCTGGGTGCGAGGACAGAGTTCCAGTGAGCTTTTTGCATACCCTTGCAAGCTCATGACCTGAGGTGAGGATCTCTGATGTCTTCTTTGTATATGCAAATTGCTCTTAGGGTGCGACACCTCAAGGGTAATGGGGGAATCAAGACGTGGCCCCTTGCTCACAGGGGTGCACATCAAAGATGAGACACAATAAGGCTGAAACACACTTCTGGGGTTAGCTTATTTTCCTTTATTTGTAGAAGAATTGTCTGACATTTTATAGTTGGACTGTCATTTTGACAGGACCTATATGATATGCTTCAGAATATTTCTCTGTCTCTGTCTATGTCATTTGTGAGCTAAAAGAGATTGCACCTTGGACAGGAGAACACAATCCCATTGATCTTTTTGCATACACTTGCAAGCTCATGAGCCAAGCTGTGCATCTCTGACTGCTTCTTTTTTTATACGCAAATTGCTTTTAGGGTTGGTCACCCTAAGGGTAAAGGGGGAATCCAGACGTGGACCCATTGCTCACAAGTGCCTACAGGTATCAGCTGCATTTTCCTAATGAGGCTGAAATGTACAGCTGGGTTTAGTGGTTTCCCTTGTTCAGAGAAGAATTGTCATTTTGTCAGGATCTGTATGATATACTTCAGAATATGTCTGGGGTTAGCTTTCCCCCCCCCCCCCCCCCCCCCCAGTGTTCAGAGAAGAATTGTCTAGCGTTTTGTGGCTAGACTGTCACTTTTCCAGAACCTGCATGATATGCTTCAGAATATTTATTCTCTATCTATGGCATTTGAGAGCTAGAAGAGATTGCACGCTGGGTGTGAGGACACAGTCCCATTCAGTTTTTTGCATACCCTTGCAAGATCCTGAGCCCGGGTGAGCAGCTCTGACTTCTTCTTTGTATATGCAAATTGCTCTTATGGTTGGTCACCCTAAGGGTAATAGTGGGATCGAGATGTGGACCCCTTGCTCACAAGCCCCTAGAGGGATCAGCTGCACTGCACTGATGAAGCACAATAAGACCAAAATGCACAAATGTACATCTGAGGTCAGGGTTTTTTTGTTTTGTTTTTTTCCCCCATGTTCAGAGAAGAATTGTCTGGCATTTTGTGGCTGGACTGTCATTTTGGCAGAACCTGTATGATATGCTTCAAATATTTCTTCTCTGTATGTAGCATTTATGAGCTGAAAGAGATTGCACGCTAGGTGCAAGGACACAGTCCCAGTGAGCTTTTTGCATACCCTTGCAAGCTCATGAGCCTAGTTGAGCATCTCTGACTTCTTCTTTGTAACTCCCATAATGTGCAGGCTGTTGCACTATTCTAGTAAGAGAGAAAGCATGCACATTGCCTGTGCCTGACCACAAGCACTATTTATGAAGTACCTTGATTGGTTAACGGCAGGCAGTGGATGGTGCTGGTCCTGCTGGAAAAATATATTTTTAATTTGCTGGTTTTAATATCTTTTAACAGGCATTACAAAAAAGGGAGGGTGTCACTTTAAATGTGTGGGGCTACTCTGGCACCCCCTTCTGCATGGTGCCTAATGAAACCTCACTTGTTGCACTGACCTAAAAAAACAGCCCTGACCCTGGGAGTTAAACATATTGTATACCTCATTAAATAACCTCATCGTTATGTTTTCTTGTGTGGGGGTTGGAGAAGAGGCATTGCTGTTTCAAATCCATAATAGCTGCTTTTCTTTCTTTTTCATGCAAGAAGTGCCAAATCCATCTTCATCTGCTATTACGATTATCAAGTATTAAGAATGCTTGAGAGTTTAATAACATATTTTGGTTGTTGTTTTGTGCATTTGAAGTTGTAAATAAATGACATAGCAATGCCTAATTACTAAAATGTAAGAACGTCAGTATATGTGGGAAGACTGTTAGAAGAAATGCTAATTGGTGATTCAAAGCTTTTAACAAGAATGAATGAGTTCAACAATATTGTTATGAAAACCTGTAATTTACTGCCACCTTTTGTAAAACCCTTTCTGGAACTAAAACATGGTTTAACCCTTTAAAGTGCAACTATAATCAAGATAGTGCCCTTCCAGTGCATGCAGTTTAAAGGCCGGAGGCCTGAATTGGAGCCTCTGGTGGGGCAACAGGGTCTAAAGAGAAATTCCCAGGGATCCCACATGATGAGACTGAAGTCTTGCAGTTCAAGTCTCCTGTCCTATGTGATGCAGGTATTCATATACTCTCTATATTAGACTTGAAATCCTGACACAGTGGGTCTATATGGACTGCACAGAGCCTAGACTTTCAAGTTGCATTCCAACCAAGGTGATCAGTTTTCTGACAACCGAAAAAGTTGACAGAATCTGTTTTGGGGAAGCACAGTGCAGTCACTTGACTTTAACTAGGTCTGGCATTGGAGCAAAATAAGTAAAATGTATTAATTACCTTTTAAGGATCAGGGGCTGTAAAATGCATGTACCTGGGAACTCTCTGAATCTGCCCCTGAGACGCCATTTTTTACGGTTAATTACCAGGTCTCCGGGAACAGATGCTAATTCTCTAGTGGTGATGAGTTTCTTATGAAACTCTGCCTACTTCTCTTCCTTCCCACCCTGTTCCTCTCACTGTCCTCATACTTCTCCTCCTCACAGTATTCTGCCCAATTCCTGCCCACTTCCCAAGTACTATGTCAATAAGCCCCACCCACCCAGTTAAGCTCCACTCCCTCAATGATGAAAATCTTGTCATTTACTTACCTCCGGTCGCAGCCCATTAGTCCTCTCCAGGGGCTCAAGCAGATGTAGTTCCCAGGTATAGAAATGCATTGCTTCACAACTTCCGGCATGCCCCTCTGGTCCTTAAAGGGTGAACTTTTTTTCATTAGAAATATGGGGTAATCCTATAATGTCCAAATTAGCTTCTGCGGCACAATTAACCCTTAATGTGCAATACAGGTGTGCATATCGCTTTTCACTTAAAGGAGTAAATGAAAATCAATGTTTTGTATTTATTGACAGGCAAAACAATACAATACAATACAATTTACAGAAAAATCACTAGTGCAACATATAGGTAGATTTAAATTCTTTGTAACACAAATGAAACTTGTTTTAGGATGACAATCCACTTTAAACTATGTTGAAGTGACTAATAATCACTCTGATTATATTCTTCTTGGCTTGGTTCTTGAAAGTTAAAGGAGTAGTAAGATGTTATAATGAGACAATATGTTCTATAGTACTTATCCTGTTATGTAAAAACAATGATACTCCAATCGCAGGGAGATGTTTCATTTAAAAGTTAGTTCAAATCAAACTTTTTTTGACCAAACTGTTAGCAGCATTGCCGAACGTGTACAAAAAGATACATTTTTTGTATTGTACTTGATGAGATTTTTTTTTATTTGTCCGTACTCCTGTCCATCTGGAATTCATCTTTGTATATCAGCTTCACAGTATTTAGTGTACCTTCTAAATCAGTGCTTTAACCCTCTGAGTGCCAGAGAGGTATCCGACACAATGCGATAGACACCTCTCTGGCACTCAAAGGGTTAACATAACATATAGGTGTTGGTTTTTATTGTATTATTGGGACTGAACAATTAAGAACCAAATTAAATTATTGATGGCTTGAAAATTCAGGTATATATACATATCAAACGTTCATGTTGTATATCTAACTCTTTAACCCCTTAAGGACCGTGCGGTCTGGGGGTGGAGCGCTCTGGAGGACCAGGGCACTTTTTTTCATAAATGTGATCTGTGGTCACAGCGTGGCATGCAGCCACTCTTCAATCACAAACTTCTGTGATATGCCAGGACCATCATCGGTCCTTCATGCCCGGTCAGCCATGACGGTCCTGGCACATCACGTGATGGTAAGGGGTAAACCAATCTAATGGAAACAGCTAAGTGACTATACTTCCTTTCACCATTAAAAACATATATTCCCCTTTCTCTCTTGAATGGAATGTATATTCGATGCTAAATGTGTCTCCCACTTAAATCATACAGATGTAGGGCAGTCTTTCACCTCGCGTCCAGGGAGATTATGTGTCCTCGATTATCCAGCACAGTCCCATATTTTAAATGTGTGTCCTATTCTGGTGCTGCTCACTTCTGTAGGTAGATTTCTAAATACTAGCTGGAGAACAGCCCATTAACTGCTGTGACAGAAGGGGACACCAGTGTTGCACCACAAGAAAATACCTGCTAAGCCTTGACCTTACTTTACAAGAAAAAGATACTGCAGCTCATGTTCATCTTCAGGATGTAGGGCTCCTTTCCTCCTTTAGTGTTTAGAACTTGGTGCAAATGCAATTTTCTTGTAAACCAGTACAGGTGTCACTTTCTGTCACAGCAGTGAATGGGCAGTTCTCCTCCTAGAACTCTGTGATGCCCTGGAGAGAGGACAGACTGCTTTGTGATGTCCAGTGGAATAGTTGCGGTGGCATTGAGCCATGTGAAATTCTCTGCCTGTCTCAATGCAGTTCATAGAATAAGTCCTACCAAGTGAGATATATATCACACAATCGTATCTTTCAACATTTCAGATGTCCAAAGAGGGAAACTTTTGTTTTAGGTGGTGTTAGCTGGGGGAGCGACTAGTGTGTGTGTTTTTTTGGGGGGGTGACATTGCCGATAATTTTTAGGTTACTTCATGATCTATTGATAGCTCTTTATTTAAAGGGACAGTAATGTCCCAGAAAAATTGTATCCAGTTTTATAGAGGTTAAAATAATAAACAATATGCGCCAAACCCTATCTCTCAAACCGCTATGGATTGAGAGATATAGGGATTCAAAGTTCCCTACTCCCTCCCCTTCTCCTGATGTCAGCTGTAAAACTGGCGGCATGAGATTCGAGTCGTGTGACTCGAAGAGGCTCTTCAGCAGAGCCGAAATCTCGTTATTTAAAAAGAACTTCTTCAATGGAACGTTCTACAACGTGTGCTTGCAAACCGCCAGCAGGAGATTTGAGTCGTGCGACTTGAGGAGGCTCTTCAGCAGAGCCGAAATCTCGTTATTTAAAAAGAACTTCTTCAGTGGAACGGTCTACAAAGTGTGCTTGCAAACCAGACACACTTTGTACACCTTTCCAATTAAGTAATTATTTTGAATTAGGGAGATTTTGGCTATGCAGGCTGGTCCCCGGACTGCAATCTCCTGCTGTCAGATAGATGCTGATGTCAGGAGAAGGGGAGGAAGAGGGGAACTTTCAATGCCTATATCTCTCAAACCGTAGTGGTTTGAGAGATAGGGTTTGGAGCATACTGTTTATTATTTTAAACTCTATAAAACTGGATACAATTTTTCTGGGACATTAGTATCCCTTTAACTGAATACATGATTTAGAACAAGACCAAAGTATGTTACTTATAATAATTTATATACATGCATCTAAAGTTTATACAATCATTAATGTGAGTTTTACTTCTGTGGAGCAATGTGATACACTGATACATTACACATTCTGATTTCTTAATAAAAGAGACACCAGGGTAAGGAAGAGGGCAGAGAGCTTGGGGTCTCAAAGAGGGACTGTCCCTCCTAAAGAATTATGCTTGTGCGGTATCTACTGTAGTTCCCCATAAGGCCTATACTGAGCTGAACTAATCTTAGTGAATATGCAGCATTTTTATAAGGATTTATTTAAAAGGGAGATTATAATTTGAGTAAGAATTTTGCAATGAGAATGAGATTCATTACTTTCAACCTGAATATTTACTATTAAAATGCTTTAAGACTAATAGCTGAGGTAGGTTTCCTATGCTTTATAATTAAGAATAAAAATGTGTCTCGGGGGCTTTGTAGTTTAATTAAGACAAAGTCAGGAATATTACTTCCCTAAATGTATCTCTTTGACATTGAAACCCTATGTTTATTTTTGCCAGTGTAATTTTTCTTTTGGCATGTATCATAATTCTTGACAGGCTGGAAAATCTGTTTCTCTGTTAGAGCAATTAAAATGGTAATGTAGTTCTAAAATATTAATTTATCTCTGGCTGTCAGCTTTCAGTAGCATACATTTGAAATAAATAGTATAAGATCAGTGTTTTCAGTATCTCTACAAAAACCACAATGTGAAAAAATCTGATAAAAGTATGAAATGAAAAAAAAAATTCTGCTCTTTTGTGTTTATAAGGAAGGATCTGAGCACTACACAGAATTAACCCCTTTACTATGGCACTTTAGCACTTCAAGAGTGCTCCCACATGAATCAGAATATATATATATATATATATATATATATATATATAGCAAAGTTGTTAAGGAAGCACTCACAGTTCAGGATGAAATGTCTGGGTGCAATCAGTAATGCAAAAGAAATTTGTAATAATAGGTTAAAGCAGCACTCACAGGACTTCTTAATTATAAAGATAATTTATTTGTCAACGTTTCGGCCACTTAACGTGGCCTTTCTCAAGACGTCTTGAGAAAGGCCACGTTAAGTGGCCGAAACGTTGACAAATAAATTATCTTTATAATTAAGAAGTCCTGTGAGTGCTGCTTTAACCTATTATATATATATATATATATATATATATATATATATATATATATATATATATAGGTTGTGCATTTTGTTTAGTGCCCAAGGGTATAAGGAAAGAGGTGGCTCTTAGAGAGAAACTATACCTCTGTTAAAAAGTGCTTCTTCTGTTTTACCTAGATAGGTGTCCAAAATATATAAAGACTAGTGAATTGGACACAGTATTGGCCATGTGTTTGGTTAATGTAAATAAAGTATATCCCTTTGAGTTTAATGTGTAGTGTACCCCTCTGGCACCCAAAGTAATATTTAAGAAAATGTATATTGTGTTTATTTAAAGGGGTTGTGAGAATCTCAGACAACTGCATCGGAAGGTAAAATGCCAAATTGTGAATGTATGTGTGAAAAGAGTAATTGCATTGTAGAGGGTGCTAAATAAGTGAATGCAGTAGTCATACAGTAAAGATTAAGTAATGGCCGGTGGTTAGTGGTGTTTAAATTTGTGAAAGGAGATGCATACAGGTTGGGAGAAACACAAGAAATCCTTAAATACAGTTACCAATATTTTAAGAGTCCTTGTGGGAACTTCAGATGGTAAAAGTTCTCCTCTCAGTTGCAAAGAAATTCACCTTTTTTATCCAAAAACCCATATTAAATACTTTACACAGTTCCTTCTAAGATGCCAAACCCCCTGGGTGGTACCTAGGGGGAGGTTTGGCCTGACAGTTTACACATGTTCTCTGGATAACCCCCCATCAAAGCAGAGGGCCCAAGACCTTTTTTTATGGCAGTTACGTCCTGCTCTGGTGATTGCAATCTGCTCATTTAGTTTTATGGTCTAGGACTGGTGCACTTTGAATAACATACAAATACAAAATAAACAAACAAATTATACAAACCAGAGGCCTCCAAAGGCCAAATCATGCCTTGGCATGACAGTTTGCGTTAGTAAGGTGTTGTGAGTTGTATAAGGGTATGGTTAGCTTGAGAAGGTGGCAACATGGGCATGATGCAATGTGTTTTGCATGTTATTTGACATTTTGAATGATCTGTGGCATTGTGAGCTATGTGTTTGTATGCAAGACAGTTCATACTGAAATGGTGGTTGGTGAGTGAAATCAAAGTGTTCAGACATTGAAAGCAGTGGGTTTTGTGGAAGAGAATAATAAATGTGACATGATATGTAATTGAAGGAGGAGGAAGGTTGTCAATTATGGCAAGAGGAGGAGGAGTGTCCGTTGAAGGGGAGGAGACAGGGCCAGATTTATAACTAGGCAGAGTAGGCATCTGCCTACAGGCGCACCCAACAGAGGGGCGCCTGTCACTGGGATCATGTTGTGTGTGTTTAGTCACCTCCTCCGCCCGGCGCCGTGAAGACAGGTCTGTGCCAAAGAAGGCTGCTGAACTCCCCCAGCTCTTTAGTAATACAGAGCGCTGAGAGATGACATCATCTCCCAGCGCTCTGCATTGCTAAAGAGAAGACAGTGCGGGAGCTCCAGCATCTACAGTTGGATGCTGTCACTGGGACCACCAGGGAAGAGGTAGGAAACAGACACTGGGGCAATATGAGGGTGCAATGTGAGGGTAATATGGAGATGATGGAGGCAATGTGACGGCAATATGGAGCTGACTGGGGCAATATGGAGCTGATGGAGGGCAATGTGAGTGCAATATGGAGCTGTTGGGGGCAATGTGGATATGAAAGGGGCAATATGGAGATGATGGGGGCAATGTGGAGATGATGGGGGCAATGTGAGTGCACTATAGTGAGATTAAAAGTGTAAACTATTACTGGATATACGTAAACTTTGCAAATGCTCAGTTTTTATATACTGTCCTTGGTGTTATGAACAGGTCTGTTGCCCACTTGAGGTAAGTATTTTCAGTTGTTAATGATATATATATATATATATATATATATATATTGGTATATACACTGTGTGCACAATTATACGTTGTATTTTTGAGGATTAATTTTATTATTGAACAACTACAGTGCTCTCCGTCAATCCAAAATGTTAAGAAACCTGAATTTTTAAGAAAGTAAAAGTGAGGTTTTGGCTCTCTTAGGAGAATATCTATGTGTGCACAATTATTGAGCAACTATTAGTGTGCAGAATTATTATGCAACTAAATGAAAACCAATAATTTTCCCATCTTACGTGTTTATTTTCATCTATTAAAGTGAGAATACTAAACAAACAACTCAAAATTTACAAATAAACATTTGTGACATTTCAAAAAAAAAAAAAAAAATCAGTGACCAATATAGCCACCCTTTTTTTTCAATAACAGTCATAAACCTTCCATTCATGGAGTCTGTCAGTTTGTTGATCTGTTGAAGATTAACTTTTTTGTGCAGCAGCAACCACCACCTCCCAGACACTGTTCAGAGAGGTGTACTGTTTTCCTTCAGTGTAAATCTGCCGTTTAAGAAGGGCCCACAAGTTCTCAATAGGGTTTAGGTCAGGTGAGGAAGGGGGCCATGTCATTATTTTATATCTTTAAGGCCTTTACTGGCTAGCCATGCAGTGGAGTACTTCAATGCATGCAATGGAGCATTGTCCTGCATAAAAATCATGGTCTTCTTGAAAGATGCAGACTTTTTCCTGTACCACTGCTTGAAGAAAGTGTCTTCTAACAACTGACAGTAGGTTTAGGAGTTGAGTTTGGGTCAATCTTCAACCCGAAAAGGTCCATCTAGCTCACCTTTGATAATACCAGCCCATACCAGTACCCCTCCTCCACCTTGCTGGCGTCTGAATCGAAGTGGAGCTCTGCGCCCGTTACTGATCCAACCACGGGCCCATCCATCTGGACCGCCAAGAGTCACTCTCATCTCATCAGTCCATAAACCCTTTGAAAAATCTGTCTTCAGATATTTGTTGGCCCAGTTTTGATGTTTTCAACCCATGTGTCTTGTGCAGTGGTTGTCGGGTTTCAGCCTTCCTTACCGTGGCCATGTCTCTGATTACTGAACACCTAGTACTTCTGGACACTCCAGGTAGGTTGCAGTTCTGGAATATGACAGCACTGGAGATTAATGGGTTCCTGGTAGCTTCATGTTTGATTCTTCTCAAATCTCTGGCAGTTAATCTGCTTCTTTTTTTCTCAGCACGTTTCTTGCAACCCTGTTGACTATTTGCAACAAAACGTTTGATGGTTCTGTGATCACGCCCCAATATCTTAGCAATTTCATGAGTGCTGCATCACTCTGAAAGACTTTTTACAATTTTTGACTTTTTAGAGTCAGTTATATCTCTTTTTCTGCTCATTTTGCCTGAGGAAATGAAGCTGCCTAATAATTATGCACACCATGACATAGGGTGTTCATCTCCTTAGGCCACACCTAAGGAGTGCAGTTCGTGTCCCTGGCAAAGGAAACACAGGGGGCAGGCTTAGAGTGGAGGATTGGCAGCTCATCAGACGGAGAGCTCTGCCAATCATTGTAAACATCATCAAGATGGAGGAAGATGCTTCTGAAGAAAAAGCAGGTAGATTTTTGTCTTGGGGAGGATCAATAATATAGATTACATGGGGGGGGGGGTTAGGCTTGTTTGAGGGTTGTAAAACTATTGGGGGGGGGGATTTGCACTGTGACAGTTCCACTTTAAAACTACCGCCACCATTTTCAGTTGGCTCTGGTAGACTCAAGCCCTGAAAATGTAATCTAGTTCTGGACATTCGTACACCCCACCCCTCACTGATTCTTTCTGTTTATCTCTCTCAGTTATTTTAACCTCTGGGATGCTTAGTCGTTTCTCACGCCTGTGCTAAGCTTTTTTTTAAAGATTTTATTTGCTGTTTAAATGCAAATTTAAATAATGGGGATTTTTCTCTAGACTTGCATACACATTATATATAATTATTTAATCATATCATGCTCTTTCTGAAGATAATATTGTTTTATAGATACTCTCTATAATGGTAGAAAAAACGTACACATAATGCCTGTTTTCATAGTGAAAGTCAACTGGAATAAAAACAATGGTGAAGACACAGGAAGAGAGTGCTCTACAGACCCGCTTGTTCCCAACAGCCAAAGGATCACCCGTAGTAGTTATAAAAAATCATACTTTATTTATTGCATATAAAAATAATCAATATTGATACAAGTGATACGATTCGCCTAATGTGTTTTGTACTTGGTACTTATTCATTGAACGACTGGGTCTGTACAGCACTCTCTTCCTGTGTCTTTGTGTTTGCTGAAACCTTTGCCTGAGGTTGGAGAGGGTGCCCCGGACTCGCAACTGCCTTCGGGCTTTGGTGAGTTAATCAATTATATATGAGAACAGAAAGCGACGTGTAGCAGTAGTGTCTGTTTGTGCTATAATATTAAAAAATAATGACGTGCAACTTTTTCTAAACTTCAGTAGCAAATACATATTATTCAAGTCCAGAACAGAAAGAGAAACCAAAACCATGTCAACATGGGCAGCACTGAAAACTGAAACAGAAGCTAGGACCAAAAGGGCTGGAACAAAGAAATGAGAATGGCAAAATATAGCAGAAATACATTTTTGTTCTTATTCCCACGTACACTCTTAGGATTTTGAGAGATGATTTTCATAAAAATAAAGTACTGCAATTCTGCACATCAAAGGTACCCCAGCATAGACCAGAGATGAGCAATCTGTTGTTGAACTGAAATTTCTATAATTTTCGGTTCTCAGTTTGCCTTAATCCCTCTTGTCTACTTTCCATTGCTGACCTTGTGGTCATAGTAATGATATATCTTTGCATGCTGGGGTTGTCGGTGCTTTTCTGTTGTAGTTTAGTTCATAATTACTTGCACTATTGCATACTGTATTCTGTTATGTTTTTATGACTCTTGTAATGACAGTTCAGTTAAATTGACCGTGATTATTTGTAGGGCAGAAGTGTTGGGGTTTAAGGGGTGTCCCCAGGGGGAATAAAAACAAAGTTCCCTTTCTTGGTCAATTTGTCCTGGCCCTAGATTTATTTACTATTTTGCCCAGCTAGGGATCCCTTGATTGGCTTTAACTCAAGCTGCTGATGTCATACCAGTTGTGGCCTCAGGGAACTGTGGGCAGGTATTTGTTTACTATAATGAGGGTGGGGATTTTGAGATGTCTTTGTTCTGGAATTGCCAATTGGAAAGGAAGTGAGGTCTGCTGGAAGAGACAAGTACCAAGCTAACATGAATCCTGTCTGTTTTGCAGGTTGACATTTCCAAAAAGGTACTTCCAAGACATTATGTTAAAGGGATAGTAATGTTTCACAAAACAGCAGCTCCAATTAATCTTAATAGTATTTGAGCCATAAAGAGTGTTATTTCAATATATTGCACTATATACAATGTAAATCAGGCAATTCTCAGAACCTTAATTAAAGGGATAGTAATGTTTCAAAATAAAAACAGCTCCAATTAATCTTCATAGTATTTGGGCCACAGAGAGAGTTATTTCAATACTGTCAGAGTTGTAGTTCAAGAGTAATTAAATGATAAAGTATCACACTCCCGCCCCTTCTACATACTGTAAGCCCCTCAGATGTGAAATCTGGTCTTGAGACCAGACAGCGCGCAGCAAGGGACAATTTTCTTACTGTGAGAACAATGAAAACCCTGGCCCCCTTGACAGGTTTTTCAGGTTTTTCACTTATGCTAATTGAAGATTGTCCCTTTCTGCTATCCACCTGGACACCCCTTGCTGCTCTGAGGTGAGCAGTGTTACACCATTAAAAAGGGTGGGAGGTGGATACTTTATCATTCAATTACTCTTGAACTACAACTCTGACAGTATTTAAATAACACTCTCCATGGCCCAAATACTATGAAGATTAATTGGAGCTGCTTTTATTTTGAAACATTACTATTCCTTTAATTAAGGTTCTGAGAATTGCCTGAATTGCATTGTATATAGTGTTATTTGTTAGTCTATATGTATCCCTTAATTTAAATCCTCTTTTTTTGTATTAAAAATAAAATGTATATATAAAACTATAGATGCTGTCTAGTTTGTATAGTTGTTAAACTTTCTTTAACCCACTTTAGAAGGTACCTCTAGACATTTCAAGACTGTATGAGCCTCTCATGGGTGTTGTAGACTGGAGAGACACCTTGGTGCCAAAAAATTAGACAGGCATTGAAAAGCTTGATAAAAGCTTGAAGAATTTCAGGGAGAGAGAATCTAGCCCCCTGACCTTCTTGCACTCCTTGGGGTATGTCAGCTTACAAAATGGACTCTGTCCCAACAAGGGTACCAGTTTTCAGTTCAGTACGGTGCTATCTTTAAAAATGTAATTACAGATAGCCTGCATGGGATATTCATTGATGATTGTTAAGATGGGGTGGAGGGAACCTGAATATTTTTATTTGTAGGGTAGTATTATCCCTATTTGGGGTGTAAGGGGTGTCCCTAGGAAAGATTAAAGGAGGGTGAGGGTGCAGGTGAGATGGCTCAGTTTGTTAATGCACAAGCTGTAGAATCTGTTAAAGCCCCAAGGTCACAGACTCTGTTCCCTGCAAGGTGAGCTCAGCCTTTCACCCTTCTGAGGTACATAAAATGAGTCCAGGACATACTTGAAAATGAGAGGCAATCTCAATGTATTCTTCCTCGTAAAATGCTTTCACAAAAAAGGGGGGGGGAGGGATTCTGGATCACCTATTCATTCCCTGTCTCCTGATATTCTACATGACAGATGTGGCTTTAGCTGAAGCTGCTGATATCATGCCTAATTCTATTTATTAGGACATTTTATTATTATGACCTTTTTCATTCATCGATCAAGACCACTGCAGTGAAAGAAACACTGTAAAGAATCCAGAGTCTATGAATAAGTGGTTTATTCACAAAACATGTCAGGCGCATTGTGAATTTGGCTCCTCATCAGTGTTGCGTGTTTAAATCCTACATCATGTGTGATGCATTTTAATGGAGAAGAATAAAATCTTTGATTTTAAATATATGATTGAACTCTCTTTGGGCTGTGGATGAGTGGTGGATCCTTTGTAGCACCTCCTCCTGTGTCGTCAAGAATCCAGAGTCTACTGCAAATGTACAGATCTAAACTCATTTTTCACTTTGCAAAATGTATTGAGCAAGCATAAACCATCTTTTGTAGCTCAATATTCCTGATAGAGGACCACAGCAACAGGCACACTTAAGTCATATGGTCAGATAAAAATATTTTTGGACTATACTGTTACAGCAGTGTAACAAGTAATTGGAGAGCCTTGATGAAAACATTTTTTGGGCCCTCCAACATAAAAATATTTTCAATTGTAAAATTAGAGCCTGTTGGGCCCTAGGGCATGTGGGGCCCCTTGAATGCTGGGTTCTGGCACAACAGCACCTTTTGCACCCCCTGTAGTTACACCACTCCTCCCTTATTTTTTCCACATTCACATATTCTTACAAGACATTAGGCCCTAAGAAAAACTGATTTATTCTGGAGCAATCCGATGGCAACACACTGCGGACCAATACAAATCTCCCAAGTCTCATTGAATTCATTGGTACTATTAACCTCTTGAATGCTAGAGAGGTCTCCAACACATTGTGAAACAATGCACTGAGGATCTCTCTAGCATTAAAGTGGTTAAAAATCATATTTAAAACAATGGAAATTATTATTTATCCCCTATGGTGAATTTGGTTTATATTTCTTTTGAACACAGGTATCTTTATTCACTTGTGTTAACTACAATGAAAATATGCTGGGAAACATATGAGTGTCCCCTTGAGAGAACTGTATGTGCATTTCGCAAGTACTCAAATGCTCAAATTCTTCTACTGATATTTTTCTTTGTTTTTTATGTACTAAAAGACTGTTCATATCAGAGAATTTCTGCTAGAGGGCAGTATTTAGTCTTCTTCACAGCATGAATAATTTTTCAGAGGTCTATTCATTTCAAATAAATAGTCTTCTCATAATAGCCATCATTTCAACCTTGGAAACATTGACAAGATGTGTTTTTGGGAATCTGGTTCAGAGCTCAGTGAAGAATTGTGTAGTTTAAAAGTGAACTTTTTAGCTGAACTTCTTAAAGTGGACCTCTTACTTACATAGCTTTTAATATCATTAAGGGGATCTATAACTGCCTATAACTCCTGTGTTTAACAAACAGGTTTCAAACAGATTAACAGTTTTAGAGATTTTTTATTTAGTAGTAGTCAGATACAATCTCCACAGAGCTTTGTTCCCTGACTTGGTCAAATAAAACTGCATAATTAATTACTCACATGTCCAGAAAATCACCTATCTCCACCGTCTCAGGCTGTTAAACTCTATTAATTCCCTCCAGAGGGTGGAATAAATTGATAAGGATGATCCTACTGAGGGGAAGACTTAGTGTAGCGGAACATTCATACATATTAAAGTGCACCCTAAATAAATTTTAACATATCGTTAAACAAATCCATACTTGTATAATCCTTAGTAAGTCTGACATTATTTACAAATCTAACAACTTCAGAGACTCACCACCGATGACAGCGCAGACATCTTGCCAAAGACATATGTGTGCCTGTGCTGTCTGTCCCGGTCTCCTCTATGATTGGTGAGGGGGCGTTGCATTGTACCTTAACATACAGAAAGGGACAAACAGCACAGGCGCACAGATTCCTCTGTGTCAGGATGCCTGCCGGTGGTTGTCTGAAGAAGTTACATTTCTAAATAAAGCCAGACTTACTAAGGATAATACATGTATTGATATGCTTAACGCTAGGCTAAAAATTATTTGGGGGGCACTTTAATATGCATAAAAGTTCCGCTTTAAATTAATACACTCTATGGGAGATCATAGCCATAGACTACAGATCTCCATCATAACTGATAGGAGCATCAACATCTGAGGACACAAAATAAAACTGTAGTTTATTTTTAAGTAAAGTTCAGTCTTTGCCTTATCACATCTGTTTTTGTTGTTGACCAAGAGGAAGGCAAAGCAACAAACAAGCAAACCCTTTTCCAGTTATACCCCAAGTAAGTAAATAAATAATACATTTGTTCTTTCCTCCAAAAGGCAATGGGATTTCTCCCTGGATCAACATTCTATCTGCATTGAAACTAAATGTCATAATTCTCTATATTATTTTGAGCTAAAAAGGTATCTAATATTTTTTTGAAAGTATCTACAGTACCTGCAGCACAGACTTCAGTGGCAAAGAATTCTGTATCCTTACATCTCTCACTGTAAAAGAATTCTTGTCTTTGTTTTACTTGAAAGAGCTTTGTCTCTAGTCTTAATGGACGCCCCGTTGTTTTTCTTTTTTTATTATCTAAGTAAATATTCTTCATACAGCAGTCAGATGTAGCTATCTAATTCACATTTTCATTGCCTGATATATGCATTTCCCTGTATATAGTGATCTCTCTTCATGTCTGGCTTTAACCTTTTGAGTGCAATGTGTTATATACCCATCTGGCACTCAAAGTGTTAAGTTATTGTACCTCACAGCAAACAATAGTTCAATAGACCTGAATGACCAGAGAGGGACCCCAGTTATTACCTGACTGGAACAAAATAACACTGAAACAACAGGAGACTAAACCAGAAATCAAATGCAAAAATTATATAAAACATATAAAAAGCGACTTATTCTTTGGAAATAGTTCCACTTTAAACTGCATATCAGCACATCAGGAACCTAATAATGGAAACTGTTATGGCAGCTTCATTGAGGGCCACATTTTATAAGAGGGGGGCTTCATGCGGCTCTTGAGCCATGGTCAGTCCTAGTGAATTAAGGGAACATTGGTACTAAATGGGTTAGAGACTACCACCAGCACTCCAGTATCAGTCTGTGTGGCCTGTGATTGCAGACCTGTTACTGAGGTATAAATCACACCTCAAAGATTAGGGGAAATGTACTATTAATGTGTAAAATACTTTCAATAAAATACATAGTTACTTTCCCTATATGGCTGCTATTATACATCAAACAGCTGTAGATGGTTAGGTAAATAGCAACGAGGAGAAAAAAGTTACTTTGAAAGTTGCATCCCTTCAAATCAGTGTTTTAAATGACTTATCTTCCCCCTTAATCTTAAATGCCTTTCTGCCAATGCCTTGGTTAACACCCAGCATGCTACTTTGAACAAATAACTGAAGAACTGTACATTCCTTTCTCGTTAGAAGATCATATAGTTATTTGTCAACATACCAGAAGGTATAAAGGTATCAGAAGGTTTGTTTTAGGACAGCTGTGCTATTGTTAGATAACATTCCACTGTGACTGTGAACAAACTCATCCTTACTTACGTTTATGAAATGAGATAAGAAATACTAATGTGCTTGATCACTATGCAAATAAAGATTTATGTTAGATAGAGAAGGTTTCAAAACAACTTATTGTCTAATATCAAGTTAGAATCTCAGGAATAAAATTAATTGCTTGAAGAATACCTTCGCAACTGGGAGCAGGGCTGATTTTCAGCCAGATGATGTCAGGTTGATGACCTTTTTTACCTGGTATTACATGAAAACAGCAGAGCAATACACCATTACATGCCA
Organism: Rhinophrynus dorsalis; assembly: GCA_037306005.1. NCBI lineage: Eukaryota > Metazoa > Chordata > Amphibia > Anura > Rhinophrynidae > Rhinophrynus > Rhinophrynus dorsalis. The sequence goes on along the minus strand of CM074723.1, from coordinate 363,208,600 downwards.
CCAGCAAAGCAATACACCATTACGTGCCAGCAGCAGAGCAATACACCATTACGTGCCACCAGCAGAGCAATAAACCATTAAATGCCTCCAGTAAGGTGATACTATCAACAAGGCAATACACTATTACATGCCACCAGTATGGCAATAAACCATTATTTGTCATCAGCAAGGAGAAACACCATTACATGCCACCAACATAGTAATACACTATTATATGCTGTCAGCAATAATATGGACCATTTCGTGTCACCAGCAAGGCAATATAACTTTGCATGCCACCAGCACAGCGGTGCACGATTACATTCCACCACTAAAACAATAAACCATTACATGCCACCAGCAAAGTAATACCATTAGATTCCATCAACACAGAAACACAGTACTATATGCCGCCAGTATGGCAATACCCCATTATTTGTCATCAGCAATTGAAACATTATAACATGCTACCAACATGGAAATACACTATTACATGCTGTCAGAATGTAATATATACACCATTACATACCACCAGCATGGCAAGACACCATTATTTGTAATCCGCAAGCAAAACACCATTACATGCCACCAACATGGAAATACACCATTACATGCCACCAGCAAGGCAATACACTATTACATGCCATCAACAAGTCAATACACCATTACATGCCACCAACAATGCATTGCACCATTCATAATGAGGTCAACTGGTACATTTCTATTTAGAAAATCATCCCTGGTAGGGATATTATCATTTCTATGTATGTTTAGCTGTTTAAAGTGGAACTACCACCACAGGTAAAGTCGCCCAGCAATAATTAGGCAGGTGGCGACTAGCTTAATAATAGTTATATTACCTCTAAGAACGACGTGATTCTACAGAAATCGTTAATCTTCCAAGACTGGAAGCCAGGCATCAGTGCAGACATCTTGTCTGCGCACCTGTGCTGTTGGTCCTGGTCTCCATTAAAAAGCATTGCACTGTCCCGAAAGGCACCAGAAGAGACTGACAGCACAGGCGCCCAGACTGCACTAACATGGCCCTCAGTCTCAGAAGATTAAAGGGATAGTAATGTTTCATAATAAAACTGCTTTAATTAATCATCATAGTATTCAGAGTTGTAGTTCAAGAGTAATTCAGTGACAAAGTATGCCCCTCCCACCCCTTTTACTGATATAACACTGCTCAGCCAGATCAGAAGGGAGGTGCCCAGGTAGATTGCAGAGAGGGACACACTTCAATTAAGATAAGGGAAAAAACTGAAAAACTTATCAAGGGGGGCAGGGCTTTCATTGTTCTCATAGGAAGAAGATTGTCCCCTGCTGTTATCTGTCTGATCTATGGACTGGATTCCACATCTGAGAAGAGATGGCTTACACTAGGTAAAAGGGGCGGGAGGGGAAACTTTGCTTGTGAATATCTCTCAAACCATAAAGGTTTGAGAGATAAGACTTGTATCGTTCCTCATGTTTTTTTTAATGCCTACAAAATAAAATAAAGATAAAACAAAGTATTACTATCCCTTCAATGATTTCTGTAGAATCACGTAATTCTAAGAGGTAATATAACTATTATTAAGCTAGTCGCCACCTGCATAATTATTGCAGTGCGACTTTACCTATGGTGGTAGTTCCGCTTTAATCTTTTAGGTGCCAGAGATGTCTCCAAAAGCATGGCAGAGCAATTCACTGGATATGTGTATTGCAAGCAAACAATCCCACCTAAATATGTCTTTCATTTTGAAGCAATCATCAATCCAAGCTATTTTTAACATATATATGAATATATGTGAGGAGTAATCTTAAAATAAAAAGCATAGTTCTATTCACTAGTCTGACCTCAATTGTGGAAAAATGATATGGCATAATTGAATTTATTATTATAATCCTTAGAAATTCCATAGCGTTATTTTTTCAATTAGAAACTATTATTAAAGCATTGTGTCCAGGTTTGAAAGACAAATCCCTAGGTCATATATATAGAGAGTGAAAATGGTCTCAAGAACAAAGCACAGTGAACAAAAAACAAATCATATTATTGTATGGTCTCATTTGTTTTTTCTCTTTAAATGTGGACAGAAAAACAGATATGTCCATTTGTAAATATGCTATCTATTCTCTTACTTGCTTCTACTTCTAAAGGACTGTAGCCACTTGCCTGTTTGTTTACTAAGATCTTATTAACCTCATTCTTCAAATCATTCTCTACTTTTGATTTTTGTTCCTAAAATGAATTTCCTGGATTCTTTGTTTAACATGAACCTGTTAAGTAAATATTTGACAGCAGGTACACCAAACAAAAAAACCCACTAAAATATACTTTGCTAAAACTGAACAAATGTTGAAATAAGCTGAAAGTTAGCTTTCTATACCTCAATCTATGTGACATGAAAGGGTAAAAGTAAAAACAGCTTATTAATCATACAATTGTTTTATTGCTGTTATGACTTTACATCTTAATAAAGTATTTTAAAATTAAAAAAATAACAACCCAGCTTCTTGTCCCACCTCTGCATGAGCTGATGATCTATGTTTATTTACTATGCAGTTAGGTCAAAGCGACCAATAGGAATCATCATTTGCCTTTCTGGCACATCACAGCTTTGAGAAAGAAAAGTCCAGGTAAAGTGTAAACTGAAGGCCTCAAAGTTTACATTGCTCTTAGAGAGATGAGACTAGCAATGATTAACTAGAAGATGATATACAGTTCTAGTGGGAGGAAACATGCAGGGCTATCATGTGTGTTAGTCTATTTACAATACCTTCCTGTTCAATCCAATATAACCCATCTTTTGAGTTGGGAAGGATTATGTAACTCACATTTTGTGGTAGATACTACGGCAAAGGTTAAACGTGATAATCTGTCTGTTTTTCAACCTAATTTGCTATGTAACTATGTAAAAAATGTTGCTTGCATTTTTTTAACCTAATTGCCCTTTTAGCATATGCAGATAAATATCCACTACTGTGCTGGTCCATAAATATGTGTATAACAGTAACAGCAAGTGGAAACATACATAATGATGTGCCTGAAATGAAAAATGCAAGATTTATTATGCAATTGATTGAAAATGTTATAACGTCATGCCTAGAACAGTAAGTAGTTCTTTGCACAGTGCACAAGGCCAGATGTGATAGTGTAGGGCAGGCAGTCATTGAACTTGTTATCAAAACAAACAGTAATGTGGATGATAGCCTTGATGATAACTATTGATCACACTGCATGTCTTAAAAATACAAATTACAAGGTAAAGAGAAGAAAAAAGGGAAACTGAACCAGTGTTTTCCAAATACTAGTATTATTTCTCAGCCTTGATATCCACATTCCCTTATACAGAGACTAGTTCAGTGTATTAATAGTTTTATTTTTTTTTATTTAGACGGACTGGTTTAAGAAAAACCAAACAAGTGATCAAGCGCTCCAAGTCTCCCTAATCACAAAGCTGTTTAATTTTGATTAAAAAACAGAGTATGACAACTTTAAATTATTCCATAATTCAATAAAAGGATATATCTCCTGCTGCCGGATCCTTATTTAGCTACTGGAATAAGGCAAGTCACAATGTCTCTATAAGTGTCCATCTACAATTTTCTTTTCCTTGGATCCACTCGGGACTTGCAGCCTTTCTTATGGGTCGTTGGAGTAAACCCTATTTTTCAGTATTCCACTCGAGAAACCAGATATACCAAAAACGATAAAAAAGAAGAACAGAACACAGTCCCTCTAAGCGTTAGCCGCATTCAACTTCAACACAGGCAATTCTTATAACCCTTGCCCCCCTTGCAAGGGGCAAGAGTTATAAGAATTGCCTGTATTGAAGTTGAATGCGGATAACGCTTAGAGGGACTGTGCACTGTTCTTCTTTTTTAATCATTTTTGGGACTGGTTTAAGACTTAACCTTTATTCATTACAATTTAATAAAACATAAACCATAAATCATATCTTAATTGGGTATAAGTAACTAAAACATACACAGATCCACCTATTGTGGAACCTGGTCCATTTACAAACGCTTATTGTAGCTGAACTGGCACAGACAATGCACCCCTAAATAAATTAATATTGTTCAATGTTACCACAAACAGTGTGTTTATAGAAGAGGGTTACTGAAACATTTATAAAGTGACTCTCCAGTGGTAGTCCTAGTAAATTGTTTCAGATGTCTGTATCAGTTTGGAATTACTCCAACTTGACACAATATATCAAATGAAATGCTTAATTTCATAGTAACATACAGGTTGAGTATCACTTATCCAAAATGTATGGGACCAGAAGTGTTTTGGATTTTTTGGGAATATTTGTATATACATAATGAGGGGGATGGGACCCAAGACTAAACATGAAAATAATTTATGTTTCATATACATTATACAATAATTTTGTGCATGAAACAAAGTTTGTGTACATTAAACCATCAGAAAGCAAACGTGTCACTATCTCATATCGGCGCACAAAAAGTTTTGGATTTCAGAGCATTTTAGATTTTGGATTTTCGGATAAGGGATACACAACCTGTAGTAAACTATTAAATTAGGTTGAAAAAGACACAAGTCCATCAAATCCATCAAGTTCAACCTTTTGCCTACTGATACACAGTATAAACCTGCATGTTCCCTTTTGAAACACATGTATCTAATCTTCTCTTAAATGTATCCATTGTAGCTGCCATTACCATATCCTTGGGCAAGGAATTCCATAATTCATGCATAAACAATAACACGATGGTAGCAAATGTACAAGACTCCAGTTCTTTAAGATACACTCTCTAAACAACTGGATTCATTAGCTACAATTATAGACCATATTCCAAGTCACTTAGTATTGGGTCAGTAATCCCTGTTGTATTAATCAACCACTCATATTTGGCCACTTTTCACAGATTGAGTAGAAGAGATTGTTCCCGTCCCTTATGGTTTGTATAGTAGAATGAGCAAAGTTGAAGTAACTATTATACAACTGCTATCCGCGTTCAGAATTCAGAGGTGCTAAATTGATTCACAAATTATTTGTCACTTCAAACCCTGAAGACGCCATGCTATGCTGTACTTAATATGGCACTAATAATTTGTGAATCTCTACATCATATACTGATTTGGCCACTCAGCTTACAAGTTCATAGGTCGTTCACAGTCTACACAGGCAGCTACAGTACTTTTTGGATACAAAAGTACACAAAATTAATTCTGGGTATTGTTATTGAATGCAGTTCTTTATTTTATGGAATCTGATCTCTGGAAATCCAGGATTTGTGTGCATGATGTTCTTGTGGGTAAGGAATATATTGCAGGATTCTAATAGTTTGAAAAACCTGGGTTTTTCTAATAAGAGCTGTAGCATAACTGCATTTTGTTTCAAATTCCAGTTACCACTCTGTAATAATTGTACTTTCAAATGTAATCTACAGTAAAGGTTATCTGTCTGAATTATGTCAATTCCTCTAGACAATGAGAGTGTTTTTATCCAAATCCCTGTGTAGAGTTTTTGACCTATGCATGATTTTACATTTAACTGCAGATTAGTGCCTTTTGTAATGGATCTTATATCCCCCGAGGCCAGTGCAGTGACTAAAAGAATAGTTTGTCTTTACTTCCCATGGCAGCCAGTTCTGCATTCATTAATCCGTGTTAGTCATAATCATTTGCTGAACTGTGGAAAGATCCAGCATGAGAACAGGTTATTTCAGTTGCACTATAGCTGGTGTCTGTGTGGGTCCATAAGTTTATATCACATCATTTGCACAGGTGAGTCAGACTTTGGACATTTTCCCTATGTTTCCATTTGTTACATTATGCAGATAAGCATACTGTGTATTTTGTGCGCTTTCACTATTTTTTTTTGTATATTTTTGTTTATTGATGTACATTTTATTTAGAATTGCTTATTTATTGCATCCACTTTTTCATAGTATACTTGTCTTTTGTGATAACTAGGTGACTTAGGGCATATGTCCTGATATTATTCTTTATATTTTGTCTCGCCTGTGTTTTTATGTTTCTTGCTTGTAATATTTGTACTACTAATAAAGCATATTCTATTACTTTGGACTAGTATAAAAGCCTGTGTAAATGGGCCAAGGTCCGGGTAATGTTAACCCTTTGCATGCCAGAGGGATACACAACACATTGCTCTGGCACTCAAAGGGTTAAGCGGGCACTACCTCACTGCTCCACACGATGCCATTTTGCATCTCCTCACTCATGCGAGGCAATCATGCACAATAGAGACTGCTCGAACGCGTGCAGTCTCTACTGCACATGACTGCATCGTGACAAACATCCTAGCGAATTATTATATAGGATACTTTGGTGTGTGCCTCATTTGAATAGGTCTCCTTTTTAGGGGAGCCATGAGGGTTTTATTTTTACCATGTGACTTTTCTTTTCCAATATTCACAATGGGAATTCCCGTCAATTGATCTCCTACTAGAGAATGGCTTACCTATTGCTTAAAAAAAGCACAACAGGCGCTCCTAGTGTAGTATGTCAGTTATCCTTAAAGGGATAGTAATGTTTCATAATAAAAGCAGCTCTAATTAATCTTCATAGTAACTGGACTTTGGAGAGTGTTATTTCAATTCTGTCAGAGTTGTAGTTCAAGAGTAATTCAATGACAAAGTATCCCTCTCCCGTCCCTTTTACTGATGTAACACTGCTCAGCCAGATCAGAAAGGAGGTGCCCAGGTAGATTGCAGAGAGGGACAATCTTTAATTAAGATAAGGGAAAAACCTGAAAAACTTGTCAAGGGGGGCAGGGCCTTCATTGTTCTCATAGGAAGAAGATTGTCCCCTTCTGTTATCTGTCTGGTGTTACAACCAGATTCCACATCTGAGAAGAGATGGCTTACACTAGGTAAAAGGAGCGGGAGGGGGAAACTTTGCTTGTGAATATCTCTCAAACCATAAAGGTTTGAGAGATAAGACTTAAATCGTTCTTCATGTTTTTTTAATGCCTACAAAATAAAATAAAGATAAAATGAAGTATTACTATCCCTTTAAGTATGGTATAAACATATGAGAATTTACTCACAAGCGAGGTGCTCAGTGCAACACATATGTATTCACTGAGATTATAGCTTTGTGGGAACTCAGACCGTCCACCTGGTCTACTCCACTTCAGCGTACTCCTGGACTTTTCATGAATATTTATATTAATTCATATATTTAAATATATATGTATACATTTGTCTGTGAACTAGGAAATATTATGATGACCTTTTTTGGGGTCACCCAATGAGAGTAATGGAGGGAAATTGTAAAAGACGGACATGGCTGCTGTGTTTGTTTTTATTGTATATTGTAACAACCAGTTTGTTTGAGAAAACATTCATAGTACTGCGAAACGTCACACTATATATTAATATTTTGATAATTGGTTTATTATTTTGTATTTTATATAATAAAAAGTTTTTAGACATCAGCAGCCTAGTTCATTTTACAATCTTTAACTCCTTGGATACTGGTGATCGTCTGATACAGCGTTGGAAACATCTGAGTGGGGGCAGATTTATCCTCCCCACAGGCCTAATAGCTGGCTCTGGTGTAGGCCACTGACCAGCAACTCTATTTGTGAGTATATTTCATATTATATTTTTACACCATTGATCTGTGACATTTACAGGCACAATTGGGCGCCCTCTCTTTCTGTGTCTTCTTACCTATTGCTTGCCATGACTATAACTGATCCAAAGTTTGCAATTAACTAAACATTTCTTTCATTCTTTTATGAATCTGCTTGGTATTACACTGATATTGTGCCTTTCACTTGATATATTTGTATAATTGTCTAGCATACCATAGTTGTTTATTATTAAATTAAAAGTAAACAGTACATTTAGGAATAAGTGGTTCTTAAATGGATCTGTCACCTCAAAAGAACATTAAGTGATTTTGAAAGAACATTCAACAACAAATATTTGTTTTTTTTAGCAATTTGATAATTGAACATAATAATTTCACAGGAGTTTGTTTTTATCCTTTGTTTATGCTAATTATGCAGTTCCGCTATAGGAAAAGCTCTTGTGATTATGGCTCACACACAAATCTTGAATGGATAGAAGTGGGTCCACATTGAAGGGCCTGGAGCCCCATGGGCAGAAAATGAGTGAGGGGGGCCTGGAGAACACCCTATTTCATTATTTATGAAATTTCACAAATTAATGAGCGCAATTAAATCGGGGATCCCTCTATTTATATGAGAGGCGATTAAAGTGGATGTGAAAATGAAAAGGTAGTGAGCACTCTCTTTACATTCCATATATAAATAGCTGTTTTTAAAAGTCTGGTGAAAGATGGTCTTGTGTTTCAATTACTAGTTGTGTACTCAGAGGGAGGGGTGGAAGGGAAAGGAGTACAAAGGGTAGTTATTTTCTGAATGGCATGCCATCCAGGAGAAGATCAAACTGTAAAATGCAAGTGTCCAGTTATATACTGTTTTATATAGAAAAGAAAAGAAGACAAATGGGAGTGCAATAAGGTCTAGTATTTTAAAGGGACAGTAATGTCCCAGAAAAGATATGTATCATTTTCTAGTGCTTAAAAATTTGAACTAAATGTAAAAAAAACGCTATGGTTTGAGAGTTATTCACTGTCAAAGTTCCCCCCTCCCTCTCATGTCCCTGACGTCAGCGCTGTGCTGACTGCAGGGGAATCCTGTTCGGGGACCAACTGTCGTCTCTGCCCCAGAGCCGTAATTTCGTTATTTAAAAAGAATAACTTTACTGGAAAGGTCTACAAAGTGTGCTTGGTTTGCAAGCACGCTTTGTAGACCATTCCAATGAAGTAATTCATTTTAAATAATGAGATTGTGGCTCTGCAGCAGAGCCTCCTCGTGTCGGCTGACACTGATCTCCTGCTATCAGCTTTACAGCTGACAGCAGGAAACATCAAACTTTCAATGTGAATATCTCTCAAACCATAGTGGTTTGAAAGATAGGGTTTCGTGCACTTAGTTCAACTTTTTAAGCACTACAAAATGATACATTTTTTCTTGGACATTACTAACACTTTAAAACAAAGTTCTATATAATATATAAAGTTGGTGAGAATTATACTCACAACTTGAGGTGACTACTAAGATGTCTCTTATAGTAGCATATCGAACATGTGGAGGATTCTGTGCTGCCTCCGCACAGGTGCTTAGAGTTGCAGCTCAATCCCCGAGAATGGAATCCCCACAGCAGTGGAACCCTCGATATAAAACAGAGAAACAACAAATGGGAGAGTGCTGATGTATAGTACATAAATTGTACAGGAGATGTAAATGCAAATTGATGATGAATAATTGTATTTACTTGAGAAGTCAAAGACCGGTGCTTTTCTGTTCACAACCGGTCTGAAACGGGACAAGTAGTGCTGATCCTCCCCACGCAGACCTCTACACAAGCGGAACTGTTAGATGTGAGCTGTCCAATATCAGTGAATGGACCACTGAACAGAGAAACTCCGTCGAAAGTGAAAGTGTATTAATTAAAACTAATAATAATGCAAACACTATACATGAATGCGCACACAAAAAATGTTAAATCTATATCCCTCAACACGTTTCATGATCCTATCTGACCATTTCATCAGGAAGCTATCCTGATTAAATGGTCAGATTGGATCATGAAACACATCCACCGATATTGGACAGCTCACATGTAATAGTGCCGCTTGTGTAGAGATCCGTGTGGGGAGGATCAGCACTACCTGTCCCCACATGCTTTCAGATCGGTTTGTAAACAGAAAGGCACCAGTCTTTGACTTCTCAAGTAAGTGCAATTATTCATCTTCAATTTGCATTTACATCTCCTGTACAATTTATGTAGTATACATCAAATACTGTTTTAGATTTCCAACTGCTATGTAAAGGATTTCTAACTACGTCCTTTCATTAAAGGGGCATTATCACCTTAAATAGCTATTACTGTGTGATAGCAAACACTCTAACAGTGAGGACGATGTACAAGTAAAAGTGGAGCAATTCTGGTGTACCATAGGAAATAATTAAAAATTCCCATTGATTTAAGTTTCTCTTTTAACCCATATAATGCTAGCATTCATAGATTTAAAAGCACCAGTTAAATCAATAGGAATGTTTAGTTGTTCTCTACAGTGTGGTTGATTTGCCCAGATTTAGAAACATAGAATTTGATGGCAGATAAGAACCATTTGGCCCATCTAGTTGCCCATTTTCCTAATGTAAAACCTGAAACCATATTTGGTCCTTGGTCTTGTCTTATGTTCAGGACAGCCTTATGCATATCCCATGCATGCTTAAATTCTGTCACTGTATTAACTTCTACCACTTCTACTGGTAGGCTATTCCACTTATCTACTGTCCTCTTAGAGAAGCAATGTTACGTCTAAAGCTGTGTCCCTCTAGTTTTAGACTATGGCCTCTTGTCCTAACATTTTTACTCCTTTGAAATGTACTTCCCTCCTGCACTTTGTTGAATCCCTTCATGTATTTGAATGTTTCTGTCATATCCCCTCTCTCTCTCTCCTCCAAGATATACATGTTCAGATCCTATGGTCTATCCTGATATTTATTTTCCTGTACACCAGTCACCATTCTCTGAATTCTCTCTAGTTTCTATATCTTTCTGGAGATGGGGTCTCCAGTACTGTATGCAATACTCTAGGTGAAGTCTAACCAGAGATATGTAGACTGGCATGACCACTTCTCTTTTTCTACTACTAATACCCCTAGCTATGTGACTCAACACCCTGCTTGCATTCCACACCTTAATGCTCCAGGAGCTAGGCCTGTCATTTCTGGTTGTATCTGTTGTGTTGGTGGGGAGGCTGAAGTCAGAAGACAACTTCTATCTGTCATGACACAAGAAGATTGTAGCTTTTTTCCATTGGTATGGTATTTACATTATAGGTGACATTTAGATTTAGATAGCTGCATGTAATGCAACTTCCTCACTCTGGGTAAAAAAAGATGAAGACATTTCTGATAACCATCAGCTTATTGAAACTAGAAGTCAAAGGCTGGAAATGACTGCAGCTTCTTAATCATTCCACAGCACATACTCACAGTCCATGAAGATGTAACTAGCACCATGGCAAAACAACTTCTACAGTCAACATCTCAGTAACTGCTAGACCAAGCTAAGTGTAAATTATTCTACAGTCACTAGCCTTATGCACAACTGAAGTCAAATAATTATGCATATAATTAACTACATGATAGGAGAGAAATACAAATTCAAATGTATTTAAATATTACTTTTAACCCCTTAATTGGTAGAGGTCTACAAGGCATTTGTTCCAGAATTATTTATCCTTTCTTATGTTGATAAGGCCCATAAGGTGAGTGTGTTATCACATGGTAAATTGTAAGTGGTTCTGTCTCTGTAAATAAATTAAGAACCACATATTCTAGAAGGTGTATTTTCATTTTACAAACAAAACTGCAAAATCTCATTGATTTGTGACACACATTTTTTTTCTGCCTGGTCTAAAACCCACACAATTGATGATGCCTTTAGGAAAATGGGTTTATTGGCGGATTTCTCTGTAATTGATTTAGTAATTCCTTTAAACCATCTTAATTATTTGTCTTAAATTGGTATTACTTTACATTACAAGACTGGCGGAATCAAAAGAGAAGCAATTGAGCAAATGAAAACAATAGAGCTATTCTGAAACAATAATTATGGTACCGTATGTATCTTTCACAAGACAGAAATGCAAAGAGCATAGATATCAGTACAGTAGCAGCTTGTGGACCAGGGTGGAGTGTGCAAAACCCTTCAGCTCAAGGGGTTAAACAATGGGTGTATTTAAAGAAGGATAACACTAAAGTACAACTTGTTGCTATATGAAAGAATATGATGTAGCAGATGTGTATGTAAAGCAATGCGATGATGTAATGCACTCCTTCTCAATCCCTTGGAGAAGGAGTGCAGGTAGGGCCCAAAGCTTCAGTTGCAAGCAATTTATTTTACCTTGCCATCCTAGGCTACAAACCACCTGAGACAATAAGAATAGCAGACTCAAAATATCCCCCTCAAAAAAGTGCCCTCCCACCTACCTAGAGGACAGTGCTTTCCTGTTCTACCATTTGTAGGAAATAGTGCAGATAATTTATTTTCTGGCTGGTCTATAGGTTAGGAAAGACTAGGGAGCATATTCTCAGTCATCTTATATGAATCTCTGCTGGCTCCTTGGAGTAGAGCAAAGCATACTCCATCAATTCCCCCCTCTCTCAGATGGGCTGAGAACTACCTCAGTGGCAGAGGAAACATCAGCAGTCTGAGAGGCATCAAGTGACTGCTACAGTACAACAGATCTATGGCTACTGGGGGAAGTCTTTTATAAGGTGCATGTTTTTACATTAAGGAGGTCCAGGATATCCACTTTTTTCCTCATTCATAACTGAATCACCCTCTGAGGGTGCAGTGTCCTGGGGGATTCCTCTTCGTAAAGATTTTCTGTTGTATACTCCTGTCTGGACTATTTCTCCTTGGAGTGGAGCAAGACTAGTCTATCAGAAGAGCACAACTTTTTGACCTCAAGTGGCTACTCTATTCTCTTTCTCTGCCTGCCCAAGTAAGTGAGCATGGGAATGATTCAAGCATAGGATGGATTGATTTTTTTTTCTGGTTGTGCATTATTTCCTTGCTATTTTTTTCAACACTAGGGTGTAGAATCCTAGTGCTCTTGTGGAAGTGTATTTAGTTTACAATAATTAATCTTCCAAACATAAACACCAGTTATGTTCATCCTGTGACAAACCTTTCCCTGATATTTACAAAGGCAATTTCTTTATGATGTGCATTCATGTCTAAGGATGTCACTAGCCCTGCATTATGGTTCCATTTTGTGCTTCATCAGATTTTTCATCAATTTAAAGGGAACAAAGCTCTACTAATGATATGTAAGAATGTTGTCATCCTGATAAAGACTGATCTTCAAAGGAAGAGGAAAGTTTGGATGATGACTATTTATTTCCATCTGAAGAAGTGGACAGATTAGTTTCTACAGTAGGGGTGTGCAGATTTTTGTCAGCAAAAGCAAAATAGGAAAAATGGCCCTGTAGTCTGTGTGTGAGAATTCCTGTGAAGATTTTAGTTTTTCCACGGGTTGAAGCCAATGATAATATAATTACCTCTTGCTAATTCAGTATAAAGGGAGTGTCAGTTACTGTATTGTCATCCTGTTCTCGAAGAGAGTCTTGTACAACTGATAGTCATTGAAAGACATATACTGACACCCCAGCCTTTTCCCTTTGTAGCCAAAATACCTCACATCCTGAACTCCCAACCTTGTCCCACTTGTAGCCAAAATGAATGAAAAGTGCCTCAACAAAAGCTAGCTCTTTCTCATAAAGTGGGTAACTCTTTCCCTTTTACACTGAGAAGTGGGAGATTTCTAGAGTACATCCCTCTGTAGATAAGGTCATTAGGTCTTCTGCCATATCCCTAGAATATTGATCAATCTTTGATGACCCGTTGCACTGGAAGAAGGAAGCAGTGGCTAAAAAAGTCCTTGAGGTCTCTGTAACATTTTTCAACCTGGAATAACAGTGGTCTCAGTCACCTAATCCCTCAGGGTATGGCTATCTGAGTTACTTAGGATCTTACTTCCAAAGTTTAGAGCAGGGACATCCAAGGTTTTTCAGTCGTGGGTCACATAATAAGAAAGCCATAAGAGCAAGGGTAGCATTCTTTTTTTCTTTTTGATACAGATGGTGAATTATAGCCTGTCAGCTATTTAAAAATATGGATTGATTTATTGATAAAGTCAGTGACAATACTGATGTTTAACAGACATCTATTCTTGAATTGTATGGTACTGGCAAGCATGGGATTAGGTCTTACTGGCCTACTAGTTCATGTATGCTAGTTAATTTGGTATAAAAATTGCTTTTTAAAAATCTCAGGCGGGCTGCACATTGAAGTCCCGTTGAACACCCCGGCTGAGAGAAGAGATTGTGGGAAAGTTGTAAACTGCTACAATTAGCCATGGATGATTCTTTGGCATTTGTGTGTATGTATACATACATTTTTCATCCCTGGCTGTGGCAGCTCACAGGGCCATCTGGCTTAAGTCTTGGGTTGATGGCACTGCCTACATGTAAGGACACATGAAAAGAGAAATAATAGGGGAAATAACTTTAAGGTACCACCACAAATTAGTCAGTTGGGGAAAAAACACCTGTGGGAGAAAATGCACAGGTGAAGGTACCCTGTAGTTAATGGCATTACAAGTCTAGAGGACTGAAAAGAAAAACTACATGACAGACATGCTTTCTCATCCCACTCTTTTTTCTTCAATATTGCTCTCTAATGGCTAGATTTCAAATAATTATTATGTTGCATTATATGAGAAAGGTGAGTCACTGACAAAAGTTACACATACAGGTTTATAGTGACTACTAAGTCACCTCTAGTCATTTTGAACTTTCAGGAAGAAAGCTCTGTGGATCACTGTTATAACCTTTCAATACAATAAATGCCAGCAGAAGGAGAACCTTATTTAATTCAATAGGAAAATATCCTAAAAAATAATGGTTTTCATAAAGAAAGTTTACTGTTCTTTTAGGTCAGCTCAAGGTAGGTCTTGGCTTCAAGTATTCAAAAGTATACATCATTACTTCTCACATTGCTTGCCATAATTAGTCCTATGTACTAGACCCAAAAGTACTCTCAAAATCCAAAGTGCACAACAAAACAAGAGAATGACTCTGAACCACCAAAAGCCAAAATATAAGCAGTTTTAGTCACATAAAGAGAAGACTCCCCACTTGATTAATAGATAAAGTTGCCAATCATTTGTTTACTAGTTGAAAAGCCCATGCATACGGGCCACAGTGCCACCCAGCAACCTCGGCTGGTGGTCAGATCCTGTTGACCACGCTGCAGTCATGTGCAGTACTGACTGCCCCAACGTGCCACGACTGATAACGGAGCGGGGCACTCCGAATTCAGACTGTAGTCCTCTCTGCGTACCTTCCTGGGACCAAGGACTACGGTCTGAATTTGGAGCGCCCCGCTCCATTATCAGCCACGGTGCAGGCAGTCTCTACTGTGCATGACTGCAGCATGCGCAGCCATCTCTACTGCACATGACAGCTTCTGACAAACATACTTAGCATATTATTATATAGGATGTGTGTTCCAAAACCATACAGCCAGCAACAATACTGGATATTTCAGGTGCCACCTTAATCACCTTATCCCCACTCATGGCCATACATCCACCTCTCCCATGACCAAATCTTCCTCCTATCCACTGTTGCCTGACAAAGAAAATTAATTTATCCTATATTATACAAAACTCTAACTCTTTAGTGCTTAGAGTGTTTTCCAACAAAATATACTAGAATTCTGATTGTACTTACCAAGCCCTGAAATCGGCATAGTTTAGAGGCCACACAAAAGTAGGAGGCCTACATGGTTGCCAGTATACTCTGAATAATGGGGAATTTAGCCCTAATCTATTCATAAGCACCAGTATGTCTAGCCATATAATGTCCCTATTTTAGAAAGGGTGAGCAGCTGCATTCAAGGTGTTAAAACAAGTCTCACTCTTTTGGCATGTATAAACACTATTGTGCAAACGTGTCTGCATGAATATGCAGATTTCTTGGTGAGGATGATGGAGTTGTGGTGCATAAGTCATGATATTCCTTTGGACATGGTTAGGCAGGTTCATGGCAGGTGATATAGGCTAATCAGTGAATTCACAAAATGCACACGTGCAAAGAGCTTCTTATTAATTTGACTCTTTGAGCGCCAGAAGGATATGAAAGGTAATTTGTTGAACATCCCTCAAATATTCTAATGCTTAATTTGTACAAAGCCTGCAAATTTGTTATGGATGGTTTAGAAATGAAATAGTGCTAATAAAGTATTGTATCCATTAGAAACACATTTTTATGTATGCAGGGACAGGAAATCCTCCAGTCTCAAATTAGCCAAGAGTGGTACAAAACATACTCTTACAAAGTAGAAAGAAAACAAAAAAACAGTATAATGTTTTAAAGGGATAGTAATACTTAATATGCAAAACAGGAACCCCAAATATAGTTTAACATTCCTACCTGTTCTATCTTCATATTTGTAGGAAAATCATCCACATCTACATGTTGCGCACCCAGAACTGTCTCGCTTCTCTCTGGCCAACTGATCAAAAGAATTAAACTTGCTCCTTTCTGCAAAAATGGACTGTTGGGAACCAAAGTAGAGCCCCCACCCCCTGAGACTGGAGGCCCCAGAGAATGCCTAGGTATGCCTATACATTAAAATGCCCTTGGGGGTTCTTGGTTCAACAAAAGTTCATGTGAATCAGTGGTGTCCGTAGACATTTTTCCAGGGGGGGCAAAGCCATAATATGACCCCTAGGCCAGCCCATCTAGCCCCTTTATTTGTATGGAGGAGGGTAATTGTAGGGGGGGGGGCGCAAGTGCCCCCCTTGCCCCCCCTCCAGACGTCCATGATGTGAATAAATAAAAATAATAACCTGGAGGGTGAGGGTCCTGGGCACAGATTGCCTAGGAGTAGGCCCCTCATCTAGGTGGGCTATTTTAGCTGAATGCGAGTGCTGGTCCAGGCAATAACATCTTGGCCTAAAGGGTCACAAATTAAAGGGGGAGGAGGGGGTCTCCCGGGTTTCAGTTTAACATTTAAAAATAAAAGCTGTGAACTCTTTTACAAAGGTCTTGGTGTCTTTATTTCAGTAAGTTTATGCTTCAGATTATGGGAAGAAAAGGTATGTGAGTTTACAAAATGGAAACTGAAAGACAAGCTCACAGGCTACAGAATATAAAGTGGATTAGGAAAAAAGGGGTGGAGTTTGTAGTAGCGTCTATGACTCTTAGGGAAAGGGATTTATTGCAATGTATGATAACATGAGGCACAAGAGTCACTCACTGTTTATTGCTCACTGTGTAACAATTTTTCAACTCAAAGCCAATTCCACATAGATTAGAGGATCTTATTTCCAGTGTTTTCTTGACACGTTATTGTCAGTCTTGAAAATGTGCTATATATAGCATGTAATAACTTGTTTGCATTGTACGGTCCTTGCTGAACACTAGCTAAAAGAAGTTTGCACTGGACAATCCTGTATTTGGGAGCTTGCCCCAGTGTCCTGACTAAAGATGAATGAGACTATTAAATTCCCCAGTGTCCAACACTTTTGAGAATTACGGGGTGAGGTGCGACCATTTTTGTCCAACATATCTGAAAGCAAAGATACTGGTTCTTAGTGTGCATTCACAGTCACTCATTAATAACTTTATATACACCTCTGTATTGCCTGCATATAATCACAATATTTAATTGAGATAGCATCCAGGTCGCATTATGCTTAGCTTGCCAGCACCACTCAAGTTACCTCAGTGTAAGCAAGTCCTAACCTTACTTAGGTCTGGAAAACACTGCAGTTGATAACTCTATCAGGGGTTTTATCTGCAAATGTATGTATCTATAAGCCTCAACAGAAATCTGTTATATAAATCCATTTGAGATTTATTCGCTTCAGCCAATCTGTCCTTTCTAGCTCGTATTCATTTTCTTTTGCCCTAAGCTAGACCATTGAGGTAGTCTCACTTGCTCCATCCTATTCCTATCTGCATTATCCTGTTGCTAGCCATGGACTTGCCTTGTCAGTTCTTGCTTCTATGCTGTTGGCCCTGACCCTAGCTCTATACCTGTGTTCTCTAGGTTTTGGTTCTGTTTATTCCTAGGTCCTATCTATCTTATCTGCATATGTTTACACTATCAGCTTTATTCTTTGTGTATATTTTTGTCCTTTTATGTCCTGGTCAGACTTCTTGGCTTTTGAGCATTGACTTGTTCACTTGTTTACTATCTGTGTGCGCTGAGCTTGGCCTGTATTGGGAACTGATAACACTTTGTTTCTTCCTGTGCTAAAAAGTCCTTTGTCTACACCAACTCCACTATGTAGAGCACAAACTGAAAAGGTTATGGTGGGGAAAAAAGTGAATGAAAACCCCTTCCACCTGAATTTGGTGGGTAGTAGATACTATGGTAAGCAAACATTTGACACAACAGTCAATCCATAAGACTTGCTTTTCCCCACAGAAATCTCACATTTGCAGTGCTGTTGCTACTGCAAGGGATTCTGGATAGGCATATGCAAATAAATTTAACAAGGATTTACCTTTGTGCCTCAGACTCAGCTTTATACATGGATTCCTTAGAGTATGTGTATGCTGAGCAACAGCTTTAAGACACAACTCAGAAAGAGATGCATAGCCAGTGAACCACTCATGGACAGGCATTTCACTGCTAATAAAACTCATCAGCATGATGTTTGTTATCATACCTGGGAACTTTTGAAACAGGGCTACCTGGAGGGTAACCCTGTCAGTGCCCGGGCGGTGGGGGAATGACACAAATCACATCATAAAAGCGGTGGGGCTTAGTCACAGGGGGGGGGGGGCGGGACAAAAAAAGAAAAAAAACACAAAAACCCTCTGCAAAATGGACATAAGAGGGCATGGAGTGGGAGAAACCGGGTAGGATGGAGCACAAGTGGGCAGAGTTACTACTTAAACTATGCCCACCCGGTGATTCATACATTGCTCCCGAGACCCAGTTATTCACTTCAAAATCTGGAGTCTCCAGGGCAAAACCGAAGAGTTCCCAGGTATGCTTGTTATACTGGCTTGCTATTGAGGCTTGATGCACATGTGGAGCACAAACTGAAAAGGTTATGGTGGGGAAACAAACTGAAAAGGTTATGGTGGGGAAAAAAGTGACTGAAAACCCCTTGCACCTGAATTTGGTAGGTGGTAGATACAATGTTAAACAAAACTTTGACACACTAGTGAAGCTATAAGACTTGCTTTTCCAACAGAAATCTCACATTTGCAGTGTTGTTACTACTGCAAGTGATTCTGGGTAGGCATATGCAAATAAGTTTAACAAGCAATCACCTTTTTGCCTCAGAGTCCACTGCAAATGTGAGATTTCTGTGGGAAAAGCAAGTCTTATGGCTTGACTGGTGTGTCAAATTTTTGTTTAACATTGTATCTACCACCCACCAAATTCAGGTGGAAGAGGTTTTCATTCACTTTTTTCCCCACCATAACCTTTTCAGTTTGTGCTACACATGTGCACCAAGCCAGTGGTGTAACTATAGGGGTTGCATCAGCGCCTGTCACTTCAGGGGCCTGGCTGCCCCCTGCAACACTCTCCTCCTGGTGCCGTAAGCTCTCTCCCGCGCTCTAGTAATGCAGAGTGCTGGGAGATTACATCATCTCCCAGCGCTCTGCATTACAGAAGAGGACAACGCGGGAGCACGTCGCACCAGCCTGCCTCTCCTGCCACCCCACTGGGCCACCATGGATTGGGAGGTAGGAAATGGAGGCATTGTGGAGAGCCTGGGGGCCAATGTATTTGGGGGTTGGAGGGGACCCATGGTACTTCTTGCACCAGGGCCCGGACCGTTCTAGTTACGCCTCTGCACCAAGCCTCAATAGCAAGCCAGTAAAAACAATGTCATGCTGTATGAATGCACTCTGTATTGGAAAGAATTACTGTACAAAGAAATGTTGTATTGTATTTTTCATGTCAAATTAAAGATTATTAAAAAAATAAATAAATAAATGGCTGTCCATGAGTGGTTCACTGGATTTTTCATCTCTTCCTGTCTTAAAGCTGTTGCTCAGCATACACATACTCTAAAGAATCCATGTATAAAATGGAATCTGAAGCAAAAAGCTGATTCCTTTGTTAAACTTATTTGTATATGTCTACCCAGAATCCTTTGCAGTAGTAACATCACTGCAAATGTGAGATTTCTGTGGGAAAAACAAGTCTTATGGCTTGATTAGTGTGTCAAATTTTTGTTTAACATTGTATCTACCACACAATCTACTACATATTCTGGACATTGAACCACACTGTTTTGCAGAACACCCAGGGCTACCAACATTGCATGGTGCATTGCTCCCACTGATACTTTTCAAGGCATAACACTCAGAGTATAGCAATAACAATACAACAAAAGGCTAATATATTCATGTTTGTCCAAGTTCCCCACCACCATAAAAATAAACGGTACTTTCCTGTTAACCCGGAACCATTTTCAAAACTAATTCCTGTTGTTGTTATTTCCTGACAGAATCTGTCCTGTTTTATAATTTTATATTATATATATATATATATATATATATATATATAATAAAGATTTTGTTTGAAAATGTTTCAAAAATGTTTTGAAAATGGCTGTTTTGAATATGGTCCCGGATAACAGGAAAGTACCAAATAAACTGGCAGAAGATGGGGCACAGTTTGTTCCTACTTTATGTCCTGTTAACTGAAATGGTTAATAGAGGCGTTCAAGAGCTCTATATTGCATGAAAATAACCTTTCATGGTGTTCATCTTGAATTATATGTAATGCTGCTAGGCCAGACAGAAGATGGACCCATTGAGCAGAGGTGTAAGTATAGAAAGTGACCAACGTACCTGAGTTCTGAGTCCAGGGCCTGCAACTAGAAAAGTAGGATGTAAGAAATCTGATGGAGCACAGGATCTGTGGAGGAAAAACACATTTAGTGTACAACTACATACTACAGAAGATAGCAAGCCTGACACTTTAAAAGTGCACAGAGATGTGGCAACGGGGATCTTTAACAGGCTTTGGGGAAAGCTGCACAAAGCGGGTAAGTCCAGAATTAGGCTAAGTGTACTGGATTATCAATTTCCTGAGAAGTTTTTCTATACAATGTCAGATGTTATATATGTTGCTTTAAAATAATCAGTGTGGGAAGGTAGAGTTAAACATAAACTTTCAGTTCGACACTACGTCTGCTCAAAATGGAAACAGACTATTTTTGTAGGGGATAATGTGTGTGATGATACATACTCATGATGACACATGCTCAGATGAAGGTACATGTGAGATACCATGCTAAAATAGTGTCAGAAACCTGTGTGTGGTGCATCTGCCTAACATCTAGGTACTGAGTTATTTACACTGAAAATTGCCCTCTTTATTGTGTTTGAACCAAGGCACAGGCAGGGAGCGCTGGTGCAAGGCTTTTTGCCACCCTAGGCAAAACCTAATTTTACCGCCCCTTGGCTGCGCCTCTCTCCTCAGTTTCTAAACATAGCAGCAGCCTCTTTATTCACCATTGGCTCTGCACACCTTACACCCCTTGGCTCTGTGTTACTTGCATCCCTTGGATCTGTGCTCCTTGCATCCCTTGGATCTGTGCTCCTTCCATCCCTTGGCTCTGTGCTGCTTTCTCCCCTTGGCTCTGTTCTCCTTGCACCCCTTGGCTCTGTGCTCCTTGCACCTCTTGGCTCTGTGCTCCTTGCATCCCTTGGCTCTGTGTTCCTTTCACCTCTTGGCTCTGTGCTCCTTGCACCCCTTGGCTCTGTGCTCCTTGCATCCCTTGGCTCTGTGTTCCTTTCACCTCTTGGCTCTGTGCTCCTTGCATCCCTTGGCTCTGTACTCTTTGCACCCCTTGGCTCTGTGCTCCTTGCACCCCTTGGCTCTGTGTTACTTGCACCCCTTGGCTTTGTGCTCCTTGCACCCCTTGGCTCTGTGCTCTTTGCACCCCTTGGCTCTGTGTTACTTGCACCCCTTGGCTCTGTGTTACTTGCACCCCTTGGCTCTGTGCTCCTTGCACCCCTTGGCTCTGTGCTCTTTGCACCCCTTGGCTCTGTGTTACTTGCACCCCTTGGCTCTGTGCTCCTTGCACCCCTTGGCTCTGTGCTCCTTGCATCCCTTGGCTCTGTGCTCCTTGCATCCCTTGGCTCTGTGTTACTTGCACCCCTTGGCTCTGTGCTCCTTGCATCCCTTGGCTCTGTGTTACTTGCACCCCTTGGCTCTGTGCTCCTTGCACCCCTTGGCTCTGTGCTCCTTGCACCCCTTGGCTCTGTGCTCTTTGCACCCCTTGGCTCTGTGTTACTTGCACCCCTTGGCTCTCTGCTCCTTGCACCTCTTGGCTCTGTGCTCCTTGCACCTCTTGGCTCTGTGCTCCTTGCATCCCTTGGCTCTGTGTTACTTGCACCCCTTGGCTCTGTGCTCCTTGCACCCCTTGGCTCTGTGCTCCTTGCATCCCTTGGCTCTGTGCTCTTTGCACCCCTTGGCTCTGTGCTCCTTGCACCCCTTGGCTCTGTGCTTCTTGCACCCCTTGGCTCTGTGCTCCTTGCACCCCTTGGCTCTGTGCTCCTTGCACCCCTTGGCTCTGTGCTCCTTGCACCCCTCGGCTCGGTGCTCCTTGCATCTCTTGGCTCTGTGCTCCTTGCATCCCTTGGCTCTGTGCTCCTTGCATCCCTTGGCACTGTGCTCCTTGCACCCCTTGGCTCTGTGCTCCTTGCATCCCTTGGCTCTGTGCTCTTTGCACCCCTTGGCTCTGTGCTCCTTGCACCCCTTGGCTCTGTGCTTCTTGCACCCCTTGGCTCTGTGCTCCTTGCACCCCTTGGCTCTGTGCTCCTTGCATCTCTTAGCTCTGTGCTCCTTGCACCCCTTGGCTCTGTGCTCCTTGCACCCCTTGGCTCGGTGCTCCTTGCATCTCTTGGCTCTGTGCTCCTTGCATCCCTTGGCTCTGTGCTTCTTGCATCTCTTGGCTCTGTGCTCCTTGCACCCCTTGGCTCTGTGCTCCTTGCATCTCTTGGCTCTGTGCTCCTTGCACCCATTGGCTCGGTGCTCCTTGCATCTCTTGGCTCTGTGCTCCTTGCATCTCTTGGCTCTGTGCTTCTTGCATCTCTTGGCTCTGTGCTCCTTGCATCCCTTGGCTCTGTGCTCCTTGCATCTCTTGGCTCTGTGCTCCTTGCACCCCTTGGCTCTGTGCTCCTTGCATCTCTTGGCTCTGTGCTTCTTGCATCTCTTGGCACTGTGCTCCTTGCATCCCTTGGCTCTGTGCTCCTTGCATCTCTTGGCTCTGTGCTCCTTGCACCCCTTGGCTCTGTGCTCCTTGCATCTCTTGGCTCTGTGCTCCTTGCACCCCTTGGCTCGGTGCTCCTTGCACCCCTTGGCTCGGTGCTCCTTGCATCTCTTGGCTCTGTGCTTCTTGCGTCTCTTGGCTCTGTGCTCCTTGCATCCCTTGGCTCTGTGCTCCTTGCATCTCTTGGCTCTGTGCTCCTTGCACCCCTTGGCTCTGTGCTCCTTGCATCCCTTGGCTCTGTGCTCCTTGCACCCCTTGGCTCTGTGCTCCTTGCACCCCTTGGCTCTGTGCTCTTTGCACCCCTTGGCTCTGTGTTACTTGCACCCCTTGGCTCTCTGCTCCTTGCACCTCTTGGCTCTGTGCTTCTTGCATCTCTTGGCTCTGTGCTCCTTGCATCCCTTGGCTCTGTGTTACTTGCACCCCTTGGCTCTGTGCTCCTTGCACCCCTTGGCTCTGTGCTCCTTGCATCCCTTGGCTCTGTGCTCTTTGCACCCCTTGGCTCTGTGCTCCTTGCACCCCTTGGCTCTGTGCTTCTTGCACCCCTTGGCTCTGTGCTCCTTGCACCCCTCGGCTCGGTGCTCCTTGCATCTCTTGGCTCTGTGCTCCTTGCATCCCTTGGCTCTGTGCTTCTTGCATCTCTTGGCTCTGTGCTCCTTGCACCCCTTGGCTCTGTGCTCCTTGCATCTCTTGGCTCTGTGCTCCTTGCATCCCTTGGCTCTGTGCTTCTTGCATCTCTTGGCTCTGTGCTCCTTGCATCCCTTGGCTCTGTGCTCCTTGCATCTCTTGGCTCTGTGCTCCTTGCACCCCTTGGCTCTGTGCTCCTTGCATCTCTTGGCTCTGTGCTCCTTGCACCCCTTGGCTCTGTGCTCCTTGCACCCCTTGGCTCGGTGCTCCTTGCATCTCTTGGCTCTGTGCTCCTTGCATCTCTTGGCTCTGTGCTTCTTGCATCTCTTGGCTCTGTGCTCCTTGCATCTCTTGGCTCTGTGCTCCTTGCACCCCTTGGCTCTGTGCTCTTTGCACCCCTTGGCTCGGTGCTCCTTGCATCTCTTGGCTCTGTGCTCCTTGCATCCCTTGGCTCTGTGCTTCTTGCATCTCTTGGCTCTGTGCTCCTTGCACCTCTTGGCTCTGTGCTACTTGCATCTCTTGGCTCTGTGCTCCTTGCACCCCTTGGCTCTGTGCTCCTTGCATCCCTTGGCTCTGTGTTACTTGCATCCCTTGGCTCTGTGCTTCTTGCATCCCTTGGCTCTGTGTTACTTGCACCCCTTGGCTCGGTGCTCCTTGCATCTCTTGGCTCTGTGCTCCTTGCACCCCTTGGCTCTGTGCTCCTTGCATCTCTTGGCTCTGTGCTCCTTGCACCCCTTGGCTCTGTGCTCTTTGCACCCCTTGGCTCTGTGTTACTTGCACCCCTTGGCTCTGTGCTCCTTGCACCTCTTGGCTCTGTGCTCCTTGCACCTCTTGGCTCTGTGCTCCTTGCATCTCTTGGCTCTGTGTTACTTGCATCCCTTGGCTCTGTGCTCCTTGCACCCCTTGGCTCTGTGCTCCTTGCATCCCTTGGCTCTGTGTTACTTGCATCCCTTGGCTCTGTGCTTGTTGCATCTCTTGGCTCTGTGCTCCTTGCACCCCTTGGCTCTGTGCTCCTTGCATCTCTTGGCTCTGTGCTCCTTGCACCCCTTGGCTCTGTGCTCTTTGCACCCCTTGGCTCTGTGTTACTTGCACCCCTTGGCTCTCTGCTCCTTGCACCTCTTGTCTCTGTGCTCCTCGCACCTCTTGGCTCTGTGCTCCTTGCATCCCTTGGCTCTGTGCTCCTTGCACCCCTTGGCTCTGTGCTCCTTGCATCTCTTGGCTCTGTGCTCCTTGCACCCCTTGGCTCGGTGCTCCTTGCATCTCTTGGCTCTGTGCTTCTTGCATCTCTTGGCTCTGTGCTCCTTGCACCCCTTGGCTCTGTGCTCCTTGCATCTCTTGGCTCTGTGCTCCTTGCATCCCTTGGCTCTGTGCTTCTTGCATCTCTTGGCTCTGTGCTCCTTGCATCCCTTGGCTCTGTGCTTCTTGCATCTCTTGGCTCTGTGCTCCTTGCATCCCTTGGCTCTGTGCTCCTTGCACCTCTTGGCTCTGTGCTCCTTGCACCCCTTGGCTCTGTGCTCCTTGCACCCCTTGGCTCGGTGCTCCTTGCATCTCTTGGCTCTGTGCTCCTTGCATCCCTTGGCTCTGTGCTTCTTGCATCTCTTGGCTCTGTGCTCCTTGCACCCCTTGGCTCTGTGCTTCTTGCACCCCTTGGCTCTGTGCTTCTTGCATCTCTTGGCTCTGTGCTCCTTGCACCCCTTGGCTCTGTGCTCCTTGCACCCCTTGGCTCTGTGCTCCTTGCATCTCTTGGCTCTGTGCTCCTTGCACCCCTTGGCTCTGTGCTCCTTGCATCTCTTGGCTCTGTGCTCCTTGCATCTCTTGGCTCTGTGCTCCTTGCATCTCTTGGCTCTGTGCTTCTTGCATCTCTTGGCTCTGTGCTCCTTGCATCCCTTGGCTCTGTGCTCCTTGCATCTCTTGGCTCTGTGCTCCTTGCACCCCTTGGCTCTGTGCTCCTTGCATCTCTTGGCTCTGTGCTCCTTGCACCCATTGGCTCGGTGCTCCTTGCATCTCTTGGCTCTGTGCTCCTTGCATCCCTTGGCTCTGTGCTTCTTGCATCTCTTGGCTCTGTGCTCCTTGCATCCCTTGGCTCTGTGCTCCTTGCACCTCTTGGCTCTGTGCTTCTTGCACCCCTTGGCTCTGTGCTCCTTGCACCCCTTGGCTCTGTGCTCCTTGCACCCCTTGGCTCTGTTCTCCTTGCACCCCTTGGCTCTGTGTTACTTGCATCTCTTGGCTCTGTGCTCCTTGCATCCCTTGGCTCTGTGCTCCTTGCATCTCTTGGCTCTGTGCTCCTTGCGCCCCTTGGCTCTGTGCTCCTTGCATCTCTTGGCTCTGTGCTCCTTGCATCCCTTGGCTCTGTGCTTCTTGCATCTCTTGGCTCTGTGCTCCTTGCATCCCTTGGCTCTGTGCTCCTTGCACCTCTTGGCTCTGTGCTTCTTGCACCCCTTGGCTCTGTGCTCCTTGCACCCCTTGGCTCTGTGCTCCTTGCACCCCTTGGCTCTGTTCTCCTTGCACCCCTTGGCTCTGTGTTACTTGCATCCCTTGGCTCTGTGCTCCTTGCACCCCTTTGATCCGCTTGACTTTTACTACATTTTTCTCTCTCCTTGCCTTCTATAGTTTTCCTTTCGCACATTTCTCTTCCGGGTCCCTCATTTCATTCCTCTCTCCCCTCCTGTTTACACACCCACTCTCTCCATCATTTCTTGTCAGCAGAGCACACCCACCCTTCTGACGCCCAAAGGGTTAAACTATTTTTCCTCTCCATTCTCTTTCTTACTGCCTTCTCTTTCTTTAAAAGAAACTTTCTTTTATATTTTCACCCTATATCAGTGACTCACAACCCTATCTCTTTCTGCATAGATCCTTTAGATATCACTGTATCCTTCCTCCGTTGCTGCTGCTTCTTTTTTCTTTTACCTCATTTTGGCGGTGCTTCTCTCAGGTGCACATCTACTGGGGGAGCAGAGCCGCTCACTGCTCACCTTGTTGGCTGCTGTGTGGTGAAGAAACTCTCTTCAGTCTCTTCACCACACAGCAGACTCCAAGGTGGGTGCGGCTGTGCCCTGCACCCCAGTAGATGTGTGCTCTAGGCAGGCGCCTACCTCGCCTATAATTGGCGCCGGACCTGCAGGCAGGGATGTGTGTATTACATTTCAGGGTGTTCCATTCCTTTACTCCTCGTTTTCAAGATTTAAAGGACATTGGAGTAAATTTGGAGTAAAATTCATCCATTTTCCTGTGTATTCTAAAGAGTGGTGTTCTGGATTTGCCTACATTAATGTCTTAATGATGGTGGACTTATGTGCCCCAGTTATTACTATAGTGTTTGTACATAAGTGTTTTTTTCAGGTGTATGATTTGTAAGCTTACAAATAAGAGCAGAAAATTAACTACATTAGCAAATTCTTTCATACCCCCCCCCCACACACACACACACACATTATATCCTATGATAACACAATTTGCAGAAAACTTTATTAAGCCATATTGGGTGACTTAAGCATGACTCAGACATTTTCCAATGTCATCACCCAGACAATCTTCACATCTGACTGATAATCACCACCCCAGTCTCAGAGCCTGGAATCAATGGTCAAATCCTAAATCTCTAAAATCTTAGCTCTGTTTCTAGGGTTTGAAGAATCTGTATGAGGTAACAACTACACCATAAGTGTTCCTACATTGACGTTGTACCATGGCAACAATGTCCAAAGGGGAAGTCCGGGTATTCAGTTACTGTTTCTGAAGACATAAAAGTTGGATAGTATATTTCAGCAAGCTAAAAATGTTTCTAACTGCCAATTATAGAGGTATGATATACTTGAATGAATCATTGAAGTGTGTTAGTATATCCAATCCTTTTATGCAGAATGTTGAGTATTCTATTACATTACCCTTTCTTGACTGAGGAACCTCCAGAGATCTGGTTCTAAATATACTCAACAACTTTACTGGACTAATGTCCCTATTACTAATATCATGTAGATGTATTTGAACAGAGTTTCTAATTATATAACATTAAAACAATCAAATAAAAGGACATAAAATCAAACTGTGCCAACTTAGAGGAGGAAAATCATGAAATAGCAAATTAAATAAACTCCAAGGTGATACGTGAAGGAAATGATATCCTTTACCCCTTGAGAATCACAGGAACATAGATTTTTGCAGCAGAAGCAAACCATCTATTCCATCCAGTCTGCCCATTCCCCATTCCCCATACTTCTCAGATGTCTAGCACCCTTATTTTTGAATTCCCAGTTACCACCGGTGCTGGGAAGCTGTTCCATGAGTTCATCACCCTTTCCCTAAAGCGGTGCTTATGCTCATTAATTCTGAATTTTCCACCCACCAACTTTAGATCATGACTTCTTGTTATAGTATTCCTCTTTTTTGAAGGAAATGCTTCCTTCGTTCTTTGAGTCTACTCTTATACCCTATGACATGATGACCCTGCACCATTTTGTTGCCTCTTCTTTGGACTGCCTAAAGTTTATTAATGTTGTTCTGGAGATGTGGTCTCCAGAAATGTACACAAGATTCCAGGTGAGGTGTTACCAGTGATCTAAGAGTAGCATTAGTACCTCTTGCTTCTGCTGCTTATTTCTATTCTTCTACAACCAAGAACCTGGTTTGCTTTTCCCACTGCTTTTTACTGTATTGTTGCCCACATGCATGTCATCTCAAATAATAACTCCTAAGTTAATTGCCTTTGATGTTTTTGCCAGCTCAGTAAAATTAAGCTTGTATTCCACCTCTAAGTTTCTGTGTCCTAAATGAATCATCTTGCATTTCCCAGCATTAACCTTTAAATCCCATACACTTGTCCATTCCTAAATCCTCATGTATTTGGTTTACTCCTCCTAGAGAGTTAACCTCTGAGTGTACCAGAGGGTTACACGGTGCATTGCAGAGCAATACATTGTATGCCCTTCTGGTATTCAAAGGGTTAAGTATGGGCTGCCAAGAAATGTGTACACATGCCACTCTCAAATTTAAGACAAAACGTTAAGGAAAAATCAGTTCAGAACCCTCTAGCTATAAACTGTGTTATGTAGAAGAATGCCAAAAAGCATTTAATAAAAAAAATCAAACATATCAAATAAGCATGATAATGTCAGATGGCATCCTATTAATATATATGGCGCACACATTGCAATAATTAAAGATTGTATTTATAAAAAGCTGCTTGACTGGGCCCATTACAGCTCTGTACCCCTCACTAACCTAATATATGCTAAAACTAATTGTACAAATTTAGTACAAAAAATGAATACATCATATAGATAAATGCAACTTCTATTAAACGTCATAGACAAGACCTTGAAATTTGTGCTACTGATTTAATTGGAAAAGCTCTGTATAATAGAGAAAATCCTGGGGGAAGGTGCAAAAGTTAAGATAAACATGATATAAATTTACCAGAGGGCAAATATAGTAAAGTTGATACCTTTACTGGCTAACTAAGCAGATTTAGGATGAAAGCTTTCAAGACTTCTTAGGTCTGGCCTGAGCTTTCTTATCCGATTTCCATTCTAAACAATGCAATGTGTAATTGTATATAAGAGAGATGTTATCATATGTATCTGTATAACATGCCTGTGGAAGAGACCTAAGAGGTTTTAAAAGCTTGCATCCTAAATCTGCTTAGTTAGTCAATAAAGGTATGAACATGACTATATTTGCCTCCTGTATTTCTACAGCTAACATGGTACCAACTGTCATCTGCTATAAATTTACCAGAAAGAGAAACTCTCCAGTATCAATGTACACAACGATCTCTCTTACTTGAAAAAGAGACCCCAAAGAATAACATACGAATTGGAGAGTTTCTCTCACTGGGGAAGTTTATCTTCATTTTAAATGTGTGTATATATATATATATATATATATATATTTTTTTTTTTTTTTTTTTTTTTTTTTGATTTTCAAAGAAGCAATATGTGTCAAATAACAAGAAGCATTACAAATATCAATGCAGAGTGATATAAAGATGTGGAAATACAAGAAAACACATGCCATGCAATAAGACCTAACACCTAGAACACAGACAGTTACATATTATTAAATTAAATAATAAATCAGAGATCTCAGTCATGTAGTTACATATATAGTTAAAATGAGCTGAAACAGTTGTGGGACTAGGATATGTAACTGAAAAGCAGTAAGTTCATGGCAGCTGCAAGAAGTAGGGGAAACAACAAAAAGGAAACCAGAAAGAGAAAAAAAATGTATATATTTTATAAATGATAACAGGTTCACTTTAAACAGAGAAAGTGACTGGCTTCCCAACACAACAAAAAAACGTATCTTGGCCTCTGCATACAATGTATCATGCTTCTATTCATACGTTGCCAGTGCTATTGTATAATGACTGTGATCTTAAAGCTACACATGACAATTATTTCATAGCACAAACTACAGTAGTTCTACTGTTACTCATACAGTACTGTTTCTTTAATCAGATAAATAATTATAATAATAAGAATTTCTTACTCACATCTTACTGTCATTGCACACTACAGGAAATATATTTAATTACTAAGATAGCAAACTTGGCTAAGAGCAATACATATGATGCACTTATTAATCACCTCTAAAGATCATAATTAGCTTCTTCCGTAGCTCTTGCCAGAGAGAAGAGAGAGCCATGCATACTGAAATGAGATCAAAATAAAATATTGCAACAGACCAATTAAAATAATTGCATTTTATACATAGTACTTGCTGATGCTGCTGAATCTTTAGCTACATTAAAGAGCGCACATAAATTGTGTTATGGCTGTAAGATATTCAGCACATTAATCTGGTCTGGACATTCTATTTTCACATTCTCCTTTAGTAGCAGGACCTGTAAAAACATTCATACTTCCATGGTGAATTTTACTTTAAAGGGACACTAATGTCCCATAAAATATAATTTTTAAAATTGTTTTTCTAGTTGAACAGCCCGTGTACACGGGCCACAGTGCCAGGAAGCAACGGCCGTAGTGCAGACATGCGCAGTACAGACTGGCCGTGCCGTGGCTGATAACGGAGCGGGGTGCTCTGAATTCAGACCATAATCCTCTCTGCGCAGGACTATGGTCTGAATTCGGAGCACCCCGCTCCGTTATCAGCCATGGCGCGAGCAGTCTGTACTGCACATGACTGCAGTGCGCCCAGCTGTCTGTACTGCGCATGACAGCTTCTGACAAACATATGTTAGTGAAATATTATATAGGATAGAGGTTAAAAAATAAATTATGTTGCACAAATCCTATCTCTCAAACCTTTACAGTTTGAGAGATATTCGCCCGTAAAATTCCTCCCTCCCTCCCCTTCTCCTGACATCAGCGCTGTGCTGACAGCAGGAGATTCCGGCCCAGGGGCCAGCCGGTGGCTCTGCAGCAGAGCCAAAATGTGTTATAGGAAAATAATGACTTCACTGGAAAGGTCTACAAAGTGTGCCTAGTTTGCATGCACACATCAACAGTTCCAATTAAGTCGTTCTTTTTAAATAACGCAATTTCGGCTCTGCTGAAGAGCCTTCTCGAGTCGGCCAACTCAAATCTGTAAAGCTCATGCGGCACGCGGCCGGCACTTAACGACCAGGTTTTTTTTTTTTTTTTTACTATTCTAGCGAATGACTTCCTGGAGGTACGTCATCTGTCACTAAGTCCATGACGTACCTGGCGGTAAGTCCATTGTGCCTTTAATACAAGAGTGGGAAACCTGTGGCCAGTGGTGTAACTAGTGGTTAGAGGGTCCTGGTGCACACATTTTTTTGGGCCCCTCTAACACAAAAATATTTTTAGAGGCAAAAGTACAACCTAGTGGGCTCAGAGGCTGATGAACCACCCTTGAATTTTGGGACTCAGCACAACTGCACCCTCTATACCCCTGTAGTTATGTCCCTGCTTGTGGTGCTGCAGCTGTGGTTAGACTACAACACCTATCAACCCCAGTCAGACAGTGCATTATAGGATAGCTGCAGAGCCACATGTTGCCCACATTTGCCATATGATACGCATAGAAAACCTGCAGCTCTTCGGATGTTGTTGGGCTACAATTCTCATGATCCAGCTAGGGATGAATGAAATTGTAGTTCAACAAAATCTGAAGGACTGCAGATTTCCGATCTCAGATATAATGTTAAGTCTCTGATATCTGCATTATTTTAAGATACATACACTTTCTTAATAGCTTGAGGAACAGAGGGATGTATAATGCATTGATTTGAAATGTGTTGTGCTCACCTCTGCGCCTCAAGAGATTAAAGGGTAACTGAACCTATATAGCCAGAGTGGTTTTAAATTTGTTTAAAGGGATAGTAATGTTTCATAATAAAAGCAACTCTAATTAATCATTATAGTATTTGGACTTTGGAGAGTGTTATTTCAATTCTGTCAGAGTTGTAGTTCAAGAGTAATTCAATGACAAAGTGTCCCCCTCCCGCCCCTTTTACTGATGTAACACTGTTCAGCCAGAGCAGAAGGGAGGTGCCCAGGTAGACTGCAGAGAGGGACAATCTTCAATTAACATAAGGAAAAAACCTGAAAAACTTGTCAAGGGGGGCAGGGCCTTCATTGTTCTCATAGGAAGAAGATTGTCCCCTGCTGTTATCTGTCTGGTCTATGGACTGCATTCCACATCTGAGAAGAGATGGCTTACACTAGGTAAAAGGGGCAGGAGGGGAAACTTTGCTTGTGAATATCTCTTAAACCATAAAGGTTTGAGAGATAAGACTTATATCGTTCTTCATGTTTTTTTAATGCCTACAACATAAACTAAAGATAAAACGAAGTACTACTATCCCTTTAAAGCGGAACTACCAGCCTATATAATAATTAGGCATATGGCAACTAGCTTGTTAATACTGCTATTAGTACTGCGTTCTGAAGTAATCCTGTTTCTTCAGAGACCGGCAGCCAGGCTTGGACGCAGACATCTTGCACAGAGACATCTGCGCACCTGCGCTGTCTGTCCTGGGCTCCTCTAGGAGGCATTGCATGGAGCAGAAAGGCACAGGAAGGGACAGATGGCACAGGTGCGCAGACAGCTCTACAGCAAGAAGCCTGGCCATCAGTCTCTCAAGAAACAAGATTACTTCAAAAAGCGGTACTTGTGGAAGATCATAGCAGTATTAAGAAGCTAGTCGCCATATGGCTAATTATTGGGTGGTGACTTTCTATAGGGCAGTAGTTCCGCTTTAACAAAAGGAATTAGACTACATACAGCATTATGGTATATCACTATATCTTTTTTTGTATTGGAAGACTGCAGCATTGTATATGTGGAGACCTCTATTTCAGTGTCTGATACCCTTTGTACATGGCTTTGTACAACAGATAGGGCTGACCTTGGATGTAACTTTTACTATGGATTTTCCTTTAGGTTCCAGTGTACATTGGTATTAGACCTGCCTGTGCTACAAGTGCCATTTTCTATCTTTTTGCCAGTAGAGCAGCATTAATACAGTTATCTGTATATATCTAATTATTAATCACAGAAACAAAGTAGTACTGGTAATTTATTTTTATTTGTCCTTCTGTATTTAGACACAAAAGCTTATTCAGAATATTTCTTCTACGAGAAAGTGTTTAACCCCTTAACAACCGGTGACATGGTAGGACCTTCACCGTTAAACATTCCTAAAGGACCGGTGATGGTCCTAGCACGTCATGTATTTTTTTTGCTCTCATCACTCCTGCGTGAGCGCAGTGAGCACTAGCGGGGTCTGAAACTGACCGCTCCAAGACTGGATAGGTCACTATCAGACCCTCATTCTGCGAGCCAACACATTTGATCAGTCACATGTGCCAGTTCACTGACTGAGATCAAAGAGGTCCTTAACCGCTTAACAACAGCCCGAACACAGAGTTTTTTTTTTTTATTCGCTGCACTGCCATCCCAGAATTCCATGACGGACCAGGACTGTCACAGTCCTAAGGCCGAGACAGGCATGGTCCCCGGACCACTGGTCATTACGGGGTTAACAAATACACATTGTTTATTGTTTGAACTGAATAAACATTTAGGGCTATGTGTACAAAGAAAGTGGATCAGTTCTGGGGCAATCAAACTAACTGAAAGGCAAAAATGTGAGAGACTCACTAGTAATGAAAAAAGCATAATTTCCTAGTTCTTTGGCTAGTTACTGCTAAGGAGCATCATTTTTAGCTCCCTTGTTCCACTACAGAGGAGAAATTACCCTGTACATATTACACTAATTATACACAAAAGGGTGGTGCAGTTCCAAAATGACAAGTATGTCTCCTCTGCATGAGAATGCCAACTAACCCCAGGCATAAAGTATGGCCTTTTTCAAGCCTCGCCAGTGAGGTTTTCCTAGGTACTGAGTGCAAGATGTCCACAACTGGATTATCCTTAACACTTAGGGAGATACCCTAAAGGTTTTCAATTAATCCAAAATTGTGTGAGGCTCACTGAATGCAAACAAAAGCATAATCTGTCTGTTCTTCAGCTAGTCACCACCAGAGAGCATTATGTGTTAGCTGTCTAGTGCCGTTACAGAGAAATTCCTGCTGAGTAAAACAAGTTGAAGCCAAGAATGTGAGAAGTTCATTGGGAATGAAAAAAACATAATTTATGTTCTTTGGCTAGTCACCGCTCAGGAACACCACATTTCATCTATGTAGTATCATTAAAGAGGTGAAATGGGCAGTCCAGTGACAGAAAATGACAGGCAAGTCTCCTCTACACAAGAATACAGCTAACCCCAGATACATAGTTCTTCCTTTTGTGAACCTCATCAGCGAGGTGCAGCTGGCTTTCCTAGGCACTGGGAGCAATGTGTCCATGTCTGGATTATCTTTCATACTTAGGGATACACCTTTAAGGGTTTCAAAGCCGAGCCAAAAAGGTAAGAAGCTCACTTTCAATGAATAAAAGTATTATTTGGTTTTTCTTTAGCTAGTTACTACTCTAGTGCCATTACAGAAGAGAAATGTTCCTATACATATGCAACTAATTCAACCCAAAATAATGGTGCAGTTCCAAAATGACAGGTAACCCTTCTCTGCAGCAGAATACCAGTTAAAGGGATAGTAACACTTCGTTTTAACTTTATTTTATTTTGTAGGCATTAAAAAAACATGAAGAACGATATAAGTCTTATCGCTCAAACCTTTATGGTTTATGAGATATTCACAAGCAAAGTTCCCCTCCCCGCCCCTTTTACCTAGTGTAAGCAATCTCTTCTCAGATGTGAGTCTGGTTGTATGACAGTACAGATAACAGAAGGGGACAATTTTCTTTGTATGAAAACAATGAAAGCCCTTCCCCCCTTGATAAGTTTTTCAGCTTTTTCCATTATCTTAATTGAAGATTGTCCCTCTCTGCAGTCTACCTGGGCATCTCCCTTCTGATTTGGTTGAACAGGGGGCGGGGATACTTTGTTTGTGAATATCTCTTAAACCATAAAGGTTTCAGAGATAAGACATATCATTCTTCATGTTTTTTTAATGCCTACAAAATAAAATAAAGTTAAAATGAAGTATTACTATCCCTTTAAATCAAATTGTAAATTTTGGACCTTTTTTACATCTCATCAGTGAGGTGATTTTCCAATAAGAACAAGAGTTTCATGTCTGAATTACCCTTTACCCTTATGGAGACACCAATCAAATCAAAAATATGAGAGACTCACTGGGAAAAAATAAAAACATACAGAAGTGTGTGTGTATTGCAAAAAGTAATGTTAATTTTGACATTATAATTCTCATTCAAACATAAATTTGGAAATGCTGGTTATAATTTGGAGACATCCATCTCTAGAACTCCCAGTGCATGGCTGGTTGTATAAAAATGAGTTGATGAGAGCAAATCCCAGAGAGGTTATAGGAAATTAACTATGATCTTCGAGTTTACTTTTTGGACTTATAATTTCTACCATTTTTTTTTACTGTTTTTCAAAGAGTGCTTTGTTCACATGATCATCCACTTTTTTATCCCCTGTTAGGCAGCATTATATACCTATCTTAGAGCCCGATTTCTCAGTAGGCAGAACAGGCAGCTACCTAGAATGCCAAGTTCCGAGGGGAGCCACAGATGTGCTTCCTCCATCTACATTCTGAGTTGTGGATGTGGCCACAGCAATTCCAGTGCCCCTGGACCAGACATCTGCGTATCGTACCAAGTTTTATTAGCACTTTACTTATCTTTTTATTGGCTACATTTTAACCCCTTGGATGCTAGAGAAGAATCCAATGCACTGAAATTAAAGGGAGTTGAATGCATAAACCCATGGATACTAGAGACTCCAAAGCATTAGATTCAAAAGAAGTCCAATGCATTGGAGCCAATGGGGCTAAAAGCCTTTCTGCACTTTTTTTTTGCAGGCTTAAAGGCGATGTATCACCTTATATATTTTTTACCATATGTTTTGTTAATAAAATAGTATTAGGAAAACTGTTTTTTTTTCTAAATCTAAGTATTTTTAAAGATATTCTATCTTCTGTGCTGTGTACTTCCGCATAAGGTGCACATCACAGCTCTTCTTCTCCTCCCACCTCCCTCCCAGCTGCCCCAGGGAGCGTGTTTACGCTTCCCTTCAGTGTGGTGTGAATGGCTTCTATTGTTACAGCAAGCTCCAATTAGCATTATACTGAGGTTGCACCAATAGAAGCCATTCACACAACACCGATGGGAAGTGTGAATGCACTCCCTGGGGCAGCTGGGAGGAAGGTAGGAGGAGAATTAGGCAATGAAAAAGAGCTTTACTGGTGATTCAGCGTGTTACATTATGCTGACCGGCAAAGCTTGAAGATAGAATACCTTTTAAAGTACTTACATTAAAAAAACAGCTTTCCTATTACTACTTTATTAACAAATCCTATGGTAAAAAATGTTTATAAGGTGATACATCCTCTTTAATGTATTTTAAGTTAGGCATCAGTGGAAGGGACTGGGGTAGAGTCTAGTGACTAGTGGGGCTATATCCAAGGGCTTGGCTAAGGGTTCTGTGCCTACATGTAGAAGCTGTAAATCTAGCCCTTGTGTTTTTTTTAGCTGTAAACCAATTGGCAAGATTATTTTGATCAGTTATTGGCTCTGTGCATCCCTCAGTTAAGCTCCAACTGTATTAGGAGTGATAGGAGAGAAGTAGTCCGTGTATTACTCCATATATTAAAGAAATAATTTCACCAAATGTATTTAACAGCAGGAATCAAAATATATTTATTATTTATAAGTTGAGTGCCTGCAGGAATATTTAGTATCTCACAGAAAACACAAAATTCATAAAAATAAACCTATATTTAGGCACCTCTGATGATATATTGGGCTAATATAAGATAACTTTGAATAAACACCTCTCTTTTTTACCCTTGGAAAAGAAAACAGGTGAGACCGGTTGGGATAATTGGGGGCCCCAGATCTGTTCCTTGTGTTCAAATACATCATTGGGAGTTAAGTGGGAATTGGCGGTAATGCCCTGTTGTATAGGAAAATCATTTGAGTTGTCAGTTGGTGCTCTGAGTTTATTTTACACGCTAGCAGTTATAAACACTTTCTTGATCAGCTGAGAGACAGATATATTAAAGGGATAGTAATGTTTCATAATAAAAGCAGCTCTAATCAATCATCATAGTATTTGGACTTTGGAAAGTGTTATTTCAATTCTGTCAGAGTTGTAGTTCAAGAGTAATTCAATGATAAAGTTTCCCCCTCCCACCCCTTTTACTGATGTAACACTGTTCAGCCAGATCAGAAGGGAGGTGCCCAGGTAGACTGCAGAAAGGGACAATCTTCAATTAAGATAAGGGGAAAACCTGAAAAGCTTGTCAAGAGTGACAGGGCTTTCATTGTTCTCATAGGAAGAAGGTTGTCCCCTTCTGTTATCTGTCTGGTCTATGGACTGCATTCCACATCTGAGAAGAGATGGCTTACACTAGGTAAAAGGGGGGGAGGGGAAACTTTGCTTGTGAATATCTCTCAAACCATAAAGGTTTGAGAGATAAGACTTATATTGTTCCTCATGTGTTTTTAATGCCTACAAAATAAAATAAAGATAAAATGAAGTATTACTATCCCTTTAAGCTGAGATTGGACTACGCCAATTCTGCTTTGCACTGCTCTACAAAGCTAGAGACTAAACAAATGTAAAGCTTAAAGACTGGGCACAATGATATGATTGCCTGTACTTTCTTTTATTATTGCATGGACTGATAGTCTGATAATCACAAAAAACTATTATTGCCATACTTCGTTACTTATCATATCATAATGGCATACCTTACCAATACTATGTAATAAATTGATAATTCAATTAGCATTCAAACCAATAATAATTGTGTGGTTTGCCCAATTTTTATGTGCTCATCACTATTTTTATGTTGTACTGTTGTACAATATTTGCAGCAAACTAAATGTCAATCTGATTATATACTGATATTGCTGTTGATGCTCTGTAAGGGATTATTGTAGCTAAACGCTGCTAGCAAATCTATGTTCATGAGACAAATTTAATAAAGGTGTGAGGGTATACTTTAGCTGTAGTTATGGTGCCGTAATGATATAAAGTGGGGAACATGGATAAACTCTTTTCCATGTAAATAACTGTTATAATTTAGTCAGAGCTATTATTTGATGCACCATTAACTGCTAATAATCTGAATATTCTATGTCTCAGAACCAGAGAGAGTTGTTTTATGGCTTTCATTAATTTCGTGTAAATAAAAGAAAATAGGGGTGGACAAGGGGTGTCAGTAAATTTAGCCAATAGGGAAGAACTCCTATTCAAGTAGTGGAGTAAAATATGTAAAGACATCAAAATTAATTGTATGTTTGTAAATACAAGAAGTATAGTAGGTAAAATGGGAGAACTAGAATTGCTGACAGTTAATGAGCATTTGAACATAACTGGTATAACTGAAACATGGTGGGATGATACACATGATTGCACTATAAATATAGATGGCTATATCCTGTATAGGAGGGACAGGATTAATAGAAAAGGTGGAGGTCTGTGCTTATATTTGAAACCAGATCTAAACCCAATTTTAAGGGGTGATATTTGTGTGGAAACTGGTCATAATGTGGAGTCCTTGTGGGTAGAAATTTAGGATAACTGTGGCATACAAGGTAAAAAAGGTGTTAGTGGGTATATGCTTCAAACCACCAAATATTGATAAGAATGTTGAGCACCAGCTGTTATTGCAAATAAGGAAAGCTGCGCATCTTAGGCATACTATAATTATGGATGATTTTAACTATCCTGATATCAAGTGGAAACATGCTAAGGGAAACAGGTTTGTGAGTATGCTTAGGGATAGATACATGTCACAAATAGTGGAAGCAACGACAATAAATAACAATGTATTGGACTTAGTGATAACAAATAACATAGACATGGTGTCCAGTATTAAGGTAGGTGAACATTTGGGAAACAGTGATCACAACATGGTGGTTACATCTCGCAAAGCAAAATTATATAATTCAATCAAAACTGTTAATTTTAAAAAAGCTAACTTCAAAATGTTAAGCGGCAAGCGCATCAGTTCAACAGACAGACTGTGATATATTATTTAAAGGCAAAATACTGGGGAAAGTGGTTTAAATTTGGGTTACAGAAATGTATTCAAAACTATATGCAAGTGGGGAACAAATGCAAAAGAAGTAAATCATAGCCAATGTGGTTAAATGCAAATGTAAAGGAAGAAAGGGCATTTCAACTATTTAAGTAAGAAGAAACAGAAAGTTATTTATTGAAATACAGGGAGTGCAACAAAGATTGCATAAAGGCAATTAGGTTAGCAAAAATAGATAATGAAACTCAAAATGCAAGGAAGAGCAAGACTAATCCCAAAACATTTTTAAAATACATAAATAGCTAATAACTTAAGAGAGAGTGCATTGGACATTTCAAAAATAAGATGTTGATTAGAGAGGATAAGGAAAAGGCTGATGTTCTAAATGCTTTCTTTGCAGAGGTATATACCAGGGAACAAGAAATGGTAGAAGAGCCTCAAAAAGTAACAAATAAAACCATACCATTATCAGATATTGGGTTAACACAAGAAGAGGTCATGGGGTGATTGACCTAAATTAAGACTGACAAGTACCGGGACCTGATGGCATACATCCAAAGGTTCTTCAGAAACACAGTGCATAGTTAGAAAGACCCCTCTTTTTACTCTTTAAAGATTCTCTCGCCTCAGGCTCAGTGCCAATCTATTGCCTGTATTTAAGAAGGGAACAAAGACCAATCCTGGGAATTTTAGACCTGTGAGTTTGATCTTGGTAGTGGGAAAAACGTTAGAAGGGATAATAAGGGATTATGTTCAGGTTTACACAGCAAAAAATAATATTATTAACAGGAATCAACATGGTTTTATACATAATTGATTGTGCCAAACTAATCTTTTGAGCTTCTATGAAGAAGTTAGTAGAAACCTAGATTATGGTAAAGCAGTAGATGTAGTATATTTAGATTTTGCAAAGGTATTTGAAACAGTGCCACGCAGGAGGCTGGGGGTATAAAATAAGGAAATTAGGGCTAGGAGATAACCTTTGCAATTGGATAGAAAACTGGTTGAAGGATAGGGAACAGTGTATTGTTGTAAATGGAAAATCCTCCAATACAGGCAAAGTTGAGAGTGGAGTACCTCAGGGTTCAGTACTTAGGCCTCTGTTTTAACATGTTTATAAATGACCTGGAAATAGATATAGAAAGCAAAATATCAATATTTTCAGATAACACTAAATTATGCAGGGTCATAAATTCAGCGGAGGAAATGTGTTCTGTACAGAGTGATTTACATACAATGGCAGACTGGGCAAACAAATGGGATATGAAGTTTAATGTAGAAAAGTGTAAAGTCATTAATTTGGAAAGAAATAATCCCAATGTTACTTATGAATTTAGTAGAATAATTTTAGGGGACTCGTTGCTAGAGAAAGATCTGGGAATCCTTGCAAACTACAAAGTTGGAAGCAGTGATCAGTGTCAAATAGCAGTAGCAAAATCAAGCAAAGTCCTGTCTTGCATAAAAAGGGGGGTATGGAAGCAAGACAGAATAACATAATTTTGTCACTGCACAAATCATTGGAAGACCTCACCTCGAAGATGCAGTGCAGTTGTGGGCACACTTCTAAAAAAGGATATTCCAGAACTGGAGAGAATACAGCGAAAAGCAACAAAATTGATTAAGAGAATGGAAGACTTGATGTATGAGGAATGTCTAGAAAAACTTGGTTTCTTTACTCTAGAGAAAAGACGTCTAAGAGATCTTAACACGATATAGTGATATATTCATTCCAAGGCCTGATCAAATAACCAGGGGGCACCCCTTTAGATTAAAGGATAGGAGACTTCAGCTTCAGCAGAGGAAGGGTTTTTTACAGTAAGGTCTTTTAAATTGTGGAATTCCTTGCCCAAGGATGTGGTAATGGCAGATAAAATGGATGCATTTAAGATACATTTGTTTTAAGAGGGAATATACAAGGTTATACTGCGTAACAGTAGGCAAACCAGGAAGTTCAGATAAAGACTAACTTACTTGGCAGCAGGAAAGCTCATGTCTCTGGGTTATGAGGCAAAGGGTGAACTTGATGGACTTCTGTCTTTTTTCAACTTAATTTACTATGTTACTATGTCTTATACAATATTTGTCCTGTATATAAAGGACAGAATCCAGTACAACACATAATACAAGTCCCTATCCAGCATTGTGATTATAACATTTTGTGTTACTCACGACTTAAATCTTATATTAGACCAAAAGTATCATCAAAAGTGGCTAAATACTGGGTTCTTTGTGTAAACTTTGTGTTCTCTATGAGATAAAGCAGTCACATGTTTTGTATGCAGAATAAAAGAAATAAGATACAATAATTACACAAAACATTTTTAAAAATCCTGATTTACTGTAAACCAATGGTTAAACTATGCTGGACAATATGTTTTATTTAAAAGATCAGTAAGGTTTTATTATAATAAAACAAATATCCTGTAGAGCATTTCCAGTTGAATAAAACAAGGCACTCCTACTGCTTTATTCAAAAGTTATAACCATTCAAACTGTCATGAACTGATGAAGCTGTTACTACCATATTAGACAGCTGTAGTCAGTGACTCACTACTCCCATGAAACGCAATAGAATATCTGACTGAATACCAGGTGAACTATAGGTGAACTGTCTAGACACTAGATGGCACTGTTAATGTAAAAAAAAACACAAACAGTTTAAGCTGTAATAAATATGGGATAACACATCCCAGCAGTAGTACTACCCTTTGTTTACCCAGAAAGACAATGGGGGAGATTCACTAAGTGGTGATAAACAGGTGATAAAGTGGAAATGACTTCTCCAGTTTATCACTGCTCCAGTTCCTATGTTATTCTATGGCTCCTATTCACTAAGTTCTCCAAAGTTTAAGCAATCTTAGTGCATAGAAGTCATCTCCACTTTATCACCTCTTTATCACCGCTTAGTCAATCTCCCCGAATATGTTTTTTTCATACTCCTTTAACCCCTTGGATTCTAGAGACTTCCCCAATGCATTACAAAGCAATATGTTGCAAATATCTCTAGCATACAAGAAGTTAATAATGAAGACATTTATATTATATTTTTAATTTGTGCTCCTGTATCCTTTACACTGGATACACTGAACCTCTCAAAACAGTAATTAAGATTCAATCTGTTATAAAGATTCATTATTTAACCCTTTAAGCAACAAATTTTCAATGCATTGGATAACCCTCTGGTGCTCAAAGGGTTAGTCTTACAATGCTTATCCACAATGTGAGACATCTGTAGTTTATTTTATAGATATACACAGTAGCAAGCAGTTTTAACATGACTGCAAAAATAGTGAGGAAGGAATTCATATAACTGGATTGGAGCATTTTAGAAAATGACAAGGCCGAGGCCTGAGGCTCAGCTGAAGCTAAGCAGCCTGTGGACTTAGGGCTTAATGAAAACTGTGAACAATATTTAGTCCATGCTAGAAATAGCTACAGCTGTACTAGGTCAGCTGAATGCATCAATTACAAATCACAGAGCTAGGGAGATTATTCCATGCTGAGCCTGTTCTGCTGTGCTATGTCATCAATGACGGATTTAATGACAGACTACTTCCTGACATGCTGTTTCAATTGCTACAAGTAAAATTAATTGTCTTTGGCTGTAGCATCTCAGCATGTCGACTGAG
This sequence comes from Rhinophrynus dorsalis, assembly GCA_037306005.1. Classification (NCBI taxonomy): domain Eukaryota; kingdom Metazoa; phylum Chordata; class Amphibia; order Anura; family Rhinophrynidae; genus Rhinophrynus; species Rhinophrynus dorsalis. The sequence continues at coordinate 363,165,977 of CM074723.1, read as the reverse complement.
CGGGATATTATAAACTATTTCGAGTTTGAAATGTATAAGCAATCACCACAAGAAAACATTCTTGTTCTTGGCAAACCCCATGGATCAAAATGTTTAATATACCTTACCTACATCCTTTAGATCATGGCTATGCAAGCTGTGATACAGGTTACCCAGAGGAGCTTCAAAGGATTGGCTGAGGGCTAGTAAACTGCATACCTTGGAACTTAGTCCTCTTGAGCCATCGGAGAGGGCTAATTTTCTGCAACCAGGGGGTGTAAATGACGTGATTTGCTCCATAAAGGGGATGTGGCTTAATCAGATGGGTGGGGCTTCTCATCCTTGTATCATAATGTGGGGTAGGAAGTGGGCAGAACAGGATGGGAAGGAGAAGTGGGTGGGAAGTGTGAGGAACAGGGTAGGAAGAAAGGGAAGTGAAATATGTTAATTTATGTATGGTGAGCATATTTGCAGTTTGTACAGGTTATGTTTGTATGCATGTATGTATGTATGAATCTTTATTAATATAGTGCCATACATGTACTCAGAGCTTAACAGAAACAGTAGTAGTACAATACAAAAAAATAAAAGGAAATGGATATGAGCATCAGGCTATAATGTGATCATTGCATTATTAGTGGGGGATAAGAGCAAACACGTAAATCATGCACTGGGAAGGGGACCCTGCCCCAAAGAGCTTACAATCTAATTAGTAAACATAACAACATACGGAGACAGTAGGAAGCGGATGATACAGGCAGGTATTTCTGGTTAGAACATTCTGGGAAAGGAAAGAAAAAAGTTTTTCATTAGATATGTGACATTATGTAGATATATGACTATTAAAAATATTCTCTGACGCAAATGCTGCACTAAAATTAATATAATACCTATCATCACTAATAATGAAAGGCCAGATGTATGTTTGTCTGATGCAGTCATGCACAGTAGACACTGCCCAAGTGCAGGATGCAGTCATGCACAGTAGAGACTGCCCAAACACTGTATGTTTGTCTGATGCAGTCATACGCAGTAGACACTGCCCAAATGCACAGACTGCTGGGAGGTGTAGTTCTGCGTGACGCACTTTGGCCCATGTACATGGCCTTTTACACTAGTATTCTTAAATATGGCTACGAATTTGTAAACAGAGATGTACACAGAATGTTTCAGCCTTAGTGAGTTCCTACTGGGTGGAGATGGGGAATCCCTGCAGCTTTCATTGGAATCATATTCCTTTTATCCACAAACATCTGTGGGCATCAAACCTCCCCCCCACTCTAGATTGTAAACTCGCATGAGCAGAGCTCTCACCATATATGTATATTAAAGCGGAACTACCACCGCTAAGCAACTTTGTTTCTAATAATTCCCTATCTGGCGACTAGCTGCTTAGTAGCGCTAGTCGCCAGAATTATTACCTGGTTATGGAGAAATATGCATTCATTTTCGGCTGACAGGCAGGACGGAATGAGGACATCTTGACCTAGTGACGTCCACGCGCCTGCGCTGTCAGTCCCAGACGGCTGTAGGAGGCATTGCTAGGAGCCATTTGGCTCCGGAAGGGACTGACACCGCAGGTGCGTGGATGTCACTAGGGCAAGATGTCCGCTCTCCATCCTGCCTGTCAGCCGAGGATGAATGCATGTTTCTCCATAACCAGGTAATAATTCTGGCGACTAGCGCTACTAAGCAGCTAGTCGCCAGATAGGGAATTATTAGAAACAAAGTTGCTTAGCGGTGGTAGTTCTGCCTTAATAATTGGGAACAAGAACAACATTTCATTCATAAACTTCTAAAGAGGTAAATAGATTTAGATAAAATGTCATAATAATTGTTCTTTAAAGGGATAGTAACCTTTTAATTTGACTTTTCAAAAATGAAATCCAAAAACACTATACTCAAAACACGAAATGCTATAGGCAATAGCCAAGCTCAATATGCAACATGCGATAAGCAAAACGTAAAACGCAAGACATGCATAAAGCAATACAAACAAAGCACACGCTCTCTCTCACACATGCTCTTATTCTCACACAGGTTCACGGATGGAGCGCTACGTAACACAGTGCTTTGCAATGTGTTCCACACCATTTTGGAGCTGAAAGGGCTAAGCTCTGAAAGTTCAACAAGGCAATCATTAAAATAGTCATTATTTGATGAACCACATGGACAAAGCCATGCTGATATTGCTAGTCATTTAATTTTTTAGAGGGCTGTGACTGTTGAGTGATTTGGAAGAAAGGCTGACTGGTGCGGAGTGAAAAAGCTGGACACATACATATAGAGTTGCATGTGGTGACATTTTTTCAGGACTTTAAATAATGTGGGAATAATGATATTGGTTTGTAATTTGTTACATTTTTATCCCTGCTTTTGTGGATACGCACAACTCTAGACACTTTAAAGGGATAGTAACCTCGAAAAAAAAGTACAAGTGAATTTATAGGTACAATTAAAAGATACTTACTGCCCTCATTCCCATCTCTCAAACCGTTATAGTTTGAGAGATATAATAAAATAAAGGTCTCCGTTCTTTCCCCTTTCTGCCTGACGAGCTGTAAAGCTGTCAGAGGCAGAATCCGGTCGACCGACTTTAGGCGGCTCTTCAGGAGTGCTGACATCGGGATATCTAACTATAATTACTTCATCGGAATGGTCTACAACAGTAAATATGTTTTAATTGTACCTATAAATTCGCCTGTACTTTTTTTTCGAGGATACTATCCCTATAAAGGCATTAGACATATACCCAGATGACAAGGAGGCATTAATTAAGAATGCAATGGGTTGGGCAGTGACCGAGGCACTCTGCTTTAGTAACATCCCAGGCAGTTGGTCAGGACCAGATTGTGATTTCATTTTTGGGTTGAGAAGGTGATCATTTATTTCATTATCGAATACTGGCATGAAACTGATTTCACCATTGCTGTTGGATCAGGGGGAGGTGACAAAGACTGTTCAAAGCACATTTCTACTTCCTCATTGCTTTTGTTTTGTTTAATCAGGGAGGTGGCAGATCTAACAAAGCAGCTGTTAAACGCATTACCTTTGATATGAGGCAATGTATTGTTTCATTACCCAATTTTACAGTTGACGGATGAGAATGGTTAGGAGGGTAGTAGATATTTTTTAATAACTTACCAAAAGTTGTCATGCAAACCAGGCACACTTTGTAGACCATTCCAATGAAGTAATTATTTTTGAATATCGCTGTTTCAGCTCTGCTGCAGAGCTGCTGGCTGGTCCCAAGACCGGGATCTCCTGCTGTCAGCAGATCATTGACTTCAGGAGAAGGGGTTGGAGGGGGGAACTTTCACTGAGATAGATAGATAGATAGATAGATAGATAGAGGTATGTATGTTTTCATCATCATCAAAGTGGCAGATACTATGATAAGGAGAGCTTTAGATGAAGAAGAAACAATGTTCCTTCTAACTGTAGAAGTTCTCAATTAAACAAAACGTCCAATTTTTTAGAGGTGAGAGGGAAGAAAAAGATACAAGAGAAAACAAGAAGAACAATGATAAAGAACAGGTTCAATCCACTCCATGACATAAGGGAAGATGTAGGAAGGAGGAAAAGAGGGATTTGAACAAGGAAAAAGTGAGGGTAGGACAGTGGTTCTCAGTCTTTTTCTGGTCAAGGCTCCTCCATACATTCTGGAATTTTTAGGGTGCCCCTGACACACATTGGTCATTTGTCAAGGACTTACTGAAGCTGTAAATACATAACTAAAAAGTTATTCTTAGGTCTCACAATCAGAATGTTATGGGTTTTTTTCCGTGTCAATGTAATATAAAAGGGGGATGAAGCTCTTTCAACATATATCCTATATAATAATTTGCTAAGTTGTGTGTAACGCCCGACATGCGCAGCAGACACTGCTGCGAGTGTGGCAGTCATGTGCACTACAGACTCTCAGCGCCGCGGCTGATAGAGCGTCCAGCTCTGTATCAGAGCTGGACGCTCTGATACAGAGGGCAGTCTCCACTGCGCGTGACTGGCGCGGGCAGTCTCCACTGCGCGTGACTGCCTCGCGACCGGCTGCCAGAGGCACTGTGGCCCGTGTAACGAGCTGTTCAACTAGTACACATATATTTAGAAACTAATGTGTCACATCTTAAAAATGGATGGTAATCACTAAATACAATAAAACTTTATTTACATTTTTGTGTTACAATAGAAACTGACAGAGGCTTTGCTCTCAATTTCTCTTACTCTGCCACCCAGCTTTCTTGGTTCATGTTCTTCCTTCACATTTTGCTCAGTAAGATAGCTTTTGATATTCAGTGAGTGGGTTAAAGGGAAAAGGGGCAAGATGAAGAGGAAACCAGATGAACTAAGAGGCCCCTGAGAAATTCGGATATCAAAACCTTTATATTTTTAACATTTGTGAAGCCACTTAGTAGTATCAGTTATAAGATTCCCAGTACTGTATTTATTTAAAAAAAAAACACTACCTCTGTAATATACTATTGAACTAAAATTTTGTTTTGGAGGAACTGCCTATTTAACTGTATATGGTGTGTGTTATTCTCAGTTTGACCCCTTAAAGACCGGTCAATCTGGCTCATGGGCGGCCGTTAAAGGAATAGTAATGTTTCATAATAAAAGCAGCTCTAATTAATCATCATAGTATTTGGGCCTTGGAGAGTGTTATTTCAATTCTGTCAGAGTTGTAGTTCAAGAGTAATTGAATGATAAAGTACCCCCTTCCACCCCTTTTACTGATATAACACTGCTCACCTCAGAACTGTAAGGTGGTGTCCAGGTAGACTGCAGAGTGGGACAATCTTCAATTAAGATAAGGGGAAAAAGCTGAAAAACCTAAGGGGGGCAGGATTTTCATTGTTCTCACAGTAGAATATTGACCCTTGATGTGAGCTCTCTGGTCTATGGACTGGATTCCACATCTGGGGAGTAGGGGTTTACACTAGTTAAAAGGGGCGGGGGGAAACGTTATCATTCAATTACTCTTGAACTACAACTCTCACAGTATTGAAATAACACTCTCTATGGCTCAGTTGCTATAAAGATTAATTGGAGCTGCCGTTTTTGTGAAACATTACTATCACTTTAAGGACCTCAGAGCTTATTTTGTTTTTTTGAGCACTGAATTCTGGGATGGAAGAGCGGCATGCAGCTGCGCTGCCATCACAGAATTCCAAGGTTTGCCAGGACTGTCACCAGTCCTTAACGTCCTGGAACATCATGTGTCACTAAGGGGTTAAAGAACAGAACACAGGTGGGAAACCTGCATCCTTTGACTGGCTGATGGTCATGGGAGTTGCTGTTCAACAATACCAGCAGTGCTGTAGTTTAACTCCCCCCCCCCCCCGAAGAATAGTTTCTTTTTTATTAAAAAAGCACATTTCAGGCTTTTGAGGGAGTACTACGGTTACATTTTGCTATTCACACTTCCTAAGCAATAAGGAAGTCACACTGCATACAACAAATTAAAATGGAACTCCAATGGCCTCCAGATTGTAATGAACATTACCTGTGTAGCAATCACTAAACACTAAAAAACCTTCACAGATGTTACATTACATCTTGTGGAAGATCTTTTTTATTTAACCAGATGGAAACACTTAAAGAAAGTTGCAATTGTATGTCATAAAGTATATAAAAATAATATATGTATATCATTTATTTTACATCAAAACAACACAAGAACAAATGTTTCACAGATTATTATGGATGCTCTGCAATGCATACAAGTGGGAACGATTAAATTCAGGAAGCGCACTCACTTCTGATTCAGACCAGATGTCAGATTCACAACTACATATTGGTAGCATCATAAGAGAAAAAAGGCAATTCAAGTGTTATATGTGACTAGGAAAAGGGGCATGACCTTGCCACTGGGGATTAAGTCCTTTAGGTGCTTCAGGGTATTCATTGCATTAGTGTATATGTACATGGAATAAATATACTAGTAGGTGTATTGCATATGTATTAAATGTACATACACACCTACCTGCATATTTATTCCAAGTACATATAAACCAATGTGATGAATACCCCTGAAGTACCCAAAGGACGTAATCCCCAAGAGCAACGCCATCCCCCTTTATATATATAAAACAAAAGAGAAAGAAAAGAATTAGGAGTTTCTTTTTGTTCCTTGGTGTTGTCCTTAGAAATAATATGGGCTTTAGATTACAAAACCTAATTTTATACCAGGAACATAATTGTTTTTATTTATAATAATCACAGAACCCTCTACATGTAATGTAAAAACCAACAGGCCTTATGCATAAAATCAAACTGGAGCAATTGTGGGGCAAACCAAGCGCACCATAGCGGACATCTAAACCAGGAACATAATTGTTTTTATTTATAATAATCACAAAACCCTCTACATGTAATGTAGAAACCAACAGGCCTTATGCATAAAATCAAACTGGAGCAATTGTGGGGCAAACCAAGCGCACCATAGCGGACATCTAAAACAGACTTAAATGGATTTTTGTAACCCACTGAACGCTAGAGAGGTCTCCAACTCGTTGGAGTCCTCTCTAGCATTCAGTTTGTTGTAAAAATGCATTTAAATCAAGTGGAATTTACCGATTTCCAGTTGTATTGCCCCAGAATCACTTTTGTAGATAATGCCCATTGTATGTAAAAACAAAGTATGTTTTCTGGGTTTCACAATGTGTTGCGTCTGCAGCATACCATATTCAGTAATGGGAACAAGTGAGTCTCAAGTGGCGTTGCCTATGGGAGCCGTGTAAGTAACGAGATCTTGGCACTTCTCAAGCGCCACAGTGTTGACCGACACCAGGCACACGTTTTAGACCATTCCAATGAAGGGATTCCGTGTAAGTAACGAGATCTCGGCACTTCTGAAGCGCCACCATGTCGACCGACACGAATCTCCTGCTGACAGCTTTACAGCTGTTAGTAGGAAACAGCAAACTTTAAACGCCCGTATCTCTTAAACCATAGCGGTTTGAGAGATACATTTTTTTTGCATTTAGGTCAGCTTTTTAAGCTCTTTTTTTGAAATTACTAACACTTTAAGTGTTATTATGCCTTTAACTTCTTGAATGCTTTACAATACCCTAGAGACTTCTCTAGTATGCCAGAGATTAAGGGCTGATTCAAAGAATCCCTCTAAAGTATGCGGTAGGGCAAAATGGGCTACTGGCGGAGGTAGGTCATGGCTAAGATCTTAGGCTTCTCCCTGAGCGTGGTCGGCACTGCAGGTCTGGTGAGCTTGTGTACATGGAGGGCCAGGCTTGTGCGGAGCGTGCAGCACATATGGGAACGCAGCCCATATGGTGTACTGGGGGGCTCCCTCTGCCGGCAGCAGGTGCAGGGTCATACGTGGCCTCTTCCACGCTTTCCTTGGGGTATGCATTTTACGATGAGCTGATTATCCATCTGGATCATGTGATTGCACCGATTTGCATCCCACTGTGTTCAGGGTGTGCACAGCAAGTCGTTTTGGGAGCCTGAGTGGCCTGATGCCGCAATGCTGCCTGCATGGCGGTGGTATGTCTGTTAGTGACTCATTTTTCTGGCTTATGGTTGGCTGGATTGGAGTGGCATGGCCATTTAGTCGGGTCGTGGTGGCTTGGGTTCAAATCGAGACAGTTCTTGAGTGCATCAGATCTGGCTGGACAGAGCTTGAGGGTAGCCTAAGGCTGACAGATGCTGTATTAGTAAGTTGGGGCTGTTGGTTGAGAATGGGGTTTTGTGGTGAGAGTGTCAGCATATGTTTATATCTGTATGTGGGTATGTCAGGATCGGATAGTGTATGGAGAGACCTCTGGAGGTGATCCTGCATGTGGGTATTTCTGTGTCTGTCTAATTGGAGGTAATGTGGTTTAGGTTTAACTTATCTGTGGTATGCTTGAGTGCTGGTATCAGATTCGGCATTGGGTGGTTGGATTATGGTTTTGCAAGAAAGGAAAGAAAAAGTATATGCACATGGGTCTCAGTGTTTTTTTCTGAAAAGATTGTTTGTGGTATCTATATATCTATCTCTGGCTGTATGTATGTATGGATGTATGTGTTGGTGTCTGGATGAAGTCAAGCGATTATCCACTGGCGTCCTGGATGGCATGAAGCATTCCTGGTGGAATTTGGTGTTGTGTGGGTATGCCTTGGCTTGAAGCCAGGGGGTTTTGGGTGGTTGGGATTCTGGCTATGGGCTGGTAGGACATGGTTGGTGGAAGACCTGTGTGGGTATGTGTGGAGGGGATTAGAAGTGTCTGAGTGTAAGTAGGTCTTTCTGTTGATTTATATGTAGATGCATGCTTTATGTATTACTCATTATGCTGCCGTAGATATTTTGGTCCAGGTGTCTGTTGTATCTGTCTATGTCTATCTGGGTGCCTGTGATATAGGAGTGAGTCGGTTTCAGCTCGGTGTTGGCTGGGGTGTTTCTTTGTGCATGTGTAACATAAGTTTCAAATCGAGGGCTTACTCGTCCTATGGTCACGGCCTATTTATTAAGACTGTGGGGTGTTGTGTGTGGTTTGGGGTATGTTATGGTTGTCTTAGGTATGTTTTTTTCTCCTCTTGGGTAGTAGATTGGGAACTTGGGGGCTCTGATGAGTTGTTTTGTTTGGTTCCTGTTATCTGTCTAGTTCCTCAGGTGGGTAGCTTGGGAGTTGAGATCTGGTGTGATGGGGCCATGTCATGTTTTGTGTGTGTCCTGGTTTGGTAATGAAGGGGTTTTTGAACCCTTCATATACAGGGTGTTGTGTCTATGGGTTGTGAGTTGATCGTGTGTGGTTGGCGTGCGTCTCAGGTTGTCTGAGCGAGCTGGACGATGGACTGTTCTCTGAGTGTGTTGCAGGGATGGCCTGTTTGTTGAAGTTGCCCCCTGCCTGTTTTAGTTGTGGGAGGTTTTGGTTTGCATGGTTGCTGTATGTGAGGTGGCTGTTGTTCTGTTGGGTGTTGTCAGGGTACCGGGGTTTAGGGCTAGTGGTCTTTGGGTTGGGACCTCTATGTAGCTCTGGGTGTTTGGTGAGGGATTGTGGTGTGTTTTGGTTGGTGTGCAAGCCATAGTTTTTTTTCTTGAGTGGGGAGTCCTGGATGTTCAATGTATTGACAGTTGGGCCCTAAGGTGGATAGTCCTTGCATGGTTTTCAGAGATCGCTAAATGAGGTGGTAAAGTTATGTGGATTTTATCCTCTGGCAGAAATCCTTTGGGAGTTTGCCCTGGACTTAGGTCGCTGTGACATTACCCATTGAAGCTTAAGTGGATGGACAATGGGGTAATTCCTTGGGAGCCAGCTGTAAGTGCTGAGGAGTGGTGGAGTCAGCTGTAGTGTTAACAAATGTTCGGGTGGGGGTCAGCTGTAGTGCTGAAGAATGTGGCGATTCTAGCATGAGCCCACACAATTTGGTCATGCTTGGTTTCAAGGAATGTGGATTGGCAAGGTCTGTCAGTTAATGATTGATTAATGATTAAGTATTATGGATAAATAAGAGCCATAATATGATGTGATTGGAGTAGTTAAATAAAGCTGTGGCCTATTATCCCCAAATGATGTGTCTGTGTTTAATTTTGGGATCATACCCTTTCCTTATGACAGGCAAGATATCAGTGGAATGTGCAAACATTTCTTTGAAATGTGCTATACACCCCATCTGGATTCAAATTCTTACAGAGCAGTATATGTTAATTAAAGTGGACATGGCTGTTATGTCAACACAAGTTTTTTGTTTGTATTACAGTGAATGTAATAAAGCCATTATATATCAGAGGCTCACTGAGAAGGAACACAAATCAGTATTGCTTGTTCTGCAGCTATTCACTTCTCAGTAGCATCACAATTTAGTTCTCTAGTGCTATTACAGAGCAGATTTTTTATACATAGATCAGAGTAATCCCAACCAAAAGGATGGTCCAGTTCCAAAGTGACAATAAGTCTCCTCTGCAAAGGATTACAGCTAATCCCTGATATACATTTTGGCCTTGTTTGGGCTATGTCCATGGCATGTAGTTGGTATTCTTAGGCACTGAGAGCAAGAAGCCCACATCTGGATTACCCTTCACCCATAGGGAGACACTCTAAGGCAGAGGTGCTGAAACTTGACCTCAAGCATACCTCAACAGTGCATTTTTTCAGTATTTTCAAACATGATTATCATTAACTCAGGTTTTTAAGAATTATTGAACCACTGTTTGGTTGAACCCCTTGGGCGGGGGAGTGAGGACGAAGACAGGTTTGAGTACCACTGCTCTAAGGATTTTCAAAATAAAGCTAAAATATGTCTCACTGGTCTGTGGCCTTTTTTGGAAGTTGTCAGTGTGTACAGCTACTGATGTAATTAGACTTTATGCTGCCATAGACCCAACCATACACACTTTGCCACACAAACTCCATTGTTACATCCCCTTCACATTAAAGACAGAGAAGCATGAATAAAACAGAGGGAGGCGCACATACACACGCACACATATATTCATACAGTTAGTGCAAATAATTATAATCTAGAGGGCTAAAATAGAGTGGAAATTTGATTTATGAAGAAATACCGTGTGGTTATGTTCACTTTGAGAAAATGGTGCCTTTTAGGAGCCTATGAACCCTAAATTTCAGGATAACAATTTTTTAAAATAGGACATTTTCTTTAGAAAATTGAAATGCAGACAAATTGGCAAAGCTGCTCCTGCCAGTCTGTTACCCTAGGCCTGCTCAGCCTGGCCTTAAATATGTTACTTGGTGTATCTGGTTTCCCTGGGTGCCAAGAGATTCACATTTGGAGTACCCTTCGCATACAGGGAGAAACCTTAAGGTTTTCATGTTTTAAAATCAAACCAAAAGATTTAAGAGGCTCATTGATAATAAAAATAAGAAGATATTCCTTGTTCTATGGGTAGTCTCATCTCATATTTTAGATCTCTAGTCCCATTACAGATGAGAAATGTCCATGTACATATCACAATGATCCTGCCTAAGCAGGGACATGCACAGACATTTTGGGGGGCAGGGGCTCAAATGAAAAAAAGGCACTTCTCATAATTATCTATTCAAAATATATATTTAAAAAAAGAAAAGAATTTACATCTCAGGAGCCTGTAGGCACATAAATCTGAAGTGCCCCCTGCCATTGGCCATCTCCACTGGGCACCTCCACAATGCTCCTAATCTCCACATTGCCCCCATCATCTCCATGTTGCCCTTACATTGTCCCCTGTCAGCTCCACATTGCCCCCATCAGCTCCACATTGCCCCCATCAGCGCCAACTTACCCTCACATTGCCCGCATCATCTCCATATTGCCCCCATCAGCTCCATATTGCCCCCATCAGTTCCAAATTATCCTCACATACATTGCCCCATCATCTCTACAGTGCCATCATCTCCATCTTGCTCCCCATCAGATCCATATTGCCCCATCATTTCCACATTGCCCCCCAATGTCCGTTTCCTACCTCTTCCCTGGTAGTCCAGCGGAAGGAGAGGTCTGTATGTGCCTCCTTTGGCACAGACCTGTAGCTGCTGGAGCTCCCTCGTGGTCTTCTCTTCATGCAGAGTGCTGGGAGATGATGTCATCTCCCAGCGCTGTGTAATATTAAAGAGCCGACGAGGGAGCCCAGCATCTACAGGTCTGTCCTGAAGGAGGCACAGACCTGACTGGGAGGTGAAGGGGTTAGTGCGGGCGGCGAGGCAACTTTTTTTTTGTTTGTTTTTGTTAAAAGGGCACGAGGGCACTTTGGACAAAAAGGGCAGGTGCTCAAGCCCCCCTTGGTGTCTATGTGTGCACATGCCTGTGCCTAAGAATGCAGTCCAGTTCTGAAATGACAGACAAGTCCCCTCTGCTTCCGCTACTCCTTCATTCAAACCCAAACTTCCAGGGAGGAGTGGGCAGGATTGGAGAAAGCTTCCTCAGCTCACCAGTGACATGACCAGCAGTGATGTGAGAAGGCTTTCCCCGATCCCATTCACTCCTACTGCTTGAGGTAGGAGTATAGCAAGAGAGCATGTTGCGCGCATACAGGATTGTTCTTTTTTATTTATTTATTTATTTATTGTTATTTTTTTATTATTCAGACCTTGTTGGGGGGCATCAGGAGGATGCCCCCCAAAAAGGTATGAATAAAAAATAATAATTAAAAAACAATAACCTTCTGTGTGCCACAGGGGGTCCATTTCCAATGCATTGCTCTGCAATGCCTTGGATACCCCTGTGGCACACCAAGGTGTGCTGCTGCCCCCCACAATGAGGTTTAAATAAAAACTAATAATAATAATAATAATAATAATAATAATAAAAAAACACAAAAAAAAGAACGTGAGTGTGCCACAAGGGGATCCAACACACTGTTTTGCTCGCTTGTAGTCCCATTCCCCAAGCCTGACCCTACCAACCAGTCTTGCTCTGCTGTCCACTGGTAGACATACCTACATATACTGCCTGACCCCCCCAAGCCTGGCTCCACTGGCAGTCACAAGTCTACACATACACTGTCTGATCTCCTAGCCTGGTAGCCATAGAATCACACAAACGCTGTTTGCTTCTCCGTCCTTGTTTTGCTCGTGTGGCGCTCCTGGCACCCATTATGGCATGTCAACTCATACCAGTGGAGTATCATTTTTCTTAAGCTGGCAGGAGGTCTGAATACACTAGGAAACTCCATAGTGTTAAACAATTTTAGCATATTTGAAGACAAATGACCCCTCATTTGAGGTGGCTAATTGTCTACTTTCCATAACTGTATGATTTATCTACCTTTTCTTCATTTCTCTCATTATAACCATTTTATTACAGGCAAGTTATAGCTGAAAAAGGTATAAAAACTGATAGATTGTAGTTAGCATAGTTTTGTGCTTCTTGCACTGCTACAGTATGTAAACACATACCAACAGGGTGGCATTTTTCTTAAAAGAGTAGTATGTAATTACAGTAATTCATTTAATGTTTATTCACAACTATCTTTGCAGAGGTAGAAATGTAATATAGCTCAATTGTTTCCTATAGCACCAGCTTCTGGAGAGTTGTACACACTGGCCTAGGGGTAAAATGCAAGTGACCCCTCATTTGATGAGGGTGAATGTCTACTTTACAAAATTGTATACCTTGTCTACCTTTCCAGCATATCTGTAATGGTTATGACCATTTAAGTGCAGGCAGGTAATTTCAAAAAGAAAAGTGGCAGGTGCAGGTTAGTGTTCCTGGTACCCCGATATTGTATGTTAACCCACACAAACTGGGTACCATTTTTCTCAGGCTGGTAACAGGTACTGAATACAATAGGAAATTCAATGATTTTCAAAGATTTTAGTATCTTCGAAGTGGTGGAAATGTATATAGGATAGGGATAGAAGGCAAGTGACCTCGCATTTGATGTTGGTGAATATCTACTTTACAAAATGGTATACGTTGTATACCTTTCCTTTGTCTCTAATAGTTATGACCATTTTAGTACAGGGAGCCATTTTCAAAAAATAAAACAGGTAGAGGTAGTTTTAATCTTTGGAACCCCCTACAGTATGTGAACTAATATCAATGTGGTGTTATTTTTCTCAAAACAGCAGTAGCTAATGAATACAGTTAAAAATGCCATAGTTTTAAAAGATGTCAGTACATTTGAGGGAGTAGAAATGGAAAAAATGCTATTTATTTCCCTTTAGTGCCACCTTCTTGAAACATTTATGCTCACCAGGCTAGGGGTAGAAAGGCAAGTGACCTCTCATTTCATGTACTAGAAAATCTACTTTCTAGAAATATGTAGTTTTATATAGATATTAAGCTGTTTTAGGGTAGTTTTACCATGTAACCTCTAGAATGTGCATATTAGTTCATAGAACTGAAAATACCATTTTGCGCTCCTGGTAATTAGGACTCTTTGCAGAACATGAAGAAGGTAAAACTACATATTTGGTATTTTTGTACTTGGGAGACTCAGTGCTTTTGCAAATAATTGAAACTTAACAATCAAGATAAATGTTTTTGTTATATAGTCTGTGATTTTAGGAAAATAGGAACATTTTAACTTTTTTTGTAATATGATATCATAGTTTTTTGCACAATGCAAATTTTATTTCATGTGAAGCACTGTGCAAAATCTCAATTCAGTCTTAAAAAAATTATATATAGTTTTTCATACGTAACCAGAAAGTAACAAGGGGAAATCAAGTCTAAACAGATGGATAGCAAAAATGCTGAAAAAATGTGTCTAGCCTACTGGCATACATGGAAACTTCTTCTCTTTGAGCCCCCGGAGAGGGCTCATGTGCTGCCGGACAGAAACATAGAAACATAGAATTTGATGGCAGATAAGAACCATTCGGCCCATCTAGTCTGCCCAGTTTCCTACTGTAAAAACCTCAAACCTTGTTTGGTCCTTGGCCTTGTCTTATGTTAAGGACAGCCTATCCCATGCATGCTTAAATTCTGTCACTGTATTAACTTCTACCACTTCTGCTGGTAGGCTATTCCACTTATCTACTACCCTCTCAGTGAAGTAAAACTTTCTTACATTACATCTAAACCGTTGTCCCTCTAGTTTTAGACTACGGCCTCTTGTTCTAACATTTTTACTCCTTTGAAACATACTTCCCTCCTGCACTATGTTGAATCCCTTCATTTATTTGAATGTTTCAGTCATATCCCCTCTCTCTTTTTCCCCTCCAAGCTATACATGTTCAGATCATTTAGTCTGTCCTGATACTTCTTTTCCTGTAAACTAGTCACCATTTTAATAGCCCTTCCCTGAATTTTCTCTATAGTTTCTATAGCCTTCTGGAGATGGGGTCTCCAGTACTGTACACAATACACAAGATGAGGTCTAACAGGAGATGTCAATGACACATAAAATGGGTGGGTCTTAATTGGGTGTGCAGGGCTTACTCATCTTACTCATCTGTGTGTCATAATGTGGCCAGTAAGTGGACCGCCGGAAAATCAGCCTCTGTTCCTGGAGACCCGGTAATTCAGGCTGAAAATAAGAGTCTCCTGGGCAGATCCGAAGAGTTCCCAGGTATGCCTACAGGGTACAGAAAATGGCCCAAGCTCCTGGCACTGAAAAGATTAAATAAATAGTCACACCTGTCTGAATGCATTACATTTCTAGTGTGTGTGTGTGTGTGTGTGTGTGTGTGTTTAACCACTTAACGACCCATGGCTACTAAAATGGTGACTGGTCTACAGGAAAATACATATCAGGATAGACTAAAGGATCTGAATATGTATAGCTTGGAGGAGAGAAGAGAGAGAGGGGATATGATAGAAACATTCAAATACATGAAGGGATTCAACAAAGTACAGGATGGAAGTATATTTCAAAAGAGTAAAAACGTTAGGACAAGAGGTCATAGTCTAAAACTAGAGGGACACAGGTTTAGATGTAATGTAAGAAAGTTTTACTTCACTGAGAGGGTAGTAGACAAGTGGAATAGCCTACCAGCAGAAGTGGTAGATGTCAATACAGTGACAGAATTTAAGCATGCATGGGATAGGCATAAGGCGGTCCTTAACATAAGAAAAGACCAAGGACCAAAAAAGGTTTGAGGTTGTGTGGACTGTCATGGGTTAAATGATAGCAGTGCACCGAGCGTTCAGTCTCGGCCCTTCTCACTTGTGCCGGGTCATGTGATTCCTGCGGCATACTGCCTCTGTGTCTCCCCCTCTGCCTCTCTGTCCCTTACGATCAAAGTAAGGGAGAGTGAAGCAGAGAGGAGACACCTAGTGGGAAAAAAATGCAGCAGCTGGGAGTATTAACCCCTTCACTGCTGTGCTGGAGGCTGCTGGGTGCAGGTCCTTTTTTGACCTGCTAAAAAATCTTTTTTTTTAACCCCTTAGTGATCGGCCACGCGCGCACATGCGGCCAGCACTTAATGCCCGAGAACTTTTTTTCATTTTTTTAATGACTTCCGGGACGTACATGTACGTCCTCTGTCCACCTGGGACATCCGCTCGGGACGTACATGTATGTCCTCGGGCGGTAAGGGGTTAAAACACAATACAATATTTTTTACAAAATATAAATTTTATTTAAAAAACAAATATGTCAAAGTACAAAATTGGGAGTGTGATTGTTGTGGAGCCATGTAATACACATACACACTGCCAAATGTCATCAATCAAAAAGTGGAAAAATAGGGTGGGAAAAAGGGACATGGGGATTTTCACCCAGGGGAGACACTGCCCACTTAAAACTGCCCATTTTGTAGGTATGATTGACCGGTCGTACCTTTCATGCAGTCTCTATAAAAATTTAACCCATTGCACCCAAATGATCACAAGAAAAAAAACTGTGTTTTTTTACAATTTTCTTTACAGTTTTCCTTAATTTTACTTAAATAAATGGTGGGCTAGCCATATAAGTGGGGTATCAAAAGAAAGCCCTATTTGTGCGTAAAAAAATGGTATATCATTTTCATGAGTAAAATAAAATACTTAGAGGAAAAATACTGTTGAACAAAGACATAGTCAAAAAGGTCAGAATTACTCTGGTCCGTAAGTGAAATCCACCTCAGGTTTTCCTGGTCCTTAAGGGGTTAAATTTTATTTTGCATTCTTGGGTGTGGTAGTGTTGATAATATGAGCAAGTCTGGAAGTGATTATAATATATAGTGGCATATAGAACCACACCTTCTTTACAAGCAGTGCTGCAATTTCACATCTCACAAAACAATACACAGTAATCATTGCGCAGCTTGGAACATTCTTCATTTAACCCCCTGATAATTTATGTAATATCAGTTCTAATTACCTTTTCCTTTACAATGCCATACAGTATACCTGTGTTACTAAACAATATACAAGTACAAAATGTACTAAACAAAAATAGTAATTGAAACACTTTGTCAGTTCTGGGGCAAACTGACTGCTCCACAGGGAAAAAGTAAAAAATGCCCATTGATGTAGACAGGAATTTTAACCTCTTGAATGCTACAGGGCTATCCAACCTATGTACTTTGCCCCCTGTGGGGTAATTGGTATGCTCCAATTCTTAGTATGTCTGATTATTTCTTATATAAAATGAAAATAAAAATGTTGAAGTCTCCCAACCCCTGGTTTGCTGAGAGTATCATGTGACATTGCAAATTACATAATCAGTGGCATTACCGATCACATATATATCTAAATAACATAAAGTGCTAGAATGCGTCGCTCCCTGTGTGTGTAACCTGTGTGTGTAACCGCACATGCGCAGTAGAGACTTCCCAAACTATGCAGTCATGCGCAGGAGAGACTGCAGAAACGCTACAGCTTCCAGAGGCACTGCTGATCTGGAGCAGGGTGCTCCGAACGGTCCCCCCGGCACCGGGACAGCAGCTGAGGCCGCTGGCTGGCACTTTGGCCCGTGTACATATATATATATTAGTATTTAGTTACCCACAGAGGTGTCAGTAGGCCATGAAACAGCCTAAAAATTCTCGGTAATGCCCTGCCCACCAACCACACCCCCTAAAACTAAAGTGTCCCTCTTTGGCCATTTCAAATGTTAGGAGGTATGCTATGTTTCTCTGTTTATGTGAAGGTACATCTGTGTATATGTATGTGTCTGTGTGTATGCATGTCTGTGTATGTATATGTTTGTATGTATGTGCATGTGTGTATATATGTGTATCTGGGTGTATATAAATGTTTGTGTGTCTGCATAAGTGTGTGTGTGTATGTATGTATGTATGCATGCATGTCTGTGTGTATACACATATGTATGTGTATAGGAGTGTGTATGTGTGTGACGTACAGGTGGCATCATATCCTTTTTGCTTATATACATACACACTCATACGCAGTCACACTTGTAGACACACACACACATATACATACTGTCATGCACATACAAACACACACACAGTCACACACACACACACACACGTACAAACACAAATATAAATACACACATATGCAAACATGGTGAGTCTATTGTACTATGAAGAACCGTAGTACTTCTGAAGCCAACTAACTGCATTACAGTGAAACAGTATAAACTCCCCTTGAGCTAAATGTAGTCTTTAACCCCTTAACGACCCATGACAGACCATTATGGGTAAATTTGCGAGGGGACCCCTGTTGGTCCTCGCATGTCATGGAATTCAGGGGTCCCCAAGCAGCTGCACACCGCTCAGGGACCCCTGAATCCATTTATTAAAAAAAAAAAAAAAAAAGCTCCGTGGTCCTTAACGGCTGGTCATGTGGGCGTAAGGCCGGTTGTTAAGGGGTTAAACACTTGAATGCTAGGGAAGTCTCCAACACTTTGCAAAGCATGATGGGCCACAGCACTGTGTGTTTGCATTGGACAGAGTCTGTGGTCCTGTTCCGACACCCTATTACTTTATTATTTTAATAAACAAGTTACTTTTGAGTGAATTCAACCAAATCCTGAGCAGTTCTTTTTCAATATCTCTAAACCCACAGCAAAGTCCTGCATCCAGCACAGGGCTTTACCACACATATTACATTTTTTATTGTTTTATATGAACACTAGTTTTGTTTTTTAAAGACAATTTTGGGTTAAATATGATTAGGTTCATATTTATTAGTCCATTGATGAAGTGCTTAGGAGCACACTGCAGAAAATGTGTCACCTGTGAGATAATTGGTTTGTCCCAGTTCTTAATATTTCAGCCATTAGACATTCAGACATTATTATTAAATCTCCCAACCCCTCTGGTTTGCTGAGAGCATCATACATGACATTGCAAATTGCATAATCAGTGGCACCCTCTGTCACAGGAAGGCATCACTATCCTATAATATAAAAGGTCAGATGTCCGATGCATTCATACGCAGCAGAGACTGGCCGAACGCACAGAATGCTGGGAGTTCTGTGCTGGGAGCATTCTGTGCGTTCAGGCAGTCTCTACAGCGCATAACTGCATTGCATGCACCGCCAGTGAGTTGGCAGCAGTACGCAGAGCAGGACCGGTCTCTTAACCCTTTGAGTGCCAGAGGGGTACACAACACATTGTGTTGCATACCCCTCTGGCACTCAAAGGGTTAACATCACCTGGACCTTGGGCTTTTACACTAGTATATGTATATATACATATATATATATATATATATATATATATATATATATATACTAGCAATGTGGGACGGCGTTGCCCGTCAGGATATATAGGGAATTAATGCACACGGATGCGAGACACACACGCAAATGCACACGCATGCACTGAGATGCTTAAAGAGCGAGAGTCATACACACATACATGCAGACACATAGAGTGTGATACAGACATGCAAAACACACAGTGAGAAACACACAGGCACACACAGAGACACACACACACAGAAGTGAGTCATAAGGGGTTGACTTATGTGTCATTGTAATGAGTTTGTGTTTGTACTTATGCCTCCACTGTGGCATTCATTCATATAGTTGAAATGCATGTGGTAATTGCACATACTATGGTGGAAGGTGGATCGTGCTGGCTCCCGGGATGTGAGTGACTGGCATTCATTCATGTAATTGAAATGCGTGTGGTAACTGCACATACTATGGTGGAAGGTGGATCGTGCTGGCTCCCGGGGTGTGATTACGTGTGAGTGATTGCGTTTGAGTGCGAGATTGAGTGATTGCGTGTGAGTGATTGAGTGAGTGTGTGTGATTGAGTGAGTGTGTTAGTGAGTGTGTGTGATTGAGTAAGAATGTGTGAGTGAGAGTGTGTATGATAGTGAGAGGGTGTGAGTGATTGAGGGTGTGAGTGATTGAGGCTGTGAGTGATTGAGGGTGAGAGTGTGATTGAGGGTGAGAGTGTGATTGAGTGTGTGATTGAGTGTGAGTGTGATTGAGTGTGATTGTGATTGTGTGACTGCGAGACTGTAAGTGTGAGAGTGTGATTGAGTGTGAGACTGTGAGAGTGTGATTGAGTGATTGAGTGTGAGAGTGAGACTGTGTGAGAGTGTGAGAGTGTGAGTGTGATTGAGTGAGACTGTGAGAGTGTGATTGAGAGTGAGAGAGTGTGAGTGTGATTGAGAGTGAGAGTGTGTGAGTGTGATTGAGTGAGACTGTGAGAGTGTGATTGAGTGAGACTGTGTGAGTGTGATTGAGTGTGTGAGTGATTGGGTGTGAGACTGAGAGAGTGAGAGAGACTGTGTGAGACTGAGAGTGTGAGAATGTGAGTGTAAGAGAGTGTGTGAAACTGTGAGAGTGTGTGAGACTGTGAGAGTGTGAGAGACTGTGAGAGTGTGAGAGAGAGTGTGTGAGACTGAGAGTGTGAGAATGTGAGTGTAAGAGAGTGTGTGAGACTGTGAGAGTGTGAGAGACTGTGAGAGTGTGAGAGAGAGTGTGAGAGACTGTGAGACTGAGAGTGTGAGAGACTGAGACTGAGAGTGTGAGAGACTGAGACTGTGAGACTGAGAGTGTGAGAGACTGTGAGACTGAGAGTGTGAGAGACTGTGAGACTGTGTGGGACTGTGAGACTGAGACTGTGAGAGAGACTGTGAGAGTGTGAGAGAGACTGTGAGAGTGTGAGAGAGACTGTGAGAGTGTGAGAGAGTGTGAGACTGTGAGAGAGTGTGAGACTGTGAGAGAGTGTGAGACTGTGAGAGTGTGAGAGAGACTGTGAGAGTGTGAGACAGAGTGTGAGAGAGACTGTGTGTGTGAGACTGTGAAAGTGTGAGAGCGCGTGAGAGTGTGAGAGCGTGTGAGACAGAGAGTGCGAGACAGAGTGCGAGTGTGTGAGACTGAGAGTGTGAATGAGTGAGACTGAGAGTGTGGATGAGTGAGACAGTGCGAGAGTGAGAGAGAGAGACTGTGAGAGTGTGAGAGTGTGAGAGCGTGTGAGACTGAGAATGTGAATGAGTGAGAGACTGTGAGAGTGAGAGAGAGACTGTGAGAGTGAGAGTGTGAGACTGTGAGAGCGTGCGAGACTGAGAGCGTGCGAGACAGAGAGTGCGAGTGTGCGAGACTGAGAGAGTGTGTGTGTGAGAGTGTGTGTGTGAGAGAGTGTGTGTGTGAGAGAGACTGTGAGAGAGACTGTGTGTGAGACTGTGTGTGAGACTGTGTGAGTGTGAGACAGAGAGTGCGAGACTGAGAGTATGTGAGTGTGTGAGAGTGAGAGAGTGAGACTGTGTGAGAGTGTGAGAGTGAGACTGTGTGAGAGTGAGAGACTATGTGAGAGTGAGAGAGAGAGACTATGTGAGAGTGAGAGACTGTGAGAGTGTGAGAGAGAGACTGTGAGAGTGAGAGAGAGACTGTGAGAGTAAGAGACTGTGAGACTGTGTGAGAGTGAGAGACTATGTGAGAGTGAGAGACTGTGAGAGTGTGAGAGAGAGACTGTGAGAGTGTGAGAGAGAGACTGTGTGAGTGTGAGAGTGTGAGACTGTGAGACTGTGTGTGAGACTGTGTGTGAGAGTGTGAGACTGTGTGAGAGTGTGAGCCTGTGAGTGTGTGAGACTGTATGAGACTGTGTGAGAC
This sequence comes from Rhinophrynus dorsalis, assembly GCA_037306005.1. Taxonomy (NCBI): domain Eukaryota; kingdom Metazoa; phylum Chordata; class Amphibia; order Anura; family Rhinophrynidae; genus Rhinophrynus; species Rhinophrynus dorsalis. Next base: position 363,144,649 of record CM074723.1, on the reverse strand, counting down.
TGTGTGAGAGTGAGACTGAGAGAGTGTGAGACTGTGTGTGAGAGTGTGAGACTGTGTGTAAGACTGTGAGAGAGTGTGAGAGTGAGAGACTGTGAGAGTGAGACTGTCTGAGACTGTGAGACTGTGAGGACTGTGTGAGACTGTGTGTCAGTGTGAGACTGTGTGTGAGTGTGAGACTGTGTGTGAGTGTGAGACTGTGAGTGAGTGTGAGAGACTGTGAGAGTGTGAGAGACTGTGTGAGTGTGAGAGACTGTGTGAGTGTGAGAGACTGTGCGAGACTGTGAGTGCGAGACTGAGTGCGAGACTGTGAGTGCGAGACTGTGTGAGACAGTGTGAGAGTGAGAGAGAGAGACTGTGAGAGTGTGAGAAGACTGTGAGACTGAGAGTGTGAGAGACTGAGAGTGTGTGAGAGTGTGTTAGAGTGTGTGAGAGTGTGTGAGAGTGTGTGAGAGAGTGTGAGAGAGTGTGAAAGTGTCAGAGAGAGAGACTGAGAGTAAGAGACTGTGAGACAGTGTGAGACAGTGTGAGTGTGAGACAGTGTGAGACTGTGAGACAGTGTGAGTGTGAGACTGTGTGAGTGTGAGACTGTGTGAGTGTGAGACTGTGTGTGAGAGTGAGACTGTGTGAGTGTGAGACTGTGTGAGTGTGAGACTGTGTGTGAGAGTGAGACTGTGTGTGAGTGTGAGACAGTGTGAGACAGTGTGAGACTGTGTGTGAGAGTGTGAGACTGTGTGTGAGAGTGTGAGACAGTGTGAGACTGTGTGTGATACTGTGAGACTGTGTGTGAGACTGTGTGTGAGACTGTGTGTGAGACTGTGAGAGACTGTGAGAGACTGTGTGTGTGAGAGTGAGACTGTGTGAGAGTGAGACTGTGAGAGTGAGAGACTGTGAGACTGAGTGAGAGAGAGAGACTGTGAGACTGTGTGAGTGTGAGAGTGTGTGAGTGTGAGACTGTGTGTGACACTATGTGTGAGACTGAGAGTGAGAGAGTGTGAGACTGTGAGAGTGAGAGACTGTGAGAGTGTGAGAGAGAGTGTGAGACTGAGAGAGTGTGAGAGAGAGTGTGAGACTGTGAGACTGTGTGTGAGAGTGTGAGACTGTGTAGACTGTGTGACTGAGAGTGTGAGAGAGACTGTGAGACTGTGTGTGAGACTGTGTGTGAGAGAGAGACTGTGAGAGTGTGACTGTGTGAGAGTGTGAGACTGTGTGAGAGTGTGAGACTGTGTGAGAGTGAGACTGAGAGAGTGTGAGAGAGAGTGTGAGACTGTGTGTGAGACTGTGAGAGAGTGTGAGAGTGAGAGAGTGTGAGACTGTGTGAGACTGTGTGTGAGACTGTGTGAGAGTGAGAGAGTGTTAGAGTGAGAGAGTGTGAGACTGTGTGAGACTGTGTGTGAGACTGTGACTGTGTGAGACTGTGTGTGAGAGTGTGATACTGTGTGTGAGTGTGAGACTGTGTGTGAGTGTGAGACTGTGTGTGTGTGAGACTGCGTGTGTGTGAGACTGCGTGTGTGAGAGAGTGTGAGAGACTGTGTCAGTGTGAGGGACTGTGTGAGGGACTGTGTGAGACTGAGAGAGACTGAGAGAGACTGTGAGAGACTGAGAGAGACTGTGAGAGACTGTGAGAGACACTGAGAGTGTGAAACTGTGTGAGACTGTGTGAGAGTGTGTGAGAGTGTAAGAGACTGTGAGAGTGTTAGGGACTGTGTGAGAGTGCGAGAGAGACTGTGTGAGACTGCGAGAGAGACTGTGAGAGACTGTGAGAGTGTGAGACTGAGACTGTGTGAGACTGAGACTGTGTGAGACTGAGACTGTGTGAGACTCTGACTGTGTGAGAGACTGTGTGAGAGAGTGTGAGAGTGTAAGAGACTGTGAGAGTGTGAGGGACTGTGAGAGTGTGAGGGACTGTGAGAGTGTGAGAGACTGTGTGAGACTGCGAGAGAGACTGTGTGAGACTGCGAGAGAGACTGTGTGAGATTGTGAGAGTGTGAGACTGTGTGAAAGTGTGAGACTGTGTGAAAGTGTGAGACTGTGTGACTATGTGAGACTGTGAGAGTGTGAGGGACTGTGAGAGTGTGAGAGACTGTGAGACTGCGAGAGAGACTGTGTGAGACTGCGAGAGAGACTGTGAGACTGTGAGAGTGTGTGTGACACTGTGTGTGAGACTGAGAGTGTGTGTGACACTGTGTGTGAGACTGAGAGTGAGAGAGTGTGAGACTGTGAGAGAGTGTGAGACTGTGAGATAGTGAGAGACTGTGAGAGTGTGAGAGAGAGTGTGAGAGAGAGTGTGAGAGTGTGAGACTGTGTGAGACTGTGTGACTGAGAGTGTGAGAGAGACTGTGAGACTGTGTGTGAGACTGTGTGTGAGAGAGAGACTGTGAGAGTGTGACTGTGTGAGAGTGTGAGACTGTGTGAGAGTGTGAGACTGTGTGAGAGTGAGACTGAGAGAGTGTGAGACTGTGTGTGAGACTGTGAGAGAGTGTGAGAGTGAGAGACTGTGAGAGTGAGAGAGTGTGAGAGTGAGAGACTGTGAGAGTGAGAGAGTGTGAGACTGTGTGAGACTGTGTGAGACTGTGTGTGAGACTGTGACTGTGTGAGACTGTGTGAGACTGTGTGTGAGAGTGTGAGACTGTGTGTGAGTGTGAGACTGTGTGAGTGTGAGACAGTGTGAGACTGTGTGAGACTGTGTGTGAGAGTGTGAGACTGTGTGTGAGAGTGTGAGACTGTGTGAGTGTGAGACTGTGAGACAGTGTGAGACTGTGTGTGATACTGTGAGACTGTGTGTGAGACTGTGTGAGACTGTGTATGAGACTGTGTGTGAGACTGTGTGTGTGAGAGTGAGACTGTGTGAGAGTGTGAGAGTGAGAGACTGTGAGACTGAGTGAGAGAGAGAGACTGTGAGACTGCGTGAGTGTGAGACTGTGTGAGTGTGAGACTGTGTGTGAGACTGTGTGTGACACTGTGTGTGAGACTGAGAGTGAGAGAGTGTAAGACTGTGAGAGAGTGTGAGACTGTGAGAGTGTGAGAGAGAGTGTGAGACTGAGAGAGTGTGAGAGAGAGTGTGAGAGTGTGAGACTGTGTGTGAGAGTGTGAGACTGTGTGAGACTGTGTGAGACTGTGTGACTGAGAGTGTGAGAGAGACTGTGAGACTGTGTGTGAGACTGTGTGTGAGAGAGAGACTGTGAGAGTGTGACTGTGTGAGAGTGTGAGACTGTGTGAGACTGTGTTAGAGTGAGACTGAGAGAGTGTGAGAGAGAGTGTGAGACTGTGTGTGAGACTGTGAGAGAGTGTGAGAGTGAGAGAGTGTGAGAGTGAGAGAGTGTGAGACTGTGTGAAACTGTGTGTGAGTGTGAGACTGTGTGTGAGTGTGAGACTGCGTGTGTGTGAGACTGCGTGTGTGTGAGACTGCGTGTGTGAGAGAGTGTGAGAGAGTGTGAGAGTGTGAGAGACTGTGTGAGACTGAGAGAGACTGTGAGAGACACTGAGAGTGTGAAACTGTGTGAGACTGTGTGAGACTGTGACTGTGTGAGAGACTGTGTGAGACTGTGAGACAGTGTGAGAGAGTGTGAGAGTGTGTGAGAGTGTAAGAGACTGTGAGAGTGTTAGGGACTGTGTGAGACTGCGAGAGAGACTGTGTGAGACTGCGAGAGAGACTGTGTGAGACTGTGAGAGTGTGAGACTGAGACTGTGTGAGACTGAGACTGTGTGAGACTGCGAGAGTGTGAGACTGTGTGAGACGGTGTGTGAGAGAGTGTGAGAGAGTGTGAGAGTGTAAGAGACTGTGAGAGTGTGAGGGACTGTGAGAGTGTGAGGGACTGTGAGAGTGTGAGAGACTGTGTGAGACTGCGAGAGAGACTGTTTGAGACTGCGAGAGAGACTGTGTGAGAGTGTGAGACTGTGTGAAAGTGTGAGACTGTGTGACTGTGTGAGACTGTGAGAGTGTGAGTGACTGTGAGACTGCGAGAGAGACTGTGTGAGACTGCGAGAGAGACTGTGAGAGACTGTGAGAGTGTGAGACTGAGAGTGTGTGAGACTGAGAGTGTGAGGGACTGTGAGAGTGTGAGGGACTGTGAGACTGCGAGAGAGACTGTGTGAGACTGCGAGAGAGACTGTGAGAGACTGAGAGTATGAGACTGAAAGTGTGAGACTGAGAGTGTGTGAGACTGAGAGTGTGAGACTGAGAGTGTGTGAGACTGTGAGAGAGACTGTGTGAGACTGCGAGAGAGACTGTGTGAGACTGTGAGAGTGTGAGACTGAGAGTGTGAGACTGTGTGAAAGTGTGAGACTGTGTGAAAGTGTGAGAGACTGTGTGAGACTGCGAGAGAGACTGTGTGAGACTGCGAGAGAGACTGTGAGAGACTGAGACTGTGAGAGACTGAGAGTGTGTGAGACTGAGAGTGTGAGGGACTGAGAGAGTGAGGGACTGAGAGAGTGTGAGGGACTGTGAGAGACTGCTAGAGAGACTGTGTGAGACTGCGAGAGAGACTGTGTGAGACTGCGAGAGAGACTGTGAGAGTGTGAGACTGAGAGTGTGTGAGACTGAGAGTGTGTGAGGGACTGTGAGAGTGTGAGGGACTGTGAGAGTGTGAGGGACTGTGTGAGACTGCGAGAGAGACTGTGTGAGACTGCGAGAGAGACTGTGAGAGACTGTGAGAGTGTGAGACTGAGAGTGTGTGGGACTGAGAGAGTGTGTGGGACTGTGAGAGTGTATGGGACTGTGAGAGTGTGAGGGACTGTGAGAGTGTGAGGGACTGTGTGAGACTGCGAGAGAGACTGTGTGAGACTGCGAGAGAGACTGTGTGAGACTGCGAGAGAGACTGTGAGAGTGTGAGACTGAGAGTGTGAGACTGTGTGAGACTGAGAGTGTGAGACTGAGAGTGTGAGACTGAGAGTGTGAGACTGTGTGAGAGTGTGAGACTGTGTGAGAGTGTGACTGTGTGAGAGACTGTGTGAGACTGTGAGACAGTGTGAGAGAGTGTGAGAGTGTGTGAGAGTGTAAGAGACTGTGAGAGTGTTAGGGACTGTGTGAGACTGCGAGAGAGACTGTGTGAGACTGCGAGAGAGACTGTGTGAGACTGTGAGAGTGTGAGACTGAGACTGTGTGAGACTGAGACTGTGTGAGACTGCGAGAGTGTGAGACTGCGAGAGTGTGAGACTGCGAGAGTGTGAGACTGTGTGAGAGACTGTGTGAGACGGTGTGTGAGAGAGTGTGAGAGAGTGTGAGAGTGTAAGAGACTGTGAGAGTGTGAGGGACTGTGAGAGTGTGAGGGACTGTGAGAGTGTGAGAGACTGTGTGAGACTGCGAGAGAGACTGTTTGAGACTGCGAGACAGACTGTGTGAGATTGTGAGAGTGTGAGACTGTGTGAAAGTGTGAGACTGTGTGAGACTGTGAGAGTGTGAGTGACTGTGAGACTGCGAGAGAGACTGTGTGAGACTGCGAGAGAGACTGTGAGAGACTGTGAGAGTGTGAGACTGAGAGTGTGTGAGACTGAGAGTGTGAGGGACTGTGAGAGTGTGAGGGACTGTGAGACTGCGAGAGAGACTGTGTGAGACTGCGAGAGAGACTGTGAGAGACTGAGAGTATGAGACTGAAAGTGTGAGACTGAGAGTGTGTGAGACTGAGAGTGTGAGACTGAGAGTGTGTGAGACTGTGAGAGAGACTGTGTGAGACTGTGAGAGTGTGAGACTGAGAGTGTGAGACTGTGTGAAAGTGTGAGACTGTGTGAAAGTGTGAGAGACTGTGTGAGACTGCGAGAGAGACTGTGTGAGACTGCGAGAGAGACTGTGAGAGACTGAGACTGTGAGAGACTGAGAGTGTGTGAGACTGAGAGTGTGTGAGACTGAGAGTGTGTGAGGGACTGTGAGAGTGTGAGGGACTGGGAGAGTGAGGGACTGAGAGAGTGTGAGGGACTGTGAGAGACTGCTAGAGAGACTGTGTGAGACTGCGAGAGAGACTGTGTGAGACTGCGAGAGAGACTGTGAGAGTGTGAGACTGAGAGTGTGTGAGACTGAGAGTGTGTGAGGGACTGTGAGAGTGTGAGGGACTGTGAGAGTGTGAGGGACTGTGTGAGACTGCGAGAGAGACTGTGTGAGACTGCGAGAGAGACTGTGAGAGACTGTGAGAGTGTGAGACTGAGAGTGTGTGGGACTGAGAGAGTGTGTGGGACTGTGAGAGTGTATGGGACTGTGAGAGTGTGAGGGACTGTGTGAGACTGCGAGAGAGACTGTGTGAGACTGCGAGAGAGACTGTGAGAGACTGTGAGAGTGTGAGACTGAGAGTGTGTGGGACTGAGAGAGTGTGTGGGACTGTGAGAGTGTATGGGACTGTGAGAGTGTGAGGGACTGTGAGAGTGTGAGGGACTGTGTGAGACTGCGAGAGAGACTGTGTGAGACTGCGAGAGAGACTGTGTGAGACTGCGAGAGAGACTGTGAGAGTGTGAGACTGAGAGTGTGAGACTGTGTGAGACTGAGAGTGTGAGACTGAGAGTGTGAGACTGAGAGTGTGAGACTGTGTGAGAGTGTGAGACTGTGTGAGAGTGTGACTGTGTGAGAGACTGTGTGAGACTGTGAGACAGTGTGAGAGAGTGTGACAGTGTGTGAGAGTGTAAGAGACTGTGAGAGTGTTAGGGACTGTGTGAGACTGCGAGAGAGACTGTGTGAGACTGCGAGAGAGACTGTGTGAGACTGTGAGAGTGTGAGACTGAGACTGTGTGAGACTGAGACTGTGTGAGACTGCGAGAGTGTGAGACTGCGAGAGTGTGAGACTGTGTGAGAGACTGTGTGAGACGGTGTGTGAGAGAGTGTGAGAGAGTGTGAGAGTGTAAGAGACTGTGAGAGTGTGAGGGACTGTGAGAGTGTGAGGGACTGTGAGAGTGTGAGAGACTGTGTGAGACTGCGAGAGAGACTGTTTGAGACTGCGAGACAGACTGTGTGAGATTGTGAGAGTGTGAGACTGTGTGAAAGTGTGAGACTGTGTGAGACTGTGAGAGTGTGAGTGACTGTGAGACTGCGAGAGAGACTGTGTGAGACTGCGAGAGAGACTGTGAGAGACTGTGAGAGTGTGAGACTGAGAGTGTGTGAGACTGAGAGTGTGAGGGACTGTGAGAGTGTGAGGGACTGTGAGACTGCGAGAGAGACTGTGTGAGACTGCGAGAGAGACTGTGAGAGACTGAGAGTATGAGACTGAAAGTGTGAGACTGAGAGTGTGTGAGACTGAGAGTGTGAGACTGAGAGTGTGTGAGACTGTGAGAGAGACTGTGTGAGACTGCGAGAGAGACTGTGTGAGACTGTGAGAGTGTGAGACTGAGAGTGTGAGACTGTGTGAAAGTGTGAGACTGTGTGAAAGTGTGAGAGACTGTGTGAGACTGCGAGAGAGACTGTGTGAGACTGCGAGAGAGACTGTGAGAGACTGAGACTGTGAGAGACTGAGAGTGTGTGAGACTGAGAGTGTGTGAGACTGAGAGTGTGTGAGGGACTGTGAGAGTGTGAAGGACTGAGAGAGTGAGGGACTGAGAGAGTGTGAGGGACTGTGAGAGACTGCTAGAGAGACTGTGTGAGACTGCGAGAGAGACTGTGTGAGACTGCGAGAGAGACTGTGAGAGTGTGAGACTGAGAGTGTGTGAGACTGAGAGTGTGTGAGGGACTGTGAGAGTGTGAGGGACTGTGAGAGTGTGAGGGACTGTGTGAGACTGCGAGAGAGACTGTGTGAGACTGCGAGAGAGACTGTGAGAGACTGTGAGAGTGTGAGACTGAGAGTGTGTGGGACTGAGAGAGTGTGTGGGACTGTGAGAGTGTATGGGACTGTGAGAGTGTGAGGGACTGTGTGAGACTGCGAGAGAGACTGTGTGAGACTGCGAGAGAGACTGTGTGAGACTGCGAGAGAGACTGTGAGAGTGTGAAACTGAGAGTGTGAGACTGTGTGAGACTGAGAGTGTGAGACTGAGAGTGTGAGACTGTGTGAGAGTGTGAGACTGTGTGAGAGTGTGAGACTGAGACTGTGTGAGAGTGTGAGACTGAGACTGTGTGCGACTGTGAGACAGAGTGTGTGCGACTGCGAGACTGCGACTGTGAGACTGCGACTGTGTGAGAGACTGTGTGAGAGACTGTGTGAGAGTGTGAGACAGAATGTGTGCTTTGCAATGCGTTGCTTACCCCTCTGGCACTCAAAGGGTTAAGTTGAGCTAACATAGCAATATAACACACGGTGGCTCTTCAGCTGAGGCAATGTAGCAATATGCTGAGGTATCAAATAGAAAGTGGTGTTTGAGGTTTGCCCTCTGTAACATACAGCAAAGCATCTCTCTCTCCCTTTAAGGAGAAAGGGTGGGAATCAGGAAGCAGGAATTGGAGGAGTGACAGTTGAGACTGTGAGGTGACTGAAGAGATGATGAGTTAAATAAGAGTTGCTATTAAGTTTGTATTTTATGGGAACATTACACCCTCATACTGAAACAGAGTGTATGGAGGGTTACTGTTATCTGTGGGAGGTGACACAGTGTGTTTGTGGGGTCATGATCCTGAGTGAGAGTGTGAGTGGACCGGGAGAAGTTACTGATATCCCTACCTCAGGAGCGAGTGGCAGATATATATTTTTTTTTTGTCAGTTGGATACTGGTGGGCGGGCTGGAGGGGGCGGGCCAACTCCCTGTATGATAAACACGCCCCCATTGAATCACCCAATGAGAGCAGTAAAGTCCCCATTCAATCACCCAATAGGAGTTGTGTCTCCTAATGAGACATAAATTATGTAATTAGACATTCTGTTCAATGCGAGTTTCTTTTCTGAGGAGACATAAATTATGTTCTGTGTGTGGGGTACCATAAATTATGCAATGAGGCTTATTCTTTTATATATATAGATATATATGTAGATGGAGTTTCCCATAACACACAGTGTCAAAATGGCGTGGGGGTGGGGACACATGAGTCTGAAAGGAAGGCTTGGAATTAAAAAAAGAGAGAGAGGGATATGAGAGGGGGTAAAGTCATACATAAGAAAGTACAGTACAGTACAGTACAGCAACAACTTGCAAACCCTGCAGTGCTGCAATGCTCTGCCCATGTATGTGTGTCTGTGCGGTCTAAGTGTGTCTGTGTGTTTCTCTGTGTATGTGAAGACACGTCTATGTATATGTATGTGTCTGTGTATGTTTATAGGTGTGTGTGTGTGTGTATGCATGCATGTCTCTGTATGTATAAGTTTGTATGTATGTGCATATGTGTGTATATACTTGATATGTGTCTGAGTGTATATGAATATGTGTGTGTAGGTGTGTGTATGTACTATATATATATGCATATCTGTGTTATACACATATGTATGTGTATTGGAGTGCGTATGTATGTATGTGTGACTTACAGGTGGTATCATATGCTTTTTGCTTATATACATACATACTCATACATGCGCATGCACACAATCACACACAAGCAGATGCAAAAACACATACATACACACACAGTGACACACATACACACCATCATACTAGGGTGACCCTCCGTCCCGGAATGCCCGGGACCGTCCCTTAATTTTGTGTTGTGTCCCACGTCCCGAATCATACCCCACCTGGACAATAAAGAGTCCCAAAATCAACTGTCAGCCCTATTCTGCCTGCCAGCTCAATCACAGCTGTAACATGCATGCACCACCACCAACCAATTAAGGGAGAGTATTTGCACAATGTTCCTCTCCTCATTGGCTGGCTGGTGTGTGCGTGTGTGTCAGGTGGTACGTATGCCACCCGGCGCATCACATGTGAATGAGTGACAGTGTCTCTGGGATCAGTGACAGGCAACTGCAGACGCAGAAGTTACAGAAGAGGACTGGAGGAAGACTGGCTAACCAACTGCATTGTAAGGTACAAATAAAAATTCCATTTCATTTAAATAGCTCTTAACCCCGGAATCAGTGGTCCTCCTCTCAGTGTGCCTTGGACATCTACTTAGGGTGCCTCATTTTTTTCTGTGAAGACATCTGACAAATATGTGACTGTTGAATGTTGAATGTTTATTTATAAAAATGGTTATACACAATATGTTCTTGGTATAATTATTGTGAGACTTAATAATAACTGTAAATTTATTTATGCAATTTATTTTTGCATTATACCCATATTTATGATATTGATAAATTACATAAATTATGTTAAGGGTGCCTTGAAAATTCCAGATTACTACCTATGGGTGCCTTAAACAAAAAAGGAACCACTATCCTTTCCTGAATACTAGTAATGTCCATCACATTACCATACCTCCCAACCTCCCAACATTTAATATGGTTATATTGATGTTTAGGTGGTGTTGCTGGGGGCATTAGTGGTGGGTGGGACACTAACAAAATTTTTTAGGTTACATCATAACCTGTTGACAGCTCTTTATGTACCTGAATAAATTATTGAGAACAAGACCAAAGTATTTATTTACACACACTCATTTATGGAAATGCACGGATGCACAAATATGCTCTTTTATAAACAATATGTTTTATGATACACTTATATACACATTCTGATCTCCTAAAAAGAAGTATATCAGGGTAGGAAAGAGGGATTTGGGTCTCAAAGAAGGACTGTCCCTTCTAAAGAGGAACATTTGGGAGCTATGCATTACTGTTCAACATGTTGGAGACTTCTATAGCATTCAAGTGGCTGAAACCCCCATTTAAATCAGTATGTTGTTTTTTCTTATAATTTTAAATACAATATCTTTTAGTTGCTGTAGCTAATATATATATATATATATATATATATATATAGCAGAGGATTTATGTTTTTATGAAAAACATTTATCAACTTTGATATGCTGCTTAAATTAATGTTTTTCGTAAATGTTCCTTTTGAGTGCCAATCCTTTGCAATATATATATATATATATATATAATATATATATACATGACTGTATGATGGGCACCCGGGTCTTTATTAACTATTGAGAGTTCCGACTTCAACAGGGCCGGTGCAAGGATTTTTTTATACACAGGAGAAGGTGCATTTTGATGCCCCCCCCCCCCGACACGGACACAATCCCCTGACACCCCCCCTTGCAACAATCCCCTGCCCCGCCCACATATTCACCTCCACACCTCCAAATTGCCCCTTCCACAATGCTCCCTTCATCTCCACAATGCCCCTTCCACAATGCCCCTTCCACAATACCCCCTTATCTCCACAATACCCCCTTATCTCCACAATGCCCCTTCCACAATACCCCCTTATCTCCACAATACCCCCTTATCTCCACAATGCCCCTTCCACAATACCCCCTTATCTCCACAATACCCCCTTATCTCCACAATGCCCCTTCCACAATACCCCCTTATCTCCACAATACCCCCTTCATCTCCGCATTGTCCCTTCATCTCCGCATTGCCCCTTCCACAATGCCCCCTTCATCTTCACATTGCCCCCTTCATCTTCACATTGCCCCCTTCATCTTCACAATGCATAATGCCCCCTTCATCTCCACAATGCTCCCTCCACATTGCCCCTTCATCTCCACATTGACCCTTCCACAATGCCCCCTTAACTCCACATCGCCCCTTCATCTCCACAATTCCCCTTCACAATGCTTATTTATCTCCACAATGCTCCCTCCACATTGCCCCTTCATCTCCACATTGACCCTTCCACAATGCCCCCTTAACTCCACATCGCCCCTTCATCTCCACAATTCCCCTTCACAATGCTTATTTATCTCCACAATGCTCCCTCCACATTGCCCCTTCATCTCCACATTGACCCTTCCACAATGCCCCCTTAACTCCACGTCGCCCCTTCATCTCCACAATTCCCCTTCACAATGCTTATTTATCTCCACAATGCTCCCTCCACATTGCCCCTTCATCTCCACATTGACCCTTCCACAATGCCCCCTTAACTCCACATCGCCCCTTCATCTCCACAATTCCCCTTCACAATGCTTATTTATCTCCACAATGCTCCCTCCACATTGCCCCTTCATCTCCACATTGACCCTTCCACAATGCCCCCTTAACTCCACATCGCCCCTTCATCTCCACAATTCCCCTTCACAATGCTTATTTATCTCCACAATGCTCCCTCCACATTGCCCCTTCATCTCCAAATTGACCCTTCCACAATGCCCCCTTAACTCCACATCGCCCCTTCATCTCCACAATTCCCCTTCACAATGCTTATTTATCTCCACAATGCCCCCTCCACATTGACCCTTCCATAATGCCCCTTCGTCCCCCTACCTTGAGTCCCTGGTGGTCTAGCGGTGTGCCACTGCTTAGAGCTCTGTGCCTCCCTCGGCACAGAGCTGAGGCTCCCGCACGTTACTCTCACTAATGCAGAGCGCTGGGAGATGATGTCATCTCTCAGCGCTCTGTATTACTACAGAGCCTGGGTCTCTCTGCGGTATGTAACAGACGCTGCGAGGGAGCGCTGATTTACACTACTAAGCGCTCCCTCGCGGCGTCTTTGTAACACACCGCAGCGAGACCCAGACAGCTATATTTGTAATAAAAAAAATAAAAAAAAACTTACCTCTTTTCGGCGCCCCTCCATTGCTGCGCCCTAAGGCAGCTGCCTGTTCTGCCTTAATGGCAGCGCCGGCCCTGGACTTCAATATATATATATATATATATATATATATATATATATATATATATATACATTTTTTTTTTTATTTTTTTTTTTTTGTAGCTGCAACTGTTTCAGAAATTCAGAGCTTCCCTCCACCTGAGTGTAGTAAATCCCATTGAGTGTCAAAGGGTACTTAATGCATTGCACAACAATGTGTTGGGTACATCTCTGGCACTCAAAGGGATATACTATCTATCAAGGAAGTAAAAGTAATTTACTAAGGTAACTGTTGGATCCTAGTAAGTAATTGACTATGCTGCATATATCACCAATGTATATGCTTTTTAGCACTGATATTTTTGGTGTATATTACCTTTGTATATAGCAACATTGCAGTGTGAATAATATTGATATCCTATATAATAATTCGCTAAATCGTGTGTAACGCCCGACATACTCAGTAGACACTGCTGCGCGTGTGGCAGTCATGCGCAGTAGAGACTGCCCATGCCGCAGCTGATACAGAGCTGGGCGCTCCGAAGGAGCGTCCAGCTCCATATCAGCAGCGGCGCGGGCAGTCTCTACTCCGCGTGACTGCCTCGCGACCGGCTGCCGGAGGCACTGTGACCCGTGTAACGGGCTGTTCAACTAGTTTTTGTATATAATACCAATGTGTCAGGTTTATAAAATCTTTGTGATGTGTAAATGTGGTGTGGTATGTGTATAACACAGTTATATGCTGTGTGCAATAGCACTGTGTGGTGTGTTTAAAGGGATAGTAATACTTCGTTTTAACTTTATTTTATTTTGTAGGCATTAAAAAAACATGAAGAATGATACAAGTCTTATCTTTGAAACCTTTATGGTTTAAGAGATATTCACAAACAAAGTATCCCCCCCTGTTCAACCAGATCAGAAGGGAGATGCCCAGGTAGACTGCAGAGAGGGACAATCTTCAATTAAGATAAGGGAAAAAGCTGAAAAACTTGTCAAGGGGGGAAGGGCTTTCATTCTTTTCATACAAAGAAAATTGTCCCCTTCTGTTATCTGTCCTGTCATACAACCAGACTCACATCTGAGAAGAGATGGCTTACACTAGGTAAAAGGGGCGGGAGGGGAACTTTGCTTGTGAATATCTCATAAACCATAAAGGTTTGAGAGATAAGACTTATATCATTCTTCATGTTTTTTTAATGCCTACAAAATAAAATAAAGTTAAAACGAAGTATTACTATCCCTTTAATACCTTAATACCTGTGTAGTATGTATAGTTTTTCTGTGTGGCGTGTATTGCATTGACTAAGTTACTGGGCGGCCTTGTTGAGTAGAGTCCTATCCAGTTTTAACACAGACTCGCCCACCCAGTTGTTCATAACTTGAATTTATTTAATAGGCCCTTTAAAAATAAAAACCTGACTTTCTCCCCCCCCCCGAATCCCTGATAGGTTCACCCTCATTCCCTCCCTTCCTTCCCTTCCTATCCTAGATGTGTTTTTTTTTTTCTTTCAATCTTTGCTTTCTGTCTGTGGGTCCATGGACGGGATCCGGTGTCTGTCCTTGAATGTCAAGGGGCTTAACACAGACAGGAAGCAATGTCTCTCACTTTTATACAAGAAACTCATTTTGATGGCACGAAGTCCCCTAGTCTGGATGGCAAGGGTTACCAACAAGCTTTTCTAGCCTAGGAACCTACCAAGAAGGCAGGGGTTGCAATTCTGATTCTTTAGGATTTCCCCTTTCTAATTCAGGATAGATACTCTGATCCAGAAGGCCAATATCTCATTTTAAAGGGCTCTTTGTTGGGCCGGGACCTTTTATTAGCTTCCTTTTACGCCGCCAATACCCTTCAAATCTGTTTTTTTAAGACATTTTTTCAGAAGCTTTCTTCTTTCAGAACCAACTTGATGCTCCTGGAAGGGGACTTCAACCTGGTCCTGGACCCCTATCTTGATCACTCTTGTGCCCCTTCAGATTCTCTGGCGACCCGAGAGATCACTTCTTCTCAATTTGCTGCCCTTCTTGAGAAGCATGGTCTGCTTGACGTGTGGCATTGCCTATATCCCACTGTTAAAGACTACTCATTTTACTCCTCTGTGCATAAGTCTTACTCCCACCTTGACTATGTTTTGACTACTCAAGATCTTAAAATACCCTGCTGTACTAGCACTCAAGATAAATCATCATAATGAGACTGATAATCTAAAAATGGACCCTCTCAAAAAAAATAAGTCAATAAAATGTAACTTTTATTCAAAAACTAAAATGCTGGGCTTCAATGTTAAAATAATGCGATCACCATCATTTAGTTTAGTTACATATTAGCTAGGTAGTATAGCTCTTATGAGGCAGGCTTTCCATTATCTTTTATTTTAGGTCTAGCTCTTTAAAGACATCAGAAGGACTTGTCATAACAAACTTTTTTCATTCTGGCACACCGGATTTAGTTCCTACGTTTGTGCAGTTCAGCTTGTATAGTTCAGTTTCTTCTTTACTGGGAGTTAATCGGACCAGTCTCAATTTTGATATATTTAACCCGTAGCAAGCCGGATTAGCCCGGGCATTATTGAGGAACATACTTGTTTTTATTGGTATATTCCATCTGAGACAATCTGACTAGCTTCAATTTTGTTATATTTAACCTGTGGCAAGCCGGACTAGCCCCGGCATTATTGAGGAACATATTTGCTGTCTTAACTCTTGGCAAGCCGGATCAGCCCCGGCATTAGTTTAGGAATACTCCTATTTTTGTTAGCAGTCTGTAGGCAGGTTGAAACTTTCGCTATGATAGGCTAGTCGGACAGAGTTCTGATAACTTCTAAGTTCTTATCAGCAGTTTGTAGGCAGGTTGTAACTTTCTCTATTTTAGGCGAGTCTGATAGAGTTCTGATTATTTCCAAGTGCAGTTGCTATTTAAATCTTTTGATAAGTTGGATAAGCCTTGGTGTTACATCATTGTTTAACATCATTAGATTATTCATTAGTGTGGGTGAATGGATTCATTTTATGTTGTGCAACCCTAGATCTTGTGTATCTTTCTCAGACATCAAGCTGAAACTAATCTCGGCATAGCTTGAGTTGGCAATGGTGCAATAGGCCGGATGTATTTTGGCAGACTGCACGATTTAATTGGTTGCCATTTGGATTGTGGACTTTGATTGTGCCACAATCAAATACTAAACATACCTATTAGTGGCAAGCCGGCTTTTTAAATGTTCCGGCATTTATCATCTACATTGCTCTTCACATAGTTTTTTAGCCTGAGTTTTTTGTTTTATGTGATTCATACTTCAGTCAATCATTTGTCTGTAGCAGTTGGAACATATTGTTTTGAGTTTACACACTAGGATTGCATATCGGTCTTTATGTGCAGGACTGGTGAATTTTCATTGTAACAAGCTGAATAGCTAAGGAATTTACAGCATTAGATGACAAATTATATACGAGACCTGCATATTCGGACTGGGATGGTGATCGCATTATTTTAAAGGGATAGTACTAGTTCGTTTTTTCTTTATTTTATTTTGTAGGCATTAAAAAAACATGAAGAACAATATAAGTCTTATCTCTCAAACCTTTATGGTTTAAGAGATATTCACAAGCAAAGTATCCCCCCCCCTCTTCAGCCGGATCAGAAGGGAGGTATCCAGGTAGACTGCAGAGAGGGACAATCTTCAATTAATATAAGGGAAAAAGCTGAAAAACTTGTCAAGGGGGGAAGGGCTTTCATTGTTTTCATACAAAGAAGCTTGTCCCCTGCTGTTATCTGTTACCTGTTATCTGTCTGGTCTTACAACCAGATTCACATCTGAGAAGAGATGGTTTACACTAGGAAAAAGGGGCGGGAGGGGGAAACTTTGCTTGTGAATATCTCTTAAACCATAAAGGTTTGAGAGATAAGACTTATATCGTTCTTCATGTTTTTTTAATGCCTACAAAATAAAATAAAGATGAAACGAAGTATTACTATCCCTTTAACATCGAAGCCCAGCATTTTAGTTTTTGAATAAAAGTTACATTTTATTGACTTATCATTTTTTTTGAGAGGGTCCATTTTTAGATTATCAGTCTCAGTATGATGATTTATCTTGAGTGCTAGTACAGCAGGGTATTTTCTTTTCTAGTACACATTATATTATTCCCCTGTAGCACCTTGAGTCCTCGCTGGGATTTTGTAGTAATCTTAATTATTAGTGTTCTTTTGCCAGTGAGCGTTAGGTTTTTCTCGTATAGCATGCTCAAGATCTTATAGGATCATTTTGAGAAGCTTGCATTCTCCCAATCTCGTGGTCTGACCACGCGCCGGTTTGCTGCATCTTCAATCTCCCGCACCCTATGCAGCACTCTTATACTTGGAATTTGAATGAGTCCCTCCTTCTGAACCCAGAGTTCCTGCCCTAAGTTTTGTCTCATATTGTCCTATTCTACGCCCTCAATTATGGTTCACTTTCCAGCCCAGAGAAACTCTGGGATGCCTGTAAAGTGTATCTCTGCTGAGTAATGTTGTCGTTTGCCTCTAAGACAAAGAAATCCAAGCACCAAGGACGAACCATGGCACTGACCCAACTGGAGACCTTTGAAAGGGCACACAAAGTGAATCCCACACTGGCAGGGCTCTGGAAGGTTCTGAAAGCCAGAGAGGCCCTTTATAAATTGGATTCATCTGACATCGCAAGACAGATGCAATGGACTCATCAACTTTATTATAAACGTGCAAATAAACCTCATAGAATCCTGGCTAGGAAACTGAGAGAGGTGCATCAGAGATCCCAGATCCTTTCCTTAAGATCATGCTCCAGCCAGCTGTTATACACCCCTTCTGAAATTTTCAATGAGTTCTTACAATATTACTTGGGCATTTATAACCTTGGCACCAATGCTGTTGCTCCATGCTCCTCCTTAATGGATTGCTTACAGAGGTTCCCATGGGATCTGCCGATCCCATCACTGGATGCCACAACATTGACCACTCTATGCACACCTATCACCTGCGAGGAACTTTTGAGAGTGATTAAGGACTCAAAGAATGCTAAGGCTCCTGGCCCCGACAGCCTGCCTAATATCTTTTACAGAAAATGCTGTACGCCCCTTGCTGACCAGCTGGTAAGGGTCATCAATGCTTTTCTGGATGGTGAAAGAATGTCTTGGGACATGTCCATGGCCTGTATTGCCTTAATTCCCAAATCAGATAAAGACCCCTTTGACTGTGCGAATTATCGCCCAATCTCAATGTTAAACTCTGATATCAAGCTGTTTAGCAAGATTCTTATGAATAGATTAGCCCCTTTTCGTCCCGCCCTGATTCATGGTGACCAAGTCAGCTTTATCCCACACAGGCAGGAGGGGGATAATACCTGGAAGCTTCTCAATCTCATACACTAAGTGGCTTTTTCTGCTTCAAGCTCATTTCTCCTGGGGCTTGACACAGAGAAAGCCTTTGATCAAGTGGATTGGTTTTATTTATAATCTTTCCTGGCTTGTTTTGGGATTGGGGGCTTCTTTCTCACGGCTGTCCGGTCCCTTTACCACTGTCCCATGACAACTCTTAAGCTTCCGACTTTCCCTCCTAATTGTACATTCACAATTGTACTTGGCAAGGGTGCCCGCTTTCCCCACTTCTCTTTGCTCTTGCAGTTGAACCTTTAGCCATCAAGATTAGTCATCACCCAGATATCTTGTGGATCATGCATTGTGGCACTCCTCATAAAATCTCTCTCTTTGCAGATGACGTTGTTCTCTTTATAACTGCCCCACACATTTCACTGCCCAATCTTTTATCTGTCCTTGATGATTTTCAAGAGCTTTCGGGATATAAAATCAACACATCTAAATCCGATTTGTTACCCTCCATGTTCTGGAACCTGATCTGGCCCTGCTTCGTTCTAATTATCAGTTTAACTGGAGTTCCACTAGCATCAAGTACCTTGGGTTGGCATCAGTCTTACTCTTACATATTCAATGAAAGCCACATGGGATAAGGTAGAGAGACAACTCACAGAGAGACACACAGGACATGATGGGGAATACACACAGGGGATGTAAGGGGGAGACAAGGGAGTAAAAAGTTCCATCCTGTCTCCTAAAGGCAGGCATATAGATATATATATTATATTTATATTAAGGTGTCAGCTGATGCTTTATTGTCATAGTCCACACCCAAGTTTACCTGTTGCCTTACCAATGGCTTTATCTGGTGTTAGGTTCCAGCTCTTGTGATCTTCTGGACTCCTTTATAGAGCCTCCTTGAATGGTGCTTGTTCAAAGATTCCTGTTTTGCTTTGTCCTGTGTATGATCTTACCTTGTCCTGTGCGTGCTGTTTGCTCCTGCTCTCCAGTTGTTGACCCCCTGTTTCTGAGCACGCTATTGTTTTCTGCTTTTCTCCTGTAGTGATCCTCTTCCTGAACTAGTTCTTTTCCTGACCAAGCTATTGTTTTCTGCTTGACTGTTCCTGCTCTGATATGCAGGTACTGAACCTAGTCTGTTCCTTTCTTAAATTCCAAATTGTGTTTCTTACTGTATCTTGGCAGCAATGGTTCTGGGATAGACACACCTTCTTCATTACTCCCTCACCTGCTGGCTTTCCTACACACTGTGGTTGAATTGACGCCCTGGACAGCTCATCCTTCAACAATAATAAACAAGAGTGGTACAGTGAAAGCACTACATTCCTGCTGAATGAAGGGAGGCAGTAATGGGGAGTGAGAGAATCTAACACCTGCCTTAGGGGCTCCCCTTCTGTCATGGATAAGTAAGCACCTTCCACAGCGAACAGCTGCCCAAGCAGCTGTGTCAACTTATTTGTATTCAGTTTGGACATGCCCCTTGAATGGAAAGCCCCAAAGTGTTCAAGGGTAGGCTGGTGCTAAGGTTCCTGCCCCACCTGTCTCTGGGAACCAGTATGAGTCTTAGAAAAGGCCAGAGCTTCTCCACACCCGCTGCTGTGGCTACTGTTCATGGTGTTGGCTACTGTGTTGTTGCTGTTGGCCAGTGCTGCCAGTTTGTGCCTGACGTTGGCTCATGCCATACTGGTGAAAAGTCCCAACACTTTCCCCCAGCTCCCTTCCTTGTGATACAACTTGCACTTTGCAGTGCACCCAACTCCAACACTCTCAAAATGATCACACTTTTCATTACAGTGCTCTAGGCCAGGCACATCCCTGCATAAAACTAACACAGTTCTGCTTTTCTGAGTGGCAGTGCAAGTGGTGGTACTGGTGGTGTTGGTGGTAGTACATGTAAGGGGAAACAGTGGCACAGATGTGGTAGGGTAGACTTAAAGACAGAGGGCGGTTGTTCAAGACTTAGGGGGAAAGATATGGAGTTCCATAGGTAGGGAGCAGAAAGTGAGAAAGGTTTGAGACAGGAGAGGGCAGAAGGTGTGGATGGTGCAAAAAGAAGGGCGTTGTGAGCTGAGAGAAAGAAGTGGCCAGGAACATAGGAGGAGATGAGGGAAGAGATGTAAGGAGGGGTATCAGTGTGAAGAGCATTAAAGGTGAGAAGAAGGACTTTTTAAGTGATGTGTTGCTGAATTGGGAGCTATGTCAGATGTCTAAGAATAATGTGAGCAGGGGAAAGGTGGGTAGCAGAGAGGGCTGATGTACTACTGTTCCCAGACATTTTAATTACTATTAAAAAAAGTTATTAAATAAATATTTAACTGTATATTAAGTTTTACCTTTTTATTTCTTTTTACATGCCACTGCTCTCTCCAGCAACCAAACCTGGTCCTGGGTGTTTTAATTTAAAATCATTTAAAAGTAGATTTACTGTTCAAACTTAATTGTACATAGGCATTGTGCACATTCAGTGTTCCAGACACACCACTGATATTGTGTCACGCTTCCGATTGGCCGGCGTCCCTTTTTTAGTGTTGCTAGCCTTCAGTGCATTGCCCGATTATTCAGGTCTAGCTTACCTGAGGGCTGTGGTTCCGGTCTCCAGCGGGCTGTCCTTGATTTGCCTCACTTCCGTTTCTGTTCCGGTCCTGCGTCTCCCACTGGTTCCTGGGCAGTCCTCCTTCCTCTGGCGTCCGCCTGTGGTCTCTCCCGGCAGGACTCCGGTAGGGTTCTCAGCATCCGGTGCTTCTTCCTTGCTGTGCCTCTCTAGCGCTAGTCCGGCTGTGTTCCGCTCCCTGCTGCAATCTAGTCCTGCTGTTCCAGTCATCCTGTAGAGGTCCTGCCCGCAGTATAGCGCTACCTTTAGCGGAGTTCCTGTGTGAGCCCCATTTTTTTTCCAGTATTTATTTGGAGGAGATTGCCTCTGGTTCTGTGGCTCAGAGCCTAGGGGTAGGCTTCCGCTGCCCTTCTGGTTGCTTCTCCCAAGGGTCAGTAGTCCCCCAGCCACCTTCCCATTTTGGGCCTGGGAGGTAGTGCTGGGTTGTTTGTGGCAGCGTTCTGCCACCAGGGGAGTTGGTACTCCTTCTTCCCTTCCGCTGGTGGGGGTTTCAGGGGGGATCCTTAGTAGGTGGGTCAGCTCATCATTCCAGGCTCCCTGCTGCTGGTGGACCCTCTCCTGGATCCTATTCTGGTAAGTGGGGTTTGGGGGTGGTCCTCTCTCCTGATCTCTGGTGCCCATGGGGGTACAGTCGTTCGCAGGCTCCCTGCTCTGATTTTGGGGTTTACCCCTTCTTTGGATGTGGGACTCCCTGGGGTCACTGTTCCCTCTCTCTTATCTTTTCCTTGCTAGGGGTTTCCTGGGGTTGTCACTTCTCTGTGACTATCTCTAGGTACCTCTATCTCCATCAAGGTGTGCCGTTGGGCTATCCCACGACATTCCACCTTCCCATCTATGGAACCAGCATGTCAGTGGTTGGAGTCCGTTGGGTATAGGCACATCTCTTTTCTATCCTGTCCCTGCAGCTTTTGTGTTCAGTCCTGCATCTAGGGGTCCGTGGTCTGGTTCTTCCTCAGTCTGCCAATATCTCATCCTGGTCTGGGCCCTGGCTCAACTGGGGTCGGACATCTGGCTTCGCGGCCAGCAACTTTATCCGGCTTCGGCTGCAGCAAGAGAGATTGGCAACTGACTACGCACACCAGCATTGCATTCTAGCGGCGCTCCCCAGCTACTGGACCAGACAATCCCACGGCAGCATCGCACTCTAGCAGCGACCTCCAGCTCCGAACTCTAGCTTCCGTGCCGTGTCCACCTCATCAGGATCTGAGGCCGTGACATATTGCCCACAAGTACACCCATTGTTCCTTTGTGTTTTAGTGTAAAATAAAAAAATGTAAAGTAAAAAAACAAACAAACAGTTAAACATTTATTTAATAACTTTCTTTATTATTAGTAAATAAAATGTACTTCCAGTCTTGGTATGGCCAGAACCGGCAGGCGGTCATGAGAAAGCAGTCAGATAAACACTTGTATATCATCCCCCTTTAAGCAGAAACAGTCTTCCTTGGAAATACTATCAGCCACAGGCAGCAGCACTGAACATCCTTGTCCTGGTGGCAAAGTCTCCTCCCCACACACCACAATAAGGTGCAATTTCTATCAAGGCAATAAGGCGTACCTGCTGGAGTCAGCAGTGAAGTGTGTAGAACGTTATGTGTACACAATGCCTATGTACACTTTTTTTAACAGTATATCTACTTTTACATTTTACAAAAGGTATCTTTGGCAGAGACTGCAGTGACATAACTGGACAGACACAGCAACTGGACAGACACAGCAATAAGTTTAGATAAAAAAATACAACTGAACAGTGGCAAAAAAAGGTACTATGATTAGATTATTAGTCAATCACATACCTAAAATACTTGCCACTAGGAAGGGCAGCAGTAAGGCATTGGAGACAGAGTGGACTTGACAGTGGACAATATGCACAGTCAGCCATGGATTGGAAAAAAAAATATTATTTGGGTACTACAGAATTATGTTCTAACTAGTATGAAAGCCCGTATACATGGGCTAAAGTGCACCTGGCTGCTGCCCCGGAGCCGGGAGAAGAGATAGGACATGAGCCATCCACAGCGGGGCAGCTCCAGACAGCTCACAGCGAAGCTCCCTGTGTGCGAAACCACACATGCACAGTAGAGACTCTCTGTGCGGTTACTGCTCACAGTGAGCGCTGCATTCTACCACTTTATGTAATAGGATAATAGTCCCAACTATTAATTATTTACGAGCTAACCTAACTCTAGCCACTGCTAAAGTAAAAAAAAAGAATGTACTAGTAGGGCTTGTAGACTAAAAGTTCAGCCTTCTATTGCAGTCCACTAAGAGGAACTGTGATTGAAGTCTATGAGTCATATAAAGTGATAGAACAATACTCACATTATTATGTATAACATTTGGTATACATTTTTTTCCTCTGATTAAGTGGTACCAGGAACCATGCTGGGAATGTTATTTTAAGCTTTTTTATCAATAAACAATCAAATGTCTTTGTATAACACTCTGCCAAGTGTTGCTTTCGTGCATCTTCTTGTGTGGTTCTGTTTCGGGGAGGACTGGCACTATGATTCCCCTCTGGCTCATTAACCGGCTGATCTAGACCGAAGCTGGTTATATATAATAATGTGAGTACTTTCTATCACTTTATATGACTCATATATTATTGATATTATTCCTGTTTGGGCTCTCCTTCTGTGCAGTGTTTCTTTGTGTTGTTTCCCAGTGATCTTGGCTGATGACCTGTTTGGATTGATTGAGCGTGCTGATAGCCAGTGATCTGTGTTAGGACAGTGTAAATATCCCCCACAAGCTTCACTTGCTACTATATTTCTAGGTAGCAAGGTCAGAATGTGAGTAATATTCTCCTTCTTTGGATATTGATTAATTTACGTTGAACTTACTACACTATAAGACTCTCCCCCTTGTATTTGCTTTCTTTAGTGATTGAAGTATGTCCAGCTTCCCAGTTGTCCTATGTCCTTTTTTCTCCTTCTCCAATCCACTCTAGTACAGCCTCCAGCATTCAAAGGAAGGCAATCAGAAGAACCATAGATAAAGATAATACATTACTATTTTGTTGTTTGCAGGGAGATAAATTGAGTAAGGAAACATGCTGCATCCTGGTTATATTAGTTTGAGGGGTCATCCCTAGGAAATCATGATTGACCAGAGTATAAAATGCATCACAAATAAACTAGGGATTCGCAGGCTGTAGCAACAATCAATCACAGCCATAACCAAGGAGATTGTCCCTCCACTTTATGTCAGGATTCTACTGGCTATTCTATGTATCAATCCCTTCTCTCTCTACCCTCCTACAAACAATAACGTCCCACTTTTCATGCTGAAAGTGCATGTAACAAAGAACTAATTAATGCATTGATTTGCACTAAAAAAAAAAAAGGAAAGCGGCATGCACTGTTCTGTTAATATGCCATTTTTTTTACAAATGTCATGAAACATAATTTTTGGTTAATTTCAAATTTGTTATGAAACAAATGCACATCTAGGAGTTATAGCTTATTCAAGAAAAGTGAGACTTTAGTATACAGATCATACTCTGAATATGACGGATGGGTGACTCAGTATTTGGAATGTGTTACAGAAGGAGTACCAACAAGTCCTAGGTGACTACAAACCCAACACTACTGTTGATACAACCTATTTTATTCTCAAAATGAGAATTTTCTTGCGGGAAACGGAGTAAGACAGGCTTCTGAAGAAGTGGCAATAGCGCCACAAAACACGTTAAGCCAGTGATTTAATTGTTGATTTTTTTTATCAGCTAGATTAGCCTTTGGGCATTTTATTTTATTGTATTTTTTATTTCATTTGGCTATTTGTCATATTTTCTATATTTGTTTATTTGCACTATTAAATATCTGAAGATTTTTTATCTTAATTTATTATCTTCTTGATATGAGGATTCTGGCTACACTGTCACTCTGGTTCCCGCAAGGGAATTCTGATTTTAAGAATAAAATAGGTTATATCAACAGTAGTGTTTGGTTTGTAGTCACCCAGGACTTGTTGGTACTCCCACATTTTTCACGGAGATTAACCGGGGTGAAGAGAAGTTCACTGGGGTGTGAGCCAGTACAAGTGATTATTCCTGGAGGCTGGATTAAGCCTCTGAAAAATGTGAGTTCCTGGGTTTCTTTTGTGGTGTTGGTGAAGGATCAAGTTTCTTTATTACTACACTTAGAGCGAATTGTCAGAGACTCTGTCTTGGTGGAGCATAGAGGGTTAATTTTAAAAACAAAATTAATTTAGCCATGATGTCATATGGAAATTAAGGGTTAGAAGCACCCAATCAGATAATACTGATGATGTCACTGTATAATAATAATCCTTTATTTATATAGCGCACACAGATTCTGCAGTGCTTTACACTCATATTGGTTCCTGTCCCCATTGGGGCTCACAATCTAAATTCACCTATCAGTATGTTTTTGGAGCGTGGGAGGAAACCGGAGTACCCGGAGGAAACCCACGCAAACACAGTGAGAACATACAAACTCATTGCAGATGTTGTCCTTGGTGGTATTTGAACCCAGGACCCCAGCGCTGCAAGGCAACAGTGCTAACCACTGAGCCACTGTGTATAATGAGATGGATCTCTGTCCAATCAGAGGGGATGGGCGGAGAGTGCTGATAAGAGTGATTTTACCATATAAAATACTATGATAGAAGGTAAAAACTCTCTGGGCTTCCTGGTTCCATCCCTGCTCACATTCTTGCTGACTGCCTGCCATAGAAATCCTAAGAAATTCACACTTATTGGACTGGTAACTATATCTTTCCTTACTATAATTCTGAAAAATTCAGAATCAAATATTTATTTCTTCCTTATTTAAAGAAAATTAATTTTTCTTATTATTGTCTTAATCGGACTAGCCATCCAATTGTGACCAATTATAATAAGCTACATTGGCTCTATTAATTTGGAATTAAGCAGAATTAATTAATAAATTAGTAAATGGTTATATTTTGCCAGATAGATAATAAAATAGTGAAAGCAATGAGATCTATTTATCCTTGTATATTGTGGTTAATATAATTTCTGTTATTTCTAGAATATTGTGTTTCTGGAAAGATTATTATAGCTAGTATTCGATCTGGGGAATTCTTTGAATTTGGTTATTAACCCTTTAACTGGTAATTAACCCTTTAACTGCTATTTGTCTATTTAATTTTTGGTGTTTCTTTGGATTTCTTTGTGTGTGTGTTTTGGGTCTAAAACTTTTGTAAAGTGAAAGTTTCTTTTAAACTTTCACTAGACAAAAGAAGCTGCCATCTTGGGTGTGGTATCCTATCCTTATAGTGGATTAACCCTTGGAGTACTTTATAGATTTCTTTGTGCATGTACTAGGCCTAACTTTTGTAAAGTGAAGGTTTCTTTTAAACTTTCACTAGACAAAAGAAGCTGCCTTATTGGGTGTGGCACCCTATCTTAAGAAGTGGATTAACCCTTGAAGTACCCTATCGGTTTTACATAATATTGCTATAGTCATGTTTATGATATATCTTACATGAGGTTTGATATACTGTGTAGATATTTATTACTGGATTAATTATAAGTATATTATTGGTATAATCTTTTATCGACTATATTAAATGCAATTCATATGTTTTATTCAGGAGGTATACAATAGTTGAAATCCATAAATAGTTAAATTATAGTGATCTATCTGGGATCTTATTCCAGTTAGTTTCTCTAAAATTTGCTATTGAATATGGTACAAGGATAATTGTCAGAGGACCTGGCTTAATATTAAGGTCAATTCACATAACAAGATACCTTAAACCCTAATTAGCATAGATGATACAGTTCCTGAGGCTGAGGTATTCATATACGCTGCTGCCAACTGTATTTAATTAATTGTAAGGATTTATCATCCTTTTCTGTCTTTCTGAGTTCATTTATTGTTATTCCATACCCCTGAATATACCTAGGTACGGTTATCCTTTTAACTGCTGGTCATAATAATTGTCATATTGGTTTTTGAGTTATTGTTATCTATTCAACTGGTGTTCACTCAGATTTATCATTGTTGATTACATTTTATATATGGTATATTTCACTTAAATAAATTATATATATATATATATATATTTGCACAAATATGAGTAATTGATTATTTAATCAATTCTTTACTGTGAAGTAGCGTGTCAACACCTAGTATTGTGTAAAGCTCTCAAAATTATTTATATTGTCATTTATCTATTTATGTGAAGATATCCAACCTGATTGGTTCTCTTGTTTTAACCCCTTGGATACCTTCATCACAATTGGTTCGACAGAATCTTCTGTGCCTCTTCTTTTGTTTTGTATTTTGCACACCCTAAGTGGATGTCCTTGGCACACCCTGGTTGAGAAACACTGAACTATGGAAACAGGTTGCAACTCATTGATAAGGTCCCCAAAAGATCAAAACTTATGTGTGGGATTACCAGCATACTAGTGAACTCTCCGGATCTTCCCCGGAGTCTCTGTTTTTTAGAGTTACTTTAACCCTTTGAGTGCCAGAGGGGTAAGGGTTAAGGAGTCTCAGGGGACAGAGGCTGATTCTCTGGCTGTGGTGAGATTTCTGGGTAACTCTGACCACTTCTCCTACTTTTTTCTTACTTCCCACCCTGTTCCTCCCACTTCCCATCCACTTCCTAGCCCAATCTCAATTATGTCCTGCCCACATAATTAAGCCCCACCCACTTCATTTCTTAATTTGAGTCATTTACACATGATTCCTCCCCAGGAGCTCTGGTATTCTTGTGAATAGGAGTCTTACCTGTCATTCTGGAATTGGGCTGTCCATTTCAGCCCTGTAAAGACATTAGAGATAAAACGTGATGCTACAGAGCAGTGAGTAGCCAGTTAACAAGTATATTATGCTTTTTGTCTTTCCCAATGAGCCCCTAACTATTTTGGCTTGACCTTGTTTTACTCAGCAGCAAAAACCATATAACACATACTTTCCCAACAGCCCAAGATTCCGAAGCAAATAGGAAAATATGCACTCTCCATGACCATGAACATTTTGGATCATATCTGTCAGAAAACTATTTTCTTTATATAAAAAAATGTCAGATTTATGTGGTAATTTCTATGATTAATGATTCATAAACTATCAATTATTTTTATTTATTAAATGTTCACAGGTTCTCGTGCATTTGATATTAAATGTGCAGTAACTTTTTAGTTTGGACCACAGGTTCAGGAATGGTTGCATATCTGAGGACAATGTCTCAGAAACACTTCTATATATTTGAGGAGAAAACTCTGGAACACTCCTTCAGATCAGGAACTTGTCTTTAATAAACTGTCACAAGTTTGGGATAAAGAATTCCAGAATTGTCCTGTATTTGAGAAAAAATGTCAGGGGCTCTTTCCTACATTTCACTTAATGATTCTTTTTGTCCACAACCAGTCACCCAAATTATGTTGCCTTGATTCAAACAGGACAATTTATACAGTTGACTGTCTTATTCACAAATGTTGATGAACACAACATGGTGCAACCTTCTTGCAACTGGTGATGATTACTGCAAAGCTGAACCATGAGTGTTAGCATGGCAACCAGTGGGACTAAAGTTCAGCATTTCATACTAATGGTTGGATAACTGAGATGCAAATTTCATCATCCAATCTCTTTAGGCAACAAATGATCACTATTCATATTTGAGCCAGGTTACTCTTCCTTCTCTTGTCTTCCCCTTCAGAGGTCCTGGAGACCTCTCATGGAGAAAAACAACACTTCAAGGAACTGAATGTAATTCACAGGGTAGCAATGTTGCCCATTGAAACATATTGTTTTGTTTCCTTTCAACATCTGAGATATTACCAGAAAACTGGTTTTATTCACTCTAATTTACCACAGAGTCAGTAGAGATTAAGATGTTTGAGAGAGAGAGATAGAGAGAGAGACTCTGGATCTGGAAGTACTTTCTGAGAACATGTAAAAAGGGAACAGTAATATAAATTGAAATCCCTTCCTAATCTTAGATCACCTTGAAATACACTTGAAAATTACTATTGATTCTGTATACTTTGGGCAATATGCATAGATAAACAGGTGATACAATTCTGTAGCAAACCACTTGCACCATAGAGGACAAATACACATTACCATTGATTAAAATGGGGTGTTGACTCTTAAATACTAGAGAGGTCTACAATGCATTGTGGTTGAAATGAGTTTAGGTGCTTTGTAGTATTCAAGGGGTTTAATCCCCATTGGGAAGTTTGGGAATTCTTATTTTTTCCCATGGTAAAGCTGGTTTGCTCAATGATCACCTATGGCCCTTTGTTCCTTTGTGACATACAACTTTTAACAACCTTTTTCACAAGTCACGTTGAAAATAAATGTGATTGAATTTAACCCTTTGAGAGTGAGAGGAGTGTTGCTTACCCCTCTGGCACTGAAATGGTTTAGATATTTCAGTGTTCCAGCTAAAAACACACAAAGTAAATGGAGATTGATATCCCATTAGAGAACTGTTGATGGCCATATTATCAGAATGACAGTTAATGAGAATTTGCATCCTTCAGTTTAATAACTACTCAACAAATTGTGAGATTATATAATCTATATAAAAAGTCATGCTTAATTGGTTATTGTGCCAAGAACAAGAAGACATTAATGAGGCAGACACCTAATAGCAAATATGCATATCAACACGTGGATTGTAATGCACAATTATAATGGCAGTGTAATTCATGCAGGGATGTGTTAACATAGTTATACCTTGTTATACATATATAAACCAGTCCATCCACGATCGTGACAGAGATATATATGAGATGGTATTGGATTCATTAAAGTAGGATCCTGGTTTGCAACAGCAAGGCAGCAGACAGGCCTACTGTATGATACACAGGAAATTACAAACTGAACATGTCGTATCTGAACCTGCCATTGTGCTGAAATAACACTCATTTTCACTGTGATTAATGAGAGGCATGCAGAATACGTAAAAACTATTAGCGCAGTAATTCTAATACGGCTCAGATCGAATACATAATTATAGGCAATTTAAACAATGCACGCTTCCAGCTGCACATTAATGCTTCATAACAGTTAACAGAAACATAGTTGAAATAATTTAAAATATAGGGAAGCATTATTGAATCAGGCTACCTTAGCAACTAAGGGGTATCAGCACTGGCAGTATCTAAGGAGAACAGAACAACAATGCCTGCAATATTTTTCTGTTTCTGTGTTCAAGTAAGGCACGGTTTCATTATTCAGCCATTTTATACTTAGAACCTTTATTTAGCTAGAAATATGTTTACATTGTGTACATTAGCACAGAAAACAAAAATGATAGCTCCATCCAACTACACAAAGGCATATAGTGCTTATTATCAATGATAGTTGGTAGCATGCATATATATACAGAGAGAGAGAGAGAGATAGATTGATAGATAGATAGATAGATAGATAGATAGATAGATAGATAGATAGATATAAATGCATCAGCAGACGAGCTCTGTATAATGTGTAAGAAACAATCTCACTCACAGCATTTGTTAAATTATCAGAAATGTGCAAATGTATTGATCAACGTTTCAGTCTACTTTGGGGTCTTTATCAGAATATATATATCTTCAAATTAAATTACAGCTCCCACTCAGGTATAAACCTTGGTATTGTACATTTTTAGTCGCCTTACAGTAACTTAAAAGTAAAAGATCTAGGGGGAGATGCAATACGGTGTGATAAAGAGGTGATAAGAAGAGATGACGTCTCCAGTTCCTATGTTATTTTATAGAGCAGGACTGTCCAAGTTCAGTCTTCAAGAGCCACCAACAGGCCAGGATTTAAGGATTTCCCTGATTAAGCACAGGTGAGTTAATCAAAATGAATGAACCAATGATTAACTCACCTTTGCTTAATCAGAGAAGTCCTTATATTCTGGCCTGTCGGTGGCCCTTGAGGACTGAACTTGGATAGGCCTGCTATAGTCTATGCACTCATTTTAGTGCATTGGCTCCATAGAATAACAAAGGAACTGGAGAAGTGATATCACTACAGGCTTCATCTCTACTTTGTCATCTCCCCTCCCCCCCTTATTTGAAGTCAATAATTCTGGAAGGAAACAACAGTCAGTACAAGTTTTGGAACCTTACAAATTCATGTTTTTTTTTTAAATATACATCTGTGAAACTTTTTACATTTGCAAATCATTTAACTGTTCTTGTTTCTGATTTTAAATAGAAAATTATTTGTATTAACCCCTTATGGATCAGAGTGTTCTGCAATGCATTGCTTCATTATGCAATACAGACCACTCTGGTCCTTAAGGGGTTACACAAAAATCTCAGTGTTTCATATGTCACTGAATCTATTGCTTATGCAAATATAAAACAAATGTGTTATTTTTAATTCTTCTGTCAGCATCAGCAACCTCTGCGTATGCTAATTTATTTCTTTCAAGTGGTGAAATCAGAAAAACGTGAAAAATTATATTCGTTAACATTTGGCCCGCTCACATTTTGTATAATTGTTTTGCTGCTGATATTGTTTGCAAGATTTTTCATATGTCATTATGATTAATTTCTTTCACATTTCTTTAGCTTCACATTTCTTTACATTTCATTTAGCTGTAGTTGTGTTTGTGTTGCCAATTAATTGAATGTGCACTGTGAGTTTAGGCTCTAAATCCTTTTGCTATTATTGTGGTGGTAAATTATATATGTTCTTTGCTCATTATTGTTTTAGTGACAATTCTATATACAATTATGCTTCTTCTGTTTCAGGGGCAATAAACTATAGTCTTTAAAGGTCCACAACGAGCTTTCAAGAATATCTCTTTTAGAATGAAAATCTCTCTATATATAAAAGGCCAGATGTATGTTTGTCCGATGCAGTTATGCGCAGTAGAGACTGCCTGATGCAGTCATGTGCAGAAGAGACTGCTTGATGCAGTCATGAGCAGTAGAGACTTCAATGCAGTCATGAGCAGTAGACTGCCGAAACGCTTGGCCCATGTACACGGGCTTTTACACTAGTAATTCAATAAAGGGATAGTAATACTGAAAATTAAAAAATAAATATTGTAGGGGTTATCCTCCTGAGTAAAATAAGAGTTGAGAGTTGTTTTATTCAAAAGTTATTGCAGCTCAAACTTTTTAGGTGTAGTATCTCAATGGCCTGATTTTTTACAGTGACTCTGTTGCTACATCGTTCTATGGAGGTTTGTGGTCAACTGACCAGAGTTGTACCCTTGTTTTACTCAGGAGGATAACTACACTACATATGGCTAAAATTGTCATGTGGCAATGTTTATCAGAGATAGTCAAGAGCAGGATAAAGCAAAGGTAGAGTGTTGAGATCAGACTTGGCTTTACATCTCAGATGCCCTTAGGAAAGACACCCATCCTGTCTCCACCCCAACCACTCCCACGTGACAGCACTTTTTTTCTCCATCAGCCCCCTTCTCTCTCTCTCTTTCTCCCTGTGTCTCTCACCCTATGTATCCACCAGCTCCATTATTTCCTAGTAGGTTATCCGTCAGTTCCACTACCCCCCTCTGTATCTCTCCCTCTCTCTCTCTCTCTCTCCCTCCCCCCTCTCTCTGTCTCTCTCTCTGACTCTCTTTATGTATATATATGTATATATATATATATATATATATATATATATATATATATATATATATGTTGCTCTGCTCGAGCTTATTCACGTGCACTACTTTATTCCCATCACGATCCCTTGTGACATTTTCGTTCTATACCATATGGTCACATTGTCTATCACAGCAGCATGATGATGTTGTGTCGCCGCGGCCGCCGTACTTGTGGCCCGGCGATGACGTCACCACTCTCTCTCGGGCCGTGCACAAGTTGCAGTGGCGTCTATTTAAACCCACACTCCATCTTGTTAAAATTATCTTGATAAAGGTCCTTCACTGGGACCGAAACATCGACCATTTCCGTTGCCATTTTGCCTAATAAAAGTATTTTCAAGAAGTCCCACTGGTGCTGCCACCCTTTTTTCCTTGATATGTACGTCCAGTTATGAGGATTGTGCACCTGGGCATTTCAACATTAAAGAGTGAGTGCTTCCATCCCAACCATTCTTTATATATATATATACATATATATACATACCTGGGAACTCTCCGGATTTGCCCCGGAGACTCCGGTTCTGACAGAGATTTACCGGGTCTCAGAGGCAGATTCCTCCGGATGTGGGGAGTTTCTATTGAAACTCTACCCACTTACACTCTTTCTTCCGCCGTTCCTCCGTCCCCAGCCTTCTGTGTGACATTTTTAACCCTTTGAGTGCCAGAGTGGTACGGAATGCTTTGCTTTGCAATGCATTCCGTACCACTCTGAAACTCAAAGGGTTAAGCACCCCACCCGCTCACGTCAAGCCCCGCCCCTTTTTGACGTGATTAGTGTCATTTTTGTCACCCCCTGCTGAAAGAGGACTACCCTCCGGGTAGCCCTCAGCTGGAAGTTCCCAGGTATGTATATGCACATGCACTAAAAATGCAAGTTTAGGACCACATTTTAGGAATCTAACATAATTAATGAAATTAAGCTGTACGCACAATATTATAAAACCCAGCTTCATTTTTAGGTGTTAGTGTTCCTTTAAGATCAGAATTACATAAGCCTAAAATAATATTACAGTACTGTTCACTTAACCTCTTGGATGCTAGAGATATATCCAATGCATTGATTTGCAGTGAGTTGGATATGTTCCTAAGCACTCAAGGAATTAAGAAATCACAATCTGAAATCGAGACTGTTAGAATGCATTTAGTTAATGCTGATGTGGATAAATATAAAACACATGCGTATATATTAAACTGCAATGGTTCCATTAACTTCTGACCATTGTGCCAACCGTAAGGCAGTGTTCCAAATGCAAGCACTTTATAAATTTGGAATCAGGGAAATTTATGAAGCACTTTTATGGTTCTTACTGAACGAATGTTTGCTGTAAAAAGATACTCCAGTACATTAGTAACCATCATCACATGATCTACATAGGAAATATAAACTAGAGCTAACTTAGCAAGGCATCTGTGCCCCAGTGTCATGGATCCCTCTTATATTGCTACAGCTTTATAGAAGTTTAGAGTAAGTGTCTCTCAATTAGCGTAGTAGAATGATTTACCTAGTGCCATTTATATAATGGTAAAGTATATCTGTTTAGAGTTTTGTAAACTGAACTATGCTGTAGTTTGTATTTGGACAGTGATATTGTATTGAGAATGTTTACATGATTCTAAAGAGACATAGGTGCAGTTTTCACGCTACGATTAAAGGGACACTAATGTCCCATAAAAATAATGCTTGTGTTGTAGATGTTTAAAAAATAAATTATTTGGCACCAATCCTCTCTCTCAGACCCAATGTTCCTGTGGCCAAAGGCTTGTACAGATGACATCCTCAAAGTTGGATAGCACAGACCAGTTGAGCCGGACTACACTGGGCTACACTAGGTTGGGTCTGTAGAAATGGTCACAGGTGGAGTTCTAGATTAAATTTCAAAACAGCGACCAACAGGACTGGACAAGATACTGAGGACAGACTGCAGTACAGGAACAGAACACCAGAAGAGTAGCTGGAGCCTGGATGCAACATAGAGACTGGACTCGAGGTGGGATTGCTGGGGACAAGCTGCAGTACAGGTTTATGAACGCTGATGGCAGTGTAGAGGTAACAGCAAGAGCGGAACAGCTGGAGAACCACCTGAGCAGGACTCAGCACCACAAACACTTAAATGTACAGTGGTCCTCAATATCCAAGTATACAACAGAAACTGAGAAGCAGGGAAAACCACAAATGTCTGTAATAAGTCCAAGAGCGCAACACACCAGTGCCAGTAACCAGGTTTGAACTAGCAGGAAGCTGCAAACTCAGAAGGTGATGGACTGGAACAGGACTGGTTCAGCAGCTGCAGCAAAAATGGCAACAAGTAATATAAGGCAGTGAAGACTAGAACAGATTCAGCAACAGGACAGATTCAGCAAAAGAGGATCAATGCAGGAACAAGCAGCAAACAATACTGTGCACTGGAGCAGGACTGATTCAGCAACAGAGGATCAATGCAGGAACAAACAACAGACAATTCTGTATTCTGGAACAGGCATGGTTCAGCAAAAGGACTGGTACAGCAAGAGAGGATCAATGCAGGAACAATAAGCAAACAATGCTGTGGTTTGGAACAGGCATGGCTGAGCGAAAGTACTGGTACAGCAACAGAGGATCAATGTAGAAATAAATGGCAAACAAAAGCTGGTCAGTAACTGGAGAACAGGCGCAAACAGCACAGATTAATTTATAAACACATATAGTGAAGTTTAAACAAACATTAAACAAACAGTTAAACAAACATTAATGTGATTTTTATTGCTGTGGAGCAATGTGATACATTTATATGCACACCACACAGTGTGACCTCCTAAAAAGAGGGACACTAGGGTGGGAAAGAGGGACAGAGGGATTAGGGTAGCAAAGAGGGGTTGTCCCTCCTAAAAAGGGACACTTGGGAGGTATGCATTCAAGGGTGTAAAAGCCACATATAATCCAGTAGGAATATGCTGAATTTTCATGATGCAGTTGGTTTGTTATAGAATTGTCCCTCTTTAGCTGGATGAAGGAGGCCTATTATCCCTCCCCAGTGAGAAATATTCATTAAACTCCTAGAACGCCTGGTCTTCTCCCAAATAACCAAATTCCTCAACTCTAACTGTCTTTTGGATCCGATGCAGTCTGGTTTCCGGTGCGGTCATTCAACTGAGACCACTCTCTGCAGGGTGGCTAATGATCTCCAGACTGCAAAAGCCAAAGGACAGTTTTCAATACTTATACTACTCGATTTATCCTCTGCCTTTGACACAGTTAACCATTCTCTGCTTGCTCAAATTCTCCACAGTCTTGGTTTCCGAAATCAAGCTGCTTCATGGCTCTCCTCCTATCTCTCACAACGTTCCTTTTCTGTGTCCTCTAACAATAACACCTCCTCCACGGTCCCTCTGTCTGTGGGGGTGCCTCAAGGCTCCGTTCTGGGTCCTCTGCTTTTCTCACTGTACACTCTTTCATTGGGTGAACTTATTAGTTCATTTGGCTTTAAATACCATCTATATGCTGACGATACCCAAATTTACATCTCCACTCCTGATCTTTCACCACAAATCCAGCTGCAAATTTCAGACTGCCTCTTGGCCATTTCCTCCTGGATGGCACAGCGTCAGCTGAAGATTAACATGGCCAAAACCGAACTGCTAATCTTCCCACCAAGACCTTGCCGAACCCCTAGCTTCACCATTACAGTTGATGGAATTGATATTGATCCGGTCAGCTCAGCACGCTGCCTTGGGGCCATATTTGATTCCTTTCTTTCCTTCTCCCCTCACATTAACTCTGTGGCTAGATCATCTCGCTTCTTTCTCCGTAACATTGCTAAAATCCGCCCGTTCCTCTCCCAACAAACTACTAAAACTCTTATACGTGCCCTCATTCTGTCCCGCTTAGACTATTGCAATATCCTACTAACTGGCCTCCCTGCTACTCATCTTTCACCTATTCAATCTGTTTTAAACTCAGCTGCACGAATCACCACACTCTCCCCAAAAACTGAACCTGCCCACATAATTCTCAGACATCTGTCATGGCTCCCAGTTCAGCAGCGCATCAATTACAAAGTCCTTCTTCTCACCTTCAACGCTCTCCACACTGCTACCCCTCCTTACATCTCTTCCCTCATCTCCTATTATGTTCCTGGCCGCCTCCTTCGCTCAGCACATAATGCACTTCTTGTTGCACCATCCACACCCTCTGCCCTCTCCCGTCTCAAACCTTTCTCGCTTTCTGCTCCATACCTATGGAACTCCATACCCCTCTCCTTACGCCTAGAAAAATCCCCCTCTGTCTTTAAGTCTACCCTGAAGTCTTATCTTCTGGAGCACTAGGACCATGCACTGCCTTTGGCCAAACTCAGCACTTGTAATCTCAGCACTTAACACCCTCTTACCCCATTGTATGTCTCCCTTTATCCATTTAGACTGTAAGCTCCTTGGGGCAGGGAACTCTCTCCCATTGTTTCTATGAATGTCGCACTTATTTCATCCCCTCTTATTTATTGTAACATATGTCTATTGTAAGGCGCTGCGTACACTGTGTGGCGCCATATAAATAAAGATACATACATACATACATACATACATACATACATTAACCTCATGGCACATCATGGGTTGTTGTGCGTTAACGACCCATGACGTGCCAGGACTGTCATGGAATTCCGGGCTCCCTGCACGGCTTCATGCTGTTCGGGGAGCCCGGAACCGGATACAAAAAAAAAAAGGTCTGTAGTCCTTAAGTGCCGGCCACATGTGCACGCGGCTGGCCCTTAAGAGGTTTAATAACTTCAGGTGAGAGTGGGCTAGAAACAACTGATCTATGGTATCCTGCCCAGTTAGGTGTACCTTTAAGGTAAGTTGACTTGACTACCAAGTGCATCAAGGGAGAAGTTTACCATATTTGTTCCAGCAATGGAAAGACCTTACTCTCAAAATAAGTTAACTGGGTGCAGAACTTCCATCTGCACTGAGATGAAACCAAACGGGAATGAAACCACACAGGACCTTATGCAGAATAGAAAAGCGCAGCAATTTTGGAACAAATCAGATGCACCACAGGGGAGGAGTAAAAATCCCCAAACTCACATTGGTTTAAATGGTGTCTGTAACCCCTTGAATGTTAGTGAGGTCTCCAGCATTGCAAAGCAATGCATTGTAGATGTTTCTAGTATTCAAGGGCATAAAATTCCAATTTATATTAACGGGAATTTTCATTTCCCTTTTTGGTGTAATTGTGTTCATTCATACAGTAATTCATCATCTTTTGCTTTCTGCAAGATGCAAAGGTTGACTTTTACTAAACTAAAGCACAAAATCAGCATTTGATTTCTTACTAGGTATGGGTATAAGTCGTGTTTATTTTTCATGGGAAT
Source organism: Rhinophrynus dorsalis (assembly GCA_037306005.1). Taxonomy (NCBI): domain Eukaryota; kingdom Metazoa; phylum Chordata; class Amphibia; order Anura; family Rhinophrynidae; genus Rhinophrynus; species Rhinophrynus dorsalis. Next base: position 363,107,239 of record CM074723.1, on the reverse strand, counting down.
GTTCATACACAAGAACAAAACATTTTTTCTCTCATTTTTGCTAAACAATCCATTTACATTTCCAACTTTTTTTGCTACAGACAATTAAATTGCTGTGATAACTTTACCAGTTTCTACCCAATTGCCATCTATGCTTTCTACAGCAGAGAGAATTCCCACTACAGTGCTGTTGTTGCGTGTTGTAGAAGAGATATGCACAGTTCAAAGTAACAGTTGTTAGCAGGTTGAGTCCTATGGCAACAGAAGCCATGACAAAATTGTTAGCAGGCTGAGGCCTAAGACAACATACATAAAACTTGAAAAAACTAGTTATTAGGCTGAATCTGACAGTAACATAAGCCTTGAATAAACTGCAAGTAGCCCAGAAGGGACCTCCATTGTAAGCTGGTGATGTGACAGGTGGTTAGAATACATGGGACGAAAGCTGCATGTTTGTTTGTAGGGAGGGATTACGTCATTTGTTTCAATGCAATTAAAAAAATGAATTTTTGCTGGAATTACATGTTTTGCTTTTGAGATTAAAAGTTTCACCCATTCCTTTATCTAAAATTAAAAAAGAGCACTTCTGTGTGCTGATCTGTGAGAAGATAAATGGCTGGAAATTAAGGTGTTTTGTCATATTGCTTGCTATAAGTTGAGTATCACAGAGAAATATGTTTGTGGCCCATAGAAAAAGATGGAATTAAATTACTTTGTTAGGACCTGACAACTGTTGCTATAGTCAGTTCATAACATATACCTCCAATAGAAGATGCAGCTACGAAGGAGAAATACATGGATGCTAGAGATGTCTTCAATGCATCGAGATGCCCCCAGTAAGGTTATATTAATAAACCACTGTTCAAATCACTGCTTCTTAGGAAGTGAGGAGTTTGGATTTGTGGGGGATTATACACTAAGGTGTGATAACTATTATATAAACTCTCCAGTTGATAAACTCTCCAAGTACCACATTATTCTGTGGAGCTTATGAAATAAAATTTATCTAACGTGAGAGATCTTATTGCATAGGCTCCATAGAACAGTATAGAATTTGGAGCATTTAACACATTGGGCTCGATTTAAAGCAGTGCGCAACAATATGCGGTAGGGCCAAAGTGAGTACCGACCAACATAATCCAATGTCTAAGTCGGTATTTAAAGGCCTACCAGCTTAAAGCACAAGGACGTTGGGCCACAAAAGTGGTCTTGTGCCCAAATGTCCATTTTGAGCGTTAAGTTCCCAAAACGCCAATAAATAGCAGCAATATTGGGAACTTCACAGTAAAAAAGCTAACTATCAGTGCCTGACATACTGCCAAGCACCAATCATTGTTAATCAATGTGTTAAATTCACCTTTTATCCACTGTCTGTCTCCTTCTGTATTCATTCTATATTCTCTTTACTTCTTTTTTGTATCTTCTTTCTTCTCTTCAACCTTCTTTCTTCTAGATGTAAAAAAAAATGTATTAATATAAGTTTGCAGAAATATCGTGGACAATAATACATCATATAATCCCTTGAGTTCCAAAGGGGTATGCAACACAGTGCAAAGCAAGGCATTGTGGACCTTTCTGGGGCTCAAAGGGTTAAACGATGTATTACTGTCTGGTTCCATAGGAATATGCAGCCAATATTTTAGATCCAAATAAGCCATTATAGTAGGTGAAAGTTAAGTTATTATAGTAGGTCAAAGTTGCACATTATAATATGTCCCAAAATAGTAAAAAAACTTAGCCTATTTATCTGTCTCCGCTGCTGTGTGCGGCTGCAGAGGTGGCAGCAACAGAGACAGTACTGTGTGCCACAGCCTCCTGATGCCTGTTCCACACTGAGGGAATTTGAACAGAGACTGCCTTTATATATGGGCAGTCTCTGTTCAAATTCCCTCACAGCCATTGGCTGGGATGTGCGTAAGCACATCAGATTCTAGCAACTGTGCTTTACACTGACTGGCTGGGATGTGCGTAAGCACATCTCAGCCAATGGCTGTGAGGGAATTTGAAAAGAGACTGCCCATATATAAAGGCAGTCTCTGTTCAAATTCCCTCACTGTGGAACAGGCATTGAACCATGAGGGACTGGACGGGGGGGAAGTTGTGGCACACAGTACTGTCTCCACTGCCGCTGCCTCTGCAACCACACACAGCAGTGGAGACAGATTAACAAGCTAAGTTTTTTATTATTTCATTTCGGGACATATTATAATGGGCAACTTAGACCTACTATAATGGCTTATTTGCACCTAAAATATTGGCGGCATATTTCTATGGAACCGGACAGTTATACATCGTTTAACCCTTTGAGCCCCAGAGAGGTAAGCAACGCATTGCTTTGCACTCAAGGGGTTAAATGATGTATTACTGTCTGTGATATTTCTGCAAACTTATATATATATATTTTTTTACAAGAAGATGACCAGCATGCTGAGGACTCCGGTGGACATCAGGATTAATGGGAAGTGTTACTTGTAATGGGATGTTTCTTTGTTTCTTAGTCGGGTTAACCCTATGAGTGCTGGTGGGGTAATTATACCCCAGTGGCACTAATAGTATTAATTCTACTAACAATGAACACTTTTTTAGGCACTTTGGATGTACTGATGTGGGGCTTAGGGGCCCATATCAATACATCCACTGGGGACTTTAGTAAAAAAAACTGGGTCTTACATTTTATGATCTACAATGAGTCCCTAATCGGATCTTTAGGGCTAACTCAGTCCATTAAATGGTAACTTGTAGCATTTTTTTTTAATTTTCAATGGGCCAACACTCATCTAAATTTAGCGGCCAGCAGGGGGTTGTATTGCTGGCATTTTTTCATAGCACAGGTCTTTAAATCGCTTACAGTGCTTGAAAAAAAAATGCCGGCACCTGTTGTTTTTTTTTTTTTTTGCTGACTGCCTTTAAGCTAGCCCATTATCTTCTATCTCATTTTCCCTCTGGGAGGTTAGACACTAGGGGCTCAATCCAATTTGAGCCAGTAAAAGCAACGGTAGGGCAAAAATGAGTTTTGGGGCTTGATCCAATTCCCACTGGTAAAACTATTGGTAGGGCACAAATGTATACTGAATGGCACACACACAGTTGTACCATAGGAATTCAATTGCCCTACCAATATTAACTACAAGAAGCGTTGGGTGACAGAACATAACTTGAAGGCCAAATTTCTTGTAGCTTGAATAATGGGAAAATCAAAGGAAACTAGCTAACACTTGGTGTTTTGCACTGTATGTGAAACATCAAGAGGGAGCTAACAACAGTGACCCTCCCCCCACCTCCCAAACACTAACCCTACCCCTGCCCCTACACTACACCTAACATTAACAAGAATGTTTAAAAATACTACCCCTAACACTACCCCATCACCCATACTCCATAGGTGTAACACTTACTTGTAGGTCTGACATCCAGTGTGGTCTTCTGCACCCTGGTCTTCCACATTAATTTGTCTTATGTAAGCTTCTTTCTTCTTTTACTTCTTCTTTCCTCTTCTTCTTTCTTCTTTAAAGTTGCTTGTGCCCCTATAAAAGAAGAACAAATCCAATGTCCCCTTTAAAGTTCCACCACCACAAGTAGCAGAACAAAAAACAAATCCCCATTGAGGTACCTTTCAGACCATTGCCCAATACAAACTGAGGGAAATTTGAAGACAGACTGGCTTTTATATGGCCAGTTTCTGTTCAAAATTGTTCTCAGGATCCCACTGGCTGGGATGTGGGGATACGCAGGGCACGGAACGTGCCATGTAGTTACAACACCTCCCAGCCAATCAACTTTAAAAAAGAAGAAAGAAGATGAGGAAAGAAGAAGTAAATGAAGAGAGAAGCTTACAGAAAACAAAATAAAGGGAAGACCAAGTTGCAGAAGATGCTGCTGGACTTCAGACTTCCAGGTAGGTGTAAGTGGGATGGTGTTAGCTTTAGGGGAATTAATCCTTTGAGTGCCAGAGGGGTATGCAAAGCTTTGCAATATGTTGCATACACCACTGGCACTCAAAGGGTTCATTTTTTTAGTTTCACTCATGTTTTTGGTACCTTTGATGTATTGATCTGGGGCTTAGGGCCCCATATCAATACATCCACGGGTCACAAGTGTAGGGATACCTAGTTGCGCATTCATTTTTTTCTGAGTTTTTTATATGTCAGTGTGTTATTAACACATGTTAGGGACTCAACTCCTAGGTTTTCTAGGTGCAAATGTAATGCAAAAAAAGAGAGCCCTAAACGCGTTTTACTAGCCACCACGTGTAATTGAATAGCAATTCATCTACTTTTTCACTGTTTTCAATGGAAGCTAATTTAGTGACCGTTGTGCATTTTTACCATTCGGTAGTTTGTCACGGTGCAGGTAATAGAATACCTGCGACTTAAAACTATTGACGGTAGATTGGTTTTCATAACAGAGGTAATTAAGCCCTTGGTGGGATAAAGGGGAGATTATTTTGCTAGAGTGATAAACTCTCCATTTCTTATGTTATTTTATAAAGCTTATGCACTACAATCTCTACAATTTATGTAATCAGTGCATATGCTCCATTGAATAACATAGTAACTAGAGAGTTTATCACACTGGATAATTTATCTTCTCTTTAAAACTACTTTATCACACCTGAATGCATCTTCCCCTTGAGTCTTTCACCAAACTATAAAGTATCTGCCTTTGTGGACATGATATCTCCAGTACTAATTAAACATTTAAAGGGATAGTAATGTTTCATAATAAAAGCAGCTCCAATTAATCTTCATAGTATTCGGCCCATGGAAAATGTTATTTCAAAACTGTCAGAGTTGCAGGTCAAGAGTAATTGAATGATAAATTAGGGAGGTAGGAGATGGACACTGGGGACAATGTGGAGAGTTGGGGGCAATGTGGAGAGGTGGACATTTGGAGCAATGTGAAGAGTTGGGGGCAAAGTGGAGAGGTGGACATTGGGGGCAATGTGGAGATAACCAATGAAGGCAATGTGGTCAGGGGGGCCATGGCAATTTTTGCACCAGGACCCAGTGACTTCTAGTTATGCCTCTGAGTTTAGTTCAGAATATGGAAGTCAGAAAAGTAGCAGCTGCCTGTGTGAAAAAGCCCTAAATGGTTCTCTAAAAGAAGATCTTAATCCCCTCCCTGGTACTCTTCTTACCTATCTGATAGATGGACTAAAATATTCCTAGAGTTGAATTCCCTGGTTTACAATGTTATGTATTCAGTCAATGTTGTAAAATACATTCTGAATTTGTCATCTAAACTATTATTTTTCACCTGTCACACAGCTGACAAATTGGTTGCCTCTTAGTTCATGGTAAAAGATAACATTTTGTTTTGTGAGTGTCTATATATTTACTGCATTATAAAGTATTAATGACATCTATTTTCATCAGAAGCAAACTGTGTGCATAATGATGTGCACTCTAAAACAGACACATCTTCTGATATCAGATATTCATTATGTCTGAGTGTGATATTGCCTGCGGCAGTGTACATGTCATATAGGATTATTTTTATAATGTCTTCAAATCATCTAAACCACATGCATCCTGTAAGCTGACAAAGTAAATGCTTTTCGACTAAACTCTTATTTATACCACACTGTATGTCTAGTAGGCAAGATAAAGTTGTAAAATGCAGTAAGTAAATGACAGGAAAATACTCTAAAAACAAAATCAAAATCAGCATATTACTTTTCATGATGTCAACTTAGAAGATGTCATTTTGTACAAAAGTTATGTGTTTACTTTGAGAAGTGGTGGTGGATTCCTCTAATAGCCTACCAGTAGAAGGAGGAGATGGTACCCCTTTTATGCCCATGGGTCAATATATTTAAAGTGGGCCTTACACAAATGTTTATATATATATATATATATATATATATATATATATATATATATATATATATATATATATACACACACACACACACACACACACACTCACACAAAACAGCCTCTCTGGAATAGAACAGGAGAATGCTGTTTGATACTGAGACCAGGTATACCCAGATTACTTGAGCGGAGTCAGATGAATAAAACACCTCTCAAGCAGTGGGAGTACCCTTGTTCTACTCACGGGGATATCCCCTACAACATATATGTTTTTATATTTTCAAGTATTAATATCCATTTAGTACTTAAATGCGAGCAAGAACGGAACATGTCCCCTCAAACATGTGCAGGAGAACGGAGCAATGTTACAATAGTTTCCTATGCATGTTTTTATTATATATCATTAAAGGGATAATAATGTTTCATAATAAAAGCAGCTGTAATTATCATAGTATTTGGACTTTGGAGAGTGTTATTTCAATTCTGTCAGAGTTGTAGTTCAAGAGTAATTCAATGACAAAGTATCCCCCTCCCACCCCTTTTACTGATGTAACACTGCTCAGCCAGGGCAGAAGGGAGGTGCCCAGGTAGACTGCAGAGAGGGACAATCTTCAATTAAGATAAGGGAAAAACCTGAAAAACTTGTCAATGGGGGCAGGGCTTTCATTATTCTCATAGGAAGAAGATTGTCCCCTGCTGTTATCTGTCTAGTCTTACAACCAGATTCCACATCTGAGAAGAGATGGCTTACACTAGGTAAAAGGGGCGGCAGAGGAAACTTTGCTTGTGAATATCTCTCAAACCATAAAGGTTTGAGAGATAAGACTTATATCGTTCTTCATGTTTTTTTAATGCCTACAAAATAAAATAAAGATAAAATGAAGTATTACTATCCCTTTAAACAAAGCACAGAGGAATGAACACTCCAAAACACTCATACACTCTTACACTGCCCTTCACTCCAGTGCACAAGCAGGTAAATGGGAACATTTTCAGAGTACTTTGGTACTTTAGTACATAGGCTTTCAGCCAGCACAACACACACAAATCAGTTCCAACATCTTTTTTAGCCTGGAATCGTTAGAACTCCCCACAGATGAGTCAGTGTTTAGCAGAGATAAAATTGCACTGCTGTACAGCTACGTGATGAGTTACTGATTCATACGTACAGCTAGTTGACAATATTTTCTTGAGCATCATGTTATTGTTTTACATTTCTTTATTGCACTTGTTCTTTCAAGGAAAATGACCACAATGAATTGGATATATTTTATCAAACAAAAAAAAACATGCACGTCACCATTCCATAACAAAAGGCTTGAGGCAAGCATTGCGATAAATTGTTTTTCAGAGCAATTTAACCTTCTTAACTATTTAAATTTTTACTTCTTTTCTAAGTCTTTTTGTTTGTCTTCACCAAACCACTGTGTACAGAATGGTACTATTAAACATCACATTCCTGGTGGCTTTAGAACACACTAGGAGGTGATTTATTCAGTGATAGATGCACTGAGGTGTGATAAACAAGCGATAAAGCGGAGATGACTTCTCCTGAGATATTACTTCTCCAGTTCTGGTGTTATTCTATAAAGCCTCTGCACAAAGATCTCCAACTTTGGGGCTCGTAGTGCATAGGTTATATTGAAAACATAGGACTTGGCGAAGTGATATCACTGGAGAAGTATATAGTACAAGAAAATAATATGCACCCTAATGGAGGAGGCTGAGACAAAAAGTTGTAACAAGAGCTGCTTAAAGGGATAGTAATGTTTCACAAAAAAGCAGCTCTTATTAATATACATCGTATTTGGACCATGGAGAGTGTTATTTCAATACAGTAAGACTTGTATTTCAAGATTAATTGAATTATAAAGTATCCCCCTCTGTTTCAGGTTTTTCCTTATTGTCACGGTGTGCAGGCAAAAGAAGGACAGACACAATCGTATGAAATATAATCACCTTTATTTATAATGTACAGTAATAATAGTATAGCCCACACAACCCCAGACAAGCAAATAGGACCCAAGGTCCCTCCGGAGCTGCACACTGTGCTGTGCACTGCACTACTCAAGTGTGACAACAGAGAATGGTAGAATATGTTTAAGTCACCACTTGGCCTGCGAACGGAGACAGCAGAGAGCGAAAGCAGACCAGAGCCAGGAGGCACCAAGACTACAGGTCAGGCAAGCAGGTAGTGTAGGGAGCGAGTAGGAAGCCAGAGTCACAGGTCAGACAAGCTGGGGACTGCACGGAACGAGAGTAACCAGGCCACTGTCAGAAAACCGAAGACTATGCTGAGCAAGTAGGAGCCAGTTCCAGTGGTTAGGCAAACCGAGTACTACAAGAGTGAAAGTAACCAGGCACACAGGGAAGGCAACCGGAGGCTACACTGAGCGAGTAGTAGCCAGGGCCACTGGTCAGGCAAGTCAGGGTCATACACAGAGCGAGTAGTCAGCCAGCGCCACAGGTCAGAACCAATGTGGGTAGTCAGACAAGCCGAGTCATACCCAGAGCGAGTAGTCAGCCAGAGGAACAGGTCAGAACCGATGCAGGTAGTCGGACAAGCTGGGGTCACACGGAGCAAGTTAGTCAGCTAGAGCCACAGGTCAGAACAATGTGGGTAGTCAGACAAGCCGGGGTCATAAACGGAGCAGATTCTCAGATAAGGCACGGGTCTCAACGGAGCACAAAACACAATAGCAGAAATACCACATAAGGGCAATGACTCCTAGGCCCAGGGAGGTTTATAAAGGAGCAGAAGGAGGCAGGATCCAATTAGGCCACCCAGAATAGGCCCATAAACAGGCGTCCGTGTTAGTCCCTGTTACCTGATGTAGCAATGAGGAAGTGGGCGTGGCCATACAGAGGTAAGGAAGCACAGGATAGCCCAAGGGAGACTGTGATACTTATGCTCACTGAAGATTGTCCCTCTCTGTGATCCATCCAAACAATCTTTCTGCTCTGAAGTGAGCAGGGTTACATCAGTAAAAGGGGAGGGAGGGGGATACATTCTCATTCAATTACTCTTGAACTACAACTCTGACAGTATTGAAATAACAAACGAAAAGAATGTGACGAGCGCACACTGAGAAAGAGCAAAATAAAGTAGATTGCTCAAGGCATGTGTGACCCCTCAGGTGCTGCTCAAGTCACATTTTTCGCTCTCGTGCGGAGAGGATTTGCCTGACATTTCGGGGCTGGACTGCCTGTGGGTGGGACCAGACTGATATGAATATGGAAATTTCCTCTCTGCAATGGCACATGGGAGCGAAAAACGTGACTTGAGCAGCACCTGAGGGGCCACACATGCCTTGAGTAAACTACTTTATTTTGCTCTTTCTCGGTGTGCGCTCGTCACACTCTTTTCGTTTGTTGTCTCCCTAAGTGGAAGGGTATCCCAGGCATGGGCCCTTGCTTCTGTGTGCCTAGAGGGGAACAGCTGCATCCCACTGACGAGGTCCACATAGACCGAAACGTACGTCTGGGGTTGTGCTGTTTCTCTCGTGCGGAGAGGATTTGCCTGACATTTCGGGGCTGGACTGCCTGTGGGTGGGACCAGACTGATATGAATATGGAAATTTTCTCTCTGCAATGGCACATGGGAGCGAAAAACGTGACTTGAGCAGCACCTGAGGGGCCACACATGCCTTGAGTAAACTACTTTATTTTGCTCTTTCTCGGTGTGCGCTCGTCACACTCTTTTCGTTTGTTGTCTCCCTAAGTGGAAGGGTATCCCAGGCATGGGCCCTTGCTTCTGTGTGCCTAGAGGGGAACAGCTGCATCCCATTGACGAGGTCCACATAGGCCGAAACGTACGTCTGGGGTTGTGCTGTTTCTCTCGTGCGGAGAGGATTTGCCTGACATTTCGGGGCTGGACTGCCTGTGGGTGGGACCAGACTGATATGAATATGGAAATTTCCTCTCTGCAATGGCACATGGGAGCGAAAAACGTGACTTGAGCAGCACCTGAGGGGCCATACATGCCTTGAGTAAACTACTTTATTTTGCTCTTTCTCGGTGTGCGCTCGTCACACTCTTTTCGTTTGTTGTCTCCCTAAGTGGAAGGGTATCCCAGGCATGGGCCCTTGCTTCTGTGTGCCTAGAGGGGAACAGCTGCATCCCACTGATGAGGTCCACATAGACCGAAACGTACGTCTGGGGTTGTGCTGTTTCTCTCGTGCGGAGAGGATTTGCCTGACATTTCGGGGCTGGACTGCCTGTGGGTGGGACCAGACTGATATGAATATGGAAATTTCGTCTCTGCAATGGCACATGGGAGCGAAAAACGTGACTTGAGCAGCACCTGAGGGGCCACACATGCCTTGAGTAAACTACTTTATTTTGCTCTTTCTCGGTGTGCGCTCGTCACACTCTTTTCGTTTGTTGTCTCCCTAAGTGGAAGGGTATCCCAGGCATGGGCCCTTGCTTCTGTGTGCCTAGAGGGGAACAGCTGCATCCCACTGACGAGGTCCACATAGACCGAAACGTACGTCTGGGGTTGTGCTGTTTCTCTCGTGCGGAGAGGATTTGCCTGACATTTCGGGGCTGGACTGCCTGTGGGTGGGACCAGACTGATATGAATATGGAAATTTCCTCTCTGCAATGGCACATGGGAGCGAAAAACGTGACTTGAGCAGCACCTGAGGGGCCACACATGCCTTGAGTAAACTACTTTATTTTGCTCTTTCTCGGTGTGCGCTCGTCACACTCTTTTCGTTTGTTGTCTCCCTAAGTGGAAGGGTATCCCAGGCATGGGCCCTTGCTTCTGTGTGCCTAGAGGGGAACAGCTGCATCCCACTGACGAGGTCCACATAGACCGAAACGTACGTCTGGGGTTGTGCTGTTTCTCTCGTGCGGAGAGGATTTGCCTGACATTTCGGGGCTGGACTGCCTGTGGGTGGGACCAGACTGATATGAATATGGAAATTTCCTCTCTGCAATGGCACATGGGAGCGAAAAACGTGACTTGAGCAGCACCTGAGGGGCCACACATGCCTTGAGTAAACTACTTTATTTTGCTCTTTCTCGGTGTGCGCTCGTCACACTCTTTTCGTTTGTTGTCTCCCTAAGTGGAAGGGTATCCCAGGCATGGGCCCTTGCTTCTGTGTGCCTAGAGGGGAACAGCTGCATCCCACTGACGAGGTCCACATAGACCGAAACGTACGTCTGGGGTTGTGCTGTTTCTCTCGTGCGGAGAGGATTTGCCTGACATTTCGGGGCTGGACTGATATGAATATGGAAATTTCCTCTCTGCAATGGCACATGGGAGCGAAAAACGTAACTTGAGCAGCACCTGAGGGGCCACACATGCCTTGAGTAAACTACTTTATTTTGCTCTTTCTCGGTGTGCGCTCGTCACACTCTTTTCGTTTGTTGTCTCCCTAAGTGGAAGGGTATCCCAGGCATGGGCCCTTGCTTCTGTGTGCCTAGAGGGGAACAGCTGCATCCCACTGACGAGGTCCACATAGACCGAAACGTACGTCTGGGGTTGTGCTGTTTCTCTCGTGCGGAGAGGATTTGCCTGACATTTCGGGGCTGGACTGCCTGTGGGTGGGACCAGACTGATATGAATATGGAAATTTCCTCTCTGCAATGGCACATGGGAGCAAAAAACGTGACTTGAGCAGCACCTGAGGGGCTACACATGCCTTGAGTAAACTACTTTATTTTGCTCTTTCTCGGTGTGCGCTCGTCACACTCTTTTCGTTTGTTGTCTCCCTAAGTGGAAGGGTATCCCAGGCATGGGCCCTTGCTTCTGTGTGCCTAGAGGGGAACAGCTGCATCCCACTGACGAGGTCCACATAGACCGAAACGTACGTCTGGGGTTGTGCTGTTTCTCTCGTGCGGAGAGGATTTGCCTGACATTTCGGGGCTGGACTGCCTGTGGGTGGGACCAGACTGATATGAATATGGAAATTTCCTCTCTGCAATGGCACATGGGAGCGAAAAACGTGACTTGAGCAGCACCTGAGGGGCCATACATGCCTTGAGTAAACTACTTTATTTTGCTCTTTCTCGGTGTGCGCTCGTCACACTCTTTTCGTTTGTTGTCTCCCTAAGTGGAAGGGTATCCCAGGCATGGGCCCTTGCTTCTGTGTGCCTAGAGGGGAACAGCTGCATCCCACTGATGAGGTCCACATAGACCGAAACGTACGTCTGGGGTTGTGCTGTTTCTCTCGTGCGGAGAGGATTTGCCTGACATTTCGGGGCTGGACTGCCTGTGGGTGGGACCAGACTGATATGAATATGGAAATTTCGTCTCTGCAATGGCACATGGGAGCGAAAAACGTGACTTGAGCAGCACCTGAGGGGCCACACATGCCTTGAGTAAACTACTTTATTTTGCTCTTTCTCGGTGTGCGCTCGTCACACTCTTTTCGTTTGTTGTCTCCCTAAGTGGAAGGGTATCCCAGGCATGGGCCCTTGCTTCTGTGTGCCTAGAGGGGAACAGCTGCATCCCACTGACGAGGTCCACATAGACCGAAACGTACGTCTGGGGTTGTGCTGTTTCTCTCGTGCGGAGAGGATTTGCCTGACATTTCGGGGCTGGACTGCCTGTGGGTGGGACCAGACTGATATGAATATGGAAATTTCCTCTCTGCAATGGCACATGGGAGCGAAAAACGTGACTTGAGCAGCACCTGAGGGGCCACACATGCCTTGAGTAAACTACTTTATTTTGCTCTTTCTCGGTGTGCGCTCGTCACACTCTTTTCGTTTGTTGTCTCCCTAAGTGGAAGGGTATCCCAGGCATGGGCCCTTGCTTCTGTGTGCCTAGAGGGGAACAGCTGCATCCCACTGACGAGGTCCACATAGACCGAAACGTACGTCTGGGGTTGTGCTGTTTCTCTCGTGCGGAGAGGATTTGCCTGACATTTCGGGGCTGGACTGCCTGTGGGTGGGACCAGACTGATATGAATATGGAAATTTCCTCTCTGCAATGGCACATGGGAGCGAAAAACGTGACTTGAGCAGCACCTGAGGGGCCACACATGCCTTGAGTAAACTACTTTATTTTGCTCTTTCTCGGTGTGCGCTCGTCACACTCTTTTCGTTTGTTGTCTCCCTAAGTTGAAGGGTATCCCAGGCATGGGCCCTTGCTTCTGTGTGCCTAGAGGGGAACAGCTGCATCCCACTGACGAGGTCCACATAGACCGAAACGTACGTCTGGGGTTGTGCTGTTTCTCTCGTGCGGAGAGGATTTGCCTGACATTTCGGGGCTGGATTGCCTGTGGGTGGGACCAGACTGATATGAATATGGAAATTTCCTCTCTGCAATGGCACATGGGAGCGAAAAACGTGACTTGAGCAGCACCTGAGGGGCCACACATGCCTTGAGTAAACTACTTTATTTTGCTCTTTCTCGGTGTGCGCTCGTCACACTCTTTTCGTTCAGTATTGAAATAATGCTACCCACAGCACAAATACTATGAAGATTAATTGGAGCTGCTTTATTTGTGAATCATTACTATCCCTTTAAAGAAAAGGATCCCACCACAAGGGTCACAAAAACAAATCATCAAAATACTAAAAAAAAAGATCAAATGGTGCAATACATAGACATAAAAAATGTGCATGTATATATCTGATACAGTATATTTGTAACAAACATTTAGCTCCGATGAAGGGTTAAGCTTAGCGCAGGTTGGAGCTGTATCTGACTGGTGGTACAGGACATCTATCGTTATATCGAAACCTTCCATTGGAGATATATGTGTCATTCTGTATGTGTACTGATTCACCACTAGGGTATACACATTTACCACTCAGTTTGGGTATTAGTAAATATATTCACGTACTATTTTGGGGTTATTTTTTTTGTGGTATAAGGGCTGCACATGCGTACTATAGTCTGTTTAAGATCCCTGGATATACCGGCATTGTGTAACAGGTATGATCTTTGATGGTGTACTGGGAGTGCTCTATAATCACATCTGATATCTCCATGAAGGTGGGTATGTGTATATTATTAGCCACACTGATTGAGGAATAGTGGAGACACTTTTGTGGCTCCATACAAAATATTATTCTGTGCTATTACGTACAAATTAAATACTATTGATGTACATCTTGTGCCAGGATATATAGCTAAACAACAAAATTGTGAGTTTTTAATATTAGAGTTTGAATATTTTTAATAAATTATATGGTATTGAGCCATTTCACATTGCATTCAAGTTGTATTGTTTGAGTCTAGAAAGACGTTCAAGACATGTATCCTTATCTCAGACTCTATATTGTATACATTAGCACTTGAAGGATCTTTTTTAATATTATCACTGGAGAAGTCATCTCCATTTTATCAGCGCTTTATCACACCTTAGTGCATAACCATCACATATTTTCATTCTTTAAGAGTTACAGGAGTGTGATAAAAGTGCTGCATGCTTCTCTTGTCCTTAAAGTGCAGACAAGTGGTTTAACCCTTTGAGGGCCAGAGAGGAATGCAATGGATACCTCTCTGGCACTCAAAGGGTTAAGCAGGAGGGAGTTCTAAAGGGACAATAAAAAGTACATGTAGATATTGATATGTTTTAATGTTTTATTGCCTGTTTTACATCTATAACCTTTAAAGGAGCAGTAAACTTTTTATGAAAAAAAATATAGGGAGTTTCCTGCTGAGTAGAATAAGTGTACTCACACTGCTGAGTATATTTCCAGAATTATTACTGTTTAAACCTTTATTTTTTACATTAGCATTTCCCTCTAGTGGTCAAATTCCAATTAGTTTTTCTGTTACATTTTAATGGAGAGGAAAGTGAGTGACTTACAGTTCTGAATAGAATGTGATTCACAACTGCTGAGTCACATCCTGTCAGTTAGAAGTTCCTGTCAGGAAGTAAACACAGTAAATTCACTTCCTGGTTATTTGATCTGTTATAAATTTTGAATAAAACAGCTGACAGTGGTGGGAGTGACCTTGTTTTATTCAGCAGGAAAAGCTCTATAAAGTATAGGTTTTCATAAAAAAAAGTTTAGTGCTCATTAAGGTTAAGGACCAAAGAAATTTTGCACTGTAAGCACTGCCTTAAATGTCATGTTTCCTGCTATGTGTTGTTATATGAGGTTTCACCGGTTAATTGTTTAGTGCTCCCATGCAAATTATAAATACTTTTGTTTGGGGGGGATACCAAAGGCTTTCATTTTTAACTATATCCTATATAATAATTCTCTAGGATGTTTGTCACAATGCAGTCACACGCAGTAGAGACTACCCATGTTCGGGCAGTCTCTACTGCGCATGATTGCATCGCGTGAGTGAGGCGACGCAAGACTGCATCGCGTGGAGCTGTGAGGTAGGGGCCTCTTAACCCTTTAAGTGCCAGAGGGGAAAGCAATGCATTGCAAAGCAATGCGTTGCGTACCCCTCTGGCACTCAAAAGGTTAACATTACTAGGACCTTGGCCCGTGTACACGGGCTTTTACACTAGTATAAACATATATTGCCTATTTTTGATTGCTAATATATGCGTGTGTGTGTGTGTGAAGCTTGGCTACTTTTCCGATTTATGGAAACATCCTAGATGTGTACGTTTTTCCTGTGTTTTGACAGTTAAAGCATGTTTTCTAAACACACAATAGTTTTATTTGCAACAGACTGCACCCTTACTCTAAGACATGCACTGGAACATGTTCCTGTCCCGTTAAAAGTAGCTCTGTGTTTTACAGGCACAGTTCATATTAAAGTGATAGTAATACTTTAATAAAAGTATTTTGAACTCTATAGGTATTAAAAAATGAAATTAACTCCAACCGATCCTATCTCTCAAACCTCTATGGTTTGAGAGATATAAGCTTTGAAAGTTCCCATTTCCCTGCCCTTGCACATACGTCAGATTTCCGAGTTACAAAAGGAGATCCCAGTCCAAAGACGGTCCTGTGGCTCTTCAGCAGTGCCGTCATCACGCTAGTTAGGCAGAAATACTTCCTTTGAACGTCTACAACATGTGCTTGCAAACCAGGCACATGTTGTAGACCGTTCAAATTAAGTATTTCTGCCTAACTAGAGTGATCACAGTACTGCTGAAGAGCCATAGGACCGTCTGTTGAACGGGATCTCCTTCTCTAACTCGAAAAGCTGACGTAAGTGCAAGGGGAGGGAAATGGGAACTTTCAAAGCTTATATCTCTCAAACCATAGAGGTTTGAGAGATAGGACTGGTTGGAATTAATTTAGTTTTTTAATACCTACAGAATTCAAAATACTGTTATTAAAGTATTACTATCACTTTAAAGAGGCATTATAACCAAAACTGAGAGTGTCCATAGCCATTAAAATGTCATAAGTTACTAAAGTTATCAGGCCTGTTAAAAAAAAAAACCTAATAAAACCATTAACCCTTTGATTGCCAGAGGGTCACACAACGTATTGCAAAACAATGCACTTTGTACCCCTCTAGCACTCAAAGCGTTAAAGGGATAGTAATACTTAAGTATGACTAATCTCTATAGCAAAGTACTACTAAAAAAAAATGTATTGCCCCCAGTGTCATCTCTCAAACCTTTATGGTTTGAGAGATTATCGCTCCTCAAGTTGCCCTCTCCCTCCCCCTTCCCCGTAGTCAGCGTTGTAGCTGACTGCAGGGAAGAAAGTTATACGACTTTCAGGCGGCTCTCCAGCACAGCCAGATCGCGTTCCTAAAAAAGAAAACTTTCACTGAAATGGTCTTCTACGTGTGCTTGGTTTGTGCTTGGTTTGCAAGCACACGTAGAAGACCGTTTTAGTGTAAGATTTTTTTTTTAATTAACGCCATCGCGGCTCTGCTGCAGAACCCCCTGATGATCTATGACCAGATTTCCCTGCAGTCAGCTACAACGCTGACTTCGGGGAAGGGAGAGGGCAACTTTGGGAGAGATCATCTCTCAAACCATAAAGTAGTAGTACTTTACTATAGAGATTAGTAATACTTAAGTATTACGATCCCTTTAACAGAGATAACTGTTGTGAGATTGAACCTACCCATTAAATTGCAATGCGTTAAAGCTAAAGTGAAAATAGTTGATCAGATTTGCTCCTTCCAATGCAAGGAGATTCAGAGTGTAAGTAACGACCTGTTGGAGTCTCCTGTACACAGAACGGGAGCACTATCATTGCTGACAGTGCCCCCCCTCTATTTAATGGGCCGCAATAAATTACCCATGACCCACTTAATAGTTATAGGGGAATCCATATGTTAACACCTTGCTCACAAGTGCCTAGAGAGAACAGCTGTGCCTACTTTATGAAGCAGAAGGCCAAGAAGGGTTAGCTGCTTTTCTCGTTCAGAGAGGAACTGCCTGGCACTTTGTTGCTGGCTTGCCATTTTGGAAGGATCAGTATAATGTTTTTCAGAATATTTCTTCCCTCTGTATGTACTTGTGAGCTAGAAGAAATTGCACCCTGTGTAGAATAATATATCACAGTGTGAGGCAGTACTACAGTATTACAGGATGATATCTCTGAAGTTGGATGATTCCAAACCTTTCCAAAACATGGCCAAAATTGTCACTATGGTATTTGGCACACAGAGCAAACTAATTAAAGGGATAGTAATTAATATATATATATATATATATATATATATATATATATATATATAGATGTATATAGTAGGATTTATACTCCTGAGTAAAGCAATGGTGCCGGAAAGTGGTTTATTCAAAACTTATTTCTGCTCAAACTTTACATTTTTAGGTGCAATATTCCAATGGCCTGAATTTTTACAGTGGTGCTGTTGCTACACAATTCTTTGGAGGTTTATGGTAAACTGACCAGAGCTGCCCATAGGATGGTGTAGCAACAGAGCCACTGTAAAAAATTCAGGCCATTGATATAATGCACCTGAAAAAGTCATGTTCTGAATAAAAAAACTTATTAGCAGTGGGAGTACCCATGTTTTACTAAGGAGGATAAACCCTATTATATATTTTCTCTACATATTAAGTGTCACTATCCATTTAAACTCTGTATTACCCATTAAATCTTTGTAACTAAATCTAATTGTAACTTGGCCTCCTGTCGACTGCTACAAATACTTGGTATGTGGCTTGACCTCAGCCTCACTTTTCTTCTTCCTATTTATAAAATAACTATCAAACTTAATCCTAAAATAGGAGCTCTTTTTAGAAACAAATCCTGACTAAGTTTCCTGGTAAGAAAAATATATTGTGCAACAATTGCTTTTGCCACTCTTAGACTATGGGGATATATTATATGCTTCTGCACCATAAATCCATCTTGGCAAATTCAACATTCTGTATATTTAATTATGTTGCTTTGTCTTCCAATGTAATTACACTAACTCGCTGTGATATATTATGTATATAAAAATGTTATATTTATTTATTTATTAATAAATACAGAGAACAGCTGTACCTCACTGACCAGGCCCCAGAAGGCTGAAATGAACTTCTATGGTTAGCTGCTTCTTTCAATCACAGAAGAATTGCATGGAACTTTGTTGATGGACTGTCATCTGGGCAGAATGGGGATGATAGGTTTAGGATATTTCTTCCCTGGGTTAGATAAAACAGGTTCATTCCTGGATGAGCAACCCTGGCCCTTTCTCTGCTTACCTTTAATGACTTAAAGGTAAGCAGGCAATGTAATAAGGCGATGGGGAATGCAAGCAGGGCACTGGGTTGTATAGCTAGGGGCATTAGTAGCAGAAAAAGGGAAGTAGTCATGCCACTGTACAGATCTCTAGTTAGACCTCACCTAGAATATTGTGTACAGTACTGGAGACCCCATCTCCAGAAGGATATTGATACTCTAGAGAAAATTCAAAGAAGGGCTACTAAAATGGTGACTGGTCTACAGGAAAAGAAATATCAGGATAGACTAAAGGATCTGAATATGTATAGCTTGGAGGAGAGAAGAGAGAGAGGGGATATGATAGAAACATTCAAATACATGAAGGGATTCAACAAAGTACAGGATGGAAGTATATTTCAAAAGAGTAAAAACATTAGGACAAGAGGCCATAGTCTAAAACTAGAGGGACACAGGTTTAGATGTAATGTAAGAAAGTTTTACTTCACTGAGAGGGTAGTAGACAAGTGGAATAGCCTACCAGCAGAAGTGGTAGATGTCAATACAGTGACAGAATTTAAGCATGCATGGGATAGGCATAAGGCAGTCCTTAACATAAGAAAAGACCAAGGACCAAAAAAGGTTTGAGGTTGTGTGTTTTTTTTTTTTTTTTTTTTTTTTTTTACAGTAGGAAATTGGGCAGACTAGATGGGCCGAATGGTTCTTATCTGCCGTCAAATTCTATGTTTCTATGTTTCTATGTTTCTACCCCACCTTCAAGAAGGGGTAGAAAATGTTTGAGTCTTCTTAAAGGTCCAGTAAATATTTACATATTAACTCGTACTTTTTTCCCCTTACTGGACAGACACAAATGGCTACTAATATACCTCCACTCAGGAAAGAAGGAAGTAGAAGGACCAAGGGCTAGATTCTATTGCAGGAGGTAAATGTTAGCTCCCGTTTTATCATTTTCCTATTGAAGTCTATGGGGAAACCTGGAGATAAAAGCAGTGATAAATTAGCACCTGCAATAGAATCTAGCCCCAAGAGTCCAGCAACAAAAAAGTCACGGCCTCGTTTATGGAACGGCTATCCAGTACTAATTAATAATTTTGTGAGGCCAATCCACACATAATTGATTCATGGTAGCCATTAGGATTTTCTGCCCAGAATAAAGTGGGGGGGTTAATTACTAGAAGGTGTGTATGTTGCTTTCAAGAAATCTCTTCTTAAAGTGCAGCTAACACTTTATAATAACATGGGTGATTTTGATAGCGTTAGTCATTCTTTATTTAACACCATAGCATATTTCTAACTATATATTTGTCAGTTCATGCAAATTAGACAGTACTGAATGGTAAAAACCTGGTGTGTCAGATACTAACATTTCATTCATTCTTTCTCTCTCTCTCTCCCTACTGCCACTTCCTACCATAAATACTGTCTACTAATCAACACATAAATAAAGCTAAATATCTCATAAACTATAGTTTTATAAAGAATGTCTGACATAAATATAATGAGTATAAAGTATTAGTTCCACTTTAACCTCCGCACTTTGGATACAATTCCCCTCATATATTATTAACAAGAAGAGGTTTAAAGGGATAGTAATGGTTAATATTAAGTTTATTTAATAGTGTAGCCATTAAAAAATAATATTAATGATGTAAGTCATATCTCTCATACCTTTATGGTTTGAGAGATATACCTCGCTAAAGTTACCTCCTGAAAGAAGTCAGCACTCTAGCTGACAGCTGCAGAATCCGGTCATTTGACCGGATGGAGGCTCTTCAGCAGAGCCAAAACTGCTCGATCTAAACATAAATACTTCATTGGAATGGTCTACAAAGTGTGCTTGCAAACCAGGTACACTTTGTAGACCGTTCAAATAAAGTACTTATTTTTAGATTGTGAGGATTCAGCTCTGCTAAAGAGCCTCCATCCGGTCAAATGACCGGATTTTGCAGCTGTCAGCTAGAGTGCTGACTTCTCTCATGAGGTAACTTTAGTGAGGTATATCTCTCAAACCATAAAGGTTTGAGAGATAAGACTTACATCATTGTTAATATTTTTTTAATGACTACAATATTGAATCAACTTAATTTTAACCATTACTATACCTTTAAGGAAGATTTCTTAAAGGGTCAATAAACAGTTAAAAGTTGTATTCTGTGTATTATGTAGTAACTCTTTATTGCATTTTTTATAAAACTCTCCTTTACCTTAAAAACAAGAAGAGTTTCACACTTTAAATATCATTTCCATAATGATAGGTGTTTTAATCAAAGATAAATTATTTTCAGAGTGTAACAACATAATGCAGGCCTCTCTTATTAGGCCACTTCAGGGGGTGCTTCAAAAAATATATACTACAGGGCTGTGGGATGTACTTTTCATAAGTACGCTTTTAACATGACCAAATAATGAGAGCCTTAACCCTTTAAGTGCCAAAGGGGTGCATATTCCTCTGGCACTCAAAGGGTTAAACACACATTTACATATTTGTAGCTATTTAGTGTTCCTTGAAGAAATCTTTCTTTAACCTATTTTATGATATATGAGAAGATTAGCACTTTAAATAAAATTCTCTCCTATCTCTTTTGGAAGGAAAATGATTACTAAATATGTTTGTCTGTGTATAAACTATAGTTAGCTATAGTGTTTGCCATATGATTTTAGAGGAATTGCCATATTAAGATGTCTTAAAACTAAGAAATGTGGCCAGATAGATTCATTTTTGGATGTTGGAATTACTTTTAATTACGTTTGTAACTTGCATCTTATGACTTGGCAAGGTAACTTTATTCTTGTGGATCCATGGCCCATATCCATACCTGGGAACTCTCCGTTTTTGCCCCGGAGACTCCGGATTTCAAACTGAATTACTGGGTCTCCGGGGCAATGTGTGAATCACCGGGTGGGCAGAATTTAAGTTGAAACTCTGCCCACTTGTGCTCCATCCTGCCCAGTTCCTCCCACTCCCCGCCCTCTTACGTTCATTTTGCAGGGTTTTTTGTCCCGCCCCCGCGACTAAGCCCCGTCCCTTTTATGACGCGAATCACGTCATTTTCGGCACTGACAGGGTTACCCTCCGGGTAGCCCTGCATGAAAAGTTCCCAGGTATGCCCATATCTATGAAAGAAAAGGGGATATTATGCATTTTCTTACCAAATCTCAAAGGATTTTAGCTTTAACTTATTGGGTACTAGTATATCTACAGACGAGTTACCATTTAGTAATCTTCCATTTAAAGGAAATCTGCCACTAAAATATCTTGTTTTTATCTGGAACTAGATGTCACATCCTGGTATGCATATTTATAACAATGTAAATTATAAGGAACACTGATAGTGAATGTTTTTGTTGATTCAGTGCTGCAAATTGTTTGAACTTTTTAGTTTGCCTCCACTGCGCTTCACCTTATTTCATGCACTAATATTGTAGAAGGAAGGGCTTCTAATCATTCAACCCCAGATAACACATATCCCTCACCCTTAGGGCTGGATTTACATCTGAGGCAAGATATCCAAAATGACCTAAGTCTTTTCCAAGGCTAAATGCCCATTCCTCAGATGACACCCATAATGTTCCATTGCTTCCTGGCTCAGAAAATACCTTTAGTCTATAACACACACAAACATAAAAAAAAACTTAAACCTTTGGATGTGGGTCTAACACCTTGATCCACTGTGCATTGGTACCCCTCTGGGTCCAAATGGTTAAACAAACTGGCCAGTAAAAGTGTAAATAAGCTGATTGCTTGAATTGATAGGAATATTAACCTTGCTGTTGTGGGGGGGTCAAAGGAGTGGGCCGAGGAAATGAGCCCCCTAGGATACTGATTTTCATCACAACTGCATTCCTGGTAGTTCCTCTATTGGATGGGATAATCAATTTACCTCCCTCAACCTAAAAAAAAATCAAAATAGACGGTAAATGGTCCATATATAATTTTTAAGGGCACCACTTGCAATGGTAGGAAAAAGCTACCCACATAGTACCCACATGCAATTGATAGAGCAGCGAGTATGACGCCAAAGAGTATACAATCTCCAGAATGACTCACATGATACCAGAGAGCTGTAATCTACAGAAAATTACTCACATTATACCACTAAGCTTGCTATTAATACTGACCTTCCTCATACCACAGAGCTTGCAATTTATTTTTATGAAAGTATTTTACCAGGAAGGATATATTGAGATGGTCTCTTCTTTTCAAATCTTGGGTACTCATTTTATCTACCTCTGAAGGGTGAAAGGCTGAGATGACCTTGCTGGAACTAGAACTTGAGATCCTGATGTTTAAACAGATTCTGCAGGTGATGTATTAACCAACTGAGCGATCACAATGGCAATTGATAGCAAAATCTGCAATTTACCTATATGACAACACAGTATTCATGAAGTCACTTCTTTTAGATTGCAAGCTCTGCACTGTGATACCCACACCTAATTATGAAATATTCAAGTGCAATAATAGTAAAATACCTTACTATGGCTCACAGATAATGAGATCACAAAATCTGTGCTACACATCAGCAGGCTATGCGGAGGGACTGTGTCCTCATTTAAATGCTGAGCAACATTGGGGAGCAATTTTTTCCAGACACTATCTTCCCCAATAGGTGTCAATCTCCTCCGAACACACACATCCATCCATACACACAGGTGCTTATCAACATCTTTAGGTTTGCCATACAGATATTGCCTTGATTTTAATGCTCCATATTCCCACAGGGCAATGCATTGAAGGGTGGAAACACACAGGGTGATTCACTAAGCTGTGATAAAGTGGAGATGACTTCTCCAGTTAATCACTTCTCCAGTTCCTATGTTATTCTATAGAGCCTATCCACTAAGATATCCAACGTTTAAGAAATTTTAGTACATAGGCTCCATAGAATAACACAGGAATTGGAGAAGTGATAAACTGGAGAATTCATCTCCACTTTATCAAATTTTTATCATCGCTTAGTAAATCTTCCCTGTGGTCTGCTTAGCTATGTTGGGCACCATTACAGATTCACACACACAATTTAGGGGTGCTTTAAGCTGTGGAAAAATACTTTTAAATATAATACGGATTTTTACAATCAGAAGCAATAAATAAAGACTGCATACATGTACATCGTATATACCGGGCCCTCCAGAGTCATGGCTGCTCCCCCTCCAATCTGAAATTGGCATGGGGGTGCTGGATCAAATTGTATATGTATTCAGAGTCTCTATCACTTCTTGGCTATTTAATGGTTTCTTTGACTACTGAAGGAGTATTTAAATGGTTTTAATATATATTTGATCAATATTATATTTGTTTTAAAAATATGGTAGTGGTGATGGTGGCATCCAGTGCAGTCTCACTTATTGCACTGCCAAAGAAATAGCCATGTGGAGGAGAAGTTTCTACTTTTAGTTCCTCTAGAACAAATATTCCTCATTGTGATTAGTGGGGTTCTAGATCCATCTGGTCGGAGGTGCACTTTCAGCATTGTTAGTAAAGAGATATGTGACGGCAAAAGAATGGTATGCTTAATTAATTTTTTAGTTTAGAACACATAACCTGTGATATCTTATATAGTAAAACCCCACCAGAGTAATGGCTTTTTCTGTGCACAGTGGTACTATATGGGACCTGCCCCCTCCCCCACACACTGAATGTTCCCAAGTGTGAGCAATGTAGACATTTCTACATGTGCTGTTACTGTGGTTCTATGTGTAGGCAATGTACAAACTGAACTCAGAAGCGCTAGGTGCAAACTTCATCTTTTGTTATGCCTGCTTCAGGGGTTGCTTAAACAGATTGTTTACCTAGTTGTTATGCACTGGAAACATTCTGCTATTGTGTGCCTATGCATCTGTACATGTACATGGGTGCAGGCATTCATTTTGCATACCATAATATGGGGATATAATATATAGTACTGAGTGCAATTGGGACATGAACCTTATTGTACAGAGATGCAAAATCTGTTGGAGCTTTGTAAATAAATTATATTAATGATAACATATTAATGTTTTTTTTCTTTTTAGTGATAGATTCCAGTTAATTCCTATTCAGACAAATAATGAAAAATCTAAATATACAGACATTTGGAGAGTAACCAAGTGATGACTGAAGTCTCATTTCACAATGTGTGGCCAGGAAGATTCATCTTGAAGTGGTTGGGGCAGCGGGTCACTTATGGGTTGTGAATTTTCAATTTCGTGAATTAAAGGGATAGTAATACTTCATTTTAACTTTATTTTATTTTGTAGGCATTAAAAAAACATGAAGAATGATATAAGTCTTATCTCTCAATCCTTTACGGCTTAAGAGATATTCACAATCAAAGTATCCCCCTCCCGCCCCTTTTACTGATGTAACACTTTTCAGCCAGGGCAGAAGGAAGCTGCCCAGGTAGACTGCAGAGAGGGACAGTCTTCAATTAAGATAAGGGAAAAACCTGAAAAGCTTGTCAAGGGGGGCAGGGATTTCATTGTTTTCATAGGAATAAGAGTGTCCCCTTCTGTTATCTGTCCAGTCTATGGACCGTATTCCACATCTGAGAAGAGATTGTTTACAGTAGGTAAAAGGGGCGGGAGGGGGAAACTTTGCTTGTGAATATCTCATAAACCATAAAAGTTTGAGAGACAAGACTTATATCATTCTTCATGTTTTTTTAATGTCTACAAAATTAAATAAAGTTAAAACGAAGTATTACTATCCCTTTAACCCTTTAAGTGGCAGAGGTGTATGCTTCGCAATGCGTTATGTACCCCTCTGGCATTCAAAGGGTTAAAGGATTACCGGGTTTTTTTTCACATTAATACAGGCATTAATGGACAACCAGAGTAATGAAAAATAAGAAGCGGTTAAGGCTTTGAATAAAACTCCTAGTTTAGTACTTGTTTTTAAGCCGAATGCCTGGGGAACACTGTACAAAACATTAAGTACATTTCAGGCTGTGCCTTGTTTTATCTTCTAAAGAACAATACAGTGCTGAGGGCCATGTTTTGCAATCCACGCAACTGAAGAGATTAGTAATGATTAACGTCAGAGCATGCTTTTGGGTTTTTTACCGTCACAATATATCTTTTAATATAATCATCTTTTTTAAATGCTGTATTTGCGTTAAATTACATGGATACTAGAAAAAGGTTGAAATATTTATAGAATGTGCCCTGTTCAGGGCTTTGAGACAATTATTAAGATTTTCTGAAAAACAATTCTTACATAAATTTCTTACTATTTTATGCAAATGAGGAAATACAAATCAATGTAAATATTATCAAAACTATACATTAACTACTTAACCTTTTCATCACTCATCCACATTACTCAGCCATATCACTATGCTTTTTCATCAATCACATCACTCAGCCACATTACTATGCCTTCATCACTCAGACAAGTCATTTAGCCACATTACTCTGCCTTCATCACTCAGACAAGTCATTTAGCCACATTACTATGCCTTCATCACTCAGACAAGTCATTTAGCCACATTACTCTGCCTTCATCACTCAGACATGCCAATCAGCACATTACTATGCCTTCATCACTCAGACAAGTCATTTAGCCACATTACTATGCCTTTTCATCACTCAGCCACATTACTATGCCTTCATCACTCAGACATGCCAGTCAGCCACATTACTCTGCCTTCTTCACTCAGACATGCCAATCAGCCACATTACTATGCCTTCATCACTGAGACATGCCAATCAGCCACATTACTCTGCCTTCATCACTCAGACTCATTCAGCCACATTACTATGCCTTTTCATCACTTGGCCATGTCACTCAGCCACATTACTATGCCTTTTCATCACTTGGCCATGCCAATCAGCCACATTACTATGCCTTCATCACTCAGACATGCCAATCAGCCACATTACTCTGCCTTCATCACTCAGACATGTCAATCAGCCACATTACTCTGCCTTCATCACTCAGACACGTCATTCAGCCACATTACAATGCCTTTTCATCACTTGGCCATGTCAATCAGTCACATTACTATGCCTTTTCATCACCCAGCCACATCAGCCACATTGCTATGTCTTTTCATCACTCAGCCATGCCACATCAGCCACGTCACTCAGCCACATTACTATGTCTTTTCATCACTCAGCCATACCACTCGGCTACATTACTACACCTTTTCATCACTCAGCCACCTAATTCAGCCACATTGCTATGCCGACATCACTCAGCCATGTCATTCAGCCACATTGCCACGTCATTCAGCCACATTGCTATGCCTTTTCATCACTCAGCCACGTCATTCAGCCACATTACTATGCCTTTTCATCACTCAGCTACGCCAGTCAGCCACATTACTATGCCTTTTCATCACTCAGCCACCTAATTCTGCCACATTGCTATGCCGTCATCACTCAGCCATGTCTTTCAGCCACATTGCCACATCATTCTGCCACATTACTATGCCTTTTCATCACTCAGCCACGTCATTCAGTCACATTACTATACATTTTTTCTCTCAGGCAGTAATGTTATTACTGGAGACAGTGGGGAGACTATATTATATAATGCTGTCAGTATCTGAAAAATGAGGATTTGTCACTTTTCCATATTGGAAAACATCATTCAAAACTGCCTATGTGTCATGTTAAGCAAAACTCCAGCAGATGTATAGTTTTGGAGATATTCACACTTTTATTTCTGGGGAAGGTGAAAGTGAAAGTCTCCTTTTACAGCACAGTACTTAATTAGCACATTAACACTGTAGCGACCTATGACGTGCCAGGACCATCATTCTGGTCTGGAAGTTAAGGAACGGTGACAGTCCTGGCACGTCATGGATTTCTGCCATCCCAGAATTCATTGCGATAAAAAGTGCTGTGGTCCTTAATGGCCTCCCCCTGCCAGATCAGGTGGTCATTAAGGGGTTAAACATCACTGAAAAGCTTGTTTACCATATTAAACCACACTGGTGCAGCAATTAGAATATATTAGCATTTGGTACCAAATATGAATATCTCCTTAACTGTACATTTGCTTGTCTTTTGGCTACCATGACACATAGGCAGTTTTTAATAAGGTTTTCAAGTATGCATACTTGAAACAAGGTGACAGGTCCGGCTCTGCTGTCCCACCCACCAAAAGATCAACCTCCTTCTCCAACTCCAGTAATACTATAACACAGATTGCTCAAAATACTGCAGGGGGGAGGATATAATATAACCACCGACTGAAATAGTATTCAATAGTTCTGAAACACAAAGGCACATAGATATACAAAAGTAAAGCAAAGCAATTCTGGGGCAAATCAATTGCACCATATGGGGCAAATAAAAATTGTCAAAATCCTCATTGACTTTAATGGAGCATTTTAACTACTTCAATGAGAAAATATGAAGCAATGGGGTTAAAAGTCCCATTTAAAGTGAAACTACTATGTTAGGTAAAGTCGCCCTGCAATACTTAGGCAGGTGGCAACTAGCTTAATAATAGTTATTTTACCAAAAGTAGCCGCTTGTAAAGTAATCATTAATCTTCCAAGACTGATGGCCAGGTTAGAGCAGTCTGTGCACCTGTGCCATCAGTCCCATACGGTGCCGTTTGGGCCAGGGCAATGCTTCTGAAGGGAGCCCGGGACTGACAGCGGAGTCGCGCAGACAAGATGGCTGCACTGATGTCTGGCTTCCGGTCTTGGAAGCTTAAGAATTACTTTACAAGCCACTACTTTTGAGAGGTAATATAAATATTATTAAGCTAGTCGCCACCTGCCTATTTATTGCAGGACAACTGTACCTAACATGGTAGTTCCGCTTTGATTCAAGACGTTTGTTCACTATGGTGCAGTTGGTTTGCCCTGGAATTGGTCCACTTTGATTTTATACATATGGGTCTTTGTATTTCAGTACTACTAAACTTAAAGATGGGAGCTGATCTCCCAAAGACTTGTCTTAACCCTTTGAGTGCCAGTGGTATCCCTCTGGCACTCAAAGGGTTAAATATAAACAGTAAAAAAAGGTATCATCAAATACCAGAATGCTAGTATCTTTACACCAATAGGTGAGACAAATTATCCATATCCCATCATATTCAATGGAGCTGAATAATATAGATGTCTACATAAATTCTTGGTGGCATAAATCATCTCCATAGACTATCATGGGATTTTCTCACTAAATAAATCTTGATCTATGTTTTTTTTTTAAGATGGATGTTAACCACTTGAATACTAGAGGTATTTTCACACATTGGATTACAATTCATTGTAGATACAGTACAGTCCATAAGTATTTGGACAGTGATACAGGTTTTATTGTTTTGGCTCTGTACTCCAGTACATTGGATTTGAAATGAAACAATGACTAAGAGAATAAAGTGCAGACTGTCAGCTTTAATTTAAGGTTATTTACATCTATAAAACCAACAACCGTGTAGGAATTACAGCCCTTGTTATAAATAGTCCCTACATTTTAGGAGCCCGAAAGTTATTTGATAATTGGCTGCACAGCTGTGTCTTAGCCAGGTGTGTGTTGTTAGTTCACGTACAAAAGAGCTGACAGAAGGTCTAGAGGTGACTTCAGGTGTGGCATCTGCATTTTGAGTCTGTTGTTGTCTCTCAACATGAGGCACAAAGAAGTGTCAATGCCAGTAAAACAAGCCATCATGAGGATCCAAATCAGAATAAACTGATCAGAAATAAAGCCAAAACATAAGGTTTTTCAAAATCAACTGTGTGGTACATTGTTAAAGGGATAGTAATGTTTCATAATAAAAGCAGCTCTAAATAATCATCATAGTATTTGGACTTTGGAGAGTGTTATTTCAATTATGTCAGAGTTGTAGTTCAAGAGTAATTAAATGACAAAATATCCCCCTCCTGCCCCTTTTACTGATGTAACACTGCTCAGCCAGATCAGAAGGGAGGTGCCCAGGTAGATTGCAGAGAGACACAATCTTCAATTAAGATAAGGGAAAAACCTGAAAAACTTGTCAAGGGGGGCAGGGCTTTCATTGTTCTCATAGGAAGAAGATTGTCCCCTTCTGTTATCTGTCTGGTCTATGGACTGGATTCCACATCTGACAAGAGATTGCTTACACTAGGTAAAAGGGGCAGGAGGGGAAACTTTGCTTGTGAATATCTCTCGAACCATAAAGGTTTGAGAGATAAGACTTATATTGTTCTTCATGTTTTTTTAATGCCTACAAAATAAAATAAAGATAAAACAAAGTATTACTATCCCTTTAAGAAGCAATAATGCACAGGTGAGCTGAGGGATAGCAAATGACCTGGTAGACCACAGAAGAGCACTGTAGTGGATGACAGAAGAATGCTTGCAGTTGTGAAGAAAATCCCCTTTTCAACTGCTGAACTTATCAAGAACATTCTTCAGATGTAGGTATAGAAGTGTCAAAGAGTACAAAGGTTCTGTGTTTTTGCCCTTATTTTGTACAGCGCTGTGGAATATGTTGGAACCCATTAAATAAGGGACAGCAATAATAATAATAGTCAGAACTTGATGGACTTCTGTCTTTGTTCAACCTAATTTAATTTAATAATAATAATAATAATAATAATAATTATAAGCACAGAAAATAAACTGTCAGTTTAAAACATTCTGCTCTAAGTGTGACATCACATAGATACGTGTTTGTCCTTGCATGTGTCATAAATGTCTGTACTATTAGCCACTTTATATTCTATACTAGTTGAACAGCCCGTTACACGGGCCACAGTGCCTCTGGCAGCCGATCCTTCGGGGCGCCCAGCTCTGTATCAGCCGCAGCGCGTGCAGTCTGTACTGAGCATGACTGCCACACGCGCAGCACCGTCTACTGCGCATATCGGGCGTTACACACAACTTAGCGAATTATTATATAGGATACTTCACTCTCACCTTGGTCCCTAGGATAAGGTGGTTCCCTCTCTTGCATGTTACACTTTAGGGACTTTTCCCATTTCCATAATATAGGATTCTAGGCCCAGACGAAAAGTGATCTTGTGAATGGATAGAACATGATACCTTATCTTTCATTCATTAGCTATAGAAAAGTGTTGTGTGAAAAGACAGCTTTTGTGTCCCAAACTAAACTTGGAAACCACCCAGGCACATCCAATTTACTCCCAAACTTGATCGCGACCTAAAGATGCTAGGTGCACACACAGATAACAGAGTTAGATACTACAGGAGTCTTTTATAAGGGCCCATCCCATGTATGTGATTATGGGGAGAGTGTGGACTGGTATATGTGACAGTAGATTTTATGCTCAAAAGAAGAGAGGAGCAATTCTGGGTCAAACCATCTGCATCATGGGGAAAATTAGAAAAATATCTAAATTCCCATTGAGTTAAATGTGACTTTTAACCTCCTGAATGACAGAGGGGACTGCAAAACATTGAGAAACAATGCCTTATAGAGCTCTCTAGAATTCAAGAGATTAACCCCTTAAGGACCAGCGGTCCTGGGATGTTTCCATCCCATAAGGACTGCTTTGATCCCTGTCAATACGCCGGTACACGTGACCTGTTGCGTGTATCGGTGCGCCGCTTTGGGGCCTAAGAGAGGCCGCTCTTTTAGGCTCTATTTTTACTTACGCTCCCGGTGGAGCGCTGTAAGTAAAAAGTATGTGACGTACTATGACTGTCATCGGTCCTTAAGGGTCTAAGGACCATGACGGTCATAGTACGTCATGTAGTCCTTAAAGGGATAGTAATACTTCGTTTTAACTTTATTTTATTTTGTAGGCATTAAAAAAAACATGAAGAATGATATAAGTCTTATCTCTCAAACCTTTATGGTTTATGAGATATTCACAAGCAAAGTTTCCCCTCCCGCCCCTTTTACCTAGTGTAAGCCATCTCTTCTCAGATGTGGAATGCAGTCCATAGACCAGACAGATAACCGCAGGGGACACTCTTATTCCTATGAAAACAATGAAATCCCTGCCCCCCTTGACAAGCTTTTCAGGTTTTTCCCTTATCTTAATTGAAGATTGTCCCTCTCTGCAGTCTACCTGGGCAGCTCCCTTCTGCCCTGGCTGAGAAGTGTTACATCAGTAAAAGGGGCAGGAGGGGGACACTTTGCTTGTGAATATCTCTTAAACCATAAAGGTTTGAGAGATAAGACTTATATCATTCTTCATGTTTTTTTAATGCCTACAAAATAAAATAAAGTTAAAACGAAGTATTACTATCCCTTTAAGGGATTAAAAGACCCATTAAAATGAATGGGGATTTGTATCCTCCCCTACCCATTGTGTAGTTGATTTACCTCATAATTGCCCCAGGTTATATATAACTCAGTGTGTGAGGACCTGTGACTAACACCTGGGATAAAGATGGGCCTCATTTATAAAACCTGACTGCACTATGGGGAAAATACATTCCTAAAATCCTCCATTGATTAAAGTGGGCTTTTAATCTCTTCACATTGCATTGGCGACTCCTCTGGCATTCAAGGAGTTAAAGTCTAATTTAAACCAATGAGAATCTTTTTTTATTATGGATTTTGGTAAGCAGACCCAAAGCAAAATATCCAACTAAGTCTGACCAAAATAGCTAAATGCAAAAATACAGAATATTGATGCATGTCCTTAAAGGAGCAGTAAACTTTTTTTATGAAAACATCTACGTTGCAGAACTTTTTCTGCTGAGTAAAACAAGGGTACTCTAACTACTGTCAGTTATTTTATTCAACATTTATAATGTTTCAAATAATCAGGAAATGAATTTGCTGTGCATTTACTTCCTGGAAGTTCTAACGGACAGGAAATGACTCAGCAGTTTTTACCACATTCTATGGAGAACTGTAAGTCACTGACTTTACTCTCCATTAGGATGTAACAGAAAGACTAATTGGGATTTGACCACTAGAGGGCATTGCTAATGTAAAAAAACACAGGTTTAAACTGTAATACCATTGGAAATATGCATCTCTCGGCAGTGGGATTACCCTTATTTTAATCAACAGTAAAAGCCCTAAAAGCCCTTTATTTTTTCATAAAAAAGTTTACTGCTCCTTTAAGTATTCATAATTATGCCATTATACTGTGGCATTTTGCCTACAAATAATGTCTACATTAAAGAATAGGTTTCAGTCACATAAAACAGCCATAGCATGCTAAGATTACCATCATGCCAAGGTGCCTTATAATAGCAAGTCCTAACCTTAATTTGTGTTGTCTTGTGAGCTACTGTTTTATGCTTTAGCTTTACTTTTAGTAATGAAGAGACTGTGATTAAGTGGAACTTCCACCCTTAAAACATATGCCCCCATATAATAATACGCGTGTTACCTTGGTTAACTAGAGCAGTCATTTTTTTAAACAAATGCTTTGTTAATTAGAACTATGACTTACAAGTTAACAGTGTTCTGTCATCAGGAGCTTGTCTGAGGTACAAGTTGTACCATAGGCATATGTTGGCCATCCCCTCTAGCTATCGCTGCCTGCCCCCCGCTACTACACTTCATTCTATGATGGGTGCAGACTCATCTATTGCTGGTAACACAGTGCGTTTTGGACTGAGGCAGCACTATAAAACTATTGGGGGGGGGGGGGGGGTTTAAAAACAGGTGACAGTTCCACTTTAGCATTTTATAGTGTCCTAGACAATTAACATTTTACATGGGGGTTTGAGGGTTATTGGAACCAATACAAGCTGGTCAACATCCAAATATAGAATACCAGTCCAGGTTTTGGTAAGCAAAAAGAAACACAAATACAAAATTCACATTGACTTAAATGGGCTTTTCTCCCCTTGAATGCTAGACCTCTCAAGCAATCAAGTGGTGAAATGTCCCATTTAAAGCAATTGGATTATTTATTTGTCCACCATAGTGCAGTTGGTTTGCCCCAGAATTGTTCCTATTTTCTTTTGAACATAGGGCCCCAAGTACCCACTCACTGATGCAGCTGTTCTGTAAAATGATGCTTGATGCACACTGAGGCATTTTAACAGAGCAAAGTGAGCAACTGCCCAAGGCCCTCTGGTGAAAGTTCTCCCTCAGAAGCTCTGACTTCTGTTTGGAACCCTTTCACCAGTGATTTGAGAAAAGCAGTAGATTATTCAACGTTAAAAGCCATTAGTGAAAACTCATCATTTGAGAGAGATGTTTTTTTGCAATCAAGTCAACTTTTTAAGCTCAATACAATGCAACATATTTGTACTTGGACATTACTAACACTTTAAAACTACACACACACACACACACTTTTTTTTAACTTGTAGACTTTATTAGATTTATCAGGGGTACAGAAGAAAGAAAAATGGGAGGGGAAGCAATGGATACATAGCATATACAAAGTTGAAATATGAGGCAAATGTAAAAATCTGGCTTATGCAACAGGATAAATCAGTTAATGGCATAGTAATTCTTGTATTAAACTTGAGGTCTAAGTCTTCTTTATGTTTTTTAACACATAGCGCTATATTTGATTACTTACAGTTTTGTAGTTCAAGCGCTATTCAATCAGAAAGGATCCCCCTCCCACCCTTACTGGTTGGCTCCCATCAGATCTATAATCCGGTTGTGGGACCAGACAGATGCAGCGAGGGACAATCTTCACACAGTAACTATAAGGAAAACCCTACCCCCACCCTTGACGAAGGAGGGCAGGATTTTCCTTTTGCTTACTGAAGATTGATCCTTGCTGCGCTCCATCTGGACCAGACTGAGAGGCAGCAGGAAAGCAGGGAAAGGGGCGGGAGAGGGATACTTTTGAACTGAATAGCTATTGTACTACAAAACTGTAAGTATTCAAATATAGTGATATGTGTTAAAAAAACATAAAGAAGACTCAGACCTCAAGTTTAATACAAGTACTACTACCTCTTTAAGCAAATCTAAAGAGAGTGGGTAAGGGAAGAATGGAACAGGGAGGGTGATAACAGCCGAGGGCCAGACAGGAGGGAAATGTCAATGCTGAAGTACAGATGTTCAAGCAATGAGGATGAGACTTAGCTGTATATTGTGGCAAGGGTGGGCAGAGGCGAAAGAAGGAGTGGAAGAGTGTAGGACAAAGAGGTAATGGGCGATATCACTTTGGGCTTTGAAGATGCTCGGGGAGAATGGGTTCTTCGCAGGTGCAGGGTAGAAAGTCAACTATTGAGCTGGCTCTATGTCCCTACATGTGAAATACAGGAGAATGTACATTAGGTGGGAGGAAATGGGGGTTAGAGTGGGGGGAAGCCAAGGGAGGGGAGAGAAGTAGAGGTGGAGAGGAAGAGCTGTGGAGTAGGGAGGGACTAGAGACGAAGGAAAGCAGGTAGTAGTAGGGGGGTAGAGCATGGTGGGATGTGGGAAGCAGTAAGAGGTAAGTATTAAGTGGAAGGAGATGAATGGCAAGTGGTAGGAGGTAGGAGATAGGAGATGACTGACAAGGATGGCGTCAGGGGTACTCTGACAGTCTGATAAATTGAAGGGGACAGCAGTTTGTGGCTATGGGTCTCTGTCTCTCTGTGGTGCATAAGCATAGTCAAGCTGAATAAGGTCTGGGACATAGACAGTCAAGCTGTTAGTTTTATCAGGGAGTAAATAGACCAAATGCTGCGGATTAGGGTATCCCTATCTGGCAAAGTAGGCTTCCACCAAGCATCAGCTAAAAGATTTCTTGAGGCTTGTAGTATGTGAGATAGCAGGAGGCTCCGGTTTCTGGTTGTGTCAGCCGGGTGTAACTCAAGACCAGGAACCATGGATTTGGGTCCTGTCTAATATGGAGAATGTCAAATATCTGTGCCAGCACCATGGACCAAAAGTGCTGAAAGACCGGGCATGACCACCACACCTGAAACATATCTCCTGGACTTTGGAAGTCCTGGAAGTATAGAGTGGAGGAGGTAGGATAGATTTTATGAAATCTGGTTGGGATTAGGTACCAGCGGTAGAAAATTTTGTAGGCCCCTTCCTTATTAGTGGTACATATGGAGCTTCGGGCTTCAGCAGAATGCACACACACTCACTTACTATACTATATCAGAAAATCTTTATAGTCACTATGAATTTTGGCCTTTCCCGTTGGTTCAAGATATAACATCTTAAAGGGATAGTAATGTTTCACAAAAACAGCAGCTCCAATTAATCTTCATAGTATTTTGGCCATGGAGAGTGTTATTTCAATACTGTCAGAGTTGTAGTTCAAGAGTAATTGAATGATAAAGTATCCCCCTCCCGACCCTTTTACCTAGTGTATCACTGCTCCCCTCAGATGTGGAATCTGGTTGCTTGACCAGACAGATAACAGCAAGGGGCATTCTTCTTACTGTGAGAACAATGAAAGCCCTGTCCCCTTGACAGGTTTTTCAGCTTTTTCCCTTATCTTAATTAAAGATTGTCTCTCTTTCCAATCTACCTGGGCACCTCCCTGCTGCTCTGAGCTAAGCAGTGTTATATCAGTAAAAGGGGTTGGAGGGGGATACTTTATCATTCAATTACTCTTGAACAACAACTCTGACAGAAATGAAATAACACTCTCCAAGGCCCAAATACTATGATGATTAATTAGAGCTGCTTTTATTATGAAACATTACTATCCCTTTAAATGAAACCTGAATTATATGTCCATGGAGGCAGACATGACTCATGCACAATGGTGGAACCAATGCTCTACCCACTGAAGCTGGTGTTTGAGCCATGAGTCCTTACAGCAAGAGTAATGCCTGTGAACATGACAATCATGACCATATTAAGATACATCTCTTGAACCAAGGCTGAAGCAAGTATAGGGGTGTTTAGACTTTTCTTGCCATAGTAAAGTAAGTTGGAGATTTTTATTATGAGGTGTTAGTGTTCCTTTAAGATAATGAAAGCTCATAATAGTGTAAAGCTGCCATAAGGTGAATACATACTTTTAGTAGGAGAGGAAAACCTATCTGATGTTAGAATGATTTCCAATGCACTGTTATGTATTAGGTCAGGATTAGGCAAACTCTGGCTCTCAAGCCGTTGGGGACCACAACTCCAATTATTCCAAACCAGCCACTGGCCAAAGGTTGTATATATGAATGAGGGTATAAAAACCTTCATGGCAGTCTCATACACTAGTGAAATTGCATAGAGAACCCACTGGCCTATTCTATTCTTTTCCGTTCCAAAGAGAATTTTCTTTAAAGGTTAACTATCATTAGGCACACCAACAGCAGAGCAGGATAGGGGGTCTCTAAGGAGACCTTCAATGCTCAGCCTAGTGCCTTTACCTTGCATTGTGTAGGATCATTTCCTGTCCGTCATGATGCAGTTCCCCATAAATCCACTGTATCAGGCTTAACAACTTGACACAACAGGTCTATGAGGACTGTGCACTCAACCCAGGTATTTTTGTCTGAGAGTCACAGACTTCTGGTTTGTGTTGACGCCTCACAGAACAGACCCATGCTTTTGAAATGGTTTAGCCCTTTTGGAGCAGACTTAATAAAACATGATAATTGCCCTTTTAGTATTCTAGATTGACAGAACATTGGAATGGAAGAGCTTCTGCTCAGCAGAAAAACAATCAGGATGATATGATAATCCTTGAAAATACCTGCTAATGAAAATGTATATAAATCACTGAATCTAATGCATTCTGAACATTAGCATGAAATTAGAATTGCTGCTTGGCAACGTGGAGACTCAATAAGGGCACATTCATCACTTTTCCTTGAGAATGGCTTATAGAATAAGTAGATCAGTATTTAAATATATGCTCCGGTTTGTCACTCAAACTGCTACTTTAGAAATCTTGACAGGGATGTGCAGTGATCCAAAATTTTATGATTAACCCCTTTGATGCTAGTGATATCTCTGATATATTGTGTGTCAATCCATTGAGTAGATGTCCCTAGAATCCAAGGGATTTAATCAAATGAAAAGCTGCAGGGAGACATTAGGGTCTTGTTGGCTGGGGTTGGAGTTCTGAAAGAGACATTTAACTCCTTTGATGCTATAGTCATCGCTTTGGCTTTGCAAAGATGTATCTAGCATCCAAATGGTTTATATGACCTGAAAATGTGCATACATTGAATCAAAGGAACAGTCTCATACACTAGGGAAATAGCATACAGAGCCTGATAATAATCGCTTGTGTACTTTTCTATGGCCAGAAAATCGTAACGGGCAGTAAGTATGGCCATGGCTAAAGCCAATAGGATCTAGGGCAGTGGTTCTCAACCTTTCTAGTGCCACGACCCTTTGGTAAAATTTCCCAAGTTGTGGCGACCGCTAACAGTAAAATTATTTTCGTTGCTCCTTCATCACTGTAATTTTGCTATTGTTATGAACCGAAATATAAATATCTGATGGTTTTAGGCGACCCTTGAGTAATCGTCAATCGACCCCCGAAGGGGTCCCGACCCACAGGTTGAGAACCACTGATCTAGGGCCTTATGTTCAAAAGAAAAGAGGAGTCATTCTGGGGCAAACCAACTGCACCATAGGGGGACTAATAAAAAATATCCCCTTGAGTTAAATGGGGACTTTAAACTTTTGAATACTAGACAGGTTTCCAGTGCATTGCAAAGCAATGAGACAATGTTATAGACCTATCTAGCAATCAATGGGCCAAGTACCCCATTTAAATCAATGTGAATTCCTGGGATTTCTATTTTTCCAAGAGTGCAGTTGGTTGACCCCAGAATGACTCCACATTTCTTTTTAAACATAGAGTCCTTAGGGTGTCTTTTTCTAGGCGAAGCTTTGAACTAAATTCAGTCCTGTACTTATGGTAATGTATTGCACAATCTTCTAGTTCTCAAGTGGTAAACAAACCAAAAAAAATGCTGTAGCTGCTGATTTTATTTCCTGAGCCATTATGGCATAGTGCAGGGGTGGAGGGTGGACAACCTGTGGCCTGATGCTGATGTTGATTTGCTTAGGGGGAAAATAATAGCTGCACTGATTTTACCCCTCCTGCCAATGGGTATTCGAGCTTAAAGCAGATTCACTTAATTATGATTTTACATTACATTATAGGATCAAGGCCTTGGTTCAAGAAATAACATAATCAGTCCTGGATGTCACATCTACAGAGGTCAACATAACTCCTGCTGGTCTCACTCCTGGACCCCAGACTCCACCTTCTGAAACTGCAGAATATCTCAATACAGCAGAGGGTGTACTTTGAGGGGTCCAGGAGTCCTGCTAGCAACAGGCATAACCACATCCATAGACATGAAATCCAGGACAGACTGAAACTGTTTCTACTGAACTAAATTCACAGTATTCACACTTATTAAGGTAAGTGTGGTGGTTTATTATGGGGAGTTGTTCATGTTCCTTTAATTTCATACAATCTTGTGTGCTCAAAATTAGGTGCACACAGTGCTAAGCACTTACAGAACATACAACTGGAGTAATTCTGGGGTGAACCAATTGCATCATGGGTGGAAAACAAAAAAAATCCCCAAGCACCCATTAACCTAAAAGGGATTCTAACTAGTGTTGAGCGAGCATGCTCGGCCGATGCTCGGATCGGCTCGAGCATCGCTCTGCTCGGCACATGGCGGTACTCGTACGAGTACCGCATGTGCTCGCCCGCCATGTTCGGGTCTCCTCCCCGCACGTTTTGCGGCTGCTGCGCAGCCAATAAACGTGCAGGGAGGCTCTGACATCGGTGTAATGCCAGCAGCCATGTTGGCTGCTGGCATTACACTGATTGGCTGGCCAGAACCCGTGGTCAGGTGCTGTATAGCACCTGACCAGCGAGTTCGGCTCAGTCTGAGCCAGGGAGAGCTGAGGATAGGAAGGGAAAGGCAGTGTAGGGAGGAAAAAAACAAAAATTGTGAAAAAAAAAGAACCAAAAGTCCTTTTTAGGACTACTGTGTGTGGGGGCAGCAGGTTATTTGGTGTGGGGGGAAAAAAACAAAAAAAAAAAAAAAAAAATATATA
Organism: Rhinophrynus dorsalis; assembly: GCA_037306005.1. Taxonomy (NCBI): domain Eukaryota; kingdom Metazoa; phylum Chordata; class Amphibia; order Anura; family Rhinophrynidae; genus Rhinophrynus; species Rhinophrynus dorsalis. The sequence continues at coordinate 363,068,107 of CM074723.1, read as the reverse complement.
TATTCTGTTTAGTGTGCAAAGTTGCAGATTAGAGCACATTCTGTTTAGTGTGCACAGTTGCAGATTAGAGCACATTCTGTTTAGTGTGCAAAGTTGCAGATTAGAGCACATTCTGTTTAGTGTGCAAAGTTGCAGATTAGAGCACATTCTGTTTAGTGTGCAAAGTTGCAGATTAGAGCACATTCTGTTAAGTCTTCAAACTAAAATATCAAAGTCACGTATTCCATTCAGTGTGCGTCGCCGCAGTTTAGCAGCACATTCTGAGTACTGTGCAGAGTTGCAGAATAGGAAGAAATACTGTTAAGTCTTCAAACTAAAATATCAAAGTCACATATTCCATTCAGTGTGCTTCGCCGCAGTTTAGCAGCACATTCTGTGTACTGTGCAGAGTTGCAGAATAGGAAGAAATACTGTTAAGTCTTCAAACTCAAATATCAAAGTCACATATTCCATTCAGTGTGCTTCGCCGCAGTTTAGCAGCACATTCTGTGTACTGTGCAGAGTTGCAGAATAGGAAGAAATACTGTTAAGTCTTCAAACTAAAATATCAAAGTCACATATTCCATTCAGTGTGCTTCGCCGCAGTGTAGCAGCACATTCTGTGTACTGTGCAGAGTTGCAGAATAGGAAGAAATACTGTTAAGTCTTCAAACTCAAATATCAAAGTCACATATTCCATTCAGTGTGCTTCGCCGCAGTTTAGCAGCACATTCTGTGTACTGTGCAGAGTTGCAGAATAGGAAGAAATACTGTTAAGTCTTCAAACTAAAATATCAAAGTCACATATTCCATTCAGTGTGCTTCGCCGCAGTGTAGCAGCACATTCTGTGTACTGTGCAGAGTTGCAGAATAGGAAGAAATACTGTTAAGTCTTCAAACTCAAATATCAAAGTCACATATTCCATTCAGTGTGCTTCGCCGCAGTTTAGCAGCACATTCTGTGTACTGTGCAGAGTTGCAGAATAGGAAGAAATACTGTTAAGTTTTCAAACTCAAATATTAAAGTCACATATTCCATTCAGTGTGTTTCAACGCCGTTTAACAGCCTATTCTGTGTACTCTACAGAGTTGCAGAATAGTAAGAAATACTGTTAATTTTTCAAACTCAAATATCAAAGTCACATATTCCATTCAGTGTCTTTCACCGCCGTTTAACAGCCTATTCTGTGTACTCTGTACAGTTGCAGAATTATAAGAAATACTGTTAAGTTTTCAAACTCAAATATTAAAGTCACATATTCCATTCAGTGTCTTTCACCGCCGTTTAACAGCCTATTCTGTGTACTCTGTACAGTTCCAGAATTATAAGAAATACTGTTAAGTTTTCAAACTCAAATATTAAAGTCACATATTCCATTCAGTGTGTTTCAACGCCGTTTAACAGCCTATTCTGTGTACTCTGCAGAGTTGCAGAATAGTAAGAAATACTGTTAATTTTTCAAACTCAAATATTAAAGTCACATATTCCATTCAGTGTCTTTCACCGCCGTTTAACAGCCTATTCTGTGTACTCTGTACAGTTCCAGAATTATAAGAAATACTGTTAAGTTTTCAAACTCAAATATTAAAGTCACATATTCCATTCAGTGTCTTTCACCGCCGTTTAACAGCCTATTCTGTGTACTCTGTACAGTTCCAGAATTATAAGAAATACTGTTAAGTTTTCAAACTCAAATATTAAAGTCACATATTCCATTCAGTGTGTTTCAACGCCGTTTAACAGCCTATTCTGTGTACTCTGCAGAGTTGCAGAATAGTAAGAAATACTGTTAAGTTTTCAAACTCAAATATTAAAGTCACATATTCCATTCAGTGTCTTTCACCGCCGTTTAACAGCCTATTCTGTGTACTCTGTACAGTTCCAGAATTATAAGAAATACTGTTAAGTTTTCAAACTCAAATATTAAAGTCACATATTCCATTCAGTGTGTTTCAACGCCGTTTAACAGCCTATTCTGTGTACTCTGCAGAGTTGCAGAATAGTAAGAAATACTGTTAAGTTTTCAAACTCAAATATTAAAGTCACATATTCCATTCAGTGTGTTTCACCGCAGTTTAGCAGCCTATTCTGTGTACTCTGAACAGTTGCAGAATAGTAAGAAATACTGTTAAGTTTTCAAACTCAAATATTAAAGTCACATATTCCATTCAGTGTGTTTCACCGCCGTTTAGCAGCCTATTCTGTGTACTCTGCAGAGTTGCAGAATAGTAAGAAATACTGTTAATTTTTCAAACTCAAATATTAAAGTCACATATTCCATTCAGTGTCTTTCACCGCCGTTTAACAGCCTATTCTGTGTACTCTGTACAGTTCCAGAATTATAAGAAATACTGTTAAGTTTTCAAACTCAAATATTAAAGTCACATATTCCATTCAGTGTCTTTCACCGCCGTTTAACAGCCTATTCTGTGTACTCTGTACAGTTCCAGAATTATAAGAAATACTGTTAAGTTTTCAAACTCAAATATTAAAGTCACATATTCCATTCAGTGTGTTTCAACGCCGTTTAACAGCCTATTCTGTGTACTCTGCAGAGTTGCAGAATAGTAAGAAATACTGTTAAGTTTTCAAACTCAAATATTAAAGTCACATATTCCATTCAGTGTCTTTCACCGCCGTTTAACAGCCTATTCTGTGTACTCTGTACAGTTCCAGAATTATAAGAAATACTGTTAAGTTTTCAAACTCAAATATTAAAGTCACATATTCCATTCAGTGTCTTTCACCGCCGTTTAACAGCCTATTCTGTGTACTCTGTACAGTTCCAGAATTATAAGAAATACTGTTAAGTTTTCAAACTCAAATATTAAAGTCACATATTCCATTCAGTGTGTTTCACCGCCGTTTAGCAGCCTATTCTGTGTACTCTGCAGAGTTGCAGAATAGTAAGAAATACTGTTAATTTTTCAAACTCAAATATTAAAGTCACTTATTCCATTCAGTGTGTGTCACCGCAGTTTAGCAGCCTATTCTGTGTACTCTGCAGAGTTGCAGAATAGTAAGAAATACTGTTAATTTTTCAAACTCAAATATTAAAGTCACTTATTCCATTCAGTGTGTGTCACCGCAGTTTAGCAGCCTATTCTGTGTACTCTGCAGAGTTGCAGAATAGTAAGAAATACTGTTAAGTTTTCAAACTCATATATATTAAAGTCATATATATCGTGTAAGATGAAGAAGGCGGGTAAAAAGGGACGGGGAAGTGGACGTGATCCTGAAAGTTCAGGGCGCGGGTCAGGACGCGGAGAAACTGTGCCTGGTGCCAGAGCACAAGAAAGAAAGACATCCACCATACCTAGCTTCATGTCTAATTTTACAGGGCGTCGCAGGACATCACTCTCGAGGTCCGACCACTGCGAACAGGTGGTCGGTTGGATGACAGCTGATACTGCTTCCAGTCGGTTAAGCACCACCCTGTCTTCCACCAAGTCCACTCTCAGTAGCCAAGAGTCTGGTCAACATAATCCTCACTCTGATCATCCTTCCTCCCACCATACACGGTCTGGTCAAAGAAGTGATCCCACACTGGGATATAGTGATGAGCTCGTCTCATCACCAATCCTTCATTTGACCCTCTCTCCAAGCACGCTTGCAGAGGAACATGACATCTTGTGCCCTGATTCACAACCTCTAGAGGCTACCCAATCACAAGAAGATGACAGATGTGAACGGCATTTAAGGTCAAAGGAAGTAGTGGATGATGATGATGATGATGAGACACAGTTGCCATTAAATCAACCACTATTTCCTTCTCAAGACCTTGTTGAGGAGAATGTTATACAGTTGTCAATGACCGAGTATGTGGTGGGATCAAGACTTGAGGAGGATGATCAGAGTGAGGAAGTGGAGGAGGACTTGGTGGACGATGAGGTGACTGACCCCACCTGGGAAGGTGTAGAGCCGAGCGATGACAGCAGTCCTGAGGGTGAGCCATCTGCAGCACCGCAACAGGCTGGAAGAGGCAGTGGTGTGGCTACAGAAAGAAGGCGGACCGCACCAAACCGGCCCGCAAATGTTCCACGGAGCACCCCCTTGCGTAAATCTACCTTGCCAAGGGGTAGGTGTTCCGCGGTATGGCGTTTTTTTAAGGAAAGTGCGGACGACAAAAGATTTGTAGTTTGCAACCTGTGCCACACCAGAATGAGCCGAGGCATGAACACTAGAAACCTCACCACCACCAGCATGATCCGACACATGGCATCCAAGCACCGTAGTAAGTGGGAGGAACGCCTGGATCGCCCATCTGTGTCTGCAGGCCACACCACTGCCTCCTCTTCCCCTGTTTTCGGTGCCGGCCAATCGCCTGTCGAAGGCGCAGGCCCGCATACCTCCCGCCCTGCACCTGTAGCATCTGAAGCACCATCAGCGACCACATCCACTTCCCTGTCCCAGCACAGCGTCCAAATGTCGTTACCCCAGGCATTTGAGCGCAAGAGAAAATACCCAGCCACCCACCCACAGGCCATAGCACTAACCTCACACCTTTCAAAATTACTGGCCATCGAAATGCTGCCATTTAGGCTTGTGGACACTGAGTCCTTCCGCAGCCTGATGGCAGCAGCTGTCCCTCGGTACGCGGTCCCCAGCCGCCACTACTTTTCCCGGTGTGCCATCCCCGCATTACACCACCATGTGTCCCGTAACATCACCCGTGCCCTGACCAACGCAGTTACTGGGAAGGTCCACTTAACGACTGACACATGGACAAGTGCTTGTGGCCAGGGACGCTACATTTCCCTGACGGCACACTGGGTGAATGTCGTGGAGGCTGGGAGCGACTCGGACCCTGGGATGGCACGGGTGCTACCCACGCCGAGGATTGCGGGCCCTACCTCCATCAGGGTTTCCACCAGCACCTACGTTATTGGCTCCTCCTCCTCCGTTTCCACCTCCGAATTCTCTACACACACCGCCACTCCCCCATCAGCCAGTAGCTGGAAGCAGTGTAGCACTGCAGTGGGGAAGCGTCAACAGGCCGTGCTGAAGCTGATCTGCCTTGGGGACAAACAGCACACGGCCTCAGAGCTGTTGCAGGGGATTAGTCACCAGACCGAGCAGTGGCTCTCGCCACTCAACCTGCAAGCAGGCATGGTTGTGTGTGATAATGGGCGTAACTTGGTGGCGGCTTTGGAGCTCGGCAAGCTCACACACGTACCATGCCTAGCGCATGTATTTAATTTAGTGGTGCAGCGATTTCTAAAAACCTACCCCAATGTGCATGATCTCTTGACCAAGGTGCGCCGCGTGTGTGCACATTTCCGTAAGTCATCTACAGCTTCGGCCGGCCTGTTGAAGCTGCAGCAGCGCTTACAATTGCCAGCTCACCGGCTGCTGTGTGACGTGAGCACGCGCTGGAACTCCACCTTCCACATGTTGGCCCGGCTTTGTGAGCAGCAGAGGGCAGTAGTGGAGTACCAGCTGTTACACGGTCGTCGCCTCTCCGTTCAACTTCCTGTAATCAGAAGTGAGGAGTGGGAATGGATGTCAGACCTCTGCGAGGTTTTACGCAATTTTGAGGAATCGACACAGATGGTGAGCGGCGATAACGCTATTATCAGTGTAACCATCCCACTTCTGTGTCTACTGAAACGCTCGCTGCTCACAATTAAAACCGACGCTTTGCATGTGGAAGAGGTGGAAATGGGGGAGGAAGAGCTTACACAAGGTGATAGCCAGAGCACCCTCACTTCGTCTTCTCAGCGACAATTGGAGGAGGCGGAGGAGGAGGAGGAGGAGGAGGAGGAGGAGGAAGACACGGTTGCCTCCGCTACAGAGGGTAGCCATGGAACTTTAGTTCCATCTCTTCAGCGTGGGTGGGCAGAAGAGGAGGAAGAGGATGAGGATATTGAGAGTCAGCCTCCTGGTGAGGACAGCGAAATCTTGACTGTTGGTACTCTGGCACACATGGCTGACTTTATGTTAGGCTGCCTTTCCCGTGACCCACGCGTTGTACGCATTTTAGACAACACGGATTACTGGGTGTTCACCCTTCTGGACCCCCGCTACAAAGAGAATTTCTCATCTCTCATTCCTCCGGTGGAGAGGACAAGCAAAATGGTGCAATACCAGAAGGTTCTTGTTGAAAAATTGCTCCAAAATTTTCCATCTGACAACGCTGGCGGCAGAGTACGTGCTACCTTGGCCAACCGAGAAGGGGAGAAAAGGGGAGCACACAGCAGTTCCGAGAAAGGCAGGGCAACACTCTCCAAGGCGTGGGACACCTTCATGACACCCCGCCAGCACCCTCACCCTGATGCGCAGCCTAGTGTCACAAGGAGGGAAAAGTTTTGGAAGATGGTGAAGGAGTACGTAGCAGACCGTGTCAGCGTCCTCAATGATCCCTCTGTGCCTTACAACTACTGGGTGTCCAAGCTGGACACGTGGTATGAACTGGCACTCTACGCCTTGGAGGTGCTGGCCTGCCCTGCCGCCAGCGTTCTGTCTGAGCGGGTATTTAGTGCTGCTGGTGGCATCATAACAGATAAGCGTATCCGCCTTTCCACCGACAATGCTGATAGGTTGACACTTATAAAAATGAACAAGGCCTGGATTTCCCCTGACTTCTCCACTCCACTGGAGGAAAGCCCCGGGGGAACATAAACTCACTTTATATATGTTATTTACAATGATGGGAATACTCTGTATTCCCATTCACCCCTTCCACCCCAAAAACGGGTATATGGTTGACTCTTAATGTTCTCATCCTCCTCCTCCTCTTCCATATGCCCTGGGATATAATTTTTATATAGGGCCAGCTCACCAGCGTGCCCTGGGATATAATTTTTATATAGGGCCAGCTCACCAGCGGGCCCTGTGATATAATTTTTATATAGGGCCAGCTCACCAGCGGGCCCTGTTTGCCAATTTTTATATAGGTCAGCTCACCAGCGGGCCTTCTCATATAATGTTTTATTGGGTCAGCTCTCTAGCGGGCCCTCTCATATAATGTTTTATAGCGTCAGCTCACTAGCGGGCCTTCGCATATAATGTTTAGGATGGTCAGCTCTGCAGCAGACCCTCACCCATAATGTTTTAGATGGTCAGCTCAGCGCACGTTTCCCTCTTAATCATGGCCTCAGTTCTGAAAATCAAGGAAATTTTTGGGAGAATTTGCCTCTGCGCACGTTTCCCTCTTAATCATGGCCTCAGTTCTGAAAATCAAGGAAATTTTTGGGATAATTTGCCTCTGCGCACGTTTCCCTCTTAATCATGGCCTCACTTCAGAAAATCGATGAAATTTTTGGGAGAATTTGCAGATGATATACAAGTAAATATACAGCAAATACTGTTTGGTAACAATTTTTCGCCTAAAGTCGTTTTTATTTTCCTTTTTGTGTGTTTTACGGTCAGTCTGTAAAAATGGCGTACTACGGGCGAAAGATCGTTCCCAGCAGCGATGTTGGAGTCCAAGGTGCATCCAGACATCCTCCCTATGCTGTCCCTGAACCATTTCTGTAGTGTTTCCATCTTTTTCTGCCCTTTTCCTATGGACCAGGCACCCTCCCCTCATCAGAGCAGGGGGTGCCTGGTGTAATGCTCGAGTCCTCCCATTGACTTCAATGGGGCTCGGGTGCTCGGCCGAGCACTCGAGCCTCAGGGGGTGCTCGGTCAGAGCACCCGAACATCCGAGCATTGGGGTGCTCGCTCATCACTAATTCTAACCCCTTGAGTGCTAGGGAGATCTCCAATCAATTATTTTTTTATTTATCTCTTATAATGCAGTTGGTTTGCCCCATAATTACTCCATGTCTTCTTAGTAAGTAAATCTTTATGACGAAGGAGTGATTGACATTGATGGCAAATATAAATATTACAAACCCTCATATTCATGGGATCAGAAAATAAGAAGTCAGTTTACTTCTGAAGGAGGGAGGGATATTTTCCACACAATGGCCAAAGACAAAATGGAGCTGAAACAACCCACAGATTTTATTATAAGAACAGGAGGCTCATATTATGCTTTACTTTCTTTACTTTATCCAGTAGCAGAAAATTAAACTTTTGTCACATGAAAGAAAAATCATTTTAGAATTCAAATCTAGTAAACCCACCCCATTAAGGTACTGTCCACCAATCCTCTTCTAGCATCACTTGTAAACTGTCACTCTGTAGTACATTCTTCCTCTTTCTTTGCTGCTCCAGTAGAGGATAAGTACTACATTTCAATGTTTAATAATAAAGTTGTAATGTTTGTTTTTGTGAAATAAACATTGTTAATTAAACCTTTCAGTACCTCCATCACTCTTTTGAGTTTCTAGTGTACTGTAGGCAGTTATCCTTGCCTTTTCCCGATTGTCTTTTCTCTCTTTGCCTTCCGTTTTCATTCTGTTATATATATTTTTATATATATTTATAATTTTGGTTTTCCCTTGTAGCCTGGGTCTAGTTCGGTAGCTAGACCTTCTCCGTTGGTGTGCTCTGAGCTGATGGAGGTATTGCACATGCTCTTTCTTTTTCTAGGTCTTCTAGTCAGGAGAAGTTGTTTCAGCCATCTTTGTTTAGGCCATTTCATTGTTCCTTCATTCTGCGCATGTGCAGAGAATCAGCTCAGTTTTCAATTGAGTCTGTGAGGAGAATTCAGCATACACAGCCTTCCAGCCTGCCCTAACACGTATTTAGAGTATTCACATTTACTGTATTCTTATTTTACCATACCTGTAGGATTTATTGCCTGTTCTACCATATTATTTTAATTTCTTTATAATATTTACTTATATTTATTTATTATTATTTAAGTTTACTTACTTACTTATTTAATTTATTTATACCTATTAAGGTAGTTTATTTAGACATAATGTCTATTAATAAAAACAGGTCTCCTTCTACTCGTCCCCAGTTAGACCTAAGAGAATCCCTTATTTTTCTCAGCACAGACATATGGGAAGTCCTGATATTCATGATATTTCTAGTATATCTATAGAAAATTATTCTGACACCCATATTCAGAACTTAATGGAGGTGGCTGTCAACAAGTCAGTTACATCTGCCATTTCTTCATGCATGAACGCCATGTTAGAGAATTTAGTCAAATCTCTTACTGAGGTTTTTACCTCCAAAAAGAATTTCCCTATTGAACATTCCAAATCTGCTTACCAGTTAGAGAAATCTAATGAATATGATAATTCCTCTCATGATTCTGTACAACATAAATACCAGTGGTAAAAGAAAATCCAAGCTGAAACATTGTGTCACATTATAAAAGAGACAAGAATCTCAAATATGATGAATGTGGCTCAAAACCACTAAAAAGACCCACATCTCGGGAGGTGGAATTACCAAGAAAGATACCAAAGGGGAATTACTGACAGAGGGATTTGAGTTTCAAAGACGGACTGTCTCTCCTAAAAAGGGTCACTTGGGATGTATACCTATAGGTTTATGTTAAAGGGATAGTAATGTCTTATATAAATAAAAAGTAATATTGTAGGTAATCAAAAAACAAATCCATTGATGCCAGTCTGATCTCTCAAACCCTCACTGATGTCATCTGTAAAGCTGACAGCAGGAAATTCGTGTCAGCCAACTCAAGGCGGCTCTTCAGCAGAGCCAAAATACTGCAATCTAAAAAGAAATGCTTCATTGGAACAGTGTACCTGGTTTGCAAGCACTTTTGTAGACCATTCCAATAAAGTATTTATTTTTAGATTGCTGTATCTCGGCTCTGCTGAAGAGTCACCTGTCAGTCCTGGGACCAGGATCTTCTTCTGTCAGCTAGAGGCTGACATCAGGCAAAGGGGAGGGAGGGGGGACTTTAAAACATTATATCTCTCAAACCATAAAGGTTTGAGAGATCAGCCTAGCATCCATGGTTTTCTTTTTGGATTATCTACAATATTACTTTTTATTTATGTTAGACATTACTAACCCTTTAATATCAGTATAGAGGTTCATATTACACACTATAAACTATATTCCAGTAATACAAATTTCTTACTGACAACAGAATGAAAACTTTCATGTCCTGCTTTAAGCTTAAGAGAATACTATATTGCCACAAGATTACATTAACCCTTTCAGTGCCAGGGAGGTATCCAACGCATTGCTTTGCAATGCATTGGATGCCTCCTCTCTGGCATTCAAATACAAGCTATACATAAAACCGCCAGAGATAATCTAGTGTTATACAATCTTTTAAAGGGATAGTAATGTTTCACAATAAAAGAAGCTCTAATTAATCTTCATAGTATTTGAGCCATGGAGAGTGTTATTTCAATACTGTCAGAGTTGTAGCTAAAGAGTAATTGAATGATAAAGTATCCCTCTCCTTCCCGTTTTACTGATGTAACGCTGCTCACCTCAGAGCAGCAAGACTGTCCAGAGTCATAGGAAGCTACACCACTGGAATAGGAAGGATGACCTAGTTCATACCCATAGCTGGGAACTTTCCGGATTTGCCCCGGAGGCTCTGGTTTTAACTCTGCATTACCGGGTCTCAGGGGTATGAAACTCTGCCCATTGGTGCTCCATCCCTGTCAGTTCCACCCACTCTCCGCCCACTTCTCCTCCTTCCCCTGTCTATTCGCCTTCATTTTTAACATGTTTCTGAAGCCCCGCCCCCAGTCACAATTAAGACCTGCCCCCTTTTGAAGCAAATTGTATCACTTGTCTCCCTCAATTGCACCACAGTTCCCAGGTATGCTCATACCCCCTATATCCCTTGGTCTGCTTGCCTAGGAAATAGGCCTCTACCTTTTCCTGAATTCCCAAAAACGGAGCCTTGCGTAGAGCAGTAAAGAGTGTTAATGAAACTCCTTAATGAAAGATTCACCAAATAACTGATATTCAGACAAAGGTCCTGCTTCTGAGGAAGCCATTTGGGTAAACTAGGAGTCTATTCTTAGCACGATTGACATTCATTGTTCAGCAGCAATAGTTATATTGATGTTACCCAACAAACAACTTGTCCTTTGTCCCTTTCAAAAGGGAACATACAGAGTTATACTGTTTATCAGTAGGCAGATCAGGAAGGTCTGATAAAGACTAATTTAATTGGTAGCAGGAAAGCTATAAAATTCTTAGTTACTGAGGTATGAAGCGAAGGTTGAACTTGATGGACTTGTGTCTTTTTTCAACCTAATTTACTATGTTACTATGTTACTATGTTCCTAAGAATAGGAATGTTAACCTGAGAATCATTAGATCTCCTTGGCTTTATCAATATATTAGGCATGGGATTCAAGGTTGAGTGTATCTCCATTATTTTTCATGGAAGAGCAACAAAATTCATTAGATTGAGAGTTAATATTTACTGGGCACTTGAAATGAGGGGAGCACTGGAGATAATGCCTTAAGGTAAACTGGAATTACAACAATGGCTACCAAACGTAGAAAATATATAAGAGACGGAGATCCTAAAATGGCTGCCATTAGCGCATGTGCAGTAGGGCTGGAGAAGCCATTCTTAACTGTTTATAAGATGACTGCTTCTATGCGCATGTGCACTGGAAATGATTGTACACTTCATTCTCCCACCCCTGGAATAAAGCATACAGGAAAAGGGCAGCAGAGTAAAACGGGCAGAAGAAAAATCTAAGCCATACATGACTCAAATGTGTTTAGAATTGCTGAAAGAATGGGAAAACTGTATAGAAGTAATGAAAGAAATCTGGAAAAACCCAAAAGCGGACAAAAAGGTATATATTATAGAAAATATTTTTTAAAAAATCTCTAAATTGGATAAAAACAAAACAGACACCATCAACTCATAATATATCAGGAGGCAAAAGAGAAATAAAATATTAGAAATAAATAGATGATACAATAAATGTTATAAACATTTTATACAAAAATGAAAACATGAAAACATCATAAGTAAGAGTCTATAGTCATCTGAGCAAGCACCAAAATAAAAGCAAGTGACAGGACCTGGTTTATAGTTTGAAGGGGATGCTAGTCCTTGATTGGCTGCTGGAGGGAATTCCAGGGACTTGCAAGTTTTATTTTCCCTTTTGCTGAGGGACAGTAAAGAGAAAAATAAACATTATATGAAGCCTCCAGCTTGTAATAAAATAACACTATTTCCACTACACCTTGTTTAAAGGGATAGTATTGTTTCATAATAAAAGCAGCTCTAATTAATCATCATAGTATGTGGACTTTGGAGAGTGTTATTTCAATTCTGTCAGAGTTGTAGTTCAAGAGTAATTCAATGACAAAGTATCCCCCTCCAGCCCCTGTAACACTGTTTAGCCAGATCAGAAGGGAGGTGCCCAGGTAGACTGCAGAGAGGGACAATCTTTAGTTAAGATAAGGGAAAATCCTGAAAAACTTGTCAAGGGGGCAGGGCTTTCATTGGTCTCATAGGAAGAAGACTGTCCCCTTCTGTTATCTGTCGGTCTTACAACCAGATTCCACATCTGAGAAGAGATGGCTTACACTAGGTAAAAGGGACAGGAGGGGAAACTTTGCTTGTAAATATCTCTCAAACCATAAAGGTTTGAGTGATAAGACTTATATCGTTCTTCATGTTTTTTTTAATAGACAACAACAATCCGGCGCTTCTCTGTGTATAAAGTGAATATGTGCCCTGTGTTTAGCATATATAATAATATTTCTAAATAAATAAAATAAGTGAGATATTAGTTTTCACAAATTGGCCAAGTTGCGGGTAAGCTTGCCAACCCCGCCAAGGTTTCTCACTGTACGGCAAGTCCTACTCTATACATCTGTAATGCCCTATCTAAAAATTAAAATAAAACTTAAAATTCCCTGAAGAGATGTTATTATAAACGCGTTGGAGGAGCAAGGGACCCTTTAAATGTGCTCTCTTTATTGCTTCTGGGTCCCAGTGTGGTGCAATTAAAAACAGAAGACATACATTCTAATAAAAAGATGTACATATGGACTTACCTAATACAAAAAGACCTCAATGGATCTACACTGTGAGAATATGAGTGAGCTGTGGATCTAACAGCTCACTCTATAATAATGTGACCTTTATATCAGCCCCCACAGGTCATGTGAGGAATAGCTGATACCAAACTAGGAGCATTTAAAGGGATAGTAATACTTAAAATGTAAAAAAAAATATGTTGTGGGGTTTATCCCCCTGAGTAAAACAAGAGTACTCCCAATGCTGAGAGGTCTTTCATTCAAAAGTTATTAATTTTCAAAGTTGAATTTTTTAGGTGCAATATCACAGTGGCCTGAAATTGTACAGTGGCGCTGTTTCTACACCAGCCTATGGAGATTTATGGTCAACTGACCAGAGTTGTCCATAGGATCGTGTAGCAACAGCGCCACTGTACAATTTCAGGCCACTGTGATATTGCACCTAAAAAATTCAACTTTGAAAATTAATAACTTTTGAATAAAACACCTTTCAGCAGTGAGAGTACTCTTGTTTTACTTAGGAGGATAAACCCTACAACATATTTTTTTTACATTTTAAGTATTACTATCCCTTTAAGCTAGAGAAGGCCTAAGGCCTGCTCTTAAAGGCAAAGTGTGAAAAAAATAAAGTTACAGTGATACTCATTGTGCAAAGATAATTGTGCTATATATTTAAGTTGGATAGGTGAGGAGGCTGCTTGAACGAGTAATGGAGACAGTGTAGATCCATTGAGGTCTTTTTGTATTAGGTAAGTCCATATGTACATCTTTTTATTAGAATGTATGTCTTCTGTTTTTAATTGCACCACACTGGGACCCAGAAGCATTAAAGAGAGCACATTTAAAGGGTCCCTTGCTCCTCCAACGCGTTTATAATAACATCTCTTCAGGGAATTTTAAGTTTTATTTTAATTTTTAGATAGGGCATTACAGATGTATAGAGTAGGACTTGCCGTACAGTGAGAAACCTTGGCGGGGTTGGCAAGCTTACCCGCAACTTGGCCAATTTGTGAAAACTAATATCTCACTTATTTTATTTATTTAGAAATATTATTATATATGCTAAACACAGGGCACATATTCACTTTATACACAGAGAAGCGCCGGATTGTTGTTGTCTGTTTGTTTATACTTTGGGTTTTGGCCTGAAGTTTGGGGGTCCGGAGAGCCCTTATTCCTGGCTGCTATCTGTGTATACACTTTATATTCACATTTAAATATTAAAATTTATTTATTGTATGTATTGGTTATGGTGAGTTGGCGCTGGGAGTTTTCTTTTCTTTTGTCTTTTGACTTGTATGTCTCCATTACTCCTTCAAGCAGCCTCCTCACCTATCCAACTTAAATATATAGCACAATTATCTTTGCACAATGAGTATCACTGTAACTTTATTTTTTTCACACTTTGCCTTTAAGAGCAGGCCTTAGGCCTTCTCTAGCTTAAATGCTCCTAGTTTGGTATCAGCTATTCCTCACATGACCTGTGGGGGCTGATATAAAGGTCACATTATTATAGAGTGAGCTGTTGGATCCACAGCTCACTCATATTCTCACAGTGTAGACCCATTGAGGTCTTTTTGTATTAGGTAAGTCCATATGTACATCTTTTTATTAGAATGTGTGTCTTCTGTTTTTAATTGCACCACACTGGGACCCAGAAGCAATAAAGAGAGCACATTTAAAGGGTCCCTTGCTCCTCCAACGCATTTATAATAACATCTCTTCAGGGAATTTTAAGTTTTATTTTAATTTTTAGATAGGGCATTACAGATGTATAGAGTAGGACTTGCCGTACAGTGAGAAACCTTGGCGGGGTTGGCAAGCTTACCCGCAACTTGGCCAATTTGTGAAAACTAATATCTCACTTATTTTATTTATTTAGAAATATTATTATATATGCTAAACACAGGGCACATATTCACTTTATACACAGAGAAGCGCCGGATTGTTGTTGTCTGTTTGTTTATACTTTGGGTTTTGGCCTGAAGTTTGGGGGTCCGGAGAGCCCTTATTCCTGGCTGCTATCTGTGTATACACTTTATATTCACATTTAAATATTAAAATTTATTTATTGTATGTATTGGTTATGGTGAGTTGACGCTGGGAGTTTTCTTTTCTTATGTTTTTTTTAATGCCTACAAAATAAAATAAAGATAAAACGAAGTTTTACTATCCCTTTAATACATAACATTAAACTACACTTCGAGTTAAGGCACATCCTAACATGCCCATAGACTGCCCCACTGTTCTAAATTTGATGCAAGCAAGTTTATAAAGGAGAATTTTTGGTATATACAGTTTAGTAAATTGGCATTAGGCTGGCCATGGGCTACAAAATTGAATCCACTGCCTGATATATCATAGATTTCTAGGCATATATTCACCAAATGAGTTGAGCTTTTAGGAGATAATTTTGTGAGGCCACAACTGAGGGGGTTGTTTATGAATATGAATATTTCACAGTAAACTAAGTACATGAACCCATTTCTTAGTGCTATGCATGTCTAAAGCCAAGTTACTAAGCTACTCATGTCAGACTGTCCTCTTTAAACCTCTTGCACCAAGGCAAGGATAGTGGAGAAGAGTATGGGTATTCATGAGTGTTCTTTTCCTCCACACCTTGTTTAATGCTATGTACTACTAACAAGACACAAAGGAAACGGGATATCTTTACTTCATTTTCCTGTGCATGCTATAGGGGAGGCATCTAGGGCTTTCAAAATAAGTGTATAAGGCATACATGCTAGTATCTAAGCACAAAATCAGCTGGGAGTAATGATTTCCGGACTATGCATGCTGAATCAGCAGAGCGGAAATCTCATATTTACTACAATGAAAATTAGCATTATTATATCCTGAACTGTGAGAAAAGAATGAATGAATTGTTCCAGTTCTTTTTAGTACATAGTTCTCCCATACTACTGTATCAAAAGCCACTTATTCCAGCAGGTAAAGTTCCCTTTCAGTGCTCTACCTTTAAATCCATTGAGAAGTAGAGGGGGCCTGAAGGTGTTAAACATTCTCAATGGCATTGTTTTGGTTCAGAAAACCTAGGCTTCTGATAATCTGAGAAATAATTCAAATGTTGTATTGCAAGGTGATGTCAAATTGTTGCAGTCTCTATTGGTACTTTAGCAGTAAATGCTGTGACATTCTGTGTCAGGTTGCAATGCCTTAAGGTGACATATTTGCAACATGAAAATCAATTTCTTTTAAATGAAAATTGTCTGTGAGTACAAAGTGTATCATTATATTCCATGTGAGGTATTTGCTTGAGATCAGTATAGCTGATTGAAAGAATTGTTCCTTTCTAACTCCTTGGTGACCAGAGAAGACCACAATGCATCACTCCAGTACTAAACTCTGACATCTGGTGTGCTAAAAAAGAATATGAGACATTCTAGGGTAAATTAACTTCACACTGGTTAGAAATAAAAATGTTCATTGTTTAAAAGGGGATTGGCATTTGATGAGATAAAAACCTGATTTAAATCACCTAGGGAAGTTCTATTGGCCCCTATGCAATATGGTTGGTGTGCTCCATAATTGCTTCAGTTCTTCTAAGTATTTCAACCTCAGTAGAGGGGTTGTACTAAGATGATTCTGCTCTGAACTAGAAGTTGGAGGCAAGTTCTTAGTGCTATGCCTGGCCCAGGCCCGGACTGGGACAAAAAATGGGCCCGGGCATTTAAGGCTGAGCAGCCCATTTTTATTTTTTGAGCAGCCCATGGGGGGGGGGGCGGCTTTCACTGACACTGACTTTCACAGGGTTGGGCTGTCGGCTAACGGTGATCTTGAGCGGAGCTTATAATCACATGTGGTGCGCTGCACAGCCTCACGTTGATTGCCCGCCCACAAGGAAACTTATTACGAGGTGGCCATCTTTCAGAAAGTGAAAGACGGCCCAAACTAGTTTAACGATTCATTTATTTATTTTTTTTAAATGCCCAGACCGGCCCACCGGGCAAATGCCCGGTATGCACGATGGCCACTCCGGACATGGCCTGGCCTAACGCTAATTTACGAACCTACTTGTTCCAAAAGTCCTCTCCTTAATGCCACTTATACCGAAGGGAATGCAGCATTATATGGGAATCTTGAGAAGTTCTATTCCTCTGCACCATGTTTATCATGATGTTCTAATAAGGCACATAGGCCACTGGCATAACATTACTCCATTTCCCTGTGCAATAAACTTGGGGGCATTCAGGGCCCGCTGGCATAATGATAGCAGAATAAGCACGATGCTATGCACTAAAGCTATCAAACACGCAAATGAATACCCCAATGTGCAGGTGCATGAGATGGGTGCCAATGTCCCAGAAAAAGCTGCACTGAATAATTCATACTAATTCATACATCCGCAATATAGTCACTAAAGACAATGCAAATTATTAAAAAACAGGTGAATAGTTTTTTCACTGTTAATATAATAAAACAATGTTTTGAATATATGAAGGGCACTCAAAACACATAAAACAAGAAAGTAGAATGTCTGGAATGTCCCGCATGAATCACATCCAGATGTAAATGGGAAATTGTACACACCTGTTGACACCTATTATGCATAATGATGCTGTTTTACATGGTTAGAATAACATAGCTGTTCTCTATTAAAAATCAAAAACAAATTAGAACACTTCATAGGGTTAAACAATCAAATATAAAGTAAGACAATGATAGAGTGCATTATAGATCCACTCACATGTAGTGTGGGCCGCTGTGAAAAAAAATAGTGCCTGAAAAGGCCAGTGAGGGATATTCATTTTACCCTCACACAGATATTTTTGTAGGGCAATCAGCTGTTCCCCTTCAAGGTTATCAAAGGTGATAAGACAAACATCAGAGGAAATATATTAGTAGAGGGGCCAACTACAACTGAAGCCTTGCTGGCCCTAGTGGTCTCAGACAATTCTTAAATGGTATACAGTATTCAGGTAAGGAAGCGTTTGGGCAGCAGTGACTATAGTATGGCATCCTTTACAGTTTGTTATGGACCAGATTGGATATACGCTCAACTATTTGTGTGTGTGCCAAATCGACATTTTTGGTCGGTCTGACTTGAAAATTTTGATCACATGGTATGTTGTGGCCTCAACAGACAAATCACAGTGATTTTGAATGGGGCTGTGATGTCAGGTTTTTGTGAAACAGTACTATCCCTTTAAATGGGAATTTTCTCTCCCTGAATCCTAAGGAGGTCTGAGATACACAGATCATCCTAGCATGCAAGGTTAACCCTTTGAGTGCCAGAGTCTTTGCATATCACTCTGGCACTCAAAGGGTTAAAAGGTCGATATAAATCAGTCAGAAGCTTGAGAATATTTATATGTCCTCTAAAGGGCAAATTGTCTGCCCCTTGATTACACTTCTTTTCCTTTAAACATAAAGCACATTGTGTGCCTGGAAGCACTCTTATCAACTGTTTCTCAGTACACCTCACTCATGTACGAGTGGGCCTTTTTCTAGGCTGATGAGTCAATTGTTTCAGAATGTTTTCTCCTTTTGAAGGAAACTGCTCTGTGCATGACCTCGCACTTACTGTGAATGCAGGATGGGAGAAAATGGAATGAAATCACAGAACCTGTTCCATCAAAAAACTGCACACTGCTCTATTTCCACATGTGCACAAAATAGAAATGTAAGATTTCTATAAAGGGCAACAGCAGAGTCTGTAGAAAAAAAAATAAACGGTTATGCTCCAGATTTAGAGGTAATTGATTTTCCACCATTTGCTATTCCCGGACTCCAACAGGCTGGAATCATTTGCAGCAGCCACTGAGAAAGTCTTATTAAATAGATAAGGCCTTCTGTAGGAATAGCTAATAATCCATGTGGAACCATGCCAGGACAGTTTAACCTCTAGAAGCCTGAGGAAATATTCTGTTGAACAGCAGTTGCAATGAAACGTGTTGAATCCATTCTGACAGTTAAATGCTTATGTGATGTGTTTTTTAATTGCTGAATCTATTTCTTCAAGGTCTGTATTTACATTTCAGGTACCCCTAGGCAAATTATCCTAAGTGTCCTTAGCCCTGCTTATGGTTTCAACCTCACACTTCTAAAGACACCCCTCCAGCTCCATCCACTGTTGCCCGGCACACTTAGCCTATTACATACAGCAAAAAAAACACTTAACACCTATTTAAAATGTATATCCATTACATTCAGAAACGCTGGGTTGTAAAACTAGTGGCATTAGTAGCAGAAAGAGGGAAGTGGTCATGTCACTCTACAGATCTCTAATTAGTCTAGTTAGACCTTGACTAGAGTATTGTGTACATTACTGGAGACCCAATCTCCAGAAGGATATATATATATATCCTATATAATAATTCGCTAGGATGTTTGTCATGATGCAGTCATGCGCAGTAGAGACTGCCCGCATTCTGGTAGTCTCCACTGAGCATGATTGTATCTTGTGAGTGAGGCAACGCAAGACTGCATCACGTGGAGCAGTGAGGTAGCGGCCTCTTAACTCTTTGAGTGCCAGAAGGGTACGCAAAGCATTGCATTGCGTACCCCTCTGGCACTCAATGGGTTAACATTACCCGGACCTTGGCCCGTGTACACAGGCTTTTACACTAGTATATATATATATATATATATATATATATATATATATAAATCTATAGAGAATTCAGGGAAGGGCTACTAAAATAGTGACATTATTAAGCTATACTAATGGATATGAAAAGTATAACTTGGAGGAGGAGGCGAATATAGTCAAGTTGATACCTTTATTGGCTAACTAAGCAGATTTAGGATGCAAGCTTTCAAAACCTCTTAGGTCTCTTCCTCAGGCCTGTTATACACATAAATATGAAAACATCTCTCTTATATACAAGTACACATTACTTAGTTAGCCAATAAAGGTATCTATATTTGCTTCCTGTATTTCTACGGATAACATGGTACCAACTCTCATCTGTTATTAGCTTGGAGGAGAGACGAGAGAAAGGGGTCGTGATAGAAACATTCAAATACATGAAGTGATTAAACAAAATACAGGAGGGAAGTACATTTGAAAGGAGAAAAATGTTAGGACACGAGGCTATAATCTAAAACTAGAGGGACACAGGTTTAGATGTAATATAAGAAAGTTTTACTTCACTAAGAGGGTGTTAGATAAGTGGAACAGCCTACCAGCAGAAGTAGTAGAAGTGATGGAATTTAAGAATGCATGAGATAGGCATAAGGCTGTCCTGAACATAAGACAAGACCAAGGACCAAATAAGGTTTGAGGTTTTTTACAGTAGGAAAATATGCAGACTAGACAGGCCAAATGGTTCGCCATCAAATTCTATGTTGCTATATGTTACCAACCCCCAAAATATATATAGTTTATTTAAAATTGGAACACTCTGGAAAAAGGGAGAGCCACCATGTACCTCCTGACCTTAAGCCATGCTACCAGTGCAACATAACCAGTACCTGTTAAAACTGCAACCAGTGGCAACTTCTGTAGTCTAATGCACATGCGCTTACTTGCAAAGTGGATATTTACCTCAGTGATTTGCAGCTCATGCGTGATTTCTTTTTTCTCAGACCATGCACATGCACAAAACAATGGTTACTTGCACAGTTAGCCAATACAGTGCCATGTAAATGAGAGCGAACTGGACTTTTTCGTGTTGCTTGATTTGGTAGAGAATACTCCACACTCTACTATAAAGTTAAATGTAACTTTGTCTGTCTTTTTTTATGGTATTACTTCCATTGTAACTTGGCTAGCATTCAAGTGTCTAGCATTGAAGTTAAATATTGTCCAGTAAAGTGGATAAGAAAACTGGTAAAAGTGGGCAGATTAGCAAAAAAAATTGTAAATAAATCAACCACCATGGCCCGAAATAGTTAGTTGTCTGCTGCAGGGGCATTAGGATTGCACTGACCAGGGGAGGGCTGGCCTGGGGGGCAGGGGGGCAATTGCCCTCTGGGCCGGTCGTGTGTCTGGGCTGGTGGGCCGCTGGCTCACTCGGTCTCGCGCTTGCTGCTTTTAATGGGGCTGCACTGGTGATGCTACAGAGCTTGCTGGTGAGGTGTATCTGCGCAGATGGTGCCGCAGGGATGCAGTCCAAGTGGAGCTGCACTGGTAGCATAGCCCATTTTTCTTGTCATCTCTGTGGTGCTGTGATGTAGCTTTACTTGGATTGTGGGTTCTGTGGGGTCGCTAAGGTGGCTCCATTTCAGCTGTGGGCTCCGTGTTATAGCTTGTGTTGCTCCATTTTCATTGTAGGCTCAGTGGTATTCCTTGCCTTACTTCGCATTATTGGTGCCAATTTGGTATTCACAAAAGGGGGCGGGCTGGAACGATAGCACAGATGGGCCACTTGCTTGTATTTGCCCCCTAGGCTATAGGCTGACAGTCCTCCCCTGGCACTGACCAAAATCACAAGCAGAAAAATAATTGGTGCTCCAGCTGATTGCCTACTAGGCCTTATTTGAAACTGCATTTGTGGCTCATTAGTAGTTGTACTTATAGATCACAAATATTACTACTACTACTACTATCTGGAATAAACCACTTAACCCCTTAAGGACCAGCGGTCCCGGGGCGTGCCGTCCCTTAAGGACCACATAGGAAACTTTGACGTGCTGTCCCACGTGACTGATCACGTGGGGCGGCACGTCAAACGGGGCACTGGAAGAGATCGCTCCGGTCTTGGAGCGATCAACTTCAGTGCCAGGTATTACTCCTGTAGGAGCGCGGTGAGTAAAAGTACGTGACGTGCCCGGACCGTCACTGGTCCTTAAGTGCCGGACCAGCGTGACGGTCTTGCCACGTCAATGGTCCTTAAGGGGTTAAGAAACCTCTGTACAACAGTGGGTGAATGCTATAATTGCTGTTTCTATTTCTCAGGCTTGTTGTAAATTTGGAATGAATCCAGGTACATCACTCGGGCTAGTTACTTAATGCAGCTTATTAAAGCAAGTATAAACCTTTGCAACATTTGTTGTTTATTATCCAGAAGTTTTCATTTAAAGGGCATTTTGCATGGATTCTCAATTCTGACCGTGACAAAAATGCAGCTTTTATTGTTTAGTATATGACTGGGCCAAAGAACAGAATTTGGCTAATGTACTAGGAATAGCTGGAATTCTAGGGCAAACTGACTTCACCATAGGGGACAAATATAGGTTATTATTATTATTTTATTTTTTTTTTAAATTACACTTTTAACCCTTTGGGTGCCAGAGATGTTTCCATACATTACAAAAGCAGTGCATCAGAGGCCTTTTTGGCATTCAATGAGTTTCAGGCCCCATTTAAATCAATTGGAGTTTTGCAAATGTTATTTGTTCCCTATAGGGAAGTTGGCTTACCCCAGAATTACTCCAGTTGTCTTAATACATCAGGATTAATATGTATTGTAACTTGCCAGGACTTGAGAATTTTCTTGTTTGAGTACAGGTGAGTTAATCAGCAGCTCAGTCCTGGCCTGTTATTGGCCCTGAGGGCTCACGTTGAGTAGTACTGGTTCAAATGATTGAACCATTTCATTCACCCATTTGTATTCTACATTTGACTCTAATGAAATTTGAAGTAACCCACTGAAGACATCTCGATAATCCAAGAGTTAATTCCTGCACTGATACGAGTTATTTTAAGAGTGAGGTTGAAGAAAGCTGTGCTTCTGTAGTATACTACAGTATAATGTCATGAATGTGGGATGCATAAATACAGTGGAACTTTCAATTAGATTCTTGATATGGAGTCTGGATGGTGATAAAGGTAGATGAAGAGCTGAAAAGAAATCAATCCAGAAAGAACACTCTAATCTTGAAAGCTGATCTACCAGCTCCAAAACTGAACTGAAAGGACAGCCAAGCTCAAGGGGGAAAGCATGACCAGTCAGTCTCAGACAGAGTATATTCAGTAATCAGGTGATAATGTGTGGAACCTCAGTGTCTGGGCCCTGTCAAAAGCTGAAATCCACTTCCTTGACAATAAAAGGCTAAAACCCTTCCAAAGGATGGCACTCACAAATTTTCAAAGACTGATTCCTGGCAACAGTGATGTATAGTATGCTTTGGCATATGCATCAGACTGGCTTACTTATTGTCTTTTCTCTCAGCTGGAGTATTCTATCCACAGAAATGGTCTTCCAGTACTCCTTTCCAAAGCTTTCAAAAGACACAGAAGAAGCAGCAGCAGGACTCAGAGAATCAGGACCAAACCTTAGGCGTGAAATGCAAGAGGTTCATTCCCGTGGACAGAGGACTCAAGCTGAGAGTTAGCCTTTCTGGTGCTTATGCCAGAACATGCTGTACATCCATGAGGAAATTGCTGAACATACGAAGAAATGAAAGGAACTTGGAAGATAGGTCAACATGGACAACTTTCCAAGGCTTGTGAAAATGAAGAGGTACACTGGAACTAGAAGAAGGAGCAGAAGGTGCATGTCGAGACCTCCCCAGCATTTTATATTTGTGATATAGTAAGGTAAGTTTAAGGGCTGTACTGGAAGGGACTTACTTTCACACAAAAGTGTCATAATTGTTTTAAAACAAAATGTTTCTCAAATATAAGTGTTCTTCAATACCAATACTGTATGAATGCAAAAATATTTTTGTGTCTTTCCCATATTCTTTCCATGTTTTTTTTCCATAATTAATTTCCTGTGTATGAGAAACAATACATTTTCACTAATTTCCTAAAATTGGTCAGTAAACCAAACCACTGATGATTCAAACATTTTATACAGTGTTACATCTCAGTCCTTTTACATTTTTGACATCACTTCTGAAAATTAATATTCTTCAACAGTGAGTTCAGAGACTGATGATATTTTAAGCTCTCTGCCAGCTAACCTGTACAAAGTTTACTAAGGATATACAGATGTTTTGACAAGAAGGAAGTGGAATCACTACATGCGCACATATCATGGGATCTTATGATAACTGCCTCATAGAACTCTTTCCAGTTACAGATAACTTATTTGGGAAAATATATGCCTTGTTGGCACCCAAACTAAAATAATTTTACAAGCTCTGTATTATACAACCATTACAAATTGGTAGCCAATGGGCTTATTCCAGGCTTACAGATGTTGTAAACATTTTTTTACTTTCTTTGGGATTCATCAAGACCTGCAAAGTGCAGAAAATAGAGGTAACACAAAACAAGTATATTGTGTTGCATCTACTCAAGAGCATGCTGTGTACCTAATCTGGCATCTAATGTATTTTGTGTTAATCACATACAAACTGTATGGTATGCTGCTGAATAGTCACATGCTGTACTGTTACACTAGAGCCAACTTTTAGCCTTCTTATCACACAGCGTGCACCAAAGCAGGTACAAAGAGTGCTTTGGGACATTGCAAAATGGGCCTATAAAGCACAATATTGGAATGTGAATTTGTACTCATTCTAGTGTGGTAACATTGCTACATCTGTATGAGGTTTAAAGAACACCAAGGGGATGAACAAAAAGCAAACTTTCATTACAGAAACAGTCACTTCAAGTAATCTGTGATATTTTTAGTCTATTGAATGCTCCTACAGCCTTCCAACACTTTGTAATGATGAGTTTGATAATCACTTGCAATCCTGCATTGTTCTCTACCTTGATAACATTTTGGTGTTCTCAGGGACTTTGGAAGTCAACAGATGTCATGAATTTCAAGTTTTATAAATACTTAGCCCAATCTCTGTGCCCAGTTTTTGGATGGCTTGGTTGTATACACTGCCTAAATTCAAATGGACACTGCCAAATCTAGAACAATATTGGAAAGGCCACTTCCTAGTTTCAAGGCAATACAATGTTTTATAGAAGTTTCTAATTTTTGCAGGATTTTCCCTCAAAACTTCTAAAATATTGTGGCATCTACCACCATACTTGTATGTAAATATGTGCTGTTTCAATGTATTCTTACAGTTCCATCATCTAACAGGAAATTAAAACAAGCATGCACTGAAACACTAGCTTTGACACATCTAGTATCTGCACTACCTCTCTATGTGGAAGTAGAAGCTTCAAGGGTAGCATTTTCCCTGTCAGTTCTGTGACATTGTGCTTCCACCTCTGTGAAGCTGATTCTGAGAGTTGGTGACAAACAGACTATTAAAGTATTTGAATAATGGAAACATTCACTGTGTTTCCTGGCAGTCACAGTTTAATCTGATACAGTAATTTGGAGTATCTCTTAAAAAAGTATTTATGGGGTACAGAAAACCCGATGAAGAAGAGACAACTGATTTGTCTATGGAGATTACTGTCACTGTACATTTGTGGTAACTCCCAGGGGCAGCCCAACCATTGGGCTGGTGCTTGTTTAACAGATCTGGGCCACTGGGTCCATTAGCATTAGAACAAAGTGCAGCCATGCAACCAATATTCCCAAGGGCTAATAGAAGGCCACCTGACAAGTCAATTCCCACCAGGTAATGTATCCGTCATCCCAGGCTGACCCCCACTACATCATTTATACTAATTCCCGCAGCAGGGACAAGAACTAGGCAATACATGAAAGGATGCAGTTGCTCCTCAAAATAATAATAATAATATCAAAGTATTTTACCAGGAAGGATACATTGAGATTGCCTCTCATTTTCAAGTATGTCCTGGGGGTATAGATATTATTACCCAATTTAATGATACTCATTTTATCTACCTCGGAAGGATGAAAGGCTGTGTTAACCTTGCTGGGACTAGAACCTGTGACCTTGTGGTTTGAACAGATTCTACAGCTGGTTCTTTAACCAACTGAGCCATCTCATGAATAAATGAACAAACGATAGAGAGATAGATAGATAGATAGACAGATAGATAGATAGATAGATAGATAGATAGATGACAGATAGATAGAATGAATCAAAGCACTGCCTAGTAAAGCAAGACTACTAATTCCAGAATACATTACAATGTTTCTGAGGAGCTTGGCTTCTCCCAGTCAACCTGATTGCAGCTTTCCCCCTCTGATGTTGTAATAATGGTCTTGCCTTGCAATACATCACAGCAGCTCTGTGATTAAGAGGGCTCAGTTATGGCAAAGAAGCCCAATTTCTCATGGGGGGAGATTCACTAAGCAGTGATAAAGTGGTGATAAAGTGAAGATGACTTCTCCAGTTAATCAGTTCTCCAATTCCTATGTTTTTCTATGGAGCATATTCACTAAGATTTCCAAAGTTGATGCAATCTTAGTGCATAGGCTCCATAGAATAATATAGGAACTGGAGAAGTGATAAACTGGAGAAGTCCTCCACTTTATCACCTTTTTATCGCCACTTAGTGAATCTCCCCCAAGAAGCCTTAAGTTGTTAATGTGGTACTCCAAAGCAAACTAGCATTAACAAAACAAAAACAATTACAGATTGCAAACTAATTGTCATCAAGAGTAACCCTTTTTAAAAATGGGAGACAAGATTTGTCTGTCTATACAAAATATAGAAAAGGAACCATTAATTCAAGGAACTATATACACAAACTATTCATCCTTTTTAGAGAGAAGTGCAAATTACAGATTTTCTATAGTTTTTAGCATTAGTATTCATCAAATCATTATAAATTTAATTCAGTTTTCATGTCTCCTTGTAAAAGACAACAGTGGATGACATTTCCTCATCAAAAAGTCATTCATTCAGGACCTGTCCTAGTACAAAGTCAATGAAAATATGTACGTTCCACAGTTTTAGATTCCCCTCTCCACAGTAGTCTGTTACAGTTTCATGTGAACTGGAATGGTTATGGAACAGATAAATGGTCATGAAAGCCTGAGTAGAGTATTTGTTCAAAAATTTCTTTCTGACACATCCTGCTAAATCTGTGGGGAAAAGTGGTCCTACTTAGACCAGTGATTACCATCCTTTTTATACGATCTCCCTTTCATGGATTATGATCCCCCCTCCCTCGATTTACTTATTGAAATAAATGTAACCCTTTGCATGCATATTTATATTAATATGCATTTTTTACAGGTTGTAATATATTTGGGAAAAAAAACGATTCATTATGCATCACTTTCTTTGCTGCACACATTTCTATAACAAATGTTAATATGCCCCCTGCCAATTGTAAAATTATCATGAGTACAAACATGGCAGACTATGCTGTTCACAACTTTTGATACAGAGTTTCCCAAACTTTCGATTACAATCACATTTTGACAATATGGATATTTTTTATTTTGTATAATAATGAGGAGGTTTGGTGCTGAAACCAAAGCCTTGTGCCCTGTCCCCCCTCCACAAAACAAAAAGAGCATCAATCCACTCCAGGGGAGTATGGCTGCTCATCCGTGAGACAATTCAGCTGCTTTGTATCTCCTGTTCAGCATTTTGCTAGAATATGATTTTGCAAGAATTACTTGCTGAAACAGCAAGAACATTTACTGGAAATTCCTTTTGCCAAATAAGAAAAATTATCTTATAATCCAGACATACTAGCCCTGAGCTACTTTATCTGTCTGTTCTTTCTCTCTCCTGCCTGATTCTTTCAGTAGGAGTATGACTTGTCTGGTCTATCCTGACTACAAGCTTGTGTTTGAGCCCCATGACCTTTGGTAGACTTTGATTTGGTATAATACTGCTGATGCTTGGCTACTCCATGCTTAACCATCACCAGATATGACTTGGACTGTATTGTTGCCTGTTGACTCTCTGTCTGACTAGAAGTGTATAACCTTAATCTGAGCTGTTGTGACCAGTGGACAACCTCCCAAGTAAATCTTTAGTATTACGTTCAGCCTCGACCACCTGAAAAGTAATAATTGTATAGCAAAACATTCATATACCCAAGATAGTAAAAACACTACATATTAATAGATGGAACAGGATGATCTAACCTTACAGTTGCTGCAATTAAAATATATATATATTTTGTATAACCCTTTTCATCTTTAATTTTAAATGCTTAGAAGAATGTAATTATATGGCGATGGTGAGGTGTTGTTTCCCTTATTCCTTATACTTAACTGACTCCTAATAACCCTGCAAAACAATAATTTCTTAGCCCTTCTTCCAACCTAGCCAAACTACAACTCTGACAGAATTGAAATAACAGTCTCCAAAGTCCAAATAGTATGATGATTAATTAGAGCTGCTTTTATTATGACACATTACTATCCCTTTAAATGTGATATGAATCTGTGAATGCTTTAGAACTTAGGTATCAATCTCTGGCCCAAGCCTCAACAAGATTTATGTGGACCTGTCAAAATTACTGAGACAGTTATTCTAATAAAATGATGCTATCCATAAGCACTGGATTTTACAACCTAAGCTCTATAAGTCTACGTATCCATCTAACCTGGCAGACAAAAAAGAGAAGCTAGGTAAAGAGCAAGGGAGTGTGTTTACTTGCCTCCTGTGCTGGAAAAGTGTAGTGACTGCAGACAATAATCTGTAACTGATCTACACCACATGGTCAACAGAAGAATCTTTCCAGTTTTATTTAACTTTCTATGTATTATTTTTGTTCTCTCTGCAATGTTAATAGCTCAGAGCCAGTGTGGACAATAGACTGCAATCTACAAGTAGATTACCCCATAGCACTTACTCCTTCTACGTCCTACCTACTTTCCTCTAAACTGTAAGCTCTCATGAGCTGTCTGATCTTTTTATTTTCTATGTACCATTTGTACTGTGTATTGTCTATTCCCCATTGTACTGTGACGCAGAATAAGTTGGCGCTATATAAATTAAGGATAATAATAATAATGGATAATAAAACTAAGTGGCTACTGATAGACTACAAGAAATTGCATGCTGAGTATGTGTTACATTTTTCAACACTGTGTGAGTTAATGTGGTCACAATCTTGTTATTTAAAAGTTGCACCACAGGGGACAACTAAAAATATCCATTGATTTAGAAACATAGAATTTGATGGCAGATAAAAACCATTTGGCCCATCTAGTCTTCCCATTTTCCTAATGTAAAAACCTCAAACCTTTTTTTGGTCCATAGTCTTGTCTTATGTTCAAGAGAGCCCTATGCCTATGCCATGCATGCTTAAATTCAGTAACTGTATTAACTTCTACCACTTCTGCTGGTTGGCTATTCCACTTATCTACTACTCTCTCAGTGAAGTAAAACTTTCTTACATTACATCTAAACCTCGGTCCCTCTATTTTTAGACTATGACCTCTTGTGCTAACATTTTTACACCTTTTAAAATGTATTTCCATCCTGCACTTTGTTGAATACCTTAGTGTGTTTGAACATTTCTAACATGTCCTCTCTCGTCTATACTCCAAACTATACATGTTCAGTTCATTTAGTCTGTGCTGGTATTTCTTTTCCTGTAAACCAGTCCCCATTTTAGTAGCCCTCCTCTGAATTCTCTCTAGAATATTTAAGTGGGGTATTTAAAGACACATTAAAAATCAAAACAGTGGAGCTGAGGGCAGGGGGATGGCATACTGAAGAAATGGACCTTTTGAGAACTTGAGGGGTGAGCAGTGCATTGCTAGGCAAAACATTGCATATGCCTCAGTTGCCCAAAGCGTTAAGTATGTGAGTGCTGTTAGTGAAGCATGTGCAATATGCTTTTCCATCTAAAATAAATAAAACTCCAACCCATCCCTCTAACCCATCCCTCAACCTTCCCCAAAAAAATTATTTAATATTGACCTTAAAGACATTATTGAAGTTGAAAAAAGTGCAGAGACGTGCAACAAAACTGATGAAGGGATTGGAGGATTTGAGTTATACAGAAAGACCAGCCAAACTGGGTTTGTT
This sequence comes from Rhinophrynus dorsalis, assembly GCA_037306005.1. Taxonomy (NCBI): domain Eukaryota; kingdom Metazoa; phylum Chordata; class Amphibia; order Anura; family Rhinophrynidae; genus Rhinophrynus; species Rhinophrynus dorsalis. Next base: position 363,038,592 of record CM074723.1, on the reverse strand, counting down.
TACATTAGCAAAGAGACGTCTAAAGGGTGATATAATTACCATTTACAAATATATTCAAGGTCAATACAAAGAACTTTCCAATTAACTATTTACTCCAAGAGCTGATTGACGAGCAAGAGTTCATCCATTAAAAGAAGCTTTAGACTAAAACAAAAGCAGGGATTTTTTACAGTAAGGGCAGAAGAGTTATGGAATTCTTTGCATCGGATGCTGTGCTTGCACATACTGTAACTGCTTTTCAAAAAAGTAATGGATACCCATCTAGCACAGAACAATACTGAGAATTATGACAGTTGGCTTCAAAACAGATAGAATGTTGATCCAGGGAAATATCTGACTGCCATTTGGAGCTTAATTGGAAATGGCTTCAATGTTTTTTTTGTCTTCCTCTGGATCAACAGGGGTGATCTGGCATGGCTGAACTTGATGGTGCATGTCTTCTTTCAGCCTCGTCAACTATGTTACTATGTTACCTTCGCTGAATAAGTTTTGTCAGATGTGGCCAATGTTGTCTCTGCAAACCTGTCCCAGCTTCTTTGCCCATTTCCCCATGCTATTTCATCCATCTGAAAGTCTAGAGGCCTGCAATGTGATAACTCATTACACAGAGCAAAGCACACCACGGGCCTATCATACTGGATAGAAGAAACCTAAGCAATAATCAAAGAAGCTGGAGCGGGTTTGCATAGACACTTCCAGCTTAAGGGGACATCTCAGACAGATCTGGCTAATTTACTTCTTAGTTCAGTTCAATAGTTATTTTCAGTTTTTGAGGCCCAGGAGTCATGCAGCTCATTGCTTCACAATGCAGTATGCATACATCTTGTCCTCAAATGGTTAATGTGTGTATGTTAGTGTGAAAATAGGATTTTAGTCTTACCTGTTAAATCCTTTTCACTTAGTCCATACAGGTCACTGGTACTCTGGGAGGCGATCCCGCCCCTTTAATAGGAAGGACAATTTCTCAAATGTATGCAAGGGGTGGAGCCTCCTCTCCCTCTTAGGCTGCTTCTCTGGCAGCCCCACCCAGAAAGATCTGAGACACTATACTGACCAGAGAGAAGAAGGAAAAAGGAAGACTCCTGTGAGCATGCCCCAAAGGTCACCCACCGAATGCCACAGGAGAACCAAGCATGGCCTCTTGACAGGGCGGGTGACCAGTGACCTGTATGGACTAAGTGAAAAGGATTTAACAGGTAAGACTAAAATCCTATTTTCACTGTCGTCCAATACAGGTCACTGGTACTCTGGGATGTACAAACATTGAGTTGACCCAGAGGCGGGAAAAAGGCAAGGGCCAGCGTAGGACCCCAACCGACACCAGAACCACTATGAGCCAATTAATCATACAGCCCAACAATGGAAGTGTCAACGTACACCAACCAGGGGTAAAACAAACCCCATGAACAACACAGCACACTTAACCAGAGCCAACAGGGCTCAACAGTAAGGAAGCACTGAGATCTCAGAAGAAGAAGACCCTAGACAGGCAGAACTGCCTCCAGGACCTTCCTCCCAAAGCTGGCATCAGCAGAAGCCAGCACGTCCACACGGTAGTGCTTCGAAAAGGTGTGCACCGAGGACCAAGTGGCCGCCCGGCACAGTTGATCAGCAGACGCTTGATTCTTATAGGCCCAAGAGGCCCCAATTGATCTGGTAGAATGAGCAGTGACCCGAAAAAGGCACATGCTTATTGCGCACTTCGTAAGCCCTACGAACAGTGGATTTAATCCAAGAAGCAAAGGTCACCTTGGATGCCGGTCTCCCAGCCCTAGGCCCCTCAGGAATAACGAACAGGGCGTCAGATTTCCTGATGGACTCAGTGCGATGAACATAAAACTTGAGACAACGCACAACATCCAACAAATGAAGATCCCTCTCCTTGACAGAGGAAGGGTTAGGGCCAAGGAGGGCACCACTATCTCCTGATTGATGTGAAAATCAGAGACAACCTTGGGCAGAAATTCTTTAGAAGTGCGAAGCACCGCCTTATCCTTGTGGAACACAAGGTAAGGAGGTTTACAAGACAGAGCATGTAACTCCGCCACCCGGTGGACAGACACAATAGCCAAGAGAAAGGCCGTTTTGCAAGTCAAAAGACGTAATAGAACTGAAGCTAAGGACTCAAATGGGGGCCGATGAAGAACCCCCCAGCACGAGATTAAGGTCCCACTGAGGAGCCGGACTCCTGAAGGCAGGCCGAACACGAGCCACGCCCTGAAAGAAGACCTTAACATCAGGGAGAATGGCAATGCGCTCCTGGAAAAAAAACAGACAAAGCAGAAGTCTAACCTTAAGGGAACTCAAGCTGAGTCCCTTCTCAACCCCGTCCTGTAAAAAGGCCAGGACATTGGGAAGATGGAAAACCAGAGATAGATCCCTATCAGCACACCATGCTACAAAGATTGACCAGATCCGGTGAGAGATCTTGGAAGACACAGGCTTACGAGCCTTAAGCATGGTAGATACAACAGAAGAGGAAAACCCCTTTTTCTTCAATATTGAGGATACAACCTCCATGCCATCAAATGGAAACGATGAACATCCTCCTTCCACAGGTAACCTTGAAGTAGTAGGTCCGGGCGGGAAGGTAAAGGAAACGGATCCGCTACTGACATGGCCATCAGGTCCGGATACCAGGACTGACGAGGCCAATTCGGAGTGATCAGGATAGCAGGACAGTGCTTCGCTTTCAGCTTCTGGATGCTCTGAGCAACAGAGGAAGAGGAGGGAAGACGTAGGCTAGGGAGAATCCCGAGGAATCGACAAGGCGTCCGCTGCTAGAGCCAGTGGATCCCTCCACCGAGAGCAGAATACTGGAACCTTCCTGTTGTGTCTGGTGACCATCAGGTCCACCACAGGAGCCCCCCCCACCTCTGAGTGATGAGATGAAACACCTCTGGATGAAGAGCCCACTCTCCGCTGTCGACTGTGTAACGACTGAGAAAGTCTGCCGTGATGTTGTCTACACTTGAAATGTGCACCGCCGAGACGGCGGGGACATGTGCCTCTGCCCAGGAAAGGATGGCTTGAACCTCCGACCAAGCGTCGAGACCTCTTGTGCCTCCTTGCCTGTTGATGTAAGCCACTGCCGTGGCGTTGTCGGACTCCACTCTGACTGGACGACCTCGGAGGCTGGCATCCGTCGTAACCGTGGTCCAAGAAGGAATCCGGAAGGACTTCCTTTTCAGGAGATGAGACCGGTCCAACCACCACTCCAAGCTCAGTCTCACATGTAAAGGAAGAGACACAGACAAATGCAGAAGGTCTGGATGGGTCTGGCATGTCCGGATGACAAATCTCTGAAGTGCCCTGGTGTGAGCCATGGCGAAGGGAACCGCCTCGATGGTGGGGATGAACTTCCCCACGAAAGAAGTCAACTGAGGCACTGGAACCCGGTCGAGATTCGAATCCTCGATACACGGAGGGCAAGTTGATGAGCCACCTCGTCCGGTAAGAACACCCTGCACTGCTGAGTGTCGAACATAAGACCCAGGAATAGAATCCGTTGGGATGGAACCAAGTCTGACTTGTCCAGGTTCACTATCCACCCGTGGCGATTGAGTGTCTGAACGCAAGTCTGAACTTGCTGATGAAGTAGGGCCGCAGAAGAAGCTTTCAAGAGCAATTCGTCCATGTAAGGGGTCACCCTGACTCCTTCCTGATGGAGCAATGTTATCAAAGAACCCAGGACTCTCTGAAAAACTTGCGGGGCTGTAGTCAGTCCAAAGGGAAGAGCCGAAAATTGAAAATGGCCCATGTGGCAGGCGAACCTGAGATACCGCCTGCTCTCCTGATGGATAGGAATGTGCAGATACGCATCCTGGAGATCCAGGGAAGCAAGGAACTCCCCCGGAGACATAGCAGTTATCACTGAGCGCAGGGATTCCTGGCGATAGAGGGTACTCACAACAAAGGAATTGAGGTCTAGAATACGACGGGCACCCCCGTCCTTTTTGGCTACCACGAACAGGTTGGAATACAATCTGGAACATGTGTCCTTCATGGGAACCACTTCCAGGACCTCTTGTCTAAAAGAACCTGAATAGCGTCGTCGAACAGACGTCTTTTTGTAGGCTCCAGAGAAGGACGAGAAAAATGGAATCGAAAGGGGGGGAGGGAGGAAAAAAGAAAAGGATCCTGTATCCCTCCGATACCACCTGAATAACCCAAGGGTCCGCCACTGACTCCTCCCAGGTCCGGCGAAAGATGTGAAGACGACCACCTACAGCCGGATGCAGACCCGGGTCCGGCGAGTCATGCCGAAGCAGTCCTGGAGGTCTTGGCCTTGGGGGCGACTTTAGGCCTCCAGGACTGCATGGGCTTGGAGGAAGAGCAAGAAGCGGACGGACCCGCCTGGGGCGCCGTGCATGTCTCGGTTTGGAAGGAACGAAAGGACCGATTTCGCTTGGCTGGAAACTTCTTTCTGAAGACTGATGGTAGAAGAGTACTTTTACCACCAGTAGCCTCGCTAATCATCTCCTTAAGCTCAGAACCAAACAACGACGTCCCCTGGAAGGGCAAGGAAAGCAAGGCCATCTTGGAAGCAGTATCAGCAGACCAATTTTTCAGCCACAGAGCCCATCTGGCTACCACCGAAGAGGCGGAGGCCCTCGCCATCATGCGCACAGCATCAAAAGCAGCATCAGAAATGTAATTCTGAGCCTCAGAAATATTAGCCAGAAGTTGTAACTGTTCAGATACTGGCGCATCCTGGCGAACGGCCTCAGTGAGCTGTTCAGTCCAGACAGCTATAGCTCGGTTAACCCACGCCACAGCAAAAGTTGGGCGCATGGCGGTACCAACAGAGGCAAAAAATGGACTTAAAGGGATAGTAATACTTCGTTTTAACTTTATTTTATTTTGTAGGCATTAATAAAACATGAAGAATGATATAAGTCTTATCTCTCAAACCTTTATGGTTTATGAGATATTCACAAGCAAAGTTTCCCCCTCACGCCCCTTTTACCTACTGTAAACAATCTCTTCTCAGATGTGGAATGCAGTCCATAGACCAGACAGATAACAGAAGGGGACACTCTTATTCCTATGAAAACAATGAAATCCCTGCCCCCCTTGACAAGCTTTTCAGGTTTTTCCCTTATCTTAATTGAAGATTGTCCCTCTCTGCAGTCTACCTGGGCACCTCCCTTCTGCTCAGGCTGAAGAGTGTGACATCAGTAAAAGGGGAGGGAGGGGGAAACTTTGCTTGTGAATATCTCATAAACCATAAATGTTTGAGAGATAAGACTTATATCATTCTTCATGTTTTTTTAATGCCTACAAAATAAATAAAGTTAAAATGAAGTATTACTATCCCTTTAAGACAAGTCTCCAACTTCTTGTCCGTCCAATCTTGAAGAGCAGAAGCATCAGAGACAGCCAAGGCAGTAGACTTGGACAATCTAGGAACAGGGGCATCCACCTTAGGGGAATGAACCCATTTAGTCAATTCAGCCTCAGGAAAGGGATAAAGTTTAGCAAACTTTTTAGAGACTGAAGAAGATTTGTCAGGATGCTTCCACGCATCAGAGACTAAACGTGCAAGGGTAGGATTAGTAGGAAAACATGTAATAGCCTTAGAAGGTGTTTGAAATACATCCGTTGGGTCATGAGTAGACTCCTGACGCAAGGGGAGATTGAGGGTGGGTAACACAGCCCTGATCAAGCCTTCAGCAGAAATTCAGGGTCACATTCATAAGGGTCCCCAACAGACCTGGTGGACTCAATCACAGTACCATCCTCAACATCAGAGTCCAGTAACAACTCTTCCTCAGAAGAGTCAGTCACTGCAGGAGCACCCTGTGGTTTGGGCAAGGAGGTCCTGATAGAGAAGGGGGTCTGTCATGCTAGGAGAGCCCCATGAACCTGAGAGGGAAAGAGCTGAAGAGTGGATCTGAGATCCCTAGTTGCAGCCTTGAACTCTTTAACCCATATTGGCTCAATCGCATGGCTGGAAAGCCCTGGGTTGCTGCCATGACTTTCCACACACGCTAGGCATAAATGACCAGAATAATCTCGTGGTAGCCCTGATTGACAGGAGGAGCAAAACGCAGTGGGGGCCACAGACACCCCAGCCTCCGTAGTCTTGGGTCTAGCCCCTTACTCCAGTGGAGTAGACATGCTCACAGCGTCAGATATACTCCACCGATAATAAACACCCAGAGAAAGTGTGAAAGATTAAAGAGTCACCCCAGAAATGCTAAAATATAGACTTATCTGGCGAGCGAAGGGTTAATCTGCGGAGGAGAGAGAGAAGGCTCGGTCCCTGCGTAGTGTACTCGCTGAGAAGAACTGACAAAATGGCTGCCGCGACGGGAGCCAATCAGGAAACGGGCGCGAAACAAGCGCTCAAGGGAAATGTAGTTTTTCTCAAAGGTACCCTAAAAACAGTGCCCAAAGCCCCCCAAGACCCCCTACACACCAAAACTTGCAACCGGATGATAGAGCAGGGGAAGACAAACATTTTGAGCCCACTCTGAAGTCGCTATGACAAGCGGTTCCAGAGAAATGTCCCATACTGTGTAATCCCATAGAGAGTAAAGGAGCAATGGCGTCTATGCGGGAAAAAGCGCGCTTAAAGGCGCGGAACACAAATTTTTAATAAAGTTACCCTGAGGGGAAAAAGTTATAAAACACACCTCAAACACATGTAAAACATGAGAAAACAGTAACCCAATATGGAAACTAGCAGGGAAAGGGTTAAAACCCGCATAAACTGCTCCAAAACCCAGGACAAACACACAGACATTGCATAAATACATTGCAATACATAGAAAAACACCCTATGAGTGCTGGAGTGCATAATGAGAACTCCCAAATACAAGCCCAATGAAGGGACACTGTGGGACAAGTGGACCTTCAGCACTCAAAGGGTGGCTCACCTTCTTGCAGGACTTCTGTCTTCAGGTAACCATGTAAAAAGAGGATTAACACAGAGAAAATCCCCTCCAGGGAAGCTACTTGAAACCAAGTTGTTCCCTCTTCAGGGCATAAGGTCCACCAGAAAATCCCTGGAAGCTGTGCAAGCCACTTTGAATAGAGCATAGTCAGCCATGGTCACCCTCCTAATGGTGGTATTCCATATTTGCAGAAAATAAGAAAAGAACTAAAGTTGATTGAGAGATGTTCTCCACCTGTGTGCACAGCACAAGGAACAGATCTTTCTGGGTGGGGCTGCCAGAGAAGCAGCCTAAGAGGGAGAGGAGGCTCCACCCCTTGCATACATTTGAGAAATTGTTCCTGCCTATTAAAGGGGCGGGATCGCCTCCCAGAGTACCAGTGACCTGTATTGGACGACAGTGAAAGTGAGTGATAGTTTGTGCACGAGATTGTGTGTGTGTGTGTGCGCAAGTATAAGAATTTGTGTGAGTGCATGTGTGTGTGAATGTTCGTATGTGAATGTGAGTGATTGAGAATAAGTGAGTGTGTAAATGTGAGTATGCTTGTGCGAGTACACTTGTGAGAGTGTGAGTACACATGGGATTGAAAGTGTATGTGTTTTCAATTATGTGTGCAACTGTGCATGGAAGTGTGTGAGTGTGAGCAAGTGTGAGTGTATGTGTGAGTGGGCAAATGTGTGTGAGTTTGCAACTGTGAGTGTGCATGTATGAGTGTGCAAGTGTTGAGTATGCAAATGTGTGTGTGAGAGTGTGCATGTGTGTGGATGCATGTGTATGAAAATGTAAGTGTGTGAGTACGAACATGAGTGCAAGTGTGTGTGTGTATGTATGTGTGTGTGTAAGTGTGTGAGTATATGAGTGCGCGTACAACTGTGAGCAAGTGTGTGAGCATGAGTAAGAGTGCAAGCATGCATATGCAAGCATGTGTGTGAATGTACAAGTGTGTATGCATGTGTGTGAGTGTGTGTGATTGCACAAGTATGAGTTTTTGTGTGAGTGCTCATGTGTGAGTGTGTGCAAGAATGAATGTGCATTACTGTGCGAGTTGCATGAGTTTGAATATGAAAATGTGAGTGTGTTTGTTTGTGTGCGTGGGTGTATGAGCAATTCATTGGTAGTAATAATACATTCCTGGGAAGGGGTGTGGCTTGCATAGATCCAGAAACTGATCACATTACTTACATTTTATATAGAGAGAAAAAGTCAGAGATGCTCAGCTTGGCTCATGAGCTTGCAAGAATATGAAAATAGCTCACTAGGACTATATCCTGCACCAAAGGGGCAATCTCATTTAGCTCACAGATGCCATACACAAAGAAGAAATGTTCTGAAGCATATCATACAGGTCCTACCACGACAATTCCAGACAATTCTACTATTAACAAGGGAAACAGCTAAACCCCAGACGTATGTTTTTTCCTTGCTGGGCCACATAAGTGAGGTGCATCTTCTAAGCATTTGTGAGCAAAGGGTCCACGACTGGATTCCCCCATTACCCTTAGGGTGACCAACCCCAAAAGCAATTTGCATATAGAGAGAACATACAATGCATATTGTATATACCGCATATGTGGTTCAATTTGCATCTGTTCATTAGCCATGTTACGTACCTTATTTCCTTCAGAACATATCTTAAATCAAGGGCCACTTCCATGAAGAGATTCCCAATTTATCTTTGCACATTTTGCCTCTGGATCTTACTGCAATATATTCCAAACACTCAAGACAGATATTCTAATTATTCCTTACTCTGGAGAGTAACCAAATGCAAAAGTTATTGTGTCATCTTCCTTTTCTACTTTTTGTTTTATAAATCAGTTCCTGTCTAAAGTGTTACTAAGTATGTTTAAAAGATCATTAACATTTATTTTAAAAAATATATATTGTAGTTCTTTTCCTGTGAGTAAAACATGGTTACAAGGCCTTCTGGGAAATGCTTCATTCAAAATGTATTACATCTCACACTGTTATGGGGGTATACTTTGATACATTAGCCACAAAATATTCTCTTTAACCCCTTAACGACCCTTGACGATCATGGCATGTCATGGATTGTTATGTATATGTTATGTATAGCTGCACGCCATTCAGGGAGCCCGGACCCAGAAGGGAGAAAAAAAAAGGTCCGTGGTCCTTAAGTGCCGGCCGCGTGTGCACTCGGCTGGTCCTTAAAGGGGTTAAGCTTGTAACCTCAAAAACAATTCTGAAACCTCCTAAGATAAAGCTGTAATTTTGTCTTTGACTAAGTCTATTGAACCAACAAATCTAAATCAACTTTCTTCTGAGGTGTGCATATATCAGCGTTTTACCCAATTTCACAGACACCTTGTTCAATAATATGCCATCTCCAAGCTCTCTTATTCATCATTCGGTCTCATTCTGTAAATCCAAAGCCTTTTTGAAACAAAGCACTGAAGACCTCTCTTGCATTTAATGTGTTAAAAGCCCCATGTATATCAATGTGAATTTGGGAAATTTTGATTTATTTTTATTTATATTCCTTATACTTACCAAATGGTGGCTGAGCCCTAACATACCAGATATCATCATTGCTATACTTTAGAAAAGACAGAACAAAGAAATAAGGAGGCATAATCAAAGCCAGTCATAATTGCTGGCACCTAACTACCAACTAGTACCCCTGCACTGTCCCTTTCGGACATAGGTCACCTCCTTTGTGATATTTCCACTGAAAACTAAAAAAATCAAACTGTTGCTTCTTGGATACTTTAATCTTAAGTGGACAACCAATATGTCACTTTCAGTTAGTAGTCTAAGGCATTGACCTTAATACAACCAGGGCCGGATTTATAATTAGGCAGAGTAGGCATCTGCCTACAGGTGCACCCAACAAGGGGCGCCTGTTACTGGGATCATGTTGTGTGTGTTTAGTCACCTCCTCCGCCCGGCGCCGTGAAGACAGGTCTGTGCCATCTTCTGCATAGACCTGTAGCTGCTGAACTCCCCCGGCTCTATAGTAATACAGAGCGCTGGGAGATGACATCATCTCCCAGCGCTCTGCATTACTAAAGAAGGCAGCGCAAGAGCTCTAGCATCTACAGTTGGATGATGCCGCTGGACCACCAAGGAAGAGGTAGGAAACGGACACTGGGGCAATATGGGGTGCAATGTGAGGGTAATATGGAGATGATGGGGGCAATGTGAGGGCAATATGGAGCTGATGGGGGCAATATGGAGCTGATGGGGGGGCAATGTGAGTGCAATATGGAGCTGTTGGGGGCAATATGGAGCTGATGGGGCAATGTGGAGATGATGGGGGCAATATGGAGCTGATGGGGGGTAATGTCAGGGCAATATGGTATATGGAGATGATGGGGGCAATGTGAGGGCAATATGGAGATGATGGGGGGCAATGTGGAGATTAGGAGCATTGTGGAGATGGCCCATGGGGGGGCGCTTCAGATTTCTGTGCCTACAGGCTCCTGAGATGTAAATCCGGCCCTGAATACAACCAATATCTTCCCTTTGTCTCATGAATCAAAAGATACACAAACACGAAATTAAAATCCAGGATTTGGCCATGTTAGAAAATGTATTTAATGAGTAATGTGTTCGTAAAATAAAGCCAATCAAATCATGCCCCAAAGTTATAGTTATTAGGTCTTTTAGAATCAAGAAACTGAATCACTAATGTTTCCTAAATGATCTAAGCAATTGACTGTGGTACAGAATAAACTTAATACCCAATGTAGACTCTTACTGAATATTTACATTCAGATTTCTTACAGATCTAAAATATCCATGAGCCCCTAAGGAAGATCAGAGTTAGGGGAGCACATCTAACCTGGGTTTCAGCTGAGTTATGCCATTTTAGAGATGCGTTATGGGTAATTTTTAACAAATTGACTCTTGGTATGATCACACTGCCTGCAAACAATTACATAATCCCTACACAAGGTAACTAAAACTAGCTAAAGCTAAATATTTTAGCTACAACCTGACTAGTAACATATCAAAACTGTCCAATTTCTGGAAGGCTATTAAAATATTTACAATCCCCTTAACCATTCTCACCCCATATGTATAAAAATAAACCATGATAAACTGCAATGTCCCATATCAATAGCTAATGCATTCAACAACTACTCCACTGGATGCAACAACTCCCTGATCCCACAATTCAAAACCAATTCTGATGAAGAAACGTGCAATGAACAGACTCCACGATCCTCCAACAGGTCCAATAATACTGCTGAATTAAAATATATGCCAGTACCCGCAAGTAATATAATCTCCACAACAAAGAAATTAAATCACAATCTGGGCCTGACAAACTGCCAACAAGGTACTAAAGATCAGTGGCTTGTTCACTGCCCAAGCCACCATATCCCTAATTAATGCTTCCTTGTAATTCATTTGTATACTCAAGGCCTGAAAAGTAGATAGGGTTGTACCTATCCACAAAAGTGGCATCAATATCCCTACTCCCTATATTAACTAAAGTCCTGGAAAAATGTGTCCATACCCAACTTTTCAAGTGTTACCAACTGGTTACCTTTGTCAGACTGCTTCAATATGGCTTTCATTCATACTAAAAGTATGCAATGAAATCCAAGGTGGCTTGGAACATGTTGTGGTAACAGAGCTATCTTCTTACGTTCTGCAAAAGCCTTAGACATAGTAGACCATAATATTTTGATAAACAACAGGGTTGGTGCAAGGATTTTTGCCACCCTAGGCAAAACCTAATTTTGCCGCCCCTTGGCTCTTACCCCTTTATGCCCCACCCTATATGTGTTTAAGTGTCAGTGTGTTTGTGTGTTCCCTATATGTGTATAAGTGTCAGTTTGTGTGTGTGTCAGTATGTGTTCCCTGTATGTATATAAGTGTGTCAGTGTGTGTGAGTCTCTGTAAGGATATCAGTGTGTAAGAATGTGTGTGTGCTTCTCTATATGTGTATCAGTGTGTCAGAGTGTATTTTTTCTATATGTGACTCTCCCCCCGTTTGACTCTCTCCCCCTCTTGACTGTTGATCCCCCCTTTGACTCTCTGTCTCTCCGTCTGACTCTTGATCCCCCTTTTGACTGTTGATCCCCCCTTTGACTCTCTCTATCTCCCCCGTCTGACTCTTGATCCCCTCTTGACTGTTATTCCCCACTTTGACACTTTCTTCCCCTGTCTGACTCTTTATCCCCTTTTGACACCCCTTCCACTTATTCTTCCCGGTGCACGTCTGTCTCTCCCAGTGAGTATGTTTTGGTGCTCTCCCTTGGCTGGCTATTTTTTTAATGCAGCACAGCGATGCCCGTTTCTCTCTCTCCCTCCGCTCCTTCAATCCTGGTCCAGGACTGAAGGAGCGGAGGGGGAGAGAGAAACGGGTATCGCTGTGCTACATTAAAAAATAGCCAGCCAAGGGAGAGCACCGAAACATACTTTTTTTTACTTGGGCATTAAGTGGTGAGCGGGGACGGGGGTGTGTGCTCCGTTGCGCCCCCAGAGAATGTGCACCCTAGGCCGGCGCCTACCTCGCCTATAGGTGGCGCCGGCCCTGATAAACAATCACTAAAAAGGTTTCACTTCTACTTATCATATAGAACACACCCTCCCTCTCCAAATTACATCCGGGGTTTAGGTTCCATTCTCTGGGGCCCTTCTTTTTTAAGTATTTATAAACAATCTGAGAATGATTTGCAAAGCATCATCTGTGCACACATATGCAGATGACATTATAAGCTACAATAAAAATCCAAACATATCACAACTTGAGGCTGTATTACAGGATCTTAAACACTAACAGAACTGTCACAATGGTAGACACTCTGTTTAAAAATAAATCCTAAGTACCCTGGTAAGAAAATGTATTGCGCAACAGATGCTGAGGAATGTGGTATTTGCTTCTGTATCACAAATCCATCATCGTAAACTCAACACTATGTTTAATTCATGATGTCTTTTTGTTGTTCAGTGTAGTTGCACAATCATTGAGGTATGTGAAAAGTACTAAACTGGCTAACATAAAAAACAGATGTATTCGTCACCTTTCTTACCTAGTTTATAACTATTCTGTTGCATACCTGCCAACATTCCAAATGGCCAAAGAGGGACATTTGGTTTAGGTGGTTTTGCTGGGGGCATGGCTGATAGGCAGGGCATTCCCAGAAATGTTTTTAACCTTCTGACGCCTCTTTGTGTAACTGAATAAATGATTTAGAGCAACTCCAAAGTATTTTATTTACACAGACTAATGCATAAACACATATACTGAAAATTATACAAACAAATGTGAGTTTTATTGCTGTGGAGGAATGTGCTACACTAATACACACCACACAGTTTGATCTCCCAAAAAGAGAGCCTGTACCTCCTAAAGAGGGAGTGGGGTATGAATTTAGTGCTCTACCATTATATGTATCAAGCTTTTGCATTATATATAAAATGTACAGTACTATATCCTATAACCTTTTGGTTAGAGGGGAAAGCTAGGAGTTGCAGTCCAACACAAGTTGTTCAGTCTTGTTCTTCAGTATGTACTTGTCAAACTGGTTGTTTTACCATATGTTCTGCTGTTGTTATTCTCAGGCCATGTGTCTGTGGCAACCAACATGGTTTCTGGCTGTCATTATGTCTGTACTAGGTGGAACTGCTGTCCCTGTGTTGCCATGCCGGGACTCGGACAGTGACAGGGAGGGTGCTGCTTCTGCTGACAGGAAGTGTATGTCTCCCTGTGCAAGAACCCACTCATCCCTCTACCATGACCCCCCAGTCTGGGCTCCTTGAATTGCTGCTGTAAGACCACTGGGTACACGTGCAAGATGAGCTGACTGGTGAGAGGCTGACCCTGACCTCAGAGTAAGACTCCTGTGGACCTTTTAATGGTCTGAGTAATGGCACTGAGCTGGTTCCAGCCAGTCCACGGAGAAGGCCTGTTACTTCTTGTCTCTCTGGAACTGTTCTCCCCGTGCAGACTCAGAGTGCGGCTAGTAGTCAGGCCTGAGTAGTCCCAGGGCATGGTTCCCACTGAACAGTCAGTACTGTGAGCCCATGTGCTGTGAGTGTAGGTGGGGAAGAAGGATACTGAGGGCTGGGGAGAAGCATTAAGGGAGGGCAGGAGAATTGGATACTTGTTCTAATCTTCCCTGGGCTGGCAGAGGACTAGTGCTGGTTACTGACAGGATGGCAACACAATCCTGTCAGTAAAGCAGTAAAGTAAGCAAGTGGTACAAGTACGCCAAAAAAAGCTGGTAAAGAAGTGACTTTGGAGGTTGAGAGGACAAGGTGTAACCGGTATTGCATTATCTTACGGTCCTATTGTGTTAGTATGGGTATAAGCCCCCAAAAGCACTAGTCTCTCGTCCTCTCTAACCCTTTTTGACACCTCTTGCCAAGAATATATTGCAGAAATTAAATTCCATCATCACAGTAGCCTGTTCTGCCAGCCTGAGATCAATGCCGTATGTTCCAGCTCTCTGCTCCAGTGTTCTGCAGCATGCTGCTAGTACTGAGTGCAAGGGTACACTACTCTACATGCGTGCACATTTTATGACACACATGCTGCCAATCAACTTATTCAGCATCTCACGTGAGCAAGAATGCCGCTGGAGATGATCACATCAGGGGTTGGTGCCCCCAGTTCCTGACATGTGGGACTTAGGGGGCTTACGTAACTAACCCGACTGTATGGGAGAACGTGATGGGAATCACCATGCGGCTCAAGACAGGGAGTAGACCTAGAGACAAGTGCCCCAATTGTCCCCACCAAGTAAAGTTAATGTCCCACTTCCCAGGTTTCTGCTTCAGAAGCCTGGGAAGCAGGACATTGACTCTACATGGGATTAGGCCCCAAAATCGGAAATATCCAGTGTAAATCAGGACAGCTGGAAGCTATGCTCTTGAACACTACATGGATACCTGAGCAATATGCTCACTCCATTTCTCCATACTACCGATAACCTCTAAACCCCTGTTAACAACTCACTGACTATTCCAAACAACAAAAAAGAGGGTCAATCTGCATTCTCCTACAAAGATCTGCAAAGCCTGGATTAACCTACTTGACAAAAATAAAATCTTTTCGAAATGCTTATTTGCATTTAAAACTAAGATGGAAATTTATATAAATGCTAATGTGTACTTTTTTATTGTTTCTACTTTTGTATAATTGTATATTGCATGTGTATTGTAATTGGTCTCTAGGACATACTTCAAAATGAGAGACATATCCATGTATTCTTCCTGGTAAAACACATTCAAAGTAATTATATGTCCCATATAGGGCAGTTGGTATGCTCCAGCATTGCTTATCTTTTGCTTTATGCATAAGGCCCACAATATACTTAAAGGAACATTACCATATATGTGATAGGGCATTTTTGCTTAGTAAAACAAGGGTACTCCACTACTGGGAGATTTTTCATTCAAAAGTTATTACAACACAAACCATTAGAAGCCGCACCAACAGGGGTCCAAAAGGCTTTAATTTTACTTATAATGGGAGAACTTAGACACTAACTATGGCTCTCCATATGAAGTGATAGGAACAGCACCAACCAATGACCAAACTGCAGTTTAATGTAAAAACAAATAATCTGATCTGTGATAACATTTGAATGAAAGATTTACCAGCATTTGGACTACTATTGTTTTTTCACAGCATAAAAAGTCCTATAACATTTGTTTTTTTGTTGTTGTTTTTTGTTTTCTTTTTCAAAAATGTTTCCTACTCTTATAATAGTAGGAAATTAATTATTTGAAAACAGAAATTTTTCAAAATACCTTTCTGACATTTATAACATGTTATAATCACAAGACAGATCAGTCGTTTCCCCTCAGGCTTAGGCATAAAGAACATCTCTTGAGCTGTATCTATAGATAATGTCTGCCGGCATAGCAATCCATTTGGAAGAAGATTTATGTCTCTGTAGAATACATTATGCAGACTTTCATATCTCTTACTTGACCAACCTAAGTGTTCTTTACAGGTATTATAGCATTATAGCTGTCAGAATCGCTGTATGTTTTCTCTTTTGTTTAGGGGTCTTTCAATCAATAACAACCCCCCCCCCTTTTGCTTCTTAAGCAGTTCTGAGAAAATAAAGGTCATATTCTTAATTCTTTAATGTTGTAGCTGAAGGAGTCAGAGCTCATTGAGGAAGAAATCAATTCATGTAGTAGGTAAAGGAGGACACTCAGTTATTTATTAACTTTGGGTCTTATTCAAGGAGCTGAAGATGAGCAATTCTGAAGCACGCCATGCTGTACGCTCCAAGCTCTGAGTCCTTCAGCTACAACATTAAAGGGGCAGTAAACTTTTTTATTAAAAAAATATATATATTATAGGATTTTTCCTTTTGAGTAAAATATGGGTATGCCCACTGCTGAGAGATTCATATTTCCAGAGCTATTACCATTTAAACCTGTGTTGTTTTACATTATCAGTGCCATCTAGTGGCCAAATTCCAATTAGTTATTCTGTTACATTCTAATGGAGAGGAAAGTCAGTGACTCACAGTTCTCCATAGAATGTGATAGAAACTGCTGATCACTTCCTGTCATTTAGAACTATCAGGAAGGAAACGCACAGTAAATTCACTTCCTGATTATTTGAACTGTTATAATTTTATATAAAACAACTGACAGCAGTGGAAGTGACCTTGTTTTACTCAGCAGGAAAAGTTTACTGCTCCTTTAAAGTAGGGAATGAATGAAAATTCTCATTGTTTGAAATGCTGCTTTTAAAACCTTGAATACTAGAGAAAGCAATGTGTTGGATATCTCTTTAGCATTCAAGAGGTTAAATGGTTAGTAATGTTTCAGCACCTAAGATTGTTCTTCATAGTTAATATTGCTGATCTCTGATTTGCCACTGTTGATAATTATCTAGCTAAGCTGAAATTATATATTGAAGTTTAGCCCTCCCATGCCCTTTTCCTGAGCATAAGCCACCTCCCCTCAGATTTGAAAACTGGTCATTGGACCTGACAGATCACAGTGAGGGGAATTCTTCCCTCTGTCAGTATAAGAAAACCGTGCCCTCCTCGATGAAGAATGGCAGGCTTTTCCTGATACTGACTGAAGATTGTCCCTCATCGCAATCCGCTGTCAGATCTGAACCAAAGAAGACTGATGTCTGGAAAAGGGTCTGGAGGGGTGAACTTCATAATATAATTTCAGGGCAACTAGAAAGTTATGAACAGTGGCAAATCGGAGATCGGTAGTATTAAATTTGAAGAACAATCTTAGCTGCTGTTCTAATGAAACATTACTAACCCTTTAAAAGCTCCTTTTATATAAACTGGAATTGGCGGATTTTTATTTGTCCCCTATAATTAATTTGTTCTGCCCAGCATTGTATTTATTTAGCTTCTTGAATATGGCCCTTTATTTGTTAACATCAGCCACCAACATTCTGTGATACTAATTTCTTACAGAGACCAGTAGTAGGCAATAGGGGCACTGTACGAATCTGCTAGCACAGCTCCTTAGACATTTTCCTGTAACTCATGTAGATGCAATTTGCGGTATGTAATACAGCATATGATTACTTCATTGAATACTGGCAGACTCAGTCCACCAATGTTAATTCTTTATTAATGTGAGCATGTCCTGAACACCTCCCTTATAGCATGCACAGGAAAATGGAGTAAAGGTCTGCCACTTTCCTCAGCACCTTGTTAGTATATTGCATTAAACAAGATTCAGAGGAGAGAAATAACCCGAAACACTGGCACACTTTCCCAGTGCTCACTCCCTGCAGCAAGTAGAGTACAGAGGAGAAACTTCTGTGTAAGTGGCTTTGTAAAATGACATTAGGCAATTATAGCACTATGAAATTGGTTCAAGCACCTAGTTTAGCATGCAATCATATTAGTACACTCTGCTTGCAATTTGGAGACATTCAGGAGACTGAGATTAAACTGTTAAAAGACAGAGGGGGTTATGCACTAAGGCATGATAAAGAGGAGATAATGAGGAGATAACTTTTCCAGTGATATCCCTTCTCCAGTTCCTATGTTATTTTATGTAGCCAATGCACTAAGAATTCTTCAGCTTTGGAGATCTTAGTGCATAGGCTCTATAGAATCACATGGGAACTGGAGAAATGATATCACTGGAGAATTTGTCTCCGCATTATCACCTCTTTACCATGCCTTAGTGCATAACTCCCAGGAAGTATGCAGAGCTGGATTTCCTACTAGATGAAGCGTATGCAACCTTTAAAAGTACTGAGCAATACAGTTGAGACATATTTAACATTCAAGGGGTTAAAAGACCAATTTAAAGTACATTGCTCCCAATGGAGCTCTTTATACTGTGAAACGTGCCACAGATAAGGCAGGAATGGGCAACCTAAATGTAGTTTCCTGAAACTTGCAATGAAAGCCTGTATGGTGACCATGGGTGACTGAATTTTCGAGATGCAATGCCAAATATAGGCTGGCCCAAGTGGGCACCAGACAATCAAGTAATGCTTCCACCTATGTAGGTTGACCAGCTGAGTTAAAGTGCACACCTTCTCATGTTCTGCTTGAAGGAGAGGTAAGTGCAGAGGATACAGGTAATACCCAGTTGGAGAGTATTACTGCATTGGTATTGTCCATGTAAACAAGACCACACACTCTGCATTCCACCAAGCTAAGGAAAGGATTAGCAATCAGTTATATTTGCAGCTTTTTTCATCCTATTTGAAGGAAGAAGATGGAGATGTCAGAAGAATGTCTTTGTACATTGGGGATGGGGCCAAATATAAAAGGAAACAAAATAAAAGAGTCATGTACAGAGGGAAATGACAGTTTTTATGTCTCTATTGGCATACCTCCCAACATTTCAAATGGCCAAAGAGGGACACTTGTGTTTTAGATGGTGTTGCTGGGGGTGTGAATGGTGGGCAGGACACTAATGTGATGTTTGCTTAAATGTTTGTTCAGCTGATTGTGAAGTGCTTTTCTCTTTCTGTTCAGCTTATGTTTTCTTAAGTTAGTTTTTCTTTTTGTTTTACAGCCAAAAGCCATAGTGTTTGAATTAGTGCTAAGTTTTCACACCACCAGCAGTGTGAAAATGTGTTAATTGTAGAGCAAGCATTGTGGCAGCTACATCAATAGTTTGGGTAGATGCTATACCTTTTGGATGCAATACTATTTATAAAAAAGTTAGTCCTTTTGCTATCAATATTAGTGGGCACAAAATGAGGTATTTTATATTATGTTTTGGAAACTCAACTATAAATTAAAATTTTTTGCTGTTGTTTTGCCAGCAAAAAAAATATTAATTTGTGATAGAAAATATGAAGTCTCCTGTAATATAGTAGGGGATATACTTATACAATTTTGCTCTAAAAACAGACACAGGATCTTTTGTACTGCACCTACCTAAGGCCAATGTACTAATCTATATATGCAGAAAATTCTACCAGTTACATTGCTTGAGCCAGGGAGAGGGTAGCCAAGAACAGTATGAGGCATTTTGGGGCATTCAGTTCCTCTACTCATTGTGAAATACCATGTCTTAAAAAGCACAGAGGATATTGACATAAAATGAATCAATTTTCTACTACATGCCATAGGAGTGGTGTTTCTAGGTTGATGTCATTAAAAACAATCATATGCACTTGTACATACACCAAAGTGCAGGCCCATATTTTTTTAGTCTAAGGTGTAAGTGCAGAAAATGAGCTGTGCTAGCAGATTTGGATTTTCCCCTAATTATGTGTTAGACTTGTGCATTGGTTTTGGAATGAATGCAAAATTTAACAAAAATTGTATGTTTCATGATATTCAGATGTAAATAAGAACCAAATGACATGGAACATTCAATTGCAGAAACACGAAAGACACACTTAACAACTTTGTACACATACATTAATTTCATTCATTCATTTGTTCATTCATCCATATGCATACTCGCACTCCTGCACACATTCACAGCACTTAGATGTCAGAGGTTGAGCAGTGTCCTCGATGCCCTGGTCCTCCAGCATCTTGTATCTAAAACAAAAAATAAAAGAATAAATCAAACTAGTACCACCTCCACTGCATCTACATTAAATAACTTAATCCTGCTTGGGCCGTTGCTTGAGCCAGAATTATGGAAATATTAACAGGGATTGGCTTTTATATTGCCACCACTGTTCAAATTATATCCCATGCTCCCATTGGCTGGGATTATAGAGTTACACAGGGCACAGACGATGTCCTGCAGTAACCTCATCTCCCAGCCAATCAGAATCTAGCTGAATGGGTCTCAGACACATGTAACATCACTCCTACACTAGTCAGTTTTTGCGATATGAGATCTCCAACTACATGCTAGGGTTGCCACCCAGACGGTATTTTACCGGCACAGCCGGTAATTGGCGCACTGGAGCCTGTATAATAACTATACCGGCAATTGTAAAACCAGCATTTGTGTGCATCCATCAGGGAGGAGGGCACTGCAGTCTGTTGAGGTGCTCCACCTCTGCTGTGTGACACGTCACGCCGGGCTGGGTGCGGAGTTGCCATGGTAACATGTATTGCCCGCTATGAAATGGTGACAGGACTTATATGAGCACTGACTGTAGCAAAGATAGAATGAGTCAAGGTTTAATTCACTGATTTATAGATGGGGGTAAATTAGAACATGCTGTGTTAAAGGGATAGTAATGTTTCATAAAAAAAGCAGCTATGATTAATCTTCATAGTATTTGGACCATTGAGCGTGTTATTTCAATACTGTCAAGAGTTGTAGTTCAAGAGAAATTGAATGATAAAGTATCCCCCTCCCACCCCTTTTACTGATGTACCACTGCTCACCTCGGAGCACCAAGACTTTCCGAATGGATCACAGAGAGGAACAATCTTCAGTGAGCATAAGGAAAAACCTGTCAAGGAGGGGCAGCATTTTCCTTGTTCTCGCAGTAAGAAGATTGTCCCTTGCTGTGATCTGTCTGGTCAAGGGACCAGATTCCACATCTGAGGGGAGGTGGCTTACACTAGGTAAAAAGGGAGGGGGGTACTTTATCATTCAGTTACTCTTGAACTACAACTCTACCAGTATTGAAATAACACGCTCCATGGCCCAAATACTATGAAGATTAATAGGAGCTGCTTTTTTGTGAAACATTACTCACTTTCCGTACACAGTGTTAACAGACTGGGGTAGAATCAAAATGGAATGGGTTTGGTACACAATAAGCATACCTGTGAAAAAAGGGGTGGGGCTCAATCTCTAGTTGGGGGGCTTAACAGACATGGAAAAGGGTGGGGAAAGAGAAGTGGGCGGGAAGTAGGAGGAACAGACTGGGAAGAAGCAGAAATAGGCAGAGTTTCATTAGAAACTCCCCACATCCAGATAATTTGTAATTCATTACAAAAAACGTAGTCTCCTGTGCCAGTCCAGAGAGTTCCCACCTATGTCAATGATAAGCTAAGGGCCATATCAGGGCCGGACTGGGAATAAAAACCAGCCCTGGAAAAAATTGCTGACCAACCCCATAGCATTGCGTCATTATACCAGCCCCATAGCACTGCGTCATTATACCAGCCCCATAGCATAATAGCATTTTTTTCTTCTTTATAAAAGGGGAAAACATGCATTTTAAAACACATCTGAATGCCACCACCAGAGCAATACAGAGTTATATGTCACCATCAGAGTAATAAAGAGTTATTATATACATATATATATATATATATATATATATATATATATATATATATATATATATATATATATACACCGCCTCTTGATTCCCCCCTTTTGCATCTTTCTCACACTCTTCATTCCCACCTTTTGCTTCGTACTCCCCTTTTGAGTCTTGAGCCCCCTCCTTTTGCCTTTTTCTCTCCCTTTTGATCCCCCTTTCTCCCCCTCCTTGACTCTTGATCCCCCCTTTTGCCTCTTTCTCCCCCTCCTGATCCCCCCTCCTTTTGCCTCTTGGTCCCTCCCTCTTTTTTGCCTCATGATCCCCCCTCCATTTGCCTCTTTTTTCCCCCTTTTGACCCCCCTCTGCCTCTTTCACCCACTCCTGATTCGCACTCTTGTCAAGTTGCCTCTCTTTACCCCTCTTTATCTTCCTTTTGTCATTCTACCCCTCTGCCTCTTTCGCCCATTGTCTTTTCATCCCCCCTTTCGCCATTCTCCTCTTCTTGATCCCCCTCTTGCCTTAATCCAGCGTTGACTCTTGTCTTGAGCCCCCTTTTGCCTCTTTCTCTCACTCTTGCCTCTCTCCCTCCTTCCTGATTCCCCAATTTAAACCTCTTTCCACCCCTCTTGATCCCCCTCCTTTTGCCTTTTACTCCCCTCCCCCATTTTCCCCTCTCTCGATCCCCCTTTTGCCTCTCTCTCTTCCCTTCTTGACTCTTGATCCCATCCTTTTGCCTCTTTCTCCCCTTCCTGACCCCCCTTCCTTTTGCCTATGGTCCCCCCTCCTTTTGCCTTTTTCTCATTTTTGCCTCTTTTTCTCCCTCTTGACCCCCCGCCTCTTTTACCTGCTATTTTTCCACCTTCTGCCTTTCTCCCCCTCTTACCTCTATATAAACCCTCTTGATCCCCCTTTTGCCTTTCTCTCTGTCTTGATCCCCCCCTCTTGCCTGCGACTGTGTCTGGCTTCTGCTGACGCTGTCTTCGCTCCCAGCCTCCCGCTCAGCTCTGTCTCCGCTCCCAGCCTGCCGCTCAGCTCTGTCTCCGCTCCCAGCCTCCTGCTCAGCTCTGTCTCCGCTCCCAGCCTGCCGCTCAGCTCTGTCTCCGCTCCCAGCCTCCTGCTCAGCTCTGTCTCCGCTCCCAGCCTGCCGCTCAGCTCTGTCTCCGGTCCCAGCCTGCCTCCACTCACTAGACGCAGCCGGCGGTTGTTTAAATATTGCGGCTGCCTGTTACCTTGCGGCTGCGGATGATTGGCTTCACAAAAGTTGGCATGTTTAAGCAGCCCTGGCCAGCCTCCAGGGAAGCTCAGTGCTGGCGGCCTACCGGTAGGCCAGTCTGGCCCTGGGCCATATGTTCAAAAGAAAAGTGGGGGAATTCTGGAGCAAACTATTTGCACTATAGTATAGAACTATACAAATCTCCAAATCCCTAGAGCTATAAATAGGGATATTAACCCCTTGAATGCCAATGCGTGGAGACCTCTCTAGCATTCAAGGAGTCAAAATCCCTATTTAAAGCAATAGAAATAGTTACTTCTCACCGAGAGTGCAAATGGAGTGCCCCAGAATTCCCCCCACTTTCCTATGAACATACAGCCCTAAGAACTTCAAGTGGGTATATACGTTTATCATTGGAAACATTATTGTGCATCCTGTAGGGTATCTGTATCCACCATGATGCAGGTACTGTCTCCCCCAAGTCCACAATACGTTACAGTTACTTAACACAAGGAAAGTTGCAGCTGCTACTTGGTGCTGTATGTTCAAAGAAGTAGCGAAATAGTTTTTGTAACCCTTAACATTTTTATTGTACGTTGTTGTAGTATTCATTTTCAAAGAGTGTTTTTTTCTTTGAAGTATGATTTCTGACTGGAAATGTCATAAAAAACGACAAAGATGTAGCGGAAATGCTATTGTGAGTAGTGACATGAATATTGGTATGTTAAAAGTGTTCATTTTGTAGATAGCAATTAAGATTATTCATATAATTAATGATTCATATAATTAATAAGATTTTTGAATAAAATATTATATTTCAGCATACTGTAAAGGAAAAATATGACTCCTGTAAAGATGGGCTATGAATCCTATATAATAATTCGCTAGAATGTTTGTCAGAAGCCATCATGCACTGTAGAGACTGAACGAACACACAGAATGGGGAGCACGGAATGCTGGGAGTTCTGTGCTGGGAGCACGGAATGCTGGGAGTCTGTGCTGGGAGCATTCTGTGCATTTGGGCAGTGCATGACTGCAGCAGCGGCAGGACGCAGAGCAGGACCGGCCTCTTAACCCTTTGAGTGCCTGAGGGGTATGCAACGCATTGCAAAGCAATGCATTGCGTACCCCTCTGGCACTCAAAAGGTTTACATCTCCCGGACCTTGTCCCGTGTATACGGGCTTTTATACTAGTTAAACATATACTGTTCTTGCAGACAGGTTTTAGCCTATTTGACAGACAGAGGATTGTTCAAAACATCTGTTTCTCACCCCTCTGACAATCAAAACATTAAACATAACATAAACTAAAGGGATATTAACACTTGATATGGAAAACAATATATAGTGAGTAAAACAAGGATACTCCCACTGCTGAAAGGTGTTTTATTTAAACTGTATTACAGCTCAAACTTGAATTTTTTAAGTGCAGTATCACATTGGCCTGAAATTGTACAGTGGCACTGTTGCTACACCATCCTATGGACAGATCTGATTAGTTAACCGTAAATCTCTATAGGATGGTGTAGCAACAGTGCCACTGTACAATTTCAGGTCATATACATATAAAATCTTGGGCCCTTTTCACATTTATGAAGCTGGGTGCATGTTACACACAAGAGGACATACTTATGTCTGCTTCCCTTATCCCTCCACGCACCTCAATGTGCTCCCTTCTACTCCTCCTTCTACTCACCCCCTCCAGAGGCATCTGCGATATCTGCACAGCAGGCAACATGCTTCATTTGTTGCCCTTTTCCCACATTGCCCTGTGAGGACCTGTGTTATTTACAGATAATGGTAATGTCCTTTGAAAACCTGAAGATCCTCTCAGGGCACTACTGTAGATCCAATCTGGAATATTATTCCATCTCCGAATTTTTCTATGCCTGGTCTGATAAATTCACCTTGTCCCTACCCCCTCCAACCCCTTTCTTTTTTAACAATCTCACAGGTAACATCAAAGGAAAACCTACTGAATGTATTATAAAGAAGCAGTATGATCTGGAAGGTTGGGAAGGATTTGTGTTACCAACCTGTTCAACTATTCAAGGAGTTCAAAAGGGCATTTAAACCAATATAGGTTTGGATCAGAATTAGTCCACTTTTCTTTTGAACATAGGGCCCTACAGTTTGCATGCAAGTCAGCAAACGAGTGTTTAACCATTTATATGTCAAAGGCATCTCCCAGTCACTCAAAAAGGTTAACATAGGCACCAACATGCTTTGCATGTGAACAGACACTATGTGTAAATGCATTGCAGTTTGTACATCACAAAGTGGGTCTTATGCTCAACGTAAAAATAGAAATATTTCTGGAGCAAATCAACTACACTAAATTGTACAAATACAACATGCTTTTGATTTAAGTGAGATTTTAACCCCTTTCAAATGCAAGAGCGATCTCCAATGCATTGTGAGACTTCTCTAGCATTTAAGGAGTTAAATTGCAGTTTGAGAACATTTTATATGTTCCCTAAAGTGCAATTAGTTTGCAGGAGAATTGCTTCTCATTTCTTTAGGATATATTACCCATTGTGTTTTCTTTTTCCAGAGGTTTGCCATTCACAATAACTAGTGGGGTTGGCAGGACTCCTGGAGAAGGTTTGCTGAACATGAATTTTAATTAAACTGTATGTAACAGCAGTGAGTGCCCAAATCCTGAGTGGATGATGCAAGTACATACATGTGCACTCCTTATGTCCATTTGAGTATTTGGATCCAAATTGAATACTGGTTTGTAGACACTAGGTGGTGTCTGGGTAGAGTTTTCTTCACAGCTGATCATAGAGGATGTGGTTTCAGTCACTATGATGAATTCTAGTTCTTACTCATAAAAGTGCTTCACCTTCTCCCATTAGCAGGTTTAGAAAGCCAATGATGTTTTCATTCCATCAGAAGATGAATTAACAGCAGTTGTTTTCGCTCAATATGTTGTTTGCTGTAAGTTAACTATATACAATATGTTGTTTACCAGTTAACTATACAACATCAGGAACATGTTCACCATCATACTAAATGAGACAGATCTCATTCTGTCTATAAGGTTTGTGGACCATCAAGGTGTTTTTTGTTTGGGGCATTATCATTCTTAGAAACATCAGGAACTGAGGTTCCCAAGGAGTTTCAATTGAATCGCTCCCACTAATCCATAGGGCCTTTTAGTAGTATAGTCTCCGATGATCCTGGCACCATATAGCAGACCCACTCCTTATGTTTTTGACTGGGGTTAATTGATTTGAAACTGTAAATGGTGGCCCAGGGCCTAAACTACGATTGGTGCAGCTGGTACAAACCACAGACAACTTTAGGGACCCATTGTAAATTCTGACAATAGAAAATTTCTAGGATTTTTAGTTCTTTGCAATGAACTGGGAGCCCCAAATATTGCTTTGCACCAGGGTCCACAATGACTAGGTTTGTATAATCCTTCTCAGACTGATATTGAAAGTGGTAATAGTAGCAAATCCAACTTCACAATGTTTTGGGTATTTTAGCATTCAAAGGGGGTTACGCACTAAGAAGTGATAAAGACTTTATAAAGTGGAGATAACTTCTCCAGTGATATCACTTCTATGTTATTCTATAGAGCCTTTGCACTAAGATCTCCAAAGCTGGAGAAATCTCAGTGCATTGGCACTTCAGAAAAACATAGGAATTAGAGAAGTCATATCACTGGAGAAGTCATCTCCAGTTTATTACCTTCCCATCACAGCTTAGCAAATCTCCCACACTGAGTTAAAAACTTAATTTATATCAATTTGAACTTTTATTTGGTCTTTATGATGCAGTTTGTATGCCCAAGAATTGCTCATGCTCATAAGACATAAACCTAACTTTATTCACATAAGGCATATCATTTTTATTGAGACATGAGTTTATATACAGACACAAACATCTGCATGTTGAAACGTTTCGTAATTATATCTGCATGGTAGCTCCATAATAGTTAAGTCAAATGAATGGCAGATTCTGAGATACTTACAACCCTTGGAATTTGAGGAGTCAGTGTGAATCCCTGAAAAACCCTGTAAATTTGGTCCAAATCCATCCAGGAGAAAAAGAAATGTGAGGCCATCAAAAAAAGTATCCTTTTCCCCATTACAATTTTTTTGTATCAACAGTTTTTTATCAGGGCTACAACAAAACCTACTGGAATGGTAGGTGGATCCATTGAAGAGCTATTGTGTTCTGAAGTTCACATATATGCATTAAAAAGTGGGTAATGTTTTTCATACATATGAGTAGTGGAAACTTTGGGTCATGCAGCTTAGCTTCAAATACAATTTTACTTTGATTGATCAAGTGCACAAAGTGTGCCCGATCAATCAAAAATATCTTTTTAAAAAGAACAATTAAGCATTTGTTGATCATGTGACAGAAGTGTACATGATCAAATAAAACACTGTCCAATAGTAATATTACGAAATTTTACTTATAACAAAGTTCATTGTGTACTTTCAGAGTAATTGAGCAAACAATACAATACATAACAAAAAAGATTGATCTTGCTAGTGAAGTGTACTTAACCCCTTAACAACAGCGCAATCTGGGGGTGGGTGGTCCTAGAGGACCACGGCACCTTATTTTTACAGAAATGGTTTCTGAGATCACAGAGCGGCAAGCAGACACGATGTGATCCCAGAATTCTATGACAAGCCAGGTCCGTCACTGGTCTTTAACATCAGGACCACCCTAACAGTCCTGGCATGTCATGCATTGTTAAGGGGATAATCAAATCAAATTTTACACAAAACAAAATGTTTATCCTGCTCACAAAGTGCAAACAATTAAATAAATCATTACATGGTCAACAAGGTTGATCATGCACACTCAATTGAATAAAAACCTAGAAAAAGAAAATGGTTGACTGTGTGTGTGAAGTGCACTCAATGGAATAAAAAAAAATTAAAAGTAAGATCAAGTGATCTTGCAAAGTTATACAAAAATATAAAATAATTACAGACATTTAATCTGGGGCTGCAACGGAAGTCTTGGCGCACCAGCAAAGGATGGAACAGGGGTCTGAAAGTAGACACCAAATCTGATGGCCAGAAACACTGGGTATATGGGGCATGAACATATGCCCAGGACTTTGTGGTTAAGAGTCACCATTTCTGTTTGGGGATGTAGTTGATGGGGTCAGAGCAGCTTCAAATTGTTTTCCTAATCTATTCTCATGGCAGCACACTTAGTAAAATGTGATAATTGACTTCCAAAAACCAGGAAATTGAAAGGCAAAAAGTTTATGTTAGAGCCAATATTAAAGTCCTAACTTATCCGAACAAAAGTATGAAAATGATGATTATAGTTCAGAAAGGAGAACTCTATGACCCCCTGTGATTTGCTCTCATCAATTCCACATTAAGTAACCAATAAAAGCATAGAAAAGAGAGGTCACAGTTCTCTGGGCCAACTTATAACATGTATTTCCATACTTTTGATAACTGTATGTCAGCTTTAATAAAAGTTTTTTGCCCATGATTATAAAATAATACAGTACTAAAAGAAAGA
Source organism: Rhinophrynus dorsalis (assembly GCA_037306005.1). Classification (NCBI taxonomy): domain Eukaryota; kingdom Metazoa; phylum Chordata; class Amphibia; order Anura; family Rhinophrynidae; genus Rhinophrynus; species Rhinophrynus dorsalis. The sequence continues at coordinate 363,010,382 of CM074723.1, read as the reverse complement.
AAAAAATGTAACATTAACTCATTGTTATTGCCAAAGTCCTTTTTACATAACATAAGTGTCGTCTTTCTGATATCCTACTCATTTTTTGTGCATGTTGCAATCTCAGACATGAGTCAGGGTTATTCATTTGAAAAAGATGGATCAAGGTTGCTGTTTCATTAAGTTCTGAATACCTTCACTGTGATTATTTGAGAAACAAGAATATTGGAATAGCATGCTCAAAATATATCACTTTTAATTTTAAAATAATTCATGTGTGTTTCCAGAATTAGGTCATGTTCAGATGACTTCCTCACTAACAGATTTAGAGGTCAGAGGTGTAAAGTGTCACATGTTCACCTCATTACAATCTTCTCTTTATTACAGTGGAACTGTCACTTTGTAACAAATATCTGATCATGAAAGAACTTTCAAAATCACTTATAGTTGTTATCCGATTTTCATTTAAAAAAATAGCGCAGAAGATATTTCGCTTTATTTGTCATTTTGTGCAAATTAGACAGTACTGACAGGCATGCCAACCAGATACTTATAGTCCACACTGCTCCCCAACCCAACTGCCACTCCGTCTTGGCAAGTAGTACCTAATTTGCATACATTGCCAAATAAATAAAGCTGAATATCTCATAAACTATTGTTTTAAATACAAAAGGGCTTCCACATTAAAGGGATAGTAATGTTTCATAATAAAAGCAGCTCTAATTAATCATCATAGTATTTGGACTTTGGAGAGTGTTATTTCAATTCTGTCAGAGTTGTAGTTCTAGAGTAATTCAATGATAAAATATCCACCTCCGGCCCCTTTTACTGACGTAACACTGCTCAGCCAGAGCAGAAGGGAGGTGCCCAGGTAGACTGCAGAGAGGGACAATCTTCAATTAAGATAAGGGAAAAACCTGAAAAACTTGTCTAGGGGGACAGGGCTTTCATTGTTCTGATAGGAAGAAGATTGTCCCCTTCTGTTATCTGTCTGGTCTATGGACTGCATTCCACATCTGAGAAGAGATGGCTTACACTAGGTAAAAGGGACGGGAGAGGGAAACTTTGCTTGTGAATATCTCTTAAAGCATAAAGGTTTGAGAGATAAGACTTATATCGTTCTTCATGTTTTTTTAATGCCTACAAAATAAAATAAAGATAAAACAAAGTATTACTATCCCTTTAAGCTGTTGTATGGGAGAATACGGCTGATGTTCTAAGAATAACTGAACAACTAAACCATAGGGACAAATACAAATTTGTGAAATTTGATTTCAATGTGACTTTTAACTCCTTCAGTACTATAGATGTTTCCACACACTGTAAAGCAATACATTGGAAATCTCCCTAGCACTGAGGTTAAAAGTGCCATTAAATCAGTGGAAATATTTGTTCCCTATGGTGCAGTCAGACTGTTCCAGTGTTGTTCCCTTCTCCTTTAATACATCAGCCTCAAAGTTTTTATATTGAGTATTGTTGCAATTTCATATTTTTTCCTTTTCTTATTATAAAACTCCTAAAAGCCAGGGGCGGGCTGGCCCGGGGGGCAGGGGGGCAATTGCCCCCCGGGCCGCAGGGCCAGTGCCTATAGTGGGCCGCCATGTTAAAAAAAAAAATAAATAAAATCGGTGTGTCTGTGCGGCTGCAGGCTAGAGCGGAGCCCAATGTTCTGGCCTGTGTAAACAGTATCAGTCAGTTATATTAAAACCACCAGGCTGAGCAGGGCCAGCGCCGCGACCTGGCAATGGCCTTTCGTGCCCACCGATCTGTCTGATCTGCCCATAGGACTGCCAAATGCACCCCATTCAGCTTCATTGTTCTCAGTGCGGCTGGGCACACCCCGCCCCCCATGAGTCTCTGCTCACCTCTGACGTCTTGCGGGGCAACGTGATAATATGCAGCCACGCATTATGCTCCGTCTCTGAGTAGATTGCGCGGCTGCATATATTCAGGACCGGGCCAGGAGACACTGGTAGCTAGCAGAGTGGCAGTGGCACACAGTCAGGGCCGGACTGGCCTACCGGGATACCGGGAAAATTCCCGGTAGGCCGCCGGGATTGGGTTTCCTGGGGCTGCTGGCTGCTGCCTTAAATGAGGAAATTGTATCACTGTCACATGCCAGTCCGCGGCCGCTAGGTGACTGGACCACGTTACCGCGGCCGCGAGAAGATAAAAAGATTTTTTGAAGTACTGCCTGACGGCTGCTGGGGCCGGGCCGCGTCCTGTAGCTGACTCACTCAGTGGCAGTGTAGGGAAGCCGCCCGGGCCTAAGATGCTAATTTTTTTTTACATTTTCCTTCTTAAAGCCATGGAGGTCAAGGTACAGCCATCCAGGCTAACTTACACTGCCATCTGCAATGTGTTTCAGAACTCCACATGGAACAAGCCCACTGAAGTAGGTAAGTGCCTGGATGCAAGTATTGCCAAAGGCTGGTTAGTCCTGGGTAAAGTGCTGCCAAATGCTACACAATGAAATCACATATTCCTATTATTGCTGATTTTGCTGAATGGTAACAGTTCCCCTTTAAGAGTATTATTAGCCTCACATGATTTGTGTGCTCAGATATGCAGGTTATTGAATGGATGGAGGCAGGCAATACTATAGGAGCATGCCACTTTTAGTATATCACTCATATACACTAATCTCTTAAATTTCTTTGTGGGTCTTACAGATTGAACCACATGCATTTCTCATCATGTATGTTCTTTACATAAATGGTTTGTGTCTTCTCAGAATCAAATACAGGGTGCAGGACAAAAAAGTAGAACATCAAAGCAGAAGTTTCACCATGTATAGTGGATGCGTAATGAATAAAAGAAAGGGGGCATTTGGCCTGCATCTATTCAAAGTACCTCTCCCAGCAACAAGTGCAATGTTGAGTGTCTTTAGAACACAGTAAAATAAAAGTCAGGATGTCTCTCCCCATTATCAATACAGACATGTTTCAATGCCCTGTGTTTTTACTAAAGGCAAAATGGCTCCATTTTACAGCAAACCAAATGCAAGACTAAACCATCAAGCCATTTATAGTTGCCCACAAACTATACTTGTGTTCTTCTGTCTCTGTCAGTTTCAGATCAAAGAGATGATAAACTGCAACAACCTAATAATGATAAATATTTGATACTGCTGGGAGTATGAATATATTGCTGTGTGTGTAAGTGTGTGTGGGGGATTTTCCAGTAGGACGCATGTCCTGGGGCTGGTCTTGCTGCCAGACATCTTTCTCAGGTGGGTGTTATGGGGTAATGGGACATGTAGGTGTAAAATGATGACTAATAGGATACAAGTGGGGTTTATGCAGAAATGTTGGGTTGGTATTCCATTTTTTTCCAGGGCTGATTTTTATTCCCAGTCCGGCCCTGCACACAGTAGAGCAATACTGGTTGGAGGTCTGACAATGAAGGAGAGGGAAACTGAGCGCCCTTCCTTGATCCCCACCATGAGGTAAAGACAAGTGTAAAGTAAACTATCATGAAATGATGTCCATATGTGTAAAAGTGATTACTTGACCATCAATACCCAGTCAGGTGCCAAATCCCATAGTCAGCCATCTACAAACACTTAAACAGACATCACTAGCTGGCTGATACACAAATCATGGTATATACAGTATATACCATGATTTGTGTATCACCCAGCTAGTGATGTCTGTTTAAGTGATTGTCAATGGCTGCCTATGCAGTTTGGCACCCATCTGGGCACTGATGGTCAAGTAATCACTTTGACACGTGTAGACATAATTTCACAGTGTAAGTTACTTCTCACATTTGATTGTCAATCCATAGTATTGATAAAATTTGATATATTTTAAATGTATGGCTCTCTTGTAATATTACTAGGCAAAAAAAAAAAAAAAAACACTTTTAAAAATAGCTTAACTTAACTTGGTGTGAAAGCTCCCCTTCAACAGTTTTGCTGAGGCATTATTAGTGTCCAAGTTTAGAGGCTAGCTGTTTAATCTGTTTTTAAATATATAGAATACAATATATATATATATATATATATATATATATATATTATATATATAAAATGTTTCGGTGCTTAAGTGAACAGTAGCGAACACAAACCCATAAAGAAATATGTATAGAATATATATATATATATATATATATATATATATATATATATATATATTGCATATTACATGTTTTAATAAATAACAATATCGTTTAATATTTCTCATTTTTTATGGATTTGTGTTCTCTATTGTTTTCCTAAGTATTAAGGCATTTTATATATTTTTATTTGTTTTTTTGGATCCATGATGGTGGATATAGGTGGCTAGGTTATTATTATCTGCAGTTTCCTCCATTATAGTGCCACCAATTGTAGCATATTATTTGTAATTGCAGTCAGTGAGCCACTTCACTTTGCCCAACCCAGGATGAAGTATATGTCTAGTGATTGTCCCCTTGCTGGTAAAATTATGAAAGGAGGCCCTCACATATAGGTTAACATTTAGGATCCTCAAATTTAATTGTGACTTTCCTTTTCTTCCCTTCCTGTTAAAAACAGCCACATATATGTGTTGTGCACATATAACAGCATCACCCCTCACTGACCATAGTATTAATCCTTTGAGTGCCAGAGGGGTGTGCAACTAAAATTTTTCCCTTTCCCCTATGGGTAACTTTGTTTACTCCAGAATTACGCCAGTTCTTCTTAGTACATCAGCCTCATTGTGTAAAGATGGCAGTGCCGCTGTTCCCCGCTCTCCTTCTCTGTGCACGGCACATATAATTGCAGCTCTTGTGTCATTAATCTGGGGACACTAACTGCCTGTGTTATTTGTCTTTTTCTGTTAAAAGAATATTTCAGAGATATCAGTGTCAGGTAATTTTGAAAGTTCCCACTTAGCCCTATTGCCCTGAAGCTGTTGTTGGACTACAATTTTTCTCACTCTCAGCCATCCAGCTGTAGTTGAGGATGATGGAAATTGTAGTTTAACATGAGCTGGAGTGTGACAACTTGCCCAACCCTGATCTAGACATATGGCAAGAGTAGCAATAATGTGTCATTACTGAGGCCATACTGCTTTGTCTCTCTCTGATAGAGGACAAAAGTGTGCATGGGGGGTGGGGGTCCTGGGCTTTGCAACCCCTTTCTGTTTGTCTTTGCCATTTACCCCTAAAAAAAGTGATGGAAAAATCTGTGGCCCTCCAGCAGCCTCTGTTGTACTTCAATTCCCAAATCCTCAGTGGGGGCAACATAGAGCTCATGATGATGACAGCTGTACTCCAACATTGCTGGAGTATCACAGATTGTCCACAACTGCTGTACACTGACTTGTCCCCCTACACAAGTGATAGGAAGCATGGAGCCCTCCAACAGTTTTGGACTACAACTCCCATCATCCTGAACTTGACAACATTTGGATAAAGTTGATAGGAGTTGCAGAACAACACAGCTGGAGGGTCACAGGTTGCCCGCAGGTTTTGTATGCTGATTTACCCTCTTGCATAAATAATGCGAAATCTGTGGCCCTTCAACTGTTGTTGGACTACAACTCCAATCATCTTCAGCTGATACTTGTGTTATTTCACAACATTAATGAAAGTTATAAACTCAACAGAATAGGGATGGAGTGGGACGGAGGGCTGGAGCGATAGTGGAAATGGGCCACTTGATTAAATTTGCCCCCCAGGCCAAATGTTGCCAGCCCTCCCCTGCTAAAAGCTGAGAGGTCTTTGGTGTCTGGCAGAAAAACTACAGAATAATCAAAAAGAACAGCATTAATTTATGCCGGCTTTCCACTGATATATGGTAGCAAACTTTTGTTTGCATTCTATAGCAGAGGTACACAAACTATGCAAACTGATCCATGGAAATGACTCCTATTGCACTGTCACCTGCGTTCACTGTAAACACATTGTTTCCTTAAGCTAGAAGTTTCCTGCACGTAGCATATAGGGGCATATGAATCAACTTGTCACTAAATGTTAGCTAATTTGATCCTTAAAAGGTTCTTATTCTCAAATGCAACATGTTCATATGTGCCTGCACTGGTAAAGACCAATAATAGCTATTTGCTGTTTAGTGAAACTTTAACTGTTAGAACTTTACATATGTGAGGCTTTTGTATATTCAATTATTTACCCTTAAAAACTCACAAAATGCTTGCTAAATGTTGCTAAATAATGCTAAATAATTCACAAAGTGTTGCTCATCCAGTTTTTAATAAAACATCAAACGGGTTACTACTTTCAAACTTTCAGAGCCAATACTTTTGTCCCTTAGAGTGCCAGAGGGGTGTCTGGCCACCTCTCTAGCACTGAAAGGGTTAATAACTAGGCACAGCCATTCTCTGGACACATTGATACATATGACCCATAGGGCCTAGTCATCAAGCTAAAGAGTAAAGAGGTGCAAGTCTAGCACTAACCATCTGCCCAGTGGAAAGAAACTTTAATTCCCAATGATTTAAATGATTCATAATGAATATTAAACATCTCTGGCATTCAAGGGATACAATCCCATTTAAATCAATGGGGATTTGTAGAATGTTAATTGAAACTCAGTGGTGCAATTAGTTAGTTCCAGAATAACACCACGTTTGACGAATAAGGCTTATATTCTTTCTAGTCTGCACTTCTGTACAACCCTCATCATTGGGGTTCTTACACTATAGGGGGGTGTCACAGCTCAGCTCAGTCATGGGTAAAGATCTGTGGCATATTCCATACTGGGAAGAAATCAGTGGAACATGGGGCCTTCCACCTTTCTGTCAATATCTTCTCAGTGCAGCATGGTATAAATGTGATAATGTGCATTCATGTGAGTATGCATGATAAAGTGCATCATGCATGTGTTATGATATCATGTTAGGAATAACATGTTAGTGCAGCACGGGATCTTCAAAACTCATCATGGGACACGAAACATGGCATGAGAACACCTAAAAGGAGGGTTCATACCTTCTGTAGGCAAGTTTCTCTGACTTTTACTCACCAAGGGAATCTCTGAAGAAAATAGGAATATAGCCACTTTTCCATGAAAATTGCTGCATGAAATTAAAACGTTCACATATTCCTTATCATAGGGTTAATTAATGAATCTTGCCCTAGTCAGGTAAGAGGGTTCTTATCATTCTCTGCTTCAAGGTATATCCTCCTTACATGGGCCCTGCTTGCAGGTGGTGTGCCAGCGTTAGGTATACTGAAATAATTAAGGACCCGGGGGGGTTAAACTAAACAGTGAAACTTAACAGAATTAAACAGGAACAGATCAGTTTCAACTTCCTCCTATAATATCGCTATTTCTTGGACTCTTCTCTCCACACATCTTGTTCTCATATTGTGTGTCCCATCCTGAGATCCGTTCTCCCTTTTCCTAACTCCTGGAGAAAAGCAGTCTCACTCCTCTTTTTAAGTGTGGTACCTGTGCAGCAGCAGTGACATTTCAAATCCTAATAAAGCTTTTCAGTGAAATTTCATATGATAATAAAGCATTATCTGTGACGTTTTATAAGCTAATCATATGCTAATTAAGCTTTGTGCTGCAGCAGGTAACTTTTACTTTCACTTTCTCAGAAATAAAAGTGTGAATATTTCCTAACCTATACACCTGCTATATTTTTGCTTAACATGATACATAGGCAGTTTTGAATGAAGTTTTCAAGTATGTCAAAATATTTCAAGGCGACAGACACACTTTAAACAGTTCATAAAGACCCATGGAGGGGTCTCCCATCCTCTCTTGGCTGGAGTCATAGAGGGGCATACCTTTCTCTTACCAGTAGGTCTCCTTCTCCTACCCCTGACTTCCTGTTAAGACAATTTTTTCCTCCCCCAAACTCCTCTTTTCTTGCTATGAAATAGGATTTTCTTAAATGGAAAACTATGACATACCCTGCTACACTTGCTTGATGCTAGGTTGAAAATCAGATTAATCTTGCATTGACAAAATTAGGAACCTTGTTACTACATCTTTCTAATATTAACGATCAGCTCAAATGTAAAGTTAAGGGATGGAATTTAACAAGCTGATATATTGTTCTCTACCTTTACATGCAAGCATTCATAAATATATTTATAAAAGATCAACTATACTTTATTGTCTAGTAGACACTTGCATAAGTTACACAGAAATACACTACAAGTGGGCATAATTATACACTGGTTACTTTAAAGGGATAGTAATGTTTCACAATAAAAGCAACTCCAATTAATCTCCATAGTATTTGGGCCATGGAGAGTTTTATTTCAATTCTGTCAGAGTTGTAGTTCAAGAGTAATTGAATGATAAAGTATCCTTCTCCCAACCCTCCGACTAATCGGAGTTCCTTTTTTTGTGAAGTGTTACTATCCCTTTAAGCCTCCCACAAATAGTGCTGCATGTATTATTAATATAAACACTTTTTTTAAAGGCCTTCATATAGCATTTTGCCTCCAGAGAGAGTTTTTAAAGCATCTGAGGCTGTATGATAAATATCCCTCCCGTTGTTCTCCACTAGGACGGATTACCTGCATTCCTTCCCTGTAAATCACTGATCTGTACCTGAGTGATAAATCCATCTGTAAGTAGACTTGTGGTCCAAGACTGAGCTCATCCTGCAGCTGAACCACACGTCCTACCATTTCCTCCAGATGCGCTGAGCAGCACTTTATAAACAAGGCTTTGGCATCTCTAGAGTGAAAAATTATCATTTTGACACCAGAGACTTTTTTGCTATGTCCCACTGTGAGGAATAAAATCCCGTCAGGTAGGTATTGTGCAGCTCCACAGAGAATTTAATATGGTCTACACAGGGGTGAGACACACGCTGAATTATAGAACACAGGTGACTCTTTTAAAAAGAACATGATGATGGCAGGTGTAAATACATTTCCTTAGACCCCCACCCAGGCACAGGAATGTAGAAAGAAAAGGGTAAGTGCACAGTGTTTTGAACATTCCACTAATTGTTCAAAAAATAAACTAATTGCTCCCAGTGGTGCTGTTCACACAAGTGAATGATGCACCAAAACACAACATTCTGCACCATCTATATGGCCCCATGCACATTGATCACAAAAGCAATATCAGAGTTTGCAATGCTTATCACAATCACATTTAACTGGCCAACCCACATAGATGTCATTCAATCATATATGGATGACGCTGATGTGATCTAGTCATCCATCTTGCTCACACCACAACCCCGCAGGGAACTCAGGGCAGCGCAGATAAGTAAACAAGAGTGGCTTGAACTGTGCTATAATGCAGTGCAGTCAAGTTGTTTGTGTAAAAATGGCCAGAGGCTAACTATTTCAGGCTATATCATCAGCTATGAAGTCAGTTGTCACCTACAGCTGATCACCCTGCAGAAACACAGAATCTAAGCAAGAGAAGAAATTAATCTTTGCTAGTCTGGGATCATATAAGATACAACTACATAAGATGACCAGGCCCTCCTTATAATGCAGGAGCCTTACAGAAATTTAATTTTGCTGGACTGCATAGGATCCAGTGTTAACAACAGTATGCATGTTTATACCGTATTCTATAGCTTCTGGTGTGACATTTCACCATGCCATAAGTACTCTAAAAAGTAAAGAAAGGAAATCTTGATTTATTCAACACTTTGCAATCAATATCAGAGTACACTGGTCTTTAACATGCAAATTATCCTCAGTTCATAAGAAGTTAAGTACCTTCTATCGATAAGAATTCAAAACGAAAATGTTGTTGCGTGAGACTTCATCAAGAAGCAAGTTTATTTATTTTAAGAAACATGTTGAAATAATTATACTAGTGTTGGTATATTTTTAGTTCTTTGAAGTTTTTGTATAAAAGCCTATGATCTGTGGGACTTAGGCTCTTATGCAAATTAGTTACCCCCCCCACACCTACCAATTGTCTAAGCAGTTCTGTGCAGCTGCTGTAAAATCTAAGGCCCATTCAAGTAAAGGCGAGACTGTAGCAGGCTTATTTTTATTAGTGTTCTTTAAATGCTTATTGGTGGGAGGGGGGTATTGTGTAGTTCACCAGAAAATGACACATTCAGTACTAGGCTTTGCAGCAGTACGGGACTGTTCAAATGGAACTGAATAAAAAGATAAGAAATAGCAACAAAATTAGAAAATAACCTGACTAGGTTGACTTCTGGTGTACCGATGTGCAGAGTTGTATTAGAGTTCTATACAACATTAGTTTCTTAATGAAGTTTCCACTTTAAAGGGTTAGTAAAGCCCACTAATAAGTGGCTGCTATATTGTAGATTTTAAAAAAAATAAAGTATCTTGAGCAAGTCCCATCTCTCAAACCTTTATGGTTTGAGAGATATTCGCAGCTAAAGTCCCTTCCTCCCACCATTTCTCCTGACGTCAGCGCTCTACTGACAGCAGGAGATCCTGGTCCTGGGACCAGCCGGTGGCTCTTCAGCAGAGCCGAAATAGCGACAGTTAAAAAGAAATACTTCACTGGAACAGTCTACAATGTATGCCTGGTTTGCAAGAACACTTTGTAGACCATTCCAGTGACTAAGTTCTTTTTAAATATCGCTATTTCGGCTCTGCTGATGAGTCACCTTGAGTCGGCCAACACGGATCTCCTTCTGTCAGCTTTACAGCTGACATGAGGGGGGGTGGGGATGAGAGATGGGACTTGCTCAAGATACTTTATTTTTTTAAATCTACAATATAGCCGCAACTTATTAGTGGACATTATTATCCCTTTAAGTCTGACTAATGAAAGATTACTAGATCAATATTTTAATATGTGTTCTCTGCTTCAATAGGTATTTCATAAGATGAAATTCAGCAAGTTACAAAGTTAAAGGGTGATACAGCACACAAGTTTTATTTATTTGTAAAGAAGGAAGTGTATTTTTTTAATTGCCAATAAATCTAATGTTTTTCCTGTCCTTTTCTATGAATCTGAGTAGCTCATGAAAATCACACATTTTTTTGTTATTTTTTTTCTAGTATGCAACCTTTTCTACCTTTTGTCACCTAGATCCAAGTGGGGCAACCAACTGTAAAAATTCCCATTTAAATTAACAGGGCTTTTTCATTCATTGAATGATAAAGAGATCTCATTGCTTTATAATATGTTTGGAGACCTCTAGAGATCATGTGGTTAGTGCCTCCTTCAAATTAGTTAGGATTTGGGGAATTTTTACTTAACCTCTATGGTGCAGATGGCTTGCCCCAGAATCATTCTTTTTTTGTTTTAGTTAATATGGCTCTACGTTTACGTAGGTAAAGTGTGGGTCAGTCATTAGCAGGTTTATTATTTAGACTGAGGTAAAAATTGGCAAAAGTTAAAGTTAGATGAGTAAGTGATGGATCACAGGAAATGAGTTAATGTTGAGTCAACCACAAAATTACAAAAGAATGTCTTTTATAGACCTGTCGAGCAAGTTCCAACATCAAAGCTGTATTCTTTTACCCATGAAAAGGTAACAGAGAATTTTGTTTTCAAAGGGACACATTGTTTTCATACTGTACCTGACCTATACTCAGCTTTTATTTATTTATTTGTATTTACACCATGCAGTATTTAGGAGCTTATTGGAAATTGGGAAGCTGATATTCCTCACCTCCAGAAGCAAGGACACAGCAGAGAGCACTAGTGTGAGTGGATGTGTACTTGGGGTTCCCTGCTCCCATTGTGACATCATGCACCACAATCTGAGTGATTACTAGCAATTCTTACCTGATTTCAGGGTACTGAAAGGATGAAACAGGTTGCCTCAGCCTAACACTGTACTTAAAAGATGATAGAGTTGCTTGTAGCCCATGAACTTTTGCTCCATTAGTGTGCAGTGTTTGATACCACGTGGGGGCAGGGACAGTGTACAGAGTATATAGGTGATTCCCCCACCTCCCAATCCCTCCTATTCCTTCACCCATGATATGATCATGTATCAGAGGTTATTATCTTTGCCAGGCAACAGATGCATGGAATGTGTGCACTCCAATAGTGCGTTTTGACATCACTTAGCTAGATGATGTGTCAGATATACAGAAGAGTTAGTAGAAAATATTTTCTTGCAACGTGAAGAAGAAACTACAGATAAGGACATATAGGGATAGATACCTTATGTTTTGTAACACTTATTTAGGGAGGCCACAAGGTTGCATATGCAGGCTCACATCGGCAAAGAGTTACAAACAGTTGGTCCTGTTACAAGTCAAGCGTGCCAGTGTATAACCATAGTACAGAGTAGACCTCCTGCTGATCTCCCCCTGTTATTCCCCTGTTTGCCAACACCTAGAAACAGTCTGTGTCTAATGATCCAATGCTAAAACTAGAAGAGATATTTTTGGTGGAAGAATTAAGACCAGGAACATAAATATAATCCCCCTTATTATTCCCAGTCCCTTTCTTTAAACACATTAACATTAGTATTCACCAGGAGAAGGGCACAAAAGTTGTTGACAGGGATGTCAGGGTATACAGGGTATTGAATGGAGGTGACACCCTATAGAGCGAGGGGACACTAATCAACACACATACGTTGGAATGGAGAAAACCTGTATCTAAGAGAGCCAAATTGGGGCATGAAGCCTGCCTTAGGAACTAATATATTAAAAACTACATCATGAAATACCAATATGTACTGTCACAAAAAAAACACAATAGGAATGTGAATGAATGGGCTGGGATGTGTGGTGAGATACGAGATGTGCTGGAAATCACATTGTAGTGAAAAATTGCCAAGCTAAGATTCATCGAAAAAGGACATAATGCAATTAAAAAAATGATCTACCAAACAAAGCCCATGTAAAAAGCGTGTATGTAAAGATGTGTAATGGAATAGTAGACAATGGAATTAAAGTGGGCAAACATCACACAATCTGAACTGAAACACAGTCTGATAATTCAAAATGATGCTTAGAAACAACAGTATAAACTAATAATGTCTTACTTGGGTTTCCTTAATGCAGTTACTGATATGGAGAAATGTCCAATGAGATGACAATAAAATGGAATGACGTTGATGAAAATGAATGAGATGATTGGCTCTAATATAAATTAGTTCTACATGTTCAGCCTCATACAGTCATGTTTCTTGTTTCAGTGTGCTTTGATCTGATGTGATTAAGCTCTCTGTGCAACTCTAATCATTCCTGGGTCCAAACAGGTGATCAGACTGCAAAACATAAGAAAAACAGGGCACCAAAGGATGTAAGTGTAGTGGCAAGATAATAAATATATTTATTGAAAGGCTAATAAAAAGAAACAACGCCTAGAATTCGATTCGATTATCACTGGTATAAAAATAAAAGTACTGTCGGTAGTTTCAGGTCACAGTTAGGTATTCTATTACCTGTGCTGTGGCACACTACCGAACGGTAAAATATCACAACAGACATAAAATTTGTGCCCATTCAGATAATTGACAAAGTTGATGGATTTGCGATTCAATTACATGCAGTGGTTAGTTACACGCATTAAAGGACTCTCTTTTATCGCCCAAAATTTCCACCTCGAAAAATCAGAGCTGAGCCCTCAGAAAGTATCATCATTGTTGATGCCACTGGCAGAATAAAAAAAAACCCTTCTTGTACCTTTCGGGCCATTGCCCAATCCACACTGAAATTTGAATAGAGATTGGCTTTTATATGGCCATTCTCTGTTCAAAATGGTTCCCACGAGTCCATTGGCTGGGATGTGGGGTTACGCAGGGCACGTAACCACACCTCCCAGCCAATCTGCTTCTACCTGGAGGGATGATGAAACACGCTAGAAATCTCTCTGGCATTCATAGGGCTGAATCAATGGAAAGTTGGGGATTTATATATATATATATATATATATATATATATATATATATATATATATATATATATATATATTGTAGGGTTTACCATCCTAAGTAGAACAAAGGTACTTCCACTGCTGAGAGGTGTTTTATTTATACGTTATCGCAGCTCAAAGTTGAGTTGTAATATCTGAATGGCCTGAAATTGTACAGTGGTGCTGTTGCTACACCATCCTATGTATGTTTATGGTCAATTGACCAGAGCTGTCCATAAGATGGTGTAGCAACAGCGCCACTGTAACATTTCAGGGCAATGAGATACAAAAATTCACATCTGAGCTGCAATAACTTTTGAATAAAACACCTTTCGGCAGTGGGAGTACCTTTGTTTTACTTAGGATAGTAAACCCTACAATATATATATTTTTACATCTTAAGTATTACTATTCATTTAAGATTAACCCTTTGAGTACCAGAGGAATTTATACAATATGCAAGGGTTTTTTTGAGAAATTAATAAAGGTTAAGTTTTAACCATAACCATAAAATAAATTACTGCATTTTATTGCTGTGACAGGTTACACAATTATGTTTGGTAAAAAGTAATTTATATACCGATAGCAATAGGACAACATTTTAGATTAGGTAGATAAGGCAACTGCCTAGAATGCAAAATTCTGAGGGGCACTACAGCTGTGCTGACCAATCCCACATTGAGTACTGGATGTGTCCATGGAAATCCCAATGTCCTTGCTCCAGATCCCTGGTATATTATGGGCCAAGGGTATTTTCTGTGTCTGGTAACAGTGGATGTGATTTAGGGCATGGAATGTTAGTGTGCCCATAGGAAGGGCTAAGGGGGCCTAGAGTGCCTTGACTGGGTACACCTGAGATAGAATCTCCAGGGACTTCCTCATGGAATTAATAGATGGGTCTAAGGAGCAAGAGAGAAAACAGAGCTGAGTGCCAGAGTGGTGCGCAATGAATTACTTAGTAACGTGTATTGTATGCCTCTGGCACGAACCCCTTGCAGAACAATACATTATGTACCTCTCTGGCACGCAAAGGATTCAAGGTTGATAAAAATCCTAAATAACTGAGTCACATTGCACTGTGAAGTAATGGGACAATAGAAGCAGAAACTGAGATTAAACATGAAAAGATATATTAATGATATATATTAATGCCAGATGAAATAATACTGCAGCACAAAGATTTAACTGTATTATATTATCAGAAAATAATATAAAATAAATTGCAACTGCACTAGACTATACAGATGAGTTTAGCAACCAGCTAGCATTATTGTGTGTTCTGAGAATTGAATCTGGTGCATACCTCCCAACAATTCAACTGGCCGAAGAGGGACACTTATGGTTTAGGGAGAGTTGCAAGGGGTGTGGCTGATGGGTGTGGCGTTATCAAGAACTTTACCTGAGTTAAATTAGAAATAAATGTGGACCCCAGAATTTGTCATATAAAAAGAATGCATATATCGTCCTGCCAGTTCTATTTTATGATAATGTATCCCCCTCCCGCCCCTTTTACTGATGTAACACTGCTCACCTCAGAGCAGCAAGACTGTCTAGATGGATCTCAGATAGAGACAATCTTCAATTAGTATAAGGGAAAAACCTGTGAAGGAGGCAGGGTTTTCCTTATGTTCAAAGTAAGAAGATTGTCCCTTGCTGTAAGCTGTCTGGTCTGTGGACCAGATTCCACACTGAGGGGAGGCGGCTTACACTAGGTAAAAGGGGCGGGAGAGGGATACTTTATCATTCAATTACTATTGAACTACCGTAAAATCTCAGGTATAATACACACCTGTGTATAACACGCAGGTGCATATTATACCCAAGATTTTAGGAGAAAACAAGAGTGCCTATATATAATACACACCCTTGTTTTCCCCGTTACTAAAAAAAAAAAAAAAAATGTTAAGGCTGACGGATACCTTCCCTCCCTCCCCCAGTGCAATCTGCTGTCAAAATAAGACTTACTGCGTTCAAGTTTAAGTCCCCACTGAAGTCCCCATCTTTTCCAGAGAAAGGAAGGCAAAATACAAACTATGTAAAGCTTCCCTGTGGGCGGCATGCTTCCATTTGACACCTGCTTTCTTCAATGCGCTGTCAGGACCTTCCACCTATGGTATAGCCCTGTAAGGATACAGGGCATTACCACTGGCTGGGGGCGGAGGGTCCTGAAAGCCCATGGAAGGAAACAGGTGGCAAATGGAAGCTTTACATAGTTTGTATTTTGCCTTCGTTTCTCTGGAAAAGACAGGGACTGGGGACTTAAATTTTGACAGCGGATTGCGCTGGGGAAGGGAGAGAAGGTATCTGCCAACCCTAAGTAAAAAAAAAAAAAAAAAGTTTTGTGTATAATACGCACCCCCCACCTCACATAAGGTGAAGTGGGGTAAAATTGTGAGTATTATACCCGAGATTTTACGGTACAACTCTGACAGTATTGAAAAAACACTTTCCTTGGCCCCAATACTATGAAGATTAATTGGAGCTGCTGTTTTTGTGAAACATTACTATCCCTTTAACCCTTTAATGACCAGAGGGGTATGGAACAGTGCACAGAGTGTTGTGTACCCCTCCAGACTATAATGGGTTAAATCTCTAGTACAGTATATCTTCAGTAAAAGTTAAAGCAATCCACACACACCAAGGCTTGTGCATGTTCAAATATATAAAATTGTACATCACCATGGGAAGAATGCCACATTCTACTTCCTGTACTTTTTAATCTCACATATATACTCTTCCGAGAAATTAATGCGATGACTTCACATTCTCACACCCCGAGATGCAGAGCAGCCTGAACTTGTCTGCTGCTCTGACGACCAAACATTTTTAAAAGCTACAGAACACACACACTATGCATTGTCTATGTTTTATAACATCAAGGGCCATAAATAGAAATGGGAAGATGAACAATTCTGGGAAAATCCAACTGCACCACAGGGGACATATGAAAATTCTAACGGATTTAAGTAGGATTTTTAACCCCATAAATGCTTGTGTATTTTCCAAGGCATTGCTTTTCAATGCGTTGGAGACCTCTGAACCATTAAATGGGTTTAAATTAATGTCTGTTTTTAATTCTTCCTACTGTACAGTTGGCTTGCTCCAGAATTGTCACTCTTTTGCTTTTTGTCCCCACATTCCAGAGAACTGTTAGCATTTGGCCCTGAGCCTCATGGAATTGACCCTAATCTTGCAGTCTTTGGGTGAAAGGCTAAATTGTCCAGGTGAGAGAGGCCAGTGTTGCCTATTATATAACCTGTTCCAATTTACTGCTTCTATTGTTTCCAGATTGGTGCCAGTTTTGTCAGAATGGCAGAGAGAGAAGTCCTGGGGGAGAGGCACTAAAGGTCGATGTTGTGGCAATATGATTTTGTTGATGTGTGTAAAGCACTTTGCCTTTTCAATGTAAACACACATCACCATATGCACTAAAATTTTGGGAAGCAAGGGGAGGGAAGAAGGAATTCCCCATTAGCATAGAGGGTTGTGGGACTGTTGGCAACATGGAAGGGATGCCCTTCCTAACACATCATCAATATAGAGAAACCTGGAGTCTGAGAGCATTCTCTCTGCTTCCCCACTTGGTCAGTAGGCGAGTGGAGAGTATCCTTTCAGCACTACAAACAGCATCACTCTCTGTGCATTGCACACCACTGTGGCACTCAAAAGTTTAGAAAAGTACACCAACCAGTACACAATCATTCCCTCAGCTCTGTGTCTTTTTTCATATTTGTAGTGCCCTCCCATTATTAAACAAAATGGAATTTAACTCCTTGGCTATTAAAGATGTCATAACTACAATTTATCAGTTGTGTTACAGGAGAATGGATTAAGTGATTTGGGGGTAACTTTATCAGGATACACTAGGGGGATGTTCCCCATGCTGATACACAAGGGGGATGTTCGACATGCTGATAAACAAGGGGGGGTGATTAACATGCTGATACACAAGGGGGATGTTCCCCATTCTGATACACAAGGGGTATCTTCATCATGCTGATATACAAGGGGCATGTTCCCCATGCTGATACACAAGGGGCATGTTCCCCATGCTAATATACAAGAGGGATGTTCTCAATGCTGATACACAAGGGGGGGATGTTCACCATACTGATACACAAAAGGGATGTTTCCATGCTGATACACAGGAGGATGTTCTCCATGCTGATAAACAAGGGGGATGATTAACCTGCTGATACACAAAGAGTATGTTCCCCATGCTGATACACAAGGGGGATGTTACACATTCTGATACACAAGGGGATGTGCCCCATGCTGATACACAAGGGGGATGTTACACATTCTCATACACAAGGGGATGTTCCCCATGCTGATACACAAGGGGGATGTTACACATTCTGATACACAAGGGGATGTGCCCCATGCTGATACACAAGGGGGATGTTACACATTCTGATACACAAGGGGATGTGCCCCATGCTGATACACAAGGGGGATGTTACACATTCTCATACACAAGGAGATGTTCCCCATGCTGATACACAGGGGGGATGTTCCACATTCCAATACACAAGGGGATGTGCCTCATGCTGATAAACAAGGAGGATGATTAACCTGCTGATACACGAGAGGGATGTTCCCCATGCTGATACACAAAGGGGATGCCCCCCATGCTGATACACAAGAGAGATGTTCTCCATGCTGACACAAGGGGGATGTTCTCCATACTGATACACAAGGAGGATGTTCCCCATGCTGATACACAAGGGGCATGATTAACATGCTGATACACAAGAGGGATGTTCCCCATGCTGATACACAAAGGGGATGTTCCCCATCCTGATAAACACAGGGGGATGTTCTCCATACTGATACACACAGGAGATGTTCTCCATCTCAATACAAAAGGGGGATGTTCCCCATGCTGATACACAAGGGGGATGTTCCCCAGTCTGGTATACATTTTACAACAGGAACGACTTCTCCCATTAGCATGGGAGTGATTATATATCAAAGAAATTTCAGGAACTCTTTATGATATCCCCTCCCCATGAGCTTGGGTTGCTCTAGTATTGGTACTCTTTATTCTTTCTGAGTACAGTCCTATAAAATACATCAACCTGTGATTTTAACAGTTCCATTACAGTAAGACATGACAGCTGAATTGGTTGATGAGTAAATAATCATGTGGAGAAGTGAATAAAAGGATAATTGAATATAAGAAGCACCTTGGGTGTCATAGGAGAAGAACCAGACGCTCACTAGAAAGCCAGGAAGTGATTAGAGGTGACTAAATGGCAGAATGACTATAATGACACCTTCTCACATCCAGTCCTAGGGGCCACCAACAGGCCATATCCCTAATGAAGCACTGAGGGATCAATCACAATGAGTGAGCCACTAATTACTCACCTGTGATTAAGCAGGGAAAACCTAATGTAACGTGCCCTGAGGGCTAACACTGAGGAACAGTGCAGTTCAATGTGTAACTATATGTGGAGAATTTTTGAGAAGCTGGTTAACCCTTCAAGAGCCAAATGGGTGTGCAATGTATTAACTGAAAACAGGGTTTCGCTGTTTACGGCATGTATTGTGTTTTTAACCATTTGAGTGTCGGTGGCGTCCAATGATTTGCTTCACTTAACTGTGTTTGACATAATTTTGCCATGGAGTAGGCTGATATACTAAGAGACTGGAGCAAAATTCTGGGGCAAACCAACTTCACCATGGGGGAATAAATAAAGTATTTTAAAAACTAATTTGATTTAAATGGAGCTTTTACCCCCCTTAAAGGGATAGTAATGTTTCATAATAAAAGCAGCTGTAATTAATCATCATAGTACGTGGACTTTGGAAAATGTTATTTCAATTCTGTCAGAGTTGTAGTTCAAGAGTAATTCAATGACAAAATATCCCCCTCCCACCCCTTTTACTGATGTAACACTGTTCAGCCAGATCAGAAGGGAGGTGCCCAGGTAGACTGCAGAGAGGGACGATCTTCAATTAAGATAAGGGAAAAACATGAAAAACTTCTCAAGGGGGACAGGGATTTCATTGTTCTCAAAGGAAGAAGATTGTCCCCTTTTGTTATCTGTCAATCTTACAACCAGATTCCACATCTGAGAAGAGATGACTTACACTAGGTAAAAGGGGCAGAAGGGGAAACTTTGCTTGTGAATATTTCTCAAACCATAAGGGTTTGAGAGATAAGACTTATATCATTCTTCGTGTTTTTTTTAATGCCTACAAAATAAAATAAAGATAAAACAAAGTATTACTATCCCTTTAAATCCTAGAGATGTCTTTGAAGACACCAATAACATTTAATGGGGTAAAAAGTCCCATTTAAATTAATGAGAAATAAGGAAAATTATGTTTGTCCCCAGAGATGGAGTTGGTTTGCCTTGTGTTAACCTTCTACTGGTCCTGAGAGGGTTAAGTTAAAGAAAACAGAACACCCAAAAAGTATTCCGCTGTGAGTCACACTGTATTAAAGGGTTAGTATTATCCTATATGACTAAAAAGTAATGTTGTAGATAAATTAAAAATAAATCGATCGGTGCAAGTCTTATCTCGCAAACCTTTATGGTTTGAGAGATACAACGTTTTAACGTTCCCCTCTCCCTGCTGTCAGCTGTAAAGCTGACAGCAGGAGATTTAAGTCGGCCAACTCGAGGCTGCTCTTCAGCAGAGCTGAGATACTGAAATCGAAAAAGAAATACTTCATTGGAAAGGTATTCAAAGTGTGCTTGGTTTGCAAGCACACTTTGTAGACCTTTCCAAAAAAGTAGTTATTTTTTAGATTGCGGTATCTCGGCTCTGCTGAAGAGCCGCCTGCCGGTCCATGGACCAGGATCTCCTGATGTCCGCTTACAGTGGACATCAGGGAAAGGGGAGGGAGAGGAAAACTTTAAAATGTTCTATCTCTCAAACCATAAAGGTTTGAGAGATAGGACATGCACCAATCGATTTCTTTTTACTTTATCTACAATATTACACTTTAGTTATGTAGGACTTTACTATCCCTTTAAAAATTGCCCTTTAATGAAGTGAATAATCCATTAGCAAAACAAAAATACTAAATAAAAAGCAGTTTGAAAACTAAGGGCCATATATTTAAAGAAAAGTGGAAGAACTCAGGGCAAACCAATTTCACCATGGTGACGGGGGGGTCCTAAAATTCCCATTTATGGATTTTAATCCATTGAACGCTAGATGTGTCTCTTACACATTGCTTCACAAAAGTGTTGGAGACCTCTCTAGCAGTCAAGTGTTAAAATCCCCATTTAAATCAATGGGATTTTTTAGTTCTCCCCTATAGTGCAGTTGGTTTGCCCCAGAATTCATCCACTTTTAAAAATACAGTCCTAAATGTTTAAAGAGAAAAATTTCAGGTAGACGAAAAGGAAATACACTATACAGAGGCTTTGGGGTTTCAAGTCCCAGATATTTATGTTTAACCCTTTGAGTGCCAGAGGGGTATCCAATACATTGTGTATACCTATCTGGCACTCAAAGGGTTAACCCCACAAATCATTTAGCCTCAGAACATGAAAAGATTAATTTTATGCAGATCTCCCTAATGGTATAAGGGTTCCATTTAACTATAAGCTGAGCTGATAATTAGTTAGGTGGACCCAACTCCCTAGCAACTTTCCTGATGATAAAGATGCAACAGGAACACCTACAGGGAGATGCAAGGGGCATATACACAAAGACTAACGTGGAGCAATTCTGGCATAAACAAGTGTACCTTATAGGACAATTTAACATTACCTTTGATTGAAATGGTGCTTTTAACCCCAATGGGGGATATGCACTATGGCATGATAACGATCTTAGTGCATAGGCTCTTTAGAATAACATAGAAACTGGAGAAGTCATCTTCACTTTATCACATCTTTATCACTGCTTAGTGAATCTCCCCCAGGGTCCCAGGTGATATCACTTCTCCAGTTCCTATGTTATTCTATGGAGCCTGTGCACTAAGATCTCCAAAGCTGAAATATCTTAGTGGATTGGCTCCATATAATAACATAGGGAACAGAGAAGTGATATCACTGGAGAAGTCATCAACACTTTATCATGCTTAGCACATGAGTCCACTTGAATTCTAGACCACGAACGGTTCTCTAGCCTTCAAGGAGTTAAAGTTCCATTTTAATAAATTTGAATGTTTTATTTTTTTTGTCATTTATGTTGTAGTTCCCCTGCCCCAGATTGCTCCCAGAATTTAATTTACCAATGGGCAGAGTAGGCAACTGCCTAGTGCTCAAAATCTTGAGGTGGTGTCTCAGCTGTGCTAGCAACACCCACATTATGATTTGTAGCTGTAGTCTGAGCAATCTCACTGTCCATGCTACAAGTTTATAGACCCCATTTACAGGCTATTATTTAGCCCCTTGGATGCTAGAGGGATCTCCAACATGTGTTGCAAAGAAGTATGTTTGATCTCTCTAGCAACCAAGGGGTTAAAAGCTTTTTTTTTTTTTGTTTTTGCTTGTTATAGGCCAAAAGTATTTTGTGTGCCAGGAAACAGTGAATGGGACTGGGGGTGGGGTCATGTGAGTAGTGGGGGTGTGGCCACTGTGGAGCTAAGGGCTCATAAAGTGTCTTCCCTAGGGAGACAGGGGTGTAAATCTGGCCCTATTTGCTCCGCTTGTGCACATGGTGTAAGACAGAGGCTTCTACGTTTTTTCATTTGTGGACCACTTGATGAGAAATCCATATGTTTGAGAGCAGCATTCATTTTGTTTTATTGATGACAATGGTGAATTATAGCAAGTCAGTTAGTAAAAATATGGTCTTTTTAGCAGTAATGCAAAATCAATACAAAAAAGGTTTAATCAGCTTTACTTGTACAAAACTGCCCAGTTATAGGCTTAGTGATCAATGT
The DNA here is from genome assembly GCA_037306005.1 of Rhinophrynus dorsalis. NCBI lineage: Eukaryota > Metazoa > Chordata > Amphibia > Anura > Rhinophrynidae > Rhinophrynus > Rhinophrynus dorsalis. The sequence continues at coordinate 362,987,817 of CM074723.1, read as the reverse complement.
TGATCATTATTGAGAATACTAGTATTTAACAGACAACTATTCTCCGGAACTGTGTGGTGTGGCAGGCAGGTTGTTAGGCCTTAACTGGCTTATTGTCAATTGTGACAACTAAGTATGCAAGTCAAATGTTGGATGTCCATGGCCTAAGATTTCAGGTTTGCTGGGATCATTGACAGATTAGCTGAGCCAGCAATGGAGAGGTTAATGATTAAAACCCCAAGCATTCTCTTTTATCTAACCCCTAAAGGACCCATGATGTGCCAGGACCGTCATGGGTGAACTTGTCATAAGGATCTATGATGGTCCTGGCACGTCATGGAATTCAGGGCTCCCCGCGTGGCTGCACGCAGTTCGGGGAGCCCTGAATCGCTTCCTGAAAAAAAAAAAGCCTTGTGGTACTTAAGTTCTGACCTTGCCGCCGTTGGGTTGGTCCTTAAGGACCTTAAATAAAACATGGAGAGATAACACTATCCCCCTGTCTCTCCATCCTGATTAGATCAGATCAGTACGGAGAGTCTGCTCAGATCTGAAAGCCAGTATGGACAGATCGCAATTAGAGACAATATTCTGTCAGCATAATGAAAACCCTGCTCCCCTTTGTCAAGGGGGGAAGGGTTTTCTTTATACTGACAGACACAATATTGTCCCTTGTTGCGATATGTTCTGTCAGTCGACCGGCTTTCAGATCTAAGGAGACTCTATTTGATGTAGGGAAAAGGGGTGGGGGGGAAAACGTTAAAATAAGATTACAAGAAGAATACGATATGGACCTTTACAAAGGTACCGTTCGTTTTAGGTGGCAAAGGCATTCTTATCAGTGCACCTAGAAAATCATTCCCAACTGCAATAATATAGGTGGCCAATTGAAAAACCAAATCTCCCTAGATTAATCATCATCTAAACTGGTGTCTACCCCAGGTACAACTTGTGCTTTAAAGTTATTAGCTCTCATAAATAGAAGCACCAGAAGATGCAACACGTTTATGACTGGTAAAGAAGTAGATGACAGTATTTATTGTATGCTCCATGGTCATGTTATCTGACCAGAAAATAACACTGCATTTACTCCAAACACCCTGCTACCATTCAAGGGCTACAATTATGGGAAATAACTCCAAGAATATTATGTTCATCCCTCCTCTCGCTACTTAGACCATCTGCTTGTCCACAACTCCCTCTGAAATCTTAAAGGAACACTACTACCTCCTAGTAATAAATTGCCACGTATCCTAGTCTGTTAGACAATACTAATGGCCACTATGGATCAACTCTATGTGGAATGGTTCTCCATAATTGTAATAAAAATAATAATCTTTCATTTCAACTCAATATCATGATCATGAAGGCAGATTCTTTTTTGCACAACTCCTGGGCTACAAGCAACTCCCATTTGTCTTTTATGGACGCTTTTAGTGGGACTAGCTTCAAGTGTGGGAGTTCTGCAACACAGACTCATGTCTGCCTCTATGGACATAATACCTCAAACTAATTAAAGTTAACATTTTGAGATCCAGTACATAAAGAATTGATTCATAATGGTCATTAGGTTTTTCCATCCAGATTAGGGTGTGTGTTTATTATTAAGAGGTATTATTGTAGTCCTTTAATCTGGACCCATCTAAGGCCCTATTCACAATGGAAAAGTAAAAGGGATAGTAATGTTTCACAAAAACAGCAGCTCCGATTAATCTTCATAGTATTTGGGCTATGGAGAGTGTTATTTCAATACTGTTGTAGTTCAAGAGTAATTGATAATAAAATATCCCCCTCAAGCCCCTTTTACCTAGTGTAAGCCGCCTCCCCTCAGATGTGGAATCTGGTCCTGGGAGCAGACAGCTCACAGCAACGGACAATCTTCTTACTGTGAGCATAAGGAAAACCCTGCCCCCCCCCCCTTGCCAGGTTTTTCAGAATTTTTCTTATGCTCACTGAAGATTGTCCCTTTCTGCGATCCATCTGGACAATCTTGCTGCTCTGAGGTAAGCAGTTTTACATCAATAAAAGGGGAGGGATGGGGATACTTTATCATTCAATTACTCTTGAACTACAACTTTGACACTATTGAAATAACACTCTCCATGGTCCAAATACTATAAAGATTAATTGGAACTGCTTTTATTGTGAAACATTGCTGTCCCTTTAAACGAAATCAGATGCATATTACTGGCCATGTGGGTCACACAACCATTGGAGGTTGCAAAGAGCAACCCAAGATCTGCACAGTGGTCCCCTAGACCCTAAATCACATTGGGCATGCTGGAACTTGGATGCGGTTTTGATGACTGCATTGAAATTGCTGCATGCCACAACAGCTTTCAATATACACTGCACAAATGTTGCTTTAGTGGCTTGTGTGAACAGGCCCGTTACATTTCATTGAGATAAACACAGTGCTAGAAACCCTGTGCTTCCCTTGTCCGTGTGAACAGGGTCGAAGACAGTCAAATGCTTAGAGAACAGGCAGACTGGATAATTGTTCTTTTATGTTGGTATTCCACAAACATGAAGAAATGAAGGTCTATCATTAGATGGCTACTGTTATATTTTGTCTCTCTTTATGCAAAGAGAATATCGACTGACTTAGTGCGTGACGTGAATGCAGGTTAAAAAAAGAGTAATCAATGGTTTGAATGAAGTCTGTCTTCTAGTTGAAGTATACTGAGGCATTCCTAGCACATCACTATCTCATTCACATAGCAACTGGTCATCTTGTCTGGCATTTGACAGTAGATGCAGGCCTCACTAATTTATATATATATTTGACACTGGTTTCTATGGTAACCATATCATAAAAGAATGAACAGAAAAAATGAGCTAAAGGAAAGAAAACTGTAATGACAACTGAGTACAATGTAATTTTGACATCTGTTTTATAATTGTTATTAGCATATGACAGATTGTTAACCTTTTGAGTACAACTGAGATGTAAAACACTCAAAAAGTTAGGTATCAATTTGTTTTTTGGGGGATGGGATATATAAACAGTATTCTATTCATTGTCTGGGAACTTATTTTTTAAAGTGATTTCCTTTTGAACATGCTTTGTCACATTCAGCTTATTAAGCACATCTGCTGAGGCTGACATGCTAAGAATAACTGGGAGGAGAAGCATTAAGGTTTAATGAGGTTCATTTTGTAAATATGATGGTGAATTAGACTCTAATCCATCTTGTGGTAAGCATTAAGGTGTCTTTGTTATCTAATACCTGCAATTATACCTTAAAGACACAATGCTTTTGTCATGCCTTCGTCAGGTTTATGATGTTGTAGTGTCCCCTTCAAAAATGGCTAATTTGCATATTGAAATCAATTAACTATTGTATTCCTGAGGGTGCTATTTGCCACCTGAACTAAACTCCAATAGCTGGCTATGCTGTTGGCCTTCACAAACACAAATGCAACCAAGCACGGATTGCGAATTTGCGAACTTCCCATTGCTTTCTGTACAGCCGTAGAGGACAGTTAGTGATGTTTCTGTTGGAGAATAGAAACAGCCCCTGCCCTCCCTTAACCCTCCGGGTACCGCTGGTATGTGAAACGCATTGCTCTGCAATGCATTAATTGTACAACCCTATGACACTCAAAGGGCTATAACATTCACAGTCCCCTGCCCCATTTAACCGCTGACTCAAGTACACACAGAATGAGCAGATCAGCTGTTTCATGTAACAGTTGATCTGTAGTTCTGTGTACTTGAATCATCTGTTCAGGGGGGCAGGAGACTGTGTATGTTATATTCTTTTGAATGTCACAGGGGTGTGCAGCTTATTGTAGAGCAATTAGCTGTCAATCCATATGGCACTTTAAGGGTTAAGTGAGGGATGGTGGTGTTCTTGGTGTTGACATTTGAGCGCACCCTCCCTCTTCAAAACCTCGCCAGCATTACGCCAACCTCATATGCTAAGCTTCAAAGTCTCTCCCCCTCCCCTTGCATAGATAATTCTTAGTGCATGTGGTATGTTGTATTCTCCATGGGGAAGTGATCTCTGCACATCGTTAGACACACGTCACCACTGCATCAAAACTTAGTGCATCTTCCCCTTGGAGTAATTTTGGAGCACATTACCTGCTCCATTTGGGAAAATATAAATTCCCAATGATATGATTGGGGAGTTTAACCACATGAATGCAAAAAAAAAGGTCGCTAATGCATTGCAAATCAATGCACTCTAAATCATTGCATTGGAGACATACTCAGCATTTAAAGCAGGGATAGGCAACATGAGACCCTCCAGCTGCTGCCAGTTAACAACTCCCATCATTCTGGAAGGGTATGAGGGGAGTTGTAGCTTGGCAGCAGCTGAAGGGTCTCATATTGTCCACCACTGATTTAAGGGGTTAAAATCTCAATTTAAATCAATGGGACTTGGGGCCATTTTTATCTGTCAGGTCATTTAAAGCTGTAGCGCTCAGTATAATTGTTAAAAAATGACATTTTACTTATGCATAGTAAAATCTAAAAAAGAAAAAACAAAAACCAGTAGGAGAGCATCCACATTAAGAAATAAATTAAAAATATTGTATATTATTCTCCAGAGAAATCAAATGATAATACTCACCTAAAACAATCTGACCGGCTTATAAACAACAATGTCTGGTCTTAAAGTACAACATCCGAGGCTAGAATAGAGGAGGATGGACTTAGGAACCACATATACTCCTGCCATGAGAACCTGCTAGAACACAGCATTGTCCAACATGAAAACATTTTGTTAAACACAGAGAAGAACAATGGCATTGGTGCAAGGAAGAAGCAAGCCTTGTGGCCAGTCGAAAAGGCAGTAAGCAGTGTTTCCAGCTGCAGACACACCATCGATTCCATCAAGAAATGCTGGGCAGAGTACAAGATGAAAGTAAAGGCCATGCAAGATGGGTGAATTGGCAATGAAAGCAAGGGCTTCCAGTGGTGGGCCCCCTGCATATCATATTAATGGCTGACAGGAGATTTTGAGACAAAGCCTGTCCTCCACTGGAGTGGCAGGGATTGAAGGTGTCTGATACCGGAGATGACAGCACCCTACATTCTACTGGTGACATAACTGTCACACCATGCAAACTGTGCAGAACACCGACATAATAACAGAGCATTTGGCACCACACCAAATATAATGATACACTCAAACTGAGGTAAACAACCACGACTCTCCACGTGTTGGGACTGAAACCTCCAGGATCCACAAACAGCTGTTGCCTGGGGATCATGGGAGTTGCATTCTACAATAGCCAGAGACCCAAGGTTGTCCCTTCCATTACATGTGGGAAATATGTGTAACTGAGATTGTTGCTCATGAAGTATTTGCTTATTGAAAGGGACATGAATACCTAAACAAGAACTATGGCCATGTAGTCTAAAAGTGTAATTTAAGCTTAACCCATTCAGTGCATAGTTTTTCCCTCTGGCAAGGAATGGGTTATTATTGACCCTAAAATCAGTTCACATTACATGGTCCACCCTGCTCGGTAAAAGTACTCCCATTGCTGAGAGATGATAGCAAAATTACTGGCAGTTAAAACGTGCATATTTGTTGGTGAAGTACCTCTGTGGGATGCCTTCTCACAGAGGTTATGTCACAGCATCCTATAGAGGTTTATCTTCAACTAACCATAGATATGTGTAGACTGCTGTAGCAACTGCACCATTGAGAACTTTCAGGCCATGGAAGAAATACACCCAACCAAGTTGCAGCTTCTGAAACTGTGGGAGTACACTTGGATCAATTTGCACATAATCCACATCAAGAAGTAATATCACTTCTAATACCCTGATTTGATGCTCGTGTCCATAACTCTGTAACTGCCAGAGAGGCTGTCCAAGGCATTGCTTTGCAATGAATTATGCACCCAATGGGTTATAAAAGTGTGACTGGTTGCTTGTGGCCCAAACAACTAGTCATACATATGTACTGAGGGAACAGACATTCCTACCTTTCCAATGGCAATCATTAATTGTTCAGTATTATCTATGAATGGGTAAAGATAGGATAGTAATACAAGAGCATTAGTCACTAGTCATAATCCTTCAACTGACTAAAGCTCTTTACTCTCAATACAAACAGCACAAACAACATGAAATAAATAATAACGGAGCACATTAAATGTGTTAAATAGCATCCCCATGAATTGATCATAGGGATATAACCAGGCCCGGATTTACATCTCAAGCAGCCTTAGGCACAGCACCCTCTGGCACCCTTAGCCTATCCTTGGCTCCACCCCTAACCACACCCTCTTTTATGGCCAAGCTCACTGTTACATTTATTGTGTAAGTGCATGTGCACTGTCCTTCAGTCCATGCAGGAACTAACAAAAGGGATATCCAAGTACAAGCTGGGTTGAGGGAACCAACTTGGTGAGACAATTCGATTTTAAAGCTGAACTACCACCTCCACTAAAGTCGCCCTGCAATGCTTATGAAGGTGGCGGCTAGCTTTGAAATAATTATTTTACCTCTCAAAAGTGCCCACAAATAAAGTTATCTTTAAAGGGGAACTACCACTCCGCAATAACTTAAGCTTGATTGATTGCTCATCTGGCGACTAGCTGCTTAGTAGCGCTAGTCGCCAGAAATATTACCCGGTTCTGCAGATATCGGCGTTTTACCAATGGTGACAGGAGCAGGAAGCACGGACGTCTCTTCACAGTGACGTCCGTGCGCCTGCGCTGTCAGTCCCTTTTGAGCCGGTCAATCAAGCTTAAGTTATTGTGGGGTGGTAGTTCCCCTTTAAGTTTCTGAGACTGACGGCCAGGTTACTGCAGCCTGTGCACCTGTGCTGTCAGTCTCTTCTGGAGCCGTCCTGGCCAGTGCAATGCCTATGAAGGGTGAAGAGGACTGACAACGCAGGCGCGCATTCAAGATGTCCGCGGTGATGCCTGGCTTCCGGTCTCGGAAGCTTAAGGATAACTTTATTTGTGGGCACTTTTGAAAGGTAAAATAATGATTACAAAGCTAGTCACCATCTGCATAGGTATTGCAGGGCGACTTTAGTGGAGGTGGTAGTTCCGCTTTAAGAAAATATTTGTTTCCCCTGTTTCAAAATCCAAAAAGAACAAGCACTTTTTCAGATGTAGTGAGAAAAAGAAGAGCGGCAACAATGTATCCCCTGAGAAATCTGCCAGTAGAAGCCATGAAACACACAGGGAAATTTAGGAGTTCAGTTTGATACCATACTGCTCTTGTTTCTCACTATATCTGAAAAAGTACCCACTGTTTTTGATCTTGAAACAAGAGAATCAAATATTTATTTAAAATCTAATTGCCTCACTGAGATGCTTATCCTGACCCAGCTTGTACTTGGATATCTCGATTGTTAGTTTCCACATAGAGCTAAGGACGGTGCACATGCATTGGTTTAAAGGGATACTTTAAAAAAAAAGTATGTTGTAGGGTTTATCCCCCCTGAGTAAAACAAGAGTGCTCTCACTGCTGAAAGGTGTTTTATTCAAAAGTTACTACAGCTCAAAGTTTAATTTTTTTAGGTGCAATATCACAGTGGCCTGAAATTGTACGGTGGCACTGTTGTACACCATCCTATGGAAATTTATGGCCTACGGACCAGAGCTGTCCATAGGATAGTGTAGCAACAGCGCCAATGTACAATTTCAGGTCACTGTGATATTGCAACTAAAAAATTCAAATTTGAGCTGTAATAACTTTTGAATAAAACACCTTTCAGCAGTGGGAGTACCCTTTTTTTACTCAGGAGGATAAACACTACAATATATATATTTTTTACATCTCGCATGTTGCATTTCACAAAGTTAAATTGGATACTCTCCTTGAAGAACAAAGAGGCCTTGGGGGAAAACTTTGTAAAGATATGGGACCCGTTCATCCTTACACTAGCCAGATCACAGAGGGATGAGTTTTACACATGTTTCCAACAGACACGATGGATGGATGAGAAAGCAGCGTGTCAGTTAGATACATCTTCCTTGACACAGAGGGACTGGTAGAATGGGAAAGGTTCCAAGTCATGCATTCCCGGGATTCTAATTTGATATCCTAGCTTTAATTGCAAGTGTTAACATCAAAATTATGAGAGACACTAGTATTGTTAGAGTTTTTGTTAGAATTATATGTTTCTTTTAACGACTCTATGTTGGAGTCTCATTATAATAAAAATGGGTACTCTCAATTTACAGTACAGGTGTCGGAACTAATAACCTTTCTTCCATAACATTGTACAATTAAACACTTGTACTTCGCTGTGTAATATGCGATATACTGCAATGGTAAGAGGTTTAACGAATTGTAAAGTCTACTGTCAGAAGTTGGACTAAGTATTGATATTGTATGTTTTCAAATGGAAATAATTGATGTCTTTGTCATGGGAAAATGTACCACTAGCTGTGTTATACAGCTATCATTGTAATTTTATATTTTCAAAAATAAAAAGTTTATTAAAAAAAAACAAAGTACTTTGCTTACATGTTATAAAAAAATTCTGTCTTGGTCTCTAATTCACTTAATTACCTATTCAAAGCTTTGTCTGATTATAACAAGAACTTTAGAAAATTATACACAATGAACGTTTTGATGAGTCTTAAATGCAATTACAGTAGTCTTGTAGTCATTGCAGTATTTTTTTTATAAAATTCTCCTTTGACACCACAAACAAGGAGAATAAATAAAAAATGTTACCTTTTCATATTAACTAATAAGAGCTGAGTTTTAGCACTCTTTGGGAATTAAATTGTATGCATCGCTACAACTGAGAAAAAAGTCAATGATACAGCACTGAACAGGTGGCTACACTTTGATAGGAATAACTAAACAGCTTCTTGACTCATAGTCAGTACTTTCTTTCCTTTTTTGATTTATCTATGTCACAAGCTGGACAATGTTATTATATTACTATAATAGGGCCCTGCCGCCCCACTTTGTAAAGTGGAGCTGGCGGCCGTACTGCAGTTGTAAATGGCTCCTCACTTCACACTACTATATGTCTAGTGCGCTTCCCACTTACTCACATGTGACATAACAACATACCCGGAAGTTTGGAAGCCGGGTGGGTTTGTGAAAGACCGTCTGGTCTGAGAAGTGATGCTTGGGACAAGGTGAAATATTTTAATGAACACACTACTGGGCTGTGAACTTGTGAGGTGGCACTGTGACAAGCTGGATGGGCAGGCCAATGGACAGGCTGGTGGGAGTGACAGGCCACTGCCAGGAGCCCCTAAAAATCTGGAGCACAAGGCAAATGCCTATTGTTAAGTCCAGCCCATCATACAACATGTTAGGAATCACATGGAACACGGGCTAGTAGGAAGTATGTTATACTGAATGTCATAACTCATATCAGCCAATGTCCTCTTTAGGTGTTCGTGTCACATGAAGGCAGGGTTAGGCAACCTTGGCTCTCCAGCTGCTGGGAACTGTAACTCCCATGAACCATGTCTATTTCTGCTTCATGGGAGTTGCATTCCTCAACAACTAAAGAGCTAAGGTAGCCCAGCCTCAGGATGAATCAAACATAGAAATGTCATGCATGGTTTGCATATATAACAAGCATATGTCCTGTCATCCAAGATTAGAACTCCATCTTACAGAGCATGTTGCTGATGCTAAAATTAAAAAAGATGAAAATCACCATTCTTTTTACTTGTCTCTGTTAATTTGTTTAAACACCTTGTGGACCAAAGTGGTGCTAAGATCATTGCTTCACAATACATTGGGAACCACTCTGGTACATAAGGGGTTACATGCAAATTACATCAAAGTCGCCATATTTCATTGGCCTAGTTTGCTAATCTTCATCTCCATTCCATTACAGCATCCATTCCTGCGACACAGTAGGTGCGACCACCATCCAGGACCCAGGTATGTGGATCACCATTCACTAGCCAGTAAATAGGGCCACCATCCACCTACCAATAATGGGGGTCACCATACATCTACTTACAATGGGGGGCCTCCATCCACTTACCAAAGATGGATACCACCATCCAGCTATCAACAATGGGGCCACCACTTCAAACATCCTTACCAGGAATCTGGATACTGCTCTACAGCTCCTATGACCCCTCATTCCAAATACAAGGGTCTGGCTGAATGCCTCAAAAAAACATGTCAGTCAGCAGCCACAGTTGTCAACACTGAACTAACCACACATTGGACTAACCATACATTAATATGGTAAGTGAAATACAAAGGCCACAGCCACAATCTACTTTAATCACATCCACATATTCATCAGAAAGGCAGACAGTGCTGGAACAGAGTGTGTCCAGTTTTGAACCCCACATTGATGTTGCATGGCCAGATTTGGTACCCTCCAGTCAGGTGCATGCTACCTGCACCACCCCAACAGCAGCAGCCAGGGCTCCAACAGCAGGGGACACATCTCCAGTAGCAAACACAGCTCCAGTAGCAGCAGGCACAGCTCCAACAGAATTGGACACACCTCTAGTTGCAGGAGACACAGCTCCAGAAATAGGGAACACAGCTCCAGTAGCAGGAACACCTCTAGCAGCAAACACAGCTCCAGCAAGATATGCTACATCATATGCAGAATCAACATCATCATATGATGCTGAAACAGGATCTTCCACCATGTCTCTGGACAGACAATACATACAAATCCAGAGGAAGCTTAATAGGGATACCCAGAGATTCCATCAGAGATCAGAGAACCATGGAGGGCACTTCTGTCAATCTAATCAGTACTGCAAAACAACAAATTCACCTGAATGTCAGAGTTCGACAAATGGGAACTTTGACACGATGGGGTAGATGCTAGCACAGTTCAGGGAGCATAATCAATTGTAAAGGCTCTATGCACAGAGGACTGGTAGTTCAGCAACTCTCTCCTCTTCTACACTCACTTCATTACAAACCTCGGTTCAAAGAAAGGTAACAAGATCATCATTGCAGTCTTTGGCTTCTGCTCCCCCCCCTAAGAAAAAGTAATGGTTTCTGAGAAAAAAATAAATATGTACTTCACCAACATAGAATATCTGTGTTTCCTGCACATCAATGTTTTGATCACCACTCTGGCAAGTAAAGGGTCAGTATCTATTGGTTCAGCATGGTGCAATGCTGATGTGTGTAACAGTTAGCTATCTGTTGTCACAATAGTCCAAACCACATCAGTCCCAGAAGCAAATTTAAAAAAAACTTGGTGATCATGATAGTTCAACTTCAACAAAAGCAGAGAAGCTAACCGTTGTCTAGGCAAGGTATGATGCATAAACTGGGAAGCAATGCAAAAATATGATCCAAACATCCTGAAAGGAATACTAACACCCAAACATGAACTAGGTTTGAAACCAGCTACCATATGTTCACATTTTAGCTGTATATGTTACGTCCTTCAGGTGTGATCCGAACTTTGCCTTTACAGACAGGTGTATGATGCCATGGTCATGTAGCATTCACTTACTGTGGGTTGTAAAGTATCTTGAGATAAGAGGTAATTTCAGATAATGTATTGCAGTTCTTAGCCATTGCTGTAGTTCTGCATGAACTACAGGGTATTTAAGTGTATTCAAACCCAGTTCATTTGGAGGTGTTAATGTTTCTTCCAAAAGGTTAATTTATGCAGAATGACAATGCGTAGGTCACATGGACACACAGTTGTTTCTCCATGGATCCACAAAGATGCAATTCTGGATCCAAACAAATGCACCACAGAGGGGGGCTATTGAACAGGGTACCTTTGATACAAATTTTGCTTTTGATCCCTGGAACGCTAGTAATTCTCTAACATATCACAATGCAATTTGCTTGAGACCCCTCTAGCGTTCAACATGTTGAGTGCCTACATATCTCCCTGTTGTGCAGTTGTATTTCAGAATCTACCCTGTTTCAGACATCCCATGCTACTCCTACATCAACAATACATACCAGTTTGTATGAGGGATGCTGTTTCTTACTAGTGATTGCTTATCTCATTACCAATGTAAGATAGCTGAGATGAAGTAATCCTGCCCAGTGGAGGAACCCCTGCGGTCATCTACCTGAAGGTTCCTTGAGTTGCGTTGTAACACAACATCGTACACCATATAAAACAGAAGTAAAACTTTGTTAAAAAAATGGAACATGCTGAACTGTGATATAACAGGGATTCACCGTCCTCTTCATTAACACAAACTCTTGATGTTTGCTGATTACGTACTGGTTACCATTACTCAGCCTTCTATTTCTATGCCTACTTTGATGTCGGAGTTACAATCTTTCTCTGATATTTCAGATTTTCAAATCAACCATACAAAATCAGAGTGTTGAACATGCATATCCCTTCAACTTCATTAACCAAACTATGTTTCAAATTCCCCTTTAAATGGGCAGCCTCCTCAATCAAATACATGGGTATTCATCTCACTTATTATACAGGCACAATTTATGCAGCTAACTTCCCGCCCTTAATTTCTGCCATAAGCAAGGAACTCTCTAAGTGGGATTCTCTCAATATCTCATGGCTTGGGCATATAAATGTCATAAAGATGAACATTCTTCCCAGACTCCTATAACTATTCCAAATGCTGCCCATCTACCACCGCACCACCTTTTTCGTGAAATATGGTGCTCATCTTTCATAAGTTTATTTGGCGTTATAGACAACCGAGGAGTAAACACGAGATTCTCCACAGAACCCGCATGTTAGGTGGACTTGGTATCCCAGACCTTAACCTCTACTGCAATTCGGCCCTCTTAGCCTCAATTCCAGATCAGTTAAACAACCACAATAAGAAACTTTGGGTTCAGATAGAAAGTTTTTTTTCCTTAGTGCAATACACTTGCTGAATTTTTCTTTCCTGAGCAAGATAGAAATCCAGCTTTGAAAACTCACTCTATCATTGCCCCTGCTAAATGCCTGCTGCCTCCCCCCCCCCCCCCCCCGAGGGCTACTCCCTACAAGCTCCCGGCTACTTCATTCTTCAGGTGGTCCACATCCCCAGACCTATGCCTGGGAGATTTCTTTCAGAACTCTGAAATGAGTGATTTTCAGCATCTGCAAGATATGCTATATTATTCTACAGAGTCAATGCACTAAGATCTCCAGAGTTGTAGAAATCTTAATGTATTGGCTCCATAGAATAACATAGGACTTGGAGAAGTGATATCACTGGAGAAGTGATCTCCTCTTTATCACCTCTTTCTCATGACTTAGTGCATCTCCCTCCTTGAATGCTAATTATGTATAAAATTCATTGCATTGCAACCCGCTGGTGACCTCACTAGCAATGAAGGTGTTAAATGGCCCATTTAAATCAGTGTGGATTTGTACATTTTATCTATGGTGCAGGTGCTTTGCCCCAGAATTGCTTCTCTTTGTCTTTATGCATGTGGCCCAAACTTGTTACACAGGATCGTGCCAGAACAGCTTGCAACTGTCAGAATGTTACAGTTGTAAGGTGAGGCTGCAGTAACCAGCAACAGGAAGTTGGGATTTCAGTGGAAGCCAAAGTCACATAATGGTAGTTGAAAACTGAAGACAACAGGTTAGTTTTTATTATAGTTAATTACATGCTAACAAGTATATTTAACACAAACAATTTTTCAAGGACAATGATCTATTACAGAAAACAAGACAAAGCGTATAAGGTGGCAGTTCATTTTTTAATCTTTTCCACAGCATGTTATAATTGAATTAGCAATTGTGAGTCCTGTAAAGGGGATAAACTATCATTGATTGCAGCAGGTGAAAATGTTTAGGATTTTTTAATAGTTTGCACTGTGCCAGAAAGGTACACAATGCATTGCTCTGCAATGCACCCCTCTGGCACTCAAAGGGTTAAAGTGGAACTGTCACTTTGTAACACATAGATGATTCTGAATGAGGCATTTTTTATTACAAGCAATCGTTCCTGAGCTATCTAGCTTTATTGATTTGTCAGTTTATTCAGTTGAGCTAGTACCATCCAACAGGGAATGGCAGTTGGGATGGGGAAACAGAAGGGAATGGTAGTATCTGGCAGGCAGTCAGTACCTGTCAGTACTGTGTAATATGCATAACATGAAAAATAAATACAGTTAATCCTATATTATAATTCGCTAGGATGTTTGTCAGAAGCCGTAATGTGCAGTAGAGATGACTGCACTCGCTGCAGTCACGCGCAGTACTGTCTGCCCGCGCTGCGGCTGATACGGAGCAGGGTCCTCTCTGCACACGTTCCTAGAACTGCTTGGTCAGTATCAGCTGTGGCGCATTCGGGCAGTCAGTACTGTGCACGACTGCAGCGCCGCCAGTGTTGGCCCTGTACACGGGCTTTAAAACTAGTATCTAACAAACAATTGTTTTCAATAAAAAACTTCAATATAGGTGCTTCTGAAAGTTCTTTCAAGTTCACCTATTTGTTACAAAGTGACAGTTCTAGATACAACAGAAAGTGAAGAGTGAACATTGCTTCCTCCAAGTGCTGATAACCAGTACATGCAATATGATATATATAGAATGATCTGTAATGTTTCATTATGAGAAAAAAACATATTGCATGGCTTTTCCTGCACAGTAAAACAAGCTATTCAAAGTTATAACAGGTTAAGCTGTTGCCAAGTGATGGCTCTGTTATTATAACATTTTGTGGAGAACTGTCAGTGAGACAACTCTCCCACAGAAAGCGATTGAATAAGTGTCTGCACAGGAAATAATCTGTAAGTGAACTGTCTGGACACTAGAGATCATTTTTAATGCAAAAGAACAAAAGTGTATACTGTAATAAGCTTGTAATGATGCATCTTCCACCGGTGAGAGTATCCTAGTTGTACTTGATGTTAAAAACCCTACAATATATGATTTCTCATTATAAAGGTTTACAAAGATTTAAGTTCTATTTTTTCTATGCAAATAGTTGTTCAGTTGTCTACACTATAATTACATCCTTTGACCATTATCGTTAAATACATATTTTACAACATGCTATTTAATACTGGTGTGCCAGATCAGTCAGTAGCTCTGTGCTTCTACATCCTGTGAAAGAAGACCTCGTTCAAGCTCCCATCTTTACTTTGTACCACCACAGCTCCCATATCTCCTTCACTAGGGCATTCAAAAAAGAGATCTGGCAGGAGGCAAAGTGAAAGTTTATAAAAGGGCTTCATTATCTTTTCTTTAACTGGCCACAATGCATTTGAAAAGAAAAATACTACAGATGGCCAGAGCTTTGTAAAGCAGGGCCCAATACAAATACGATCGGTTTCACCTACTTGCAATGTGCTTACTACAATGCTCTCCTGCTGAGATGTGAAACAATTGTTAAGAAATGTATTATATTATTGTTAGGGATTAGTAGCAGAAAACTGGTTATCAGTTTCAAGTTAATGTAGCAGACCTCGAGGTAATATACTAAGGCTGGATAAAGTGGAGATGACTTCTCCAGCGTTCTAAACTCTCCAAATCTTATGTTATTCTATGAAGCCTATGCACTAAGATCTCTTAGGTTAGAGATATATTAGTTAATTGGCTCCATAGAATAACATAGGACTTGGAGAGTTTAGAATACTGGATAAGTCATCATCTTCCCCTGGCCCTCCTCACATTTAAGACATGGGTGAAAAGTGAATCAAAGTAGGAATTGTTGATAGATAATTGACTATAATGGCATAAAGACTCAGTTTATGGCCCTGCACCATAGAGGACAAATAAACATTCCCCAAATTTTTTACTCTAAATAGGGGTTTTAACCCAGTGAACATAGAGAGGTCCCCGATGCAGGGGAATGTCTCTCTGAAGTACTCTGACTGTGTTTGACCTATAGATTTTTCACATTTCACCATCATTACTACCTTCAATGCTCTGGTATTTCAGTGGGTCCTAATGTAGCACCATACATCAATTTGCACATTCAATGTTACATATTCTATACATCTCACCACACAGATAATGGCATTGCTTGTTATTACAAGTGCATTGAGAGTTTGTTGCTCATTTGGACCAACACTGTCATCTGTGATGTTCACAGTGAGGTGGAGAAAGGCACAGAACAGTGACAAAGGCAATGTTTATTTACATTACCCTGGTCATGTGGTATTTGCCCATGTGATCGCTGTAGCGATCACATGTGAGGAGTCACCAAGCAACGGCTGAAACTGACTGCTCTGGTCCTAGGGCAGTCAGTTACAGCCTCATCGCCATGATCTCAGAGGCCGGAGAACCCATGGTGGGCTAAACCCTGACTTGCATCCTTAGTACATATGGTCTGTTCTTAAGTCAATGACGAATCAGCCTTGGGCTCTCCAGCATCATCAATTAGCCAATGGCAGCTAACTGGGGCTGTTGGGAATTGTAGGCCCCAAAAGTTGGAGAACACACAGCTGATTACACCCAAACTTGGGCTCGTAGTATATATCTGGCCTTTTCCTAAGTCATGGTATATTCAACCTTCCACTCTCCAGCTGTTGAGACCTATAACTCACAGCATCTCATGCTAGCCAATGGCTAACTGGGCATGCTGGGAATCATGGGCGCCAACAGATGCCCAAAAGATGGAGAGATCGTGGCTGACTACCTCCTGACTTAGAAACAAGCTATGTACAGTAGGGGCCAGAGACAGCAATTCTGAATGAATGAATATGAGTTCTCATTATTATTATTATTATTCTTTATTTATATAGCGCCAACTAATTCCGCAGCGCTGTACAATTGGGGAATAGACATACAGAGGTATTAAATAGTACAATCAGATGTGTAGAACAGGAGGATCAGAGGGCCCTGCTCGTGAGAGCTTACAGTCTAGAGGAAGGTAGGTTTGATACAGAAGGAGTAAGTGCTATTGTGTTTAAGTGCCTCCTGCCACATGAACTGCCAGTCAGTGGGTGGGAGTGAGAAGTACCATTGAGTGCAGTAGTCCGTGCAAGGGGTGAATCTTGGTGATGATGTTTATGGAGGCAGTTGATAGGCCTCCCTGAAGAGGTGAGTCTTCAGGGAGCGTCTGAAGATTTGAAGGCTGGGGGAGAGTCTGATGGGGCGGGGGAGGGAATTCCACAGCTCAGGTGCAGCACGGGAGAAGTCCTGTAGGCGGGAGTGGGAGGATGTGATAAGAGCTGTGGAGAGCAGAAGGTCATGTGCAGAGCGAAGATGGCGGGCGGGAGTATATTTGGAAATGAGAGATGAAATATAGGGGGGTGCAGTGTTAGTGAGGGCTCTATAAGTTAGCACCAGAGTTTTGAATTTTACTCTGTATGCTAACGGGAGCCAGTGTAGGGACTGACAGAGGGGTGTGGTGTTAGAGAAGCGATGAGTGAGGTAGATTAGTCTTGCAGCAGAGTTCATTATGGACTGTAGCGGGGTTAGTCGGGTGAGAGGCAGGCCAATTAGTAAAGAGTTACAGTAGTCAAGACGGGACATGATGAGTGTTTGGATTAGAATTTTGGTAGTGTCTTCTGTGAGAAAGGGTCGGATTCTAGAGATGTTGCGGAGGTGGAGGCGGCATGAGTTGGAGATTGACTGGATGTGAGGAATGAAGGATAGGGCAGAGTCAAATGTGACCCCCAGGCAGCATGCTGTAGGGGTTGGTGTGATGGAAGTGTTGTTAACGGTGAGGGTAATGTTTGGGATAAGGCTGGTTGTAGATGGAGGGAAGAGAATTAGTTCAGTTTTGCTAAGGTTAAGTTTGAGTTGATGGGAGGACATCCAGGAAGACACAGCAGACAGACAGTCAGACACTCGGGACAGGAGGGAAGGAGAGAGGTCTGGGGAGGAAAGATATATTTGGGTGTCATCAGCATAGAGATGATGGTGAAACCCAAAGGAGTTTATTAGTTTTCCAAGGGAAGCAGTGTAGATTGAGAAGAGCAAGGGTCCCAGTACTGATCCTTGGGGCACACCAACAGACAGTGGGAGGGGTGGGGAAGTGGAGCCGGAGTATGAAACACTGAAGGAGCGGTTGCAGAGATAAGATGAAAACCAGGAGAGTGCAGTGTCGCAGAGGCCTAGGGAGTGGAGGGCTTGGAGGAGGAGTGGGTGATCGACTGTGTCAAATGCGGCTGACAGGTCCAAAAGAATGAGTAGGGAGTAGTGGCCTTTAGACTTGGCTGAGAGCAAGTCATTGGCCACTTTAGTGAGGGCAGTCTCAGTGGAGTGATGAGGGCGGAATCCGGATTGCAAGGGATCTAGCAGGGAATGGGAGCAGAGGAATTTAGTGAGCCGGTTATATGCAAGGCGCTCGAGAAGCTTGGAGGCAAACGGGAGTAGGGAAATTGGCCGGTAATTTGACAATGAGTTTGGGTCCATGGAGGGTTTTTTTAGGATGGGAGTGATTAGTGCATGTTTGAAAGAGGATGGGAAGGTGCCGGTTGACAAAGAGAGGTTGAATAAGTGAGTAAGGATTGGAGTTAGTAGAGGGGAGAGTTCTTGGGTGAGCTGAGATGGGATTGGGTCGAGAGGGCATGTGGTTAGGTTTGAGCGAGTGAGGAGAAGGGAGACTTCATCCTCAGTGACAGGTGGGAAGGAGCTTAGTGTGTATGTGGGAGAGGCGACAGGGCTGGGCTGGCTGGGTGGGGGTGGTAGTGATGAAATATCATGTCTGATAGATTCAATCTTGTTCTTGAAGTGGTTGGCGAGATCTTGGGCAGAGAAGTTAGTGGAAGGTGTTTGTGTTGGTGGGTTTAGAAGAGATGTGAAGGTTGAGAAAAGGCGTTTGGGGTTGGAGGAAAGATTAGAAATTAGAGAGGAGAAGAATGACTGTTTAGCCAGGGAGAGGGCAGAGCTATACGAACGGAGAATGAATTTGTAGTGTGTGAAGTCGGCTGTGGAGCGCGATTTCCTCCAGTGCCTTTCAGCAGTGCGTGAGCACCTTTGGAGGTATCGCGTTAGTCTTGTGTGCCAGGGTTGTAGTGGGGTTGTGCGTGGGTGGCGTGGAGTTGCAGGTGCAGCGATGTCAATGGCTGAAGTGAGAGTGCTGTTGTAGAGAGCAGTAGTTTTGTCTGGGCAAGTAAGTGTGAGGATGGGGTTGAGGATAGGCTGCAGGGAGGTGGAAAATTGTTGCTTATCAAGAGAATGTAGATTTCTCCGCATGCGCTTGATTGTGGCGGGGGTGATGGGTTTGCGTGGTATGATGAGGTTACCGGTGAGGAGGTGGTGGTCAGAGAGGGGAAAAGGGACATTAGAGAAGTTGGAGACCGAGCAAATGTAAATGTAAATGTGTCTCTGAATCCTACGAATATTACAGAGGCGTACAGTGAATGCAGTGCTCAGCAGTTCTCTCTTTCCTTTAATGAGTTACAAACTAATTTTACTGTAATGAGTAATTTGCTTGGTTTACTACTGTCCATTTAAGGTTTCTAATTGGTCCACTTTTTTGGTCAATAAGGAACATGTTCATTTGCAATAGTTACTGTTAAAGTGTAGATTTATTATATTGGTAATTATGAAAAGGTGTGAAAATATGTTCAAAGTATGTAGGTGCTGCTTTATTTTTCATAATTTCCATTGCTGTCAATATGTACTTTAATGCCTTGCATGCTACAGAGGTCTTGTTTTCCATTTGACACAGCAATTGGGATTAATGTAATAACTTATCGAGGGCCAGGGGGTGCAATGCATAGCTTCTGAATACCTTGTACAACCTTCTTGTCCTCAAGTGGTTAATATACTACAACAGCGTTTCAGCCCTAGAGCACGGACCTGTCTCCTGAAAAGGAAAAATGCCTACAGCAAAATAATAAAGATCTGCTGTTGTGACACATGACCCTAAAAACAGTTTAAAGGTGAATAGAAACATACTCTGCATACCTGTGAAGGTCAACTTACTTCCAGTGACCCTGACCATGTATTCTAGAAGCTTTACTTTAAAAACAGAAGTAGTGAATTTCTAGTTGTTGGCATCAGACAATTCAGAAACCTTAGACTGGGTTTACATGGGCATTTTCAATGCTCTGCATTGTAGGACAATTCAAGCATCTGTGTCAAACTTACTTCCTTTGGTCCACCTGTGATACTGTCACCTGGTGCATTATGATAGTGGATCTCATATACAGCACAAGGGTTGTCAGTCAAATGTCATAAGCTGCCCAGGGCCGGATTTACATCTGAGGAGCCTGTAGGCACAGAAATCTGAAGCTCCCCCCCACCAATTGGCCATCTCCACAATGCTCCAAATCTCCACATTACCCCCCATATCCATATTGCCCTCACATTGCCCCCATCAGCTCCAACTGTCTTGCCCCATCAGCTCCACATTGCCCCCATCAGCTACAACTTGCACCCATCAGCTCCAAGCTCCAACTTGCCCCCATCAGCTCCTACTGTCTTGCCCCCATCAGCTCCAACTGTCTTGCCCCCATCAGCTCCAAGCTCCAACTTGCCCCATCAGCTCCAACTGTCTTGCCCCCATCAGCTCCAACTTGCCCTATCAGCTCCAACTGTCTTGCCCCATCAGCTCCAAGCTCCACATTGCCCCATCAGCATCAGCTACAACTTGCCCTCACATTGCCATCAGCTCCATATTGCCCCCCCATATCCATTTCCTACCTCCCTGGTGGTCCAGCGGCAGGAGATGTCTGTGCCGCCTTCTGCACAGACCTGCAGCTTCTGTTGCACCCCGAATGGTCTTCTCTTTAGGAATGCAGAGCGCTGGGAGATGATGTCATCTCCCAGCGCTCTGCATTACAGCCGACGAGGGGGAGCAACAGCAGCTACAGCCTTCGGCACAGACCTCAGCAAGGCGAGGGGCGGGCCGGCCGGCGAGTTACTGTGCGCAGCGTGGAAGCGCTGTAAATATATTAAAAAAAAAAAATTACTTCAATGGCAGGCGCCCCTCTGTGGGGTGCGCCTGTAGGCAGGTGCCTACTCTGCCTTATGGCAAATCCGGCCCTGAAGCTGCCACCCACAAGGACAGGCTATCGATTTGATTGATGCGGTGAGCAATGCATCAATCCTATCGTCCATGTAAATGCTGCACTGGGTACCCATAGGTAAACCAGTGCTAAAATGATTCTGCCTTCTGCTCTGAATGCAGGAAATTTTCAGCAAGCTGTGTTCAGACTGCATGATCTATGGAAAAACTGCCTGTGTAAACAGTCCAATCAGCAAAAATGGTGCATGTGTTGGCGTGTTAAATGAAATGTAGTAAACGCTGTGCGGAAAACACAAGTATGTGTTGCGTACCACTCTGGCACTCAAAGGGTTAACTAGTACTAAACCAGTGTTTCTCAATAAACTTTTATCCTTGACACATCTGCCTCATATATGAAGTTCATGTGACACTCCAAGAGAGATTTATGCACACACACACAGTGAGGCTGATACACTAAGAAAATGGCTCAGTTCTGGGACAAATCAACTTCAGCATAAGGGAGAAATAACTTTTCCCCAAATTTATATAAATTTAAGTGGAACCTTTAACTGTCTGAATGATAGAGAGAACTCCAAAACATTGCTTTTCAATGCATTGAAAACCTCTTTAGTATCCAAGTTGTTAAAAACTCAATTGAAATAAATGGTGATTTGGGGTGTTTTTAATTTGTCCCCTGTGGTGCAGTTGGTATTCTCCAGAATTGCTCAATTTATTCTTAGTACATCAGTTTCACTGTGTTTGTCATGCACATGAAGAACACATGAATAATAGAACAGAAATGTTCTGTTTTCACATACCTCCCAACATTTCAAATTGCCAAAGAGTGTTTTCGTGGGTGTTGCTGAGGGTTGTGGCTGGTGGCCAGGGCATCACCGGGAATTTTTAGGCTATTTCATGAACTTGTGATACCTCCTTGTCTAATCTAATGACTTCTACTAATTTATAAACACATATACTGACATTTAAACAAACAATAATGTGAGTTATATTGCCGTAGAGTAATATGATACACTTATATACACACCATGCAATCTGATCTCCTAAAAAGAGGGACTACAGGGTGGGAAAGAGGGACAGAGGGATTTGGGTCCTCAAGAGGGACACTTGGGAGGTTTGTTTTCATATATGCAAAACCTCTTGCATACAGCAGAGACAAAGGACCTGTCTACTGTAATGTCAGCAAAGGCTAGGGTGCCACCTCATGCTTTTAACCCCTTAGTGACAGACGACTTACCTGGTAAGTCCAGGAAGTCACTCACTATAATGGAAAAAAAAAAAACCTCCTTAATAAAGTAGTAACACCTTCAGGACTGATTGAAGATGGTATCTCTTTAACCAAGGCACAAGGGCATAAGTAACTCATTATAAGGAACACACAGCACTAAAAATATCTGTTCTAGAGCCTATTTTATAGCAGATTTGTCTTAGTACATCTCTTCTGCTATAAAATAGGCTCTAGAACAGATATTTTTTAGTCGTGTGTGTTCCTTCTCTGTGTGAACAGGTCTATAAATAGCTAATATATTTTAGGGTGATTAGCAATGTTTCCCATGTGATCCTAAGGTAGGGAAGTCCATTCCTCTCCTCATGGGCTTTATATGGACTAGCATTTAAGGTAATAATTTTTTAGCACAAGTGTGATAATAAAACTTAAAGAGTCACTGATTAACAAACCTGTGATTAAGAACAGATAGCTTTAAATCATGGCTAGTGTGTGTTATACTTGAGGAAATTCAATTACACTCTGCTGGACTGGATCCTTTCATCCTATCCAAAACAGAATCCAATATTCAGGCATACTAGCAAATGTATTTAGCAATCACTCCAAAGTGTACTGTGTTCGCAAAATGAAATCATGTCCCAAACTAACAGGTACTAGATCTTTTGGGAAATTTAATTTCTAATCTTTCCTAAATGATCTAAGTTCTTGAAGGTGTCCAATTCCCAGCATCACTAAGGGAGGTCAGGGTAAGTGGGCCTATTTACCATGGGTTTCTGCAGACCTACATGAGTTATACAGTTTTGGAGATGCCTTATGGACAAAATTTAAACAGCCTGGCTCCGCTCATGATCACACTGTCTACAGAGAATTGTAAAATATCTGCATAAAACAAACTAGTGAAGCTCAAAATTTTGCTGACAACTTGAACAATAATATAGCAAAATCAGGCAACTTTTGGAAGGTTATTAAAAATATATACAACCCTCTTAACCAATCTCACCCCTCAGCTATAACATTGGCAATTAAACAATACAGTTCCCCATAACAATTGATAATGCATTCAACAACTACTTCATTGGATGTGCCATCTCCCTGATTACACAAAACAAAAGTAATTCTTAAGTAGAAAAGTCTCCAACACATTCACCCTGGTCCAACAGTACTGCTGAATTCAATTTTTTGCAAGTATCATATAATGAAATATCTGACCACCTCCTCAAGCAAAAAAATGAAATCACAATCTAGGCTGAACAATTTCCAGCAATGTTACTAAATCTCAATGCCTCACTTAATGCCCATACCCAATCATCCCTATTTAACACTTCCTCATCATCTGGTTATATGGCCAAGTCTTGGAAAGCGGCTAGACTTGTGCTTATCCACAAAAGCAGTGATAAAAATGTAGTATCATATTAGAAACCAATATCCTTATCCCCTACAATATCTAAAGTCCAGAAAAGATAAGCACATGCAAGTACGTAAGTATTGCTGACTGTCCAGCATTTTCATTCCACTTCAGTCAGGCGTTTGTCCAAATTACTCAAGAGTCACAACCCTCCTAAGGGTTTGCAATTATATCCAGAGTGGCAAAGGCCATTGTTGATACAGCAGACCAAATATTCTGATAAATAAGCTCAAAAGTTCAGAACTGGGTAATCATCCTTTAAACTGTACCAATCCTATTTACCAGACAGAACACAATATGTGTCTGTGGATGACAATGTTTCCTTTCTGCTCAAAGTAACAAGTGGGGTTCCCGAAGGGTCCATTCTTGGGCCTCTTTTATTTTCCCTATTTATAAATGATTTGCCTGCAGTTTGCAAAGCACCTTCTGTGCACACATATGCAGATGATACTATAATTTATATATAAAAATCAAAGTGAATCTGATTCACTGTCAGGGGCTGTGGCTGCAAAACATTGATGCTCCTCAACCAATCACTGTTGCCACTCTGTTTAAATAAATAATAATTTAAAAAAATGTTACTCAGGAAGACTCCTCAGCTTACAAAACAAAAAGTCGACCTCGTGGTGGAGCATCAGGACCCTTCCTGATACACCCCAGCTACTGATCTCCCAGCCACCGAATTGGCAGGGAGATCAATAGCTGGGGGGCATTAGGAGGGGGTCCTGATGCCCCACCACAAGGTCTGACTTTTAATACAATTTAAAAACAAAACAAGTTTTGCTGCATGGGCAAAGCTGTGCCACACATCTGCTAGTCTACACTTAAAATCCATTGTATCACTACTTGAGTCAACATTACTGGATTATTTCTATGAAGATGACAGTTGGATTACTAAAAACAAACTGTTCTTACACTCTAACAAAATGGTCACAGCAGTATTTGGTACAAAGCACAATTTACTTAAACTCTGCAATACCCATTTAACCACAAAGTCTAATCGTAACTTGGCTCTGGTCAACTGCTACAAACATCTTGGTATGTGGCCTGACCCCAACCTTACTTTTGGAATTCATATTTATAAATGACTATCCAAACATTATCCTAAAATAGGTTATCTGTTTAATTTTCAATATTGATTGCAAATGTTTACTTTCTGTTGTGGCACCCAATGCTCTACTTATTAACATTATATTTTTTTTACAGAACGGGGGGGGGGGAGATTGAAGAAAATGTCTCACTTTTGTTACGTCACTTTTCTCTCGCCTTATCTCTCACGCATATGGTCTAATTTACTCAGATTTTTGGAATACTGTATGAAATATCCAAGTAAACATTGTCACACAAAGTGTTCTAGACCTCTGGTATTTCAGTGTTGAGCATCCAAACTCTGCATCCAGCTGTTCAGAGTTGTAGCCCACACCAAGAGCTGGAGAGCAACAACAAAACCGGGGATTAAAGTACATAAAGATTATGAATATGTTATTTGCATTGTGTTATTAATAAAGGTTATTACATTGAAAAAAAGGGGAAACCGTAGACTGGAAACCACACCCCTACCCAGCTAAACAGTATCCTCACCCCCTTCGCCTGACGATATACACCATCACAAAAGCACGCCCATTCGTGGAGACGTCACTGAAGGGTTGCTTGGTGTCTGAGTGCGACTGCGCAGCGGCTTCATTCCTTCCCCTGCAGCCGCGGATAATAACAGCAGTTCCATCATGTTGCTGTGCAGTGTCGGTACTGCTGTTAGACGCACATATTGGTGCGTAATGGGGGACTTGCAGTAATAGCAGGGGCCTCTGGCAACACATAATTAGAAACTATTACCTTTAGCACCGGCTCAGCAAGCTCACTGGTTTATCTTTTGTGTCTGGATATCGTCAGTCTGGTGTGTGCTGGAAGCCGAGGGAAGCTTGTACCTTGCCATCGACTGCCTCTTCCTTCAGTGGATGTAAGTTCTCTATACCGCATTTGAGCCAATTGTGACTGGCGAGGTCTAGATGATGACAAGCTGCCGCCCTGCGCACCGGCCCGGTGGGTGACAGCAGTGAGCCGATTAGAGCGTTTCACGTCGCGTTGTGCACACCCATGCCTTTGTGGAAGGTGCCCCGGGGTCCTGGGGTGTTATGCTTCCGACAAAACTGTGCATGCTAGCATTATTGGGCTGTGTAACTTGAATGCAGGGTACTGCACAGAGCGGGGATGTGGCTGCGTGTGTAAGTGCACTGGGCTCTGTATGTGATCTGCACGTACATTGTTACAGGCTGCAGGCTCCTCAGCCTTCACAGTAATGATATGTCAAACGGGTATTCACATACTTTATAGTGTTCCTTTAAAAATGTGAGTACCAGAGAGGTGTGTAACACATTGTAAAGCAGTATGTTGCACAACCCCCTCGCACTCAAAGGGTTAAGTGTGGTGTAAGCCACAGCTGTAATTCTGTAACAACCAACTGCACTATAGAGTTAAGTAAGAACTCCCAAAGATTCAGTTTCGGGTTTTACCACTTTGAATGCTATGTATGTCTCGCAATGCTTTGGAAATCAATGGGAATGCGGTAAGTGTTCACCTCCTGTTATTTTTCTCCAGAATTGCACATATTGTCGGTCATCTTGTCTTTCTGTGTCGTTGTAGACGCAGTAAATGTATGAGTCCTGTCATATTTAGGATTGTAAAATGGATGAAGATCAGGGGAGGCCTTATCTGGGGGTGGGGGCAGGGGTAATTCCCCTCTGGGCCTGTAAGCTGTCTGGGCTGGTGGGCTACTGCCTGACTCAATCTTCTACTTGCTGCTGTAAATGGAGCTACACTAGTGATACCACAGAGCTCACAATTGACATGGACTTACATAAACAATACCATGGTGCTGAAATCCAAATGGACCTATATTAGTAACCTATTTTCCTTTTAATCTCTATGGTATCACTAGTTTAATTTTACTTACATTTTAAGCACTTTAGTATCAGTGGGGTAGATATGATTGTGTTTGACCCCCTCCAGGACACATGTTGTGAGTCTGCCACTGATAAAGATAAACATTGCTTATATACTAAGGGATCAATAAAGAAAAAGAGAAAAAAGAACTCTGCAGAAATAGCACACCTAAATAGTCTAAATATTCCCTAGGTACCCAATGTCTGAACATGATTAAAAATTCACTTTTATTAAATTTGTATTAAAAAGATGTGCCGGGGCTTATGTAATAAGGGAAATTGATGCAACTTATGAACAAACCAACTGTACAATAGGGAGCAAAATAATTCCCATTGATAATGTGGCATTTTAAAGCCTCTTCCAAATCAGTGAGCATATTTGTTTCCTATGGTGCAGTCCGCCTCAGTGTGTTTAATTGTAACATAAATGTCTGCTATATGGGTACATGCATTTAGATTGTCAAGGCAATGCAGGATGATATTTCATTCATAAATGTATTGACATAACTTTACTTAAAATTTAGCCCTGTTTAAGCAGTGACAGGAGTTGCTAGAACACTTACAAAGCATTGAAAAGATGATTATATTGTGTGGGGGAGGACCATCTGCATCTGTTTTTTCAATAGTCCCTGGCACTAGCTGCACTAGTAAATTAGTACAGTGCATGGCTGACCCCACTGGCAGTGAAAGTGATTATGGTTTCAGTTCCTTTCACCTCATCATTTGGAGGCACCACAATTTGGTATGGCATTGTTGAAAAGTATGGACCGTCCAGATTTGGAGTAGTTACTGCTTTTTCTTAACATTAAGCCAGTGGTTCTCATTCTTTTTTGTTCGGGGCACCCCTAACACGTAATCTACAACATTCGGGGCACCCCTAAAATATTTAGTGTACTTTATCCAGGGCATAATGAAGGGTACAATACACAAATATACAGTTATTATTAGGTCTTACAAGCATAATAACAAAATTAAATATAATGTGCATAACAATTTCTATAAATCTTTTTTTAAAAGTCCATTTCTGTTAGTTTTCATAGAAAACATGGGGCACCCTAAGTTGGTGTCTGTGGCACACCGGTTGAGAATCACTACACTAAGCCATCCTGTATCGTAACATAGCTGATGCACGATCTCACGGTTTTATATATGTATACTGAAATCTGCATATGTATTGTAAGACCTAGTTCTATGTTGCAAACATCTAGGATCCAAGGAGATACACTTGTTTATTTTGGATTCTAATAATTAAATAGCACTGGAAATATAATAATTGGATTTTTATATGAACAATATTTGTCCCATGTATTCTTTTTATAAATAACTAGTTGAAGAGCCCGTTACACGGGCCACAGTGCCAATGGCAGCTGGTCGCGGTGCAGTCATGCTCAGTAGAGACTGCCCGCGCTACGGCTGATACAGTGCCAGCCAGTCGCGGTGCAGTTATGCTCAGTAGAGGCTGCCCGCTCTGCGGCTGACACAGTGCCAACCGGTTGCGGTGCAGTCATACTCAGTAGAGGCTGCCTGCGCTGTGGCTGATACAGAGCGGGGCGCTCCGAATCAGCCTCGTCACTGCCATTCTCTACTGTGCATGACTGCGTCGTTACACACATTTTAGCGACTTATTATATAGGATGTTTATCAGTATGTACATGTATACATGCCTGCATTTATATATACGGATGCTTTTCTATAATGTTTATACGCGCAGGCTGATGTGTTAATCAGAAGTGAAGTGATTCAGGAGCAAGATTTCAATGCACCTTTCAACCCCTTGAAAGCTAAAGAGGGTTCATATGCGTTGCCTTCACAATAAGTTGTAGACTTCTCTAGCATTCAGTGAGTGGAAAGCCCACTTGTCCCTTCTGGTGCAGTTGGTTTGCTCTAAAATTGCTCCAGTTCTTTTTAATACATCAGCCTGATCATGTGTATGTAATGCCCTATTGGCAGGTAGTCCACTGTGTTCGTCTCCATTGAAGGAGGTCACTGATTTTCAGCAAGGCGTAAGTTTAGGGTTAACTGTGAGTACATATCTTTTTACGTGTGTGTGTTTTGGTTCTGTTATAGCTATCTGAGCAGATGATATTTCATGCATTTTTGTTCTAGGGATACAGTGTGACTGATCTTGCATGGCCGTCTGTTGTTGAGGAGTGTTGTATGACAGTGACACTTTAAAAGTGGAATCCTATTCTCGATTGTTTATTTTCAATATAAACTGGTATATAATATATTTTAGTCGTCTTGCTTACAACTTCCCTTTTGAAACAGGATTTTTATTTTCTAATACTGATGCACTAATCAAATTATGTTGTAACATCAAAATTTAATTCAGGTGGAAAGCTGTAAAGAATGAGC
This sequence comes from Rhinophrynus dorsalis, assembly GCA_037306005.1. Taxonomy (NCBI): domain Eukaryota; kingdom Metazoa; phylum Chordata; class Amphibia; order Anura; family Rhinophrynidae; genus Rhinophrynus; species Rhinophrynus dorsalis. The sequence continues at coordinate 362,959,160 of CM074723.1, read as the reverse complement.
TAGCAGGCATTTTGTTTTTGTTCTGGCTTATTCGGTAGGAGAGCTTGCACAGTGTAAATAAAAAAAGCCATGAGCAGAGACACTACTGTGGGTTTGCAGTTATATGCAGAGCTGTGTTAATTTAATTCAGATATGGCCAAGCTAAGACCAAGGGCATTGGCATGGCCAATCCAGCCCTTCAAAATATTTTACAAAACTAAAGATGTGACCTGCAGAACATAATGATCCTTACCTGATCTTTCACATTCAGGCAGACGTTTAATTTTGAGTATGTAGGTTTATATGGCAAAATGTAAGATACAGTTATTAGCTTAGCTATGTGTTGCATACAGTATTGTATATAAACACACATTTTACACACAGTTGTCTTTAATGCCCTATCATAATTTAATAGTGTGTGTATGTGGCCCTCATCACAAATATTTTCTCAGTCTGCCCTTTGAGGGGGGCATTTGGACTCCGCCGGATGTATATGTTTTATTTTTCCTTGGGGGAAAAAGTGATTTTAAAAGACTTGTTCCTAGGCATCTTAGGACAGTGTAGAGTCCACAGTATGTGTCTCAATCAGGAGACCTGGATACTTGCTGGGCATATTGCATTAGGAGAAAAAAATGTAAATTGCTCCACCTCTTTGTATCATAGACATGTTTGTGATAATGCACCTAGCACAGTATTTGTGCAGTGTTCTCTGTCAGTGCATTTCCTGTTTTGGTGCCAATCCCCATGCCTAGTGAGCTGATTTTGGGAAAGAAAATATTGGCATATGAGCAGTATGGTGCTCATCAAGAAAATTAGGGATGGAGAAACCAAGAGGCTGATGTTCATAGAACTGGGGCAAACCATCTGCATATTTTGGAACACATTACAACTTCTAATTGATTTACATTGGATTTTTAGCTTACTGAATGCAGTGCATTCGAGGCCTCTCTAGCATTTAAGCAATTTAAAGCCCTTTTTATTAAATCACTGGGGATTTGTGGGATTCTTAGATGTTCCCTATGGTGCATGCTCACTGAGTATTTCTGTATTTGCAATATGCCCAGTTTGCATCCTATCTGAGAGTGGCACCAGCTGTATTAGTATTTGATAGTACCTTGATGGCCAGAGGGGTGTTGCTTTGTATTGTATGTTAATGTGTTTCTAGCTGACACTTTCCAATTTGTTAATCATAACTTGCAAATGCTACTTTGGGCTTTTGATTTGGCAGAATCATCAGTCCTTATTAACCCCTTGGTTAATGCTGTGGAGACGTCTCCATTGGACAAGGGTTTAACTGATGAAATATTGTAGGCAACGTTTTAATGTTTTTTCATTATTTTTAAATAATCATGCATTGGAAGTCTGTAATGATAAATATATTTGTTGCCTGTCTACATATTTAAAGTGGTAAGACTTGGTAAAACATTGTGACATACTTTCCAGGCGAATAAACTTGGCCCTATACTTAACTTATGCATGTAACACCAGTACCTTTAATGGGAACATGGAATTAATAGTAGATAAGCACCACACTGTACATTTGTTCTGTCTGTTTCTCAGTACTTTTTTCATTTGTGTACTAGAATACAGTAGCCATTGCACTTGAAGGGTTAAAAGGAACATGTTGCCCAAATCCTATTTAAGAACAGCACAAGTTAAAATGATGTAGTATAATTTACTGTTGGTTAATGACAAGTAAATCCAATGAGTTTTCTGAGTTCCCCAAGCTTTTATAATAAGAGTCCTGGAGATACCAGCCATGAGATGGATAGGTAGAGACCCTAACTCTTGAGAGCCTGAAGATGCTAACACAGTGGACATATGTATAAAGACAAAGCATCGTCATTCAGGGACAATTCAACTGCACCACAGAGAATACAGTATAAATGTGATTTTTACAAATAGGGTATTTTAACCCCTTAAAATGACTAAAATCTGGCATTCAGTGGTATAAAGCCCCATTTAAATTCTATGAGTATTTATTTCTTGTGGTGAATCACTCCACTTTTTACTTTGTACATGTACTCCATTGTGTATCCCATTCATCTGGTACTCGGTTGAAGAAACCATATTTCATGCTGCCACAATGCTGTTCTTTTGCTCAGGGTTATGTGAAGTCATCTTGCCACATGATTATTTTCTGTATTGGGTCCTGTGTTTAAAAGAAGAGTAAAGTAATTGTGGGGCAAAGGAGAAATAAAAATGTATGTTGCTTTAACTGGGTTGGAAGCCTCTTTAGGTCTCAAGGGGTCAATAGCACCATTTAAGTCAGTGACCATTCTGTGAGTGTTTGTCCTCAATGGTACAGTTGATTTGCCTCAGAATTACTCAATTTTTGTGTACACAAGGTCCCAAATGTTAAGATTTGTCATACCCAGCAAATACTACTTATTAACCCCATAACTCATTCCAGTGACTCACCATCTGGTGGCCAGTAGTTATCTGAAACTATTTTTTTTTATACTACGGACATAAAAATAAATGAGCCAGAACCATCAATCCTGACTGTAATTCATATTCTGGTCCCATCATAGCCTCTTTAAATCTTCCAGTGTCATGTGAGCCTGTTCCTGCAATGTGCATGGACAGGATCAGATAGCCTAATGTTACAATAAATGATCCCAATCCTTGTAGTAATAAAAGGCAGTGTGGTTTGCACTGACTGTTGGGGTGGGAGAGGCTGAAAACAAATATCCCAATGTACCAGCGCCCTGAATCCTGCTGACTTTACACACTGTGTTACCTGTAATTAATCTGAATGAATGACTCCCAGCAGTAAATCCATGTTGTCTGATCTAAAGAGTCAAACTAAACATAACCAATTAATAATAGTTTGTATTCATAGAAGAAACTATAGCAGTTCTAGAGCAAACTGTACTATAGGTTGCAGTAACATTTCTCATTGCTTTTGATGGGACTGTTAACCTTAAATAGGTCTGTCATATTGCTTCACAATGTGTTGGAGACCTCTCTAGCTTTCAAGGGGTTGACAAGAATATTTAAATCAGTTGGAGTTTTGGGAATGCTTAATTATCTCCTATGGTGTAGTTGGTTGGTATGCTCCAGAATTGTTAATCTTTTCATTTATGCATAAGGCCCTAAAACTATTCACATGGAAGCAACAGGAGTGCACCAGCGATCTAATTGAAGACCCCAGGTTTGCTTCTCTGTTTGTTCTCATGTTGCAGCTGCAACTTCATCAGCAGGTCTACTTGCAGGGGAGTAGATCTGCTGATTGTACACTATCGTAGTAATAGTTGTGATTTAGATTTAAGATTCTAAAGTGGTACACACAGCCTACTGAATACCTTTTTAGAGAGCTCAGTCCCAAACAGTTTTTATGTAAAATCCAGAAAAAAACAAAGTTTTGATATAAACAGGTAATTTTAATAACACAAAATATAGAAAAGTATTATCTATATTCCACCTCTCCTATTTATACTCTTGTGATGATACCATGTAAAATAATCCTGTCTTGGAGATATACATAACCATTATTTGGCCCATTGAGTATACCCATTTTTCCTACTGTAAAAATATCAAACCTTATTTTGTCCTTGGTCTTGTCTTATGTTGAAGACAGCCTTATGCGTTTTCATGCATGCTTAAAGTCCCTCGCTGTATTAACTGCAAAAGCCAGCTTTTTTTTTTTTTTTTTTTTTTTAAACAGATGCAGAACACTAAACTCAACAAATTTGACATTTTGTTTTGTTTGATTCTTCTGAATTCCTTTTGTTGATGCTTTCAACGTTTGTCCCCTTACATTGCCACTAAAACCGACCACTAAGTGACTTGAACCCTCAGTCTTATCCAGAGTCAGACAACTTCAACATTAAGCCACACAATCTTACTTTTTTTTTTTTTTATTAAATATTTTACCAGGAAGGATGTATTGAGATTGCTGCTCGTTTTCATGTATGTCCTTGGTACTTATTTTATCTACCTCCCAGAAGGGTGAAGGGCAGAGTTGATCTTGCCAGGCTAGAATCTGTGACCCTGAGGTTCTACAGCTAGTGCATGGACCAAGTGAATAATAATAATATTAGTATGTGTGGGGAGGGGGAAGCATCAGAAATATTTCTCTCATAGGCCTATTAATTACCTTTTAGTAGTAAATGTAATTCTGTAGCCTAGTTCAGTATGAAAGAAAAATGGTTATCAAAGTTTGTTATGGGATTGTTCTACTGGTTTGAGATGCTCTTACACACAGTTGATTTTGAATCCAGATTGAATTATGACTGTGATTTTATCCACAACTTTCTGTGTAATACTTTGTTTTACCACATCTGCTAGACTCCACTTATTATATTGATGAAAGTTGTAGTACAGGAACAGTTGAGTGGCCAAAGATTGCTCACCCTGGCTTACTGGCCATTGGTATATTGTATCTATTGTATATTGATGGTATAATGGAAGTGTAATTCTGGAATGCAGTCTGTAGTTACATTTGGCTTCATTCATATTTGTCAGACTTTTCCTTGCCCATCCCATGAACACGTGGGTGAATTACAGTTACTACGATTTTAAAGGGATAGTATTGGTTAAATTAAGTTCTTCGCCAATTCTTCTTTATTGTAAATATAACAGTGTGCGCTATATTTAGTAACTTTTATGTAGTTTTCAAGATATTACATGTAGAGGGATCAGCCTCCCACCCGTTCTGGCCACATCATTGCTGCAGCTCTGTCTGGTCCTGACGGATGCAGCATGGGGCAAACTTCAGTATGCAAAGGAAAATACTGCCCTCCTTCCTCAAGAGAGCAGGGTTTTCCTTATACTTACTGAAGTTTGTCCCTTGCTGCATCCGTACAGTCTGGGACCAGATTGCAGCTACAAGGGGAGGCGGCCAGAAGGGGTGGAAGGGGGAACCTTGTACATGAAAACTACGTGAAAGTAAGTTACTAAATATAGCCCAAATGGTTATATTTATAATAAAGAAGACTCTGAGATCTACTTAATTTGAACTATTACTATCCCTTTAAGGTAGAGCTAATACTTTATAATGGCGTGTGTGATTTTTTTTTTTTTTTTTTTTTTTTTTTTTTTTTTTTTTTTGTAAAAGAGGTTTCAAAATCATCTTTATGATTAGTCATTGTTTATTTAAAACTACAGTTTGGGAGATTTTGTTTTATTTATTTGCCAGTTTATGCAAATTAGGCAGTACTGGCTGGCACAGCCTGGCGGGACAGATATTAACATTGTACTCACCTTCCCAACTGCCACTTCCTATCACAAAGCAATAGCCAATTTGCATAAATGGACACATACAGCTAAATCTTGTATAGTTTTAAATCAAGAATTGCTACTATTAATATGTGACTTTGAAAGCCCCTTTAAAGTCACCCAAGACATTATAAAGTGTTCCTCTTTAATATATTTTGTGCACTACTTTAATGCTGAAGGAATGAAACAATTGCTAATGTAATGGATTGGCCCAATGGCTGCATAAGGCATTGGCCTCCTTGGGGATAGAGGGAACCCTAAGGTTAATACATTGCATAGATGGGAGGTCTGATACATTTTAAGTTATAACTTGTGAGAGGTGAAGATGTTTGGCGTGGTTCCTTTTCATACTCTCAGCTTCTTGGAGGCTGTTGATGTGTGGCAGAGCTGAAATGGCTGGAGGCAGCAGTGTAGAGCTGAAAACGTACAGTAGGTGTAGTAGGAGCTTGTCAAAAAGAAGCTTTAGCGTGTAGTGTCTTTTATTGGGTTTCTCTTGTCACAGGCAATTAAAGAAAAGATCTGATAGGAAGAGTATATTGACCTTTTGCCTGCATCAAAAGCATTCCTAATGTAGAATGAGGTGCATGAAGACAGGAGAAAACCAGTGACTCTACATCTCAATAACCGGCTTTAAGCCTTTTGTAGTTATGCAGTTGTGCCAGGCAAAAAAAAGTTATTTCAACATGTGGATATTATCTTCTATCTTTATTCTTATAGATGCCTATAAAAATGTAGGAGTCTGCAGAGAAAAAAGGGATACCTGGCTAACTGAGTAGCTTTAGAATGCAACTTTTTAAGACTGCTTAAAGCGATGGCTGAATGCAGAATACATGACCGGATTTACTTTCTTGCAAATTCTTTTTAAATTTGAATTCTGCTGGAACGGAATCTCTCACATCGTCCATGTAAATAATTCCCTAGACTCCAGTGGAGACATCTTTGTAGTTGGCCTTTTGGTACAAGCTTTATTTCCCATTTGATGTATGAGTAGCTCCAGTAATTTTTAGTGTGTAGAGAGTTTGTGATTGCAGCCAAAGATGGCCAAGTCTATGGAATGTATGGATTACCCGGCTGAGTGCCAGTGGGGTGCGCAACGCTTTGCTTACAGTTCAACTTGCTCATCAATTTATACTCCCATTTCTTTCTGTCTCTTTGTCTGAAAGTTTCCCATCAGGCACCTTAAGATCTTTAATGCTGTGAGTTTTGCAAAAATGTTGACCCACTAGGGTGTCTCTCTTCTTGTTAACACTGGTCCTATGAAATTCATCTGTTTCCTTAGCGTTTGTACTGTCTCACCTACATGTAATTCTGTAGTGGGACTTTTCACACACACGATGAGGTAGACAACATTAGAGGATCTGCAGGATAATTTGCTTTTGGTGGGAATGTGGTATGGGCACCTTATCTGTTTTACATATGTGTGCACAGTTTCCACATGATTCTTGTTGCATTTGTAAAAGAACTCTTTACTAACAGTTGTTTCTGTTGGGTCTGTTTGTCTTTGTAATCAGCCATCCGTATATATTGGAGTTTTTTTTTTTGTGATTTGCACTGTACTTCAAGCTGGGGGTTGTAGGTGACTACTGATGGCACTCTGTTCTCTTCCTGTGATTATTTGTATTCCAGGAGCTTTCTTCTGGGTATGCTTGTGTCTCCGAATCTGGGTGTTTGTGACCTTGGCATTATGTCCATGACTGACTCATAAAATCTCTCCTGATATTTAACATGTGTATTGTGGTGAGAAGACAGAGTATATGCAGATATGCCTTAGGGCATTGCTGTAAACAATATAGTTTTTTGTGTGTCAGGGTTGGAAACTCTGATTTCTGATATAATTAGATCTGTCTGTTGGTTTGTTGTACAGAGATGTCTGGATGGAGTTGTTTCTAATACTGATTGCGGTATCCAGAAAGTTTGTGAGTTTAAGGTTAATGGTGTGATGGAAAGCATTGTAATTTTCATAAAATGGCAAAAGTTAATCTTGATTAACATATAATCTGTGTAGCGAAGGTAGACCAGTGGCTTTATTTAGCATGTCGACAGGAACTCCTCCAATTTTGTGATGACTAGTTCGGTGTATTAGAACACCTTTTACCTATATAAAAATGATTTTAGAGCCATTGTTTACTTTTCTTAGGGGCCTAAAGGATATAGGCCTTTTAGTGTAATGCTGCAGCAGAAGACCAATTTAGGAGCACAGACTAATCACAACATAATTGTTGCACAAAAAAGTTTTCCCCTTTGCCTTTAAAGAAAGCTTATATACGTTCCATCTTGTTTTCAATGCTTGCATTGCTGAGTGCCAACTGGCCCCTGGATGTTATAAGTGACCCCCCCCCCCATACACACACATAGTGTAACAGCCACCTAATATGGAGCTTTGAAAAAGTGCAGAATGTGGGCCCCTATTACTAACTCCTCTCCCCATCTGCAGGTTTTAGACTGTCCCCTTTAGGTATTGTTCCCAGAAAAGAACCCAGAACTTTTAGTTTGATTTTCAGCATTTGCCATTCCCTGGTGTTTCCCTTGACAATACAATAAATAAAACTCTGTGCTCAGTATTTTATACTTCATTGACATGGTATTAGACTTGGTGAGAAGTAGTGCTCAAGTGGCACTGTTTGCAAAAGTGGGCGTAAAACCCATGTGTAGACTCCTACCTGTCAGTCTAAAAAGGATTCAGTTTTTCTGTTCGGGCAGATTGTTTTTGATAAATGCTTACTGGTGGGTTGCTCCCTGTCTTATTTTGAGGCCATCTCAACTATTGTGGAGTGGGTTATTAAGTACAGACCGGGATAAGCAACATTTTTCATTGCTAGGACGATTATACATTTGTGGTACAGGCAGGTAATAATTACTGCTATACAATGATTAATACCTTTTTGAGGATCACCGATAAATTCTGTAACCAATTAGCCCCTGAAAAGTTAGTTTGACCTAAAATTAAATTTATCATTTTTAGCGATTACCATGGAGAAAGAGCATATGGAATTCAGATTACCTTAGAACCCAATACCAGCTCTATTTTCTTATAAGAACATACACTTTAGATATGTGCACTTTGGCCATTAAATTGTTTATCAAGAGTAATCCCTATGGGCAGGGTTTTTTTTTTTTTTTTTTCTTTTTTTCTTTTGAAAACTTTAATTGTGAATTTTAATGGAAGATCCATTATGCAAGAGGAAGTTTTGTTTTGTTTTTGTTGTTTTAACCCAATGGAGATATGGACTGTGTTCAGATGCAGTAGCTGGCTTGGGTTTGGGGATTTTCTGTGGAAACAAGTGGTGCACGGAACAATGGCTAGAGGTGATAAGGAATTCAGAGTTGAGCAGGAATTTAGTAGCTTTTGGAATTGTTTCTGATGGTGACAGCTGTGCTGTAGGGAATTTCAGAATAAAATTATTGTATGGCTTAGCGAATAATTTGAGAGTTGTTGAGGCTGTAAATTATCTTTGGGGGCTTTACGAGTGCTTTACTTAGAGAAGATTAATTTTATTGTGTCTGTTTTAATAATTATTATTGGGTTAAGATAAAACCTGGCATGTTTTAAAATGCAATTTCTGATGCTCTATCCTGCCTACAGGGGGACAGTTTCAGATCTTTGGCCCCAAGAGCAGAGGCCCACAAGGTATATATTTCCTGCCACATCTCTGTATGTTGATTTATCATGTTAAGTTATTTGGTTCAAACTTTATTATCTAACTGTATATGGGAGGCTTGTGTGGATGATAGTGGGTTATGGGTGAATTATATAGGTAAACTTGAAAATCTTTTTATAAGTCAGAAGGTTTAGAGAGTTGTTTTATTATGACATTGGAAGGTTTATCATTAGCACCATAACAGGAGACTGGCATTTACTTTGTTTGAGGGGGGGGAGGAGAAGGTGTTCAGAAATTAGCAAGCCTTTGTTTTCAAGAAAATTTTAAATGGTTGTGGTACGTTACCATTTATAAAGCACAGTGGACACTGATTTCATCTAATTTTCTAAAATATATGTGATAGCTCAGTTACTGTCCATGTGGAGCTCTCAATGAGGTTTTTGTTCAAAATGGTGTTTTTTTGCTTCTATCCACATTGGTGAGATTGGGGAGTTGGATTAGATTTGGTAGCTGTGCTTTTGGTAAAATTATTTCTGTGAAGGTGGTCAATGAATGTATCTGTTTAGAAAATGTTTTATCAGGAAGAATGCATTGAGAGTTCTCTTGTTTTCAAGTACGCCATGAAGAGCTTTTGCACTAAAAAGTTACATACTGTAACTTTTGATCAGGCCACATGTTAGGTGGCATCTATTAATGCATATTGGCTGTACCCAATTATCTATATTTCAGTTTAATTCAGTTTTTAAAAGATGATTATGCTGCTTGGATCTAGTGCACATGCAATTTTTATCTCCGTTTTGTAGAGGAGCAGCAAAGCTAGACTTTGATTCTTCTACATTGATTAAAGATTTGAAGTTGAATTGCTTTTAATCTGACAGTATACAAATTTAGAGAATGTTGTATTTACTGGAGGAGCATTCAAGGGTTGAAGTAGAAAGATCTTCTAAACTTAATGTGGTCCTGCAAGAGAACTGTTCTCAATCCACATGCTAAAATTATCCATCTAGGAGATAACAATTTAGGCAGTATTAAGTTAATGAACTTAAAGCATCTGATTTAAAAATGAACATTACAATTAAGATTATTTCCCCCAAGACCACAGTGGCATGGATAAGGTCGTTCCTAGGTTTGAATGGTTAAAGTTCCCTGTTTATAAAGCATTTTTAGAAATTAGAAATTGAGTAAGCCAGTGCAAAAAAAAAATAAAATAAGAAATAATCCTACGTGTTGCACATGGTTTTAATTACAGACATTGGTATCTTGAAGGTGGTGGCGATGAGATTGGGTAAATCTGATAAATATTTAGATATTATCAATCTGGGTCTTCAGAGCATGTTTTTCATTTGGGGCTGAATGAATCTCTCCCTAAAACTGTTTGTTGTATCGCCAAGGAACAGAATATACTGTTTGTTGGATAATTAACATTATTTGATCTTTTGATTTATTTATAGTGTTTCTTTGGTAAGAGGCTTTACTTTTATAATATTTTCATATAATGTAACTGGCGTATACTTGTTTCCATTGAATAATAAACTAGATTTTCAATGTGGTGTTGGCTCACCCAATAGGGGAATGTTTGAAGACTATGTAATATTTGAAGTGGTAGGATTTGATATCTACTTCCAGCGTTTATTCTTTCTAACTCAATGGGAAATGCCCCCTACCTAGAATGGAGTCCACACCTGGCAGCAAATGCCTTATGTAGCCCATATGGCTTTTAAAAGTATGTCACCTTTTGCTCTTAAGACATTAGATGACCTAAGACCCCAGGCCTCGTCATCCTGTAGACTTAATAAACAGATGGGAATGCAGCAAAGTGCCAGGCCTACTCCTTTCTCTGTGGCAAATAAACGGCAGCTGGTATCAGTTGTTGGTGGTTTTTATGGTGTGTGTGTGTGTGTGTGTGTGTGTGTGTGTGTGTGTGTGTGTGTGTGTGTTTTTTTTGTTTTGTTTCTTTTCCCCTGTCCCTCAAAGCATCTCCTAGAGGCCAAACAAAAGCTGCCCCTGGTGGTAAAATGCTTGGGCAGACTTCTAAAAAGAGCCACAAATAGACCATATATATATCACATTGTTATGAAATTAGATCAGGGCTAATTATCACTTAGTCTTAACCCTTTGAGTGCCAGAAGGGTACGGAACACATTGCAATGTGTTCTGCACCCCTTTTGCACTCAAAGGGTTAAAGCCATTTATGTTAGTGTTCTACACACAATCTGGTCTGTTAGTTCCTACACATTTTTGTATTTGTCATCAAATGCATTCAATTTTTTTCTATTTTTCCTGCAACGCCTTAAGTTGTTTTTTTGTTTTCAATATAAATGTCATGACTATACCCCAACTCAATGTGTTTCATACCTTTCTGGCACTTATGTGGTTAAAACAGATTGTGAAATATTCTAGATCCAATGTGCCTAAGTTTGGTTCTCAAGGGCTGCAAACAGACCACGATTTAATGATCCCCTTGCTTGAGCACAGATGGATCAGTCAAAATGAATCTCAATTATTAACTCGCCCATGTTTAATTAGGAATATCCTTAAATCCAGTCCTGTTAGTGGCCATTGAGGACCAAACTTGCACACTCCTGTTTTGTAGATGAATCTCCCTTTAAATAACCTTATGATGTGTGTGTGTGTGTGTGTGTGTGTGTGTGTGTGTGTGTGTGTGTGTGTGTGTGTGTGTGTGTGTGTGTGTGTGTGTGTGTGTGTGTATATATATATAATATTTATGTATATATAATATATATAATCTCAACATATTTTAGGGTTCAAAAATCAGAATGAGATAACACTATGGGTATTTTTTTCATTGAATACCAATTAGCTTATCCAATTTACATAATGGATGTGAATGAAAAATGCAATAAATATTAAGGATAATGATTCAGAGTTAGATTCTTATTTATCTGTCCTCAGCAGAACTTGCTTCCTATTATACAGAACAGTTTAAAGTCCTATGTTATTGATGGTTATGTGAAAGAGAGCACTGTGACCATCTGTTGCAAGGCAGAGCTGCAGCTTTTCTCTCCAGCAGCACTGCAGCTTTTCTCTCCAGCAGCACTGCAGAGGTCCATCCTGCCTATTCAGAAAGTCCTGCAGTTCATAATTTACTGTGACCTCCTCCTAGCTGCCTTTATTGAAAATAAATGTGCATAGACTTTTGCAGCAGCTGTACTCAGATATGTTTGTGTACAAAAATATACGCTGTCTGAAGATATTGGCAATTAGGCATAGATTGCCATAATTACCAGCTTTAAAAAAAGTGTGCCCGGGGGGTGATGCACTAAGGTTCAATAAGTGGTCAGGTTGGCAATATTAAAGGGAAACATTCACAGCCCCAAAAAATGTCACCATTGCTTTTAAAATATAAAACAATATTAGCGCTGGCTTTATTTATTTTCTCCACTGCCTAAGAGTGTAGATATTAATCGTTGAAATGTGGCACTTCTGGGTCTGCGGCACCGTGTATGTGCGGCATGGAGCTGCAGGACCTCCCACCCCCTCCCAGCAGCCCCTGGGGAGCGCGTTCGCGCTTCTCTTCGGAGCTGCATTTTTCTGGGCTAACATGACAGCGAGCTCTGTTTACCATGCTACTGAGGTTGCAAAACAGAGCTCACTGTCACGTTAGCCCAGAAAAATGCAGCTCCGAAGAGAAGAGCGAACACGTGCCCCAGAGGCTGCTGGGAGGCAGGTGGGAAGTCCTGCAGCTCCATGCTGCACATACACTGTGCCGCAGACCCGGAAGTGGCACATTTCAACGATTAATATCTACACTGTTGGGCAGTGGAGAAAATAAATAAAGCCAGCGCTAATATTGTTTTATATTTTAAAAGCAATGGTGACATTTTTTGGGGCTGTGAATGTTCCCCTTTAAGAAGGAAAAAAAGGTTGGCAATATTGTTGCTCATTTGCACCAATTACATCTTGTCATGTGCACTAAAATTTCTTCACCATCATCCCTGTAAATGTGCCAACAACATCTACATGCCTTCCCCAAGCCTACAATTTTACTTTGACTGGCTCATTTGCCTAATGAAATACAGCTTAATAAGCTGTTGTCTTATTCTAGTAGGTGTGTGTTTGTTAAAGTGGCTGTGCGCCACATGCTCCAAGTTACACTAGTTTACAATGCTGTCAGAGTGCATGGTCCCAGCTTCTGACAACCTGAGGATGGAAAAGTTGGCATCTTCCTGTAGTGCCAGAGACCAGATATCTCTGTAAGGTTATGGAGAGACACTTTAATCATCAGCATGTAGGGGTGGCATAACGCTGGCGATGTGCATATGGTGAAGTGTTGTATTCTACACTTCACCAATGCATAGACCCTTCATGCCTCTTCCCCCCCCCCCCCCCCTCGCCGTCAATTAAGACAGAGAACAAGAAAATAATGTTCTTCCCATATCACAGTTCAGCTGTTCTAGAACATTGGCTTCAAAATTCCACTTTTTTTTTTTCCTTTTAAATATTTAGGGCCTTGTGCCAGCAGCAAAAGATGAGCAATTCTGGAGCATAGCAACTGCACCATAAGGGGCCAAAAGCATATCATCACCCCACAGTTGATATTCTTCAGACTTGCTTATAGCTAATGTTTTCCTTTTTGTGTAAGACAGGTTTGGAGAAAAAAAATATAACACTCTTGGGAGCCAGAGAAAGGATTCATATATAGAGCTATATACAAAAATGCACTCGATATTTAGGAGCCAAAGTAAAAATATTAGGAGTGTGGGCTCTCACAGATACCTGTTTTTTTTTGTTTTTTTTTTGTTTGTTTTTTTTTCACCCCTGGCAAAATGTCATACCTGTTATGGACTTGACTAGAGAATAGTCAGTAGAGTCTTGGACTATGGAATATATTCAGTTTAGAGCTGGACTGCTCTTAGAGTACCTTTGTGGTACTTAGTACCTTAGAGTGGCTTTGTGCTGGTCCAGTACGTAGTGCTGTTTAGTAATTAGTGATACATTACTAATGGTCTTCAAGTGACTGCGTGCATTATTGCTGAGTATACAAATATCTGTAACAAATTTGAAATTTCTGCAGGATAAATCAAATGTTTTTAATTATTTAAGGTGACTTGGAGTAATGTGTAAGAGTATGATGGTTTATTGCCACAAAGTGAAAAATAAAGTATTTAGAACATAACAACCTGAAGGAGAAATCCGGACTTAATGTTGGCAAGAGAGCAAAGGGACTGTGGAAATATTACTTCAGGAGACTTGAAGGTAGGTAAGTAGTGCATGAAATCATCGAAAAAGCAATTAGGGTACTAGTTTTCTATAGAAAGAAACATTAGCAGCAGGAGATAAGTGTAATCGTGCCACTTTATAAATCACTAATGATAATAAACTGTAGCCTATTTATAATGATAAAAAAAAACTCAAAAGCCACATGAAAACATCTCAAAGGTCTTTTTATGTATAGCTTGGAGGATAGAACTGAGAAGGTTGATTTAAAGGAGCAGTAAATGTTTTTTGTGAAAACATGAATGTTTATAGAGCTTTTCCTGCTTAGTAAAACAAGGTCACTCCCACTGCTGTCTGTTGTTTTTATTCAAAACTTATAACCGTTCAAATAATCAGCAAGTGAATTTACTGCATTTACTTCCTGATTGTTCTAATTGACAGGAAGTGACTTGGCACTTTCTATCACATTCTATGGAGAATGGTAAGTCACTGACTTTCCTCTACATCAGAATATAACATAATATCGAATTAGAATTTGACCACTTGAAGGACAGCTAATGTAAAAAAAAAAAGATTAGGTTAACTGTAATAACTCTGGAAATATGTACCCCTCAGCAGTGGGTGTACCCTTATTTTACTCAACAGGAAACACTACAATATATATTTTTTTTTGTTAAAAAAAAATTTACTGCTCCTTTTAATATATCAAGAGGGAAATTGCCAAAGTGAAGCATTTTTCAGCAAAAGAGGATTTCTAGACTAAGACAAAATAGTGACTCCAAGTTGTTTAGGACTTAATGGCAGTTAGGAACCAATTGACCCATCTAACCTACCCAGTTCCCTAGCTATGTGTTTATGCAGTTTAGTAAGTTATAGGATATTTTTTAGAGAACTTTGCTGTTGCCATAATGTTCATTTCCCAGCTGAACATAATTCCCTAGGCAAAGCTGTGTGCTGCTATTATTATTACAGCTGGAAATTTTCCACTTGTCCACTTCTCTGGGCCAGGTAAAAAATATAGCGTGCAAGTTGG
This sequence comes from Rhinophrynus dorsalis, assembly GCA_037306005.1. Classification (NCBI taxonomy): domain Eukaryota; kingdom Metazoa; phylum Chordata; class Amphibia; order Anura; family Rhinophrynidae; genus Rhinophrynus; species Rhinophrynus dorsalis. The sequence goes on along the minus strand of CM074723.1, from coordinate 362,944,148 downwards.
ATTTTTAAATGATATTCTAAATGCAATATAATTTATTATTCCCTACTTGGATGCTAGCGATCTCTACCAAGACATCTCTCTAGAATCTGAGGGTTTAAAGGAACTCTAACACTGATCCACTGACAGAGCAGAAATGGAATCTGAACAGACACCAGGTACTGTCCCTGTGCATCTCTTCTGCATCACGCAGGACTGTTTCCTGTTCTGCTCGGTCTAGATCCCTATAGACCCCCAGAATTGGGCTTGGAAGACCAGCATACTGAGAATGTGTTGGGGGTGATAAAGTGGAGAGGACTCCTCCAATGATATAACTTCTACAATTCCTATTTTATTCTATGGAGCCAGTACAGTAAGATGTCTCCACTTTGGCGATCTTAGTGTAGAAGTTCTATAGAATAACACAGGAACTGGAAAAGTGATATCAATGGAGAAGTCCTCTCCAGTTTATCACCTCTCTATCAATCCTTAGCGCATAACCCCCTGCAGTTTAGTTTCCACATGACTCTGACCTGCTGATAGAAGCTGTTTGGGGGCTGTACAAAAACAGCGCCGGTAGATTTATTAATTTGTATATTTGTCAGAATTCAGTATCACTTGGCTTGTGATCAGCTGCTTATTCTGCACAGAGC